>OY755039.1:3714023-4350046 GCA_963576565.1 Aspidapion aeneum
GTGCTTAATTTTCGTTTAATGCTGGGTTTATACAGATAAAAATAAATATTAAAATAAAAGTAGTCTCTGTTGGCCAATTGCAATGTGGACCATTTTTTTATTGTCCCTAGAAGTAGCCGGAAAATTTCAAGAGTTTCGAAACTGGGAATACCCTATACTTATAGGTAGGTACCTACTTCCATTTTTTAATTACCTATTTTAACAAGAAACAGTCAGGGATTAACTTCTTAATTGCTAGTGGTCGAAGAAAACCTGTTTTTCGTCCGTAAGATTCCAGTTTTTCGTCCGGCCATATTTTGGGTGGTCGAAAAATTCCATTTCTTCGACCAGCCAAATTTTGCCGATTTTATGTCAATAATCTGGTAAACGAAGAGAAAAATTGCGGCCGAGAACTGGACATGATTTTATAGAACAAAAAAATCTGTTTGCAATGTGTCTTAAAATTTCACTTTTTTTAATAATAAAAGATTAGGATAGATTATAAGCACATGGACCAGTAACCCAGTTTTCGTCCACCTGGAAGAATAATTATTTTTGACCTTTTTTTCATTCCAGTTCGGCGACCACCCATTTTTTGATAGAAAAAACTAAGAAATTGTAACTAAAAGTGATATTTTTCGATGGGAAATATTATTATTCTAACTAAAAAACATAAAAAGTTCAACACATTTTGTGAAATTCTAATACTTACTCGCTATTTCCCGCAGGCACCTACACTAGCAAAAACATAACGAAAACTTCACTTTGGTTCAACGCACGTTCACCCTTCTAAAGACATGTGTACAAGTCAGGATTTGTAGTCACTGTATACTGTGTCCCATGTTGAACCTCCATCAAGAAGACTCAACTTCATACTTGTGGGCCCCACTTCTAATAAAGGATAGCTTTGCGTTTTAGGTAAATAGGTTTTGTATTCTTCTAGTTATAATGATTAATAGGGATACGGGGGGAAAATGGGATACTTAAATTTTATAGGCTTATTTCTCCTATTAAATAATCACCATTGAAGTTTCTTCCCATGTTTTTATAATGTATATGTTACCGGACAAACCCGATTTTAGGATAAACTAGCTTTTCCTAGGCTAAATCAGTTTATCCGAAGAGCGATAGGATGAACTAGTTTATCCTAGGCTAAACTGGTTTTTCCTGAAATAAATTAATTATGATTAGGAAAAACTGATTTGTCCTTGTCGAAACTATTGCGGACCGATTACAAAAGTAACGTTTTTTACTACTAATTAAAGAAAATACTTATTATTACAAACATGTTTACCAATTTTTATTATTTACTTGTTATTATGACATTTCGAGTTGCAGAGAACGTTATTTTTCTTGCAAAGGCATCGGTTCGGTTCTTGCAAAGGCGGAAATTCTGCCCAACCATATGGATATAATTTTTCTTCAAAAAAAAACTTTCCTGACTTCCTACCCGGAATCCTAGAGGATGTGAATCCAAACCGAACCTAACTAAACCGAACCAAACCTAACCTAACCAAACTAAACTACAACACTGCTAATTAGGTTTAGTTGGGTATAGTTAGGTTTGGATAGGTTCCGGTTCGGATTCACATCCTCTAGGATTCCGGGTAGGAAGTCAGGAAAGTTTTTTTTTTTTGAAAAAAATTATTGGTTCAGTTTGGTTAGATTTTCATTAGGTTTCGTTTTTAAAACTTTCTCAAGTGAAAACCACCCTGCTTATCTATTGTAATACATGAGGTAAAATAATATTGGTTAGATCTGCGCATGCGGAAGTCAGGCAGCCAAAATACACTTGGTAGGGCTAGCGTCCACGCACAATACGCCACGATTTTGCAATAAGATGAACGCTCCCCTAACAGTCAATGTACGCGTGCAAACTAAAGCCAAAGCCAAGCGGCTACCATCTAAGCAGTTCAGACTAGTTAAAATCGTGGTCCGAAGTAGTTTAGGACTAGGACAAACTAGTTCATCCTATCGCTCTTCAGATATACTGGTTTGGCCTAGGAAAAAACTAGTTTATCCTAAAAATCGGGTTTGTCCGGTAACATATAAGTACATTTTAACTTGGCGTTCTCGGGCCCTAGAACGTCAAGTGTAAATGCATATAAAACATCGAAAGGAACTTCATCGTTTCAGAAACTAGTATGCTCGTTTCTGCTAATACTAAGGAAATTTGTATAAAGAACGAAATTTATATTTTTGTGGTACTATTTTTATTGGTAGGGTAAAAATTAAATACAATTTTAAATAAATATTTTTTGATTGACATATTTTGCAGTTTGACATTAAAATGATTTTTTTTAATCCATAAAAAAAAAAACAAATTTAAAGACTGTATCAAAAACGAGTAATTATACTCGGTTTTGATATAATATAAATTTCTGTGTAATATAAATTTTTTTAAAATCTGCTCAATCTAAATAATCTACAAAAGATTCACAGAATTGTATGTGCAAGTTTATTCCTGGGTACATTTAAAAAACGTTGTAGGTCAGTACTTTAAGCTCTTTTTTAATAAAAAAAAATGGCCAAGTAAAAAAATTACTAGGTGACAAGTAAATATTACATTGAGCTATTTTTTTATTCAAAAAATAGCCAAGTATTAAATTTCTCAGAAACCTATGAATAGATAAGTATTAACCAACGGACTTCGAAACTTTTTCTTTAGATAATCTACCTACCAACTTGTTAATTTGTACAGTGTCCCCCACAGTTTTAGAAGAAGATATAATTCTTTTTAAAACGTTTTGCTTATGGTTTCAGAATAATATACAAGATGACAAACTCACAAAGTAATATTTTTAGAATATGTTATAATATTTGACGGAATCTAACCTGATACGTTTCTTTTAAGTCTTATTCATAGCAAATTAAGTTCTTAGAAATCTTTGTACATGGTACTTTTCCAACATAATCTTTAAGGACGGTCTGCGTTCATTTAGAGTAATTTATTATTATAATTAATATTTCATTTTTCTCAAATTAGCATTCAGCACCCTTTTCTTCAATTTTCTTTAAAAAAGCCATCCCAAAAGAAATATAATGAGACCTGTACAAACATTTCAGAATAAGCAAAACGTATAAAGAACAAATTGTTATTCCAAAACTTCAAAGTTTCGTTAGGTCTATCTGGGGATCACATTATTAAACACAAAATAAATAATTTGTCCGTTTAATTAATTTGGCCGTAAATTGTACTCAATTATTTTTTTTATAAAAACCATAAAATTGAAAAAAAACTATATAATATTAAAACATTTCCTATCCCAAAAATGTATGTAAAAAATGTCAGTCTTTATGTATTTAAATTTAGATCCAATTTCAACATTTAGATTCACGCAATAATTCAGGGACAAACATATATGCGCTTTTCATATTATAAACTGCACACAATAATCAAAAAAATTTTCTTCTAGAACTTAAGAAAAAATATAGATTAAAATTTATTTTAAAACTTACAAAACACTTGGTAAAATTATGGAGCACATGGATGGCTTAAAAACACTTGGTACACCTTACCAAGTTAAGTATCCACCATTTCTAACTTTATTATTAAAGATAAAAAACATTTAAACTGTCAAACTAGTAGAGTTTTTGATGCTCTTTCAGATACAAACAAATTTTGTTATCATTTTTAATTTAATCGCGTTTATAAATGGGCCAATAAGTCTGATTAGGCCTAAAATTCAATTTGAAATTTAGCGTGCGTAAAAGTATTTTTCACGCACGGCGTGCGTAAAAGTTATTTTTTTATATCTTTGCGTTTCAGATGATTTTGAAACTTTTTTGTTTTGCTGTCTGTCTGTGTATGTCTGTCTGTAACCAACCCGCATAACTCAAAAACCGCTTGTCCGATTTTAATGAAATTTGGTACCTAAGTTGGGTCTTGGGCCGTGATGGTCCCATTTAAAAATGAACAAAATCCACCGAATGCAAGCCAAATAAAAGGGTGGGGGTAGATTCCAAAAATTAGAGTTTATGTGAAAATATGGCGTGTGTGATATCAAACGAAAGGTAATTAAGTCTGAAGTAAAAAAAAATGAATTTTAGTTTATTTTTAAAAAAAGGGTGGGGGTAGATGTCAAAAATTAGAGTTTAAGTGAAAATATGGCGTGTGTGATATCAAACGAAAGGTAATTGAGTCTGGAGTTAAACAAAATACATTTTAGTTTTTTTCAAAAGGGTGGGGGGTAGATTAAAAAAAATTGAGTTTAAGTCAAAACATGGCTTGTGTGGTATCAAACGAAAGGTAATTGAGTCTGGAGTTGAATAAAATATATTTCAGTTTTTGATTATATTAGCTCACACTATAACTATAGTACCTAGTGTGAGCTTAGGTGCCCATAGATTGGCAGAGTATTTTTTATTGTTATTATAATTTCTATTTGGTCCAAATAGTATCATTTTTTACAAAAAAACAGCGTGCGTAAAAAAAATTTTCACGCACGCCAAACCAGTTTTTTTTTACGCACGGCATGCGGGAAGTTCAATTTTCCACATGAAAATTGGTGCGGAAAAACGCGTTTTACGCTCGCAAGTAGGAAAAATAATGAATTTAGATATTTTAAATTCAAAGTTACATATTGAAATTTTATTTTGTAGAAAGAAGTCTAAACGTAATTTTAAATTTGGAATATCTTCGTTATTTTTAACTTTAGGAAAAAATTCAAAAGACAACTTTTGTTCAAAATTAAAGGACCTATCAAAAAAAATGATAAAATACAGGGTGTTAAATTAAAATTAGATTTATGTTTTTTGAAAAACTCTAAAACGAGTTTGCCAATTTAAACTTTTTTCTATCTTTAATAATAACAAAGTTAGCAATGGTGGTCACTTAACTTTAACCAATAAGTAAAAAAGCCTTTGGCACAGAAAAATTTAAACACTAATTTTTTACGGTTACATTTCTATCAGGACGGTGTTTTAATTTACAAAGTAAAATGTTGTAGAAGAAAATTTTTTAAATCATTCTTACAACTTAATTTATCAAACATCAAAACACATTAAAAAGTGATTAACACACAATATTACATAATTTGTATAAAAGGTTACAAAATCTACACGTTTATTTAAAAGATATGTTATGTTACAAGTTATATATGTACAAGGTCAGCAAAGTCTAATTTTTTTTTGGCTTGCTGCTACATGACAAGATATCTTTAAATGATAAATTTATAAAAATTTTTTGGTTAGAAATATAAGGTTCGTTTCCCAGACCTGATTGGACAAATTAACAGATAAAAATGATATTTCTTCTGTAAAATATAAAATTCGTTACAAGCTTTTTTTTAAATATAGTACTCTATTGTAAGGTCGGGTACTTTTTTAATGTCATCTTATAATTGATTGTCTGGAAAGCCACATTACAAAAGTGGGCGAGCATACATGTATGAGTTTTTTTTAGAAATTGGACTTTACGGACCATGTAGGTACTATTAAATATGTTTATATTACAAATAATATCATTTTCTGTTATGTACGAATAAGGACTCATTAAGAGTGCCACATGAGCCTAAAATAGGAATCCTTAAAAAAACTTTTGCGAAAGTACTAGGCACTCAATTTAAAGTAATGGTTAAGTAGGCCAGTCATTATATAAATTTTAGGTTGCAAAAGGTCTGAACATTTTGAAACTTGGCACGAATATGATTTAAAGTTGAAGGTCCTTAATATCCCAGTAAGTCTGCGACCTCAAGCGATGTCCGCCTAAATAAAGTATTTTTTTAATGACTTGGTTTCTCTAAATTGTAGATAATTTTTTTTTATTAATAAAAGCCAATCACATTTGCTACAAAAATGTTATACAGTGTGCCCCATTTAAAACTTACCGATTTACCGAAAACAGCTGAAATTAAAAAAAAACCCCGAGACCCGTCGATTTATTTTTCGAGGGGGACACTTTTTGGCTATCTTGAAATTTTTGTAGTACGAACCCCCTTCGAGGGGTATACTTTACCCTTATATTTTGAATAGAGAAAGTGGGTCAAGTGATACTCTGTTTTGAAGTTCTCTTGAATATTTTTAGAACCGTGTAAAAATGTCTAAAATCCATCGATTAAATTTTGAGATGTTTACTTTCAAATTTTCAAATATAAATAAATAATATAAACCTGTAGGTTTCTTAAAAAATTCATAATTTTAGACTTCCATGGGACACCGCATATACATATTAATTTTTAAGGCACTTAAATGTTAATTAGGATGAGGAATCTTACAGGTAATTGTCAGTGATTATTTGAGCTTCTTGCTGAGGTAGGCCTAAAATACAATTTATAAAATAGTTAAGGTTCTATTTTTAGAAAGGCTTAAAGGCCCAAGCTGAAAACATGCGAAGCGATAGATTAGAGTTATTAAAATTATTTAAAACATAATATCTTTTTAGAAAAAAACAACACTTATACACATTACATATTAAAGCATTAACAATTACATAACTTATGCATAATTCGGTCCATATTTCAGTGGCGCACCCAGAAATATGACTTGGAGGGAGGGGAGGGGGAAAGGCCCCAAAATGTCTATTTTTTGTTTTTACCCAACCGCAGCACGGCGAAAGGAAGGGTAATGTTTTTCGATTGTTTTATGCATAGACGAATGACAGAGATAGACCAGACACTTCCCAAGTAACATTATTACCACTCATGGTTTTATTAATTTGGTTCCTAGGTTATTTAGAGGGTGCTGTTATTGGTTTTAGGATCAGTTTGGCTACATAAAGGTAATTTATATTGCCAATTACCTAAAGGGGTGTTATACAACCAAAAAGTGATTTATAAAGGGAGTATAATAAAACTGATATTCCTTCTGTTCCTTTTAGATACTTTTGGTTTTATTGATTTCTGAGTTATAAAGATGGTCTTATAAAACCATTTTACCTAAAGTTTTTAAAAAGTAATAAATATAAACTTTGGTCATTTAGTTTTTTTCATTACTTTAGGTCATTATAAAATTGTTTTATAATAGAGCTAAAAGGTTATCTTATATCCTTTTGTTTTTATAGTTACCAGTAGTTTAAAAGTAAATATGATTAGATAGGCGGCCATATAGCCGTATACTAATTATTTATAGTAAGGAAAGCACCCCGGTCTTGTCGTAATACTGTTATACATACCCCCTGTATACATTAGTTCGGAATACAAAGTTCGAGAGGCGCTTATTACAGACCGTCACCCCTGGTATAAAAATATTATGTACAGACTTCTGTGCTGTCGCCATGGACATTAACCGCTACTCTCGGTATATGTTTTTGATTATGACTGACATTGGCAAAACAGATAAAAATATGACGTAAATGTAATTCGGCATTTTTCATTTGTGGTTGCAGTTTTTCGTGATTTTTCGACTTTTTACCTTATTTTAAAAAGTGTTTTTTGCTAAATTGTGGCCTATCGGTAATTAAGAAATTTAAAAGAAAACAATTTTGTGTTCGTGGGTGCGAAGACTATGTTAGCAAGCGCTATTCCCAAACGGAACCTAAAAAAAATACTTCGGCAAAAAAACTAACTTTGACGAAAGACGAAATTCACAAATATATAGTGTGTGATGGACACGTTGAACCTGGACGGAGTTTTAAATGTTTAGTTTTAAATGTTAATATTTGGAAAAACATAGATTATTTCACTATACTTATATACAGGGTCCGGCAGAATGATCTCCCACAATAAAAACGCCATTGTAAATGCTATTTATATTTAATTTTTTTCGGTACACAGTCGAAGCTAATTTCTGAAAGTTTCACTCGTGCAGTAACTCTAAAGCGATATTCCTGTAATTTCTTGGTGTATTGCTGCTTTCAATTTGTCAATGGTTCGGGAATAGTGTTCAGATATTCCCAAAGTATCTGGAACTAAAACATGTCTACCAAGTGCGAAGTGAGTACGAAAAGTTCTTTGTGTCGTAATCACAGAATCGTTACCTCTTTTTGCTTAATGTCTCGATAACGAAGGCACGATGGCAAGGTAATGGCAAGCCGCGAGCTACCAACCAACTACGCTAAGCTTCCCCACTTTTCAGTGATTCAGGCACAGTGGCAGTGCAAAATGTGGGAGATCATTATGCCGGATCCTGTTTAATTAAATGAATAACTGGCAATATTCACTTTACTTTATAAGGCTTACGTTACATTTTTTTATTTTTCATGAAAAAACAATTAAAAAAGTTTCCGTTTATAGAAACCTATATTTGCAACATTATTATGTATAAAGCATTGTAAAAGTATACATTATTAATTTAAGTTAATGTAGAATGTGTAAATATTTTCTATGCACTAATAAAAAGGAAATTACTGTAGAATAATCGTCAAAAAGCCTTTTTTTAACTAGAAAATTAGCCTCTCAAGGAAATTTATATACCTAAATGAATGGGAAACAAATTTTTAAACCTTATAGATTGAATAAAAATTTAACTTTCCTTTTTTTTATTGCTAGTAGTGATTAATTTAAACATTCTTTGAAGCTTCCTTATTGATTGGTGTTTATAGAGTCTTTTTAAGCAAATGGAGCTTTGACACAAAATAACTCATTCTTATCAGCGCGCATCGTTTAAATTTAAATCTATGTAATTGACGAGTAGAATGACTTTTTTAGTGTTAAAATTTAATTTGATAAAAACTGTTCAAAACACTATATTAAAAGATGTAGCTTGATTGGAGAACGATTTCATTGATGGCTACGAGCATCCGGTATACAATAATTTGAAAAGCCATCCTGTAGCTTAGAGACAAACTGCGCAAGCGTTATATTGTTTCAAATCCCCCTGTAAATGTTTAGTACGGTGCACGAAGTTGGAGAGGCGCTGATTCGTGCACGACACCCCGGTATACTGGGCCGACTTAGTAATACAACTCCCAGCGTGTAAGTGTCTGGTCTATCTCTATCATTCGTCTATGGCTATACCTTTCACAAACTTAAAGCGATTTCAAAAAAAATTTCGGCACACGCTTTTAGATTTTTTTTTACACCATTTTACTAGTTCCCTTCTCCCTCTCCCCTCCCCCACCTTCACTTAATGGAAGGTAACTCTGTTCGCGTCTATAGAAAATCTACACGTACTTTTTGGGTAAAGCCAAATGAATTGTAAATGCATAGTGCTTTTATAAGTTGGAAATAAAAAAATATTTAAATAAAAAAAAACACCCAACTGCTAAATTTACTTGTAACTACTAGTCGCAGTTGGCTACAAAATTACCCAATAACCTGATTTATGAAAATACAAAACTGTATAATTTCGTAAGTGCGCTTTGGGCATCAAAACTAAAAATTAAAGCATGTCATACATTATAGGTATACCTATCAATTTTGTACTCAACTGCGATTAGTACTTACAGGTAAATTTAGCAGTTGGGTGTTTTTTTTATTTAATTTTTTTTTATTCATGAAACATGTGGAAAATAATATCTAAACAAATCTTAGGCTTGGGGAGGCCCAAAGCCGCCCACCCCTGGGTACGCCCATGCATATTATATCCTCTTTTGCGAGTTACCGGCTGGAGTTTTTCTTGCATCCATGTTTAAGTGTTATTGGCTACGACTCGATTCAGCAAGTCGCAAAAAGGATATGATATTTTTATTAAGTATCTTGAGGACTTACATGTTAAAATTTGGACCCTGTTACCTCTATGTTATCTTTAAGTTTTTTTTTAACTCAAGCAATTAAGGTATTAGTGACTAAGTAGCTTTAAGGAATTTCCATGCTAAAGCGTTGAAAGGCACTTTGTATAAAAGGCAAGCAAATAATTTTAATCCAAATAATATCTATAACTAGCAAAAAGCTTTAGACATTTTGTTCCAGAAATACTGGTTTTTTCACTTCTTTTTTAAATCTGTGAAAACCGACACAACCATTTTGGCAATACCACTTCTAATCATTTCTCAAGAATCAGAGTTATTCATGTTTACTTTTTGAACCGAAAAAAAAAATGGGACACAAAGTTGTAAAGATGCGAAACGAAACACTGAAAAAGATTTTGAATTATTTTTTTTTCTAAATTCTCTGTTCTACAGGGTGTCCCATAACTTAGGGGCCATAGTGCAGCAGGTGATAGAGGAGGTTATTATAGAGAAAAAAGTTTATATAACATGGGGGTCAACACACATCTGTTTTTAAGAAATAGGATGTTTAAAGTTAGAGGAGTGGGGGGCAAAAGAGTTTTACAAAAAAAAATATGTTACAGCCAGCTGAATACTCAGCTAATTGTGATTGAAAGATGTGGTATTCCTTTTTTTGATAAAATTACAAGTTGAGGAAATACAGGCTGACAAAACAACCTCCAAAAATGTATAAAAAATAATAATTAAAAAAAAAAAAATTTTGCTTAATTATTCTTTTAAAAAATATCAATAATATTTTGTTATTATGTCTTGCTAAAGACTTGTTTTTACTAACAAAAAATATAAAAAACATTGCGTTTAATATGGCATTTATAAAAGCTTATACTAAAAAATAGTTTTTTCAAAAAAAAAATTGACCAACTAATTTATTCAAAATAGTTTTTATTTCAATTTATTGCACTTATTCTAATTCACAACTTTACTCAATTTTATATTTTCACTGCGTTAAAGTTAAAAAAATTGCCAACTTTGATGCTCTGTATCTCGACAAAGAAAGAGTTTTGACCCATGCATTATAGGAACTTTTTTATCATACATCCGGCTCGAAGGACCACTTTATGTTAGTCCACGGTTAGAAAAACGTTAAATGCAATGGACTGTATAAATTTTAATTAATGATAGCGCGAACAAACATGTCCTCCTCTATCACCTGTTAGCCTATGGTCCCTAAGTTATGGGACACCCTTTATAATACACGAGAAGCACTAACACTGTGTGAGAAACGCAAAATTATTGAAATATAATTTTTATCTTTTTTTAACACCGAGACTTTTGGAACGCTGTCGAAATTAAGGTCACTAGATCACGAAGTTTCTTTGTGATCTAGTGACCTTAGTCGAAATAGGCGACAAGTAACAAATTAACATTTAAGCAAAGTAACTTGGCTAAAACTGGTAAGTGCAAATCATACTGTAGGTTATACATAGGCGCACAGAAGAATGTATCCTGGGGGGGTCCCGAGACCCCGTGTTTTATGATATAAAATTTTTTATTCATGAAATGTCAATATTTCACACAAATTGGCTTGGAAGGGGGTCCGGATACCCTCCTAGGTGCGCCCATGTGTTATAATTAAAGCTTACAATATTGTGAAAAAATATCAATCTTCTGATGGAAAATAATTCTTTAGAATAAGATTTTGATATTTTATTATGAATTGCACAAACCAACGAAACTTAAATAATCAAGCTGAGCCAATCACTTCTATAGTACATCTTTTTGGATATGCACTGACGTAATAATTTCAGCAGTAAATAAACAATGACAGATAAATACCCATCAACTGGAAGGAACTGTACTAATTTTGTACTTCAACTGCGGGCAATTGCTGGTAAACGGAAATAAAGTGGTTATTTTAGCTCACACATATACTATACTATAGTAGTGTGAGCTATGGTGATCCTAATTTTTTCGAGAAAAAAAAGTTGCTCCGATTTCAAAAATTTTTATATATCTTTGCGTTTCAGATGATTTTGAAACTTTTTTGTTGCGCCGTCTGTCTGTCTGTCTGTATGTCTGTCTGTCTGTAACGACCAACGCGCATAACTCAAAAACCGCTTGGCCGATTGCAATGAAATTTGGTACCTAGGCTGGGTCTTCGGTCGAGATGGTCCCATTTAAAAATGAACAAAATCCACCGAACACAAACCAAATAAAAGGGTGGGGATAGATTTCAAAAATTAGAGTTTATGTGAAAATATGGCGTGTGTGATATCAAACGAAAGGTAATTAAGTCTGGAGTTAAACAAAATACATTTTAATTTATTTTAAAAAAAGGGTGGGGGTATAATTCAAAAATTAGAGTTTAAGGGAAAATATGGCGTGTGTGATATCAAACGAAAGGTAATTAAGTCCGGAATTCAACAAAATACATTTTAGTTTTTGTTTTTTTAAGGGTGGGGGTGGATTTTAAAAATTTGAGTTTAAGTCAAAACATGGCTTGTGTGATTAGGGGCCCATATATTGGCAGAGTATTTTACTATTGCAAAAACAATTATTTTACTGTGAAAATAAAATATTCACAAAAAAACGTTTTAATAACATTCCGAAGAAGGCCCTCTTAAAGTACATTTAATTTTTTTATTAAAAGTTTGTGCAAAATTAATATAAAAGTGTAAAAACTTTATTTTAGTATAAATTTTTTTTATGTTTTACTGTAAAAATAAAATATTCACAAAAAAAACATTAACAACATTTCGAATAACCCAAAGTTCTGACAAGTTGATATTTGCTGGCCTTGCCACTAGATGGCAAACACTGGTCAACATTTTATTGGTACAATGAAGAATGTCAAGCTTATGAATGTTAAATGAATATTTGTTTTTAAATTGGTGTGGAATGTTCCATAATTTTTGGAAATATCCTTATCTGATCAGTGATAAAGGGATTTTGTTGCAAAATT
The DNA here is from genome assembly GCA_963576565.1 of Aspidapion aeneum. NCBI lineage: Eukaryota > Metazoa > Arthropoda > Insecta > Coleoptera > Brentidae > Aspidapion > Aspidapion aeneum. Next base: position 3,726,512 of record OY755039.1, read on the forward strand.
AACATTTAACAAAAACGCAGTGTTGCCACCTCTACCGATTTTTCGGTAGATCTACCGATTTAGCCTTTTATTTTATGATATACCGAATTACCATAGTTTTCTACCGATTTTTTTCCAATATAAACTTTTTTATACGCCTCGTAATCGCGATTAAAAAAAAACACCATAAATAAAATATTCTTTTTAAGTAAGATCCTTTGTAGAATACAAATTTTATTTCAAGCCATTGTTTTTAAAAGTGTAATTATGGCGCCATCTCTTGGATTTTGCGATATACTCAGCCGGCAGCCGCAAACGGCATTAAAGATCACGCTATTATAAACCCTGAGGTTTTTTTTATAATATTATCTACCTAATTTTTTTATTTAATTCTTAATTTTATATTACTGGAATGAATTTTGAGAAATGAAATGAAATAAACAATCTTAATGTTTAAGAATTTTGGACAAAAATATCTTAAATTGATGTTTGTTGGGTATGTAAATAATGTCTGTCAATATAATAAACAAAGATGACAACAAATCACGTCACTGCATATACATAAAAATTCTACTATAACTTCCTGTTTGTTTTTAAACACATACATAGTTAAGCTTTCAAATATGCGATAAATTGGTTACTCGGGTTACCTAATATTGCTACTTCTTGGGCCTGGTATCCTGGAGGCCGGTCGCGGAATACCAGTTGGCCTTGGAAGGCCACTGACTTTGGGTTGTGAAGGCTTTATAAACGTGTCGTCTCCGCTTGATTTTTCTTTGGTTCGAACCTAATAATAACCAACATATTTAGAACCACAAGAAACAAGAATATTCAGTAAAAAAGCAAACATTCATAGATTTATATAATCTCGGCAGCGTATTTACGTTTTCGCGCTGATTTCACGGCAGAGCTGTTTTGAAATAGACACGGAAATGTTGCAACATATTTGGTTACAAATGCGTGTTGATTTTAAGGCGCCGAGGCTCGAACAAGACACGGATTTGTATTGAATTACGCAGCGCCTTGGTTTACTTATTAGTGCACATTTGAAACTTAAATTGGATTCACGTTGTTTATTTGTTTGATTTTGAGGTTATATGTTTGTTAATATGAAAATTATGGAGCAGTTTAAAAGTATTTGTACTAATATTACTCAAGATTTTGAAATTCTTTGAAGTTTGAAGAACACTCTTCCATTAACTATACCTGCAAAGTTCAGTGTTCATTGTCTTACACCGGCAACTACGACGGCAGATGTTGTTCTGTTATTAATAAATTTTAATGATTTAAATGATTTTCACTTGATTTCTAACCACATGAAAATAGAAAGTTTCAAGAACCTAACCTAACGAACTCTAATCAATCAAATCTAACCAAACCGAACCAAAGCAAACTGAACCAATAATTTTTTCAAAAAAAAACTTTCCTGAGTTCCTACCCGGGATTTTAGAGGATGTGAATCCGAACCGAACTGATCCTAACTAAACCGAACCAAACATAACCTAACCAAACTAAACTACAACACTATTCACACCCTCTAGGATCCCGGGAAAGGAGTCAGGAAAGTTTTTTTTTTAATTGTTGGTTCAGTTTGCTTTGGTTCGGTTCGGTTTGGTTCAATTCGGTTCGTTTCGGTTTGGATTCACAGGAAAGTTTTTTTTTTGAAAAAAATTATTGGTTCAGTTTGCTTTGGTTCGGTTCGGTTAGATTTGATTGATTAGCTTTCGTTATGTTAGCGTTTTAACCTAACAGTTGAATAGGCTTTTGTAATAGTTTAATGAGCGATGTTCTCTTACAGATCCGTGCTCATTTCAAGATCAAAACTCTTAAAATCAACACGTATTTGAACCCAAATATATTGTAACATTTCCGTGCCGAACCGAACCGACGTGAAATGAGCACGGAAACGTAAATACGCATCCCGGCAGTTCCCTTGGTGTAGCGTATTCGATAGCGGTTTTGCTGTATTTGGCCAAATATTTGGTGTATTCGCAAATATTCCAAACATGCCATTCACACATAGGAACAGAATTAGCAAAAAACTCAAGCATGGCAATTATTTTTGCTTATTCGCAAACTGATCAAACAAAATGACCATGTTCGTTTGCGTTTGTTCAGTTTATTTTGTCAACAAAAATCACTTCTTACTATCAAAGCGATCATGTTGAAGACGGCCGCTGCACGGTAGATTTGTTAAATAAAAAAACCAAGTGTGCCTGGTAAACGCAAAGATTTGGCTTATGTGAATCCTTTGGGGCGGCGGATAAAAGGTCGAAAGTATAAAAGGTCGAAAAATAAGGTCAAAAATACAAAAAGTCGAAAGTACAAAGGTCGAAAAACAAAAGGTCGAAAATACAAAAGGTCGAAAATACAACAGGTCGAAAGTACAAAAGGTCGAAATTACAAAAGGTCGAAAGTTCAAAAGGTCGAAAGTTTGAAAATAAAAGATTGAAACCTAACCAAGTCGAATTGCCCTGCCCAGCCCAGGTAGTCCAGAGGTCGAGGATAGTTCATAGTTAACCCGGTTAGGTTACTAACCGAACCTGAGCAGGTTAGGTTTGTTTACTAATAAAAACTATTCTGATCTGGTCAGGAAAGTTTTTTTTTGATATACTAACCTAACCGGGTCTGGTTGGGACAGTAACCTAACCTATCCTCTGCCCCGGGTCCACCTCGACTGGATCGGTCAATTTGTCTTGATACAGTAAATTGGTATTTTTAGTATTTTGTATTGTCGATCTGTTTTCGACCTTTTGTACTTCGATCTTCTGTACTGTCGATCTTTTGTACTTTCGACCTTTTGTACTTTCGACCTTATTTTTTCGACCTTTTATCCGCCGCCCACTCCTTTGATGTTCATTAAAAACCTATGTCTTACCAAATTGGTAGTTCATACAATTACACAAAGGTGTAAAAAAAAAATTCAAAGCTGTTAACGAGGCCCCTAGGTAGAGGCAACATTTTTTATAATTTACAATAAAAAAAGCTTAGTTGACTTATACACTGCCCTGTGTCAGCAAATTTGCACCAAACGGTTGCGGTTCACTACTTTTTAATTTTATATACTTTATACTTTGCCCCCGGCTCCTAGGGGCTGTAAGGGGCCAACATCTTATTTTGACCCGACAACAAAATCAGAAAATCACTCATTTAATTGGGTCGGTCACACATCATAAAATACAAAAATTTTCATCTTTAGGGACGGCCCCTAAATAGCGGTTATAAATTTTAAAGTTCAAGCAATTTTATCAAATGAAATCGTTGCAAATTTAAAAAAAGCTAATTTTTGTGGCCATTTATATCGGACTTCTAGTATTGATCCATTACCTGTGACAAAAAATTATGTTTATCGCAACAAAGGGGTGACTGGGGGCAAATTTTGTTTTCAGACTATCCCATTTATATTTCACGCTACTGACCCCCAGGTTAATATATGAAAAAAAATTGAAGTTAATAACAAGGCCAAAATTTTATAATTTACTATAAAAAAATTAAATTAAAATAAGATGTTGGCCCCTTATAGCCCCTAGGAGCCGGGGGCAAACTATATAAAATTAAAGTGGTTCACCGCAACCGTTTAATGCAAATTAAATGACATAGTCAATTAAGCTTTTTTTATTTTAAATGACAAAAATTTTTGCCCTATCCTAGGGGCTTCGATTTTTTTAGCTCACACATATACTATACTATAGTAGTGTGAGCTATGGTGATCCTAATTTTTTCGAGAAAAAAAAAGTTGCTCCGATTTCAAAAAATTTTATATATCTTTGCGTTTCAGTTGATTTTGAAACTTTTTTGTCGCGCCGTCTGTCTGTCTGTCTGTAACGACCAACGCGCATAACTCAAAAACCGCTTGGCCGATTTTAATGAAATTTGGTACCTAGCCTGGGTCTTGGGTCGAGATGGTCCCATTTAAAAATGAACAAAATCCACCGAACACAAGCCAAGTAAAAGGGTGGGGGAAGATTTTAAAAATTGGAGTTTATGTGAAAATATGGCGTGTATGATATCAAACGAAAGGTAATTGAGTATGAAGTAAAACAAAATACATTTTAGTTTTTTTTTTCAAAAAGGGTGTGGTATCAAACGAAAGGTAATTAAGTCCGGAGTTAAACAAAATACATTTTAGTTTTTGTTTTTTTAAGGGTGGGGGTAGATTTCAAAAATTTGAGTTTAAGTCAAAACATGGCTTGTGTGGTATCAAACAAAAGGTAATTTAGTCTGGAGTTGAATAAGATATATTTCTGGTTTTAGTTTTATTAGCTCGCATGTACACTATAACCTTAGTACCTAGTGTGAGCTTAGGGGCCCATATATTGGCAGAGTATTTTATATGGCAGACCTGTGGATAATTGTATGAGCTACCAATTACCACCGGAAAACTTACTATAACATTTTAAAAAATGAGCTAAAAGTCTTAGTGCATTATTTTTTAAACATTCTTCAACTTCGAAGCTTTATTTCTTAACAAATAAACGATTTATAAACAATTAAAGCAACAAATTAAGCTATAAAATTACTAAGGCCAATAAATAAATAAAACTTTTTTGTTTCTCTATATTTTTGATTTACGAGCGCAATGCATACATTTTTTGTTTTCTTTTTAAGTTTTTGTTGGAATCAAATATTATAAATTGACTTTTTCTTCTAAATCTTCTATTTTTTTTTAGTTTTTCTATTTTCAAAAAACAACAATTATTGTTTATTTTACTTTTTCTTTTTTGGTATTTACTTAGGTACTTTTTAGTTAACTACGATTATTTTATAAATATTGTTATATAAATATGTTATATTATTTTTATCATATGTAGGGCCAATTCTCGATTTCTATAAGTGTACATTGTATTACTTTAAAGAAATAAAAAGTTGTCTAGAAATAAAATTTCGGACTTCCATTGTCTTTATTTAGTTTAAAACACGACGTTTCGGTTAGTAAGTATCTCTAACCGTTATCAAGTGTAAACTAAACAATCTAGTCTTTAGGCTACTACTTATACTACTTGATGTGCAGTCAGGTGTGACGGCCCGCCCCCTTTTTAATCCTAAGATGCCTGTTTTCCTTAAGGAGTGGTTTCCATATGTTTGGTATGTCCGTACTTGGTTGACTGAAAAATTCCTTATTCTGCATTATAAACGCAACTTCAATAAACTTTCGTTTTCGCCAATGCGACTCCTTATGTAAAACTTTAGCTTCTGACCACTGAATCCTGTGATCATTTGACCATGCATGATCTGCTTAACCGGATTTTTCAATATCCCCTAATTGGGTACTTTTTAGATGTTCATTTACTCTAACCTGAAGAGGGCGTTTCGTTTCACGTACATATGATTTACCACACTCACACGGGATTTGGTAAATACATTCCTTATTATTTGAGGGATTGTCTGGTTTTGTTTTAGTTACAAAACTTCTTATCGTATTCCCGAAGAAAATACTGTTTTAATATTATAGTGTTTAGCTATTCGTCTTATGTTTTCTGAAATCCCTTGAACATATGGAATGTTAATAACACCTAACGGATTATTATTTTGAGAATTTGGTACATTTAGTTTGTTTTTAATTTTAAATATCGTTGAGTTTATTAATTTCTCGGAATAACCATTCTGTTGTAAGTCCTTTTTAATGTTGTTAATTTCTGTGGTTAATTCTTCATTATTACTACAAATATTTACGGCTCTTAAATACAAACTTCTTATAACTCCTTGTTTTGTAGCAACAGAATGATTAGACTTAAAATTCAGGTACTGTCCCGTGTGTGTAGGTTTCCTATATACAGTAGTTTGAATGTTTCTGTCTGTTTTAAAATAAATAAAGACAATGGAAGTCCGAAATTTTATTTCTACACAATCATTGTCTAAGAGTTTCAAACAAAGAAAAAGTTGTCTATTGGATAACACATAGTTGTGCAGGTGCAATAGTTTAGAAAACATAAGGCATAATCTAAAAACACATTTAGCCTCCTTCTGCCCCCTAGGGGCAAAATATATCTCTTTTTGACAGCCAAAAATTAGTACGTGAAGGCCGATGTACATGCCAATGTTACTGTAGCTTAAACCTTTCAGAATCAAAATTTTTGACAACCTAACCTACCTTTTTGACTGAGACAATTTTGGGTCTGTCAACAGGTCAGGCAGTATTGGTGAGATCATTAGTAATCGATTAAAATAGGTGTTGTAAAACCTTTATCAAAGAGATCACGGAGGCCAAATTTGGACGCTATGGCCCCGGGCTAATATTAGGGTTAAAAATGTATGTGTTACCTCCATTTTTGCTGAATCTCCAGCTAATTGTGTGACGTTTGGGTTTGTAGCTTTCGATAAATTAATAGTACTATTCATAGCAGTAGACACTGGTGCTACAACTGGTAGATTGGCACTTATCGGTTTCAGACTAGTATAGGAACCTGGAAGAAGTGGGTGTTCTTTGAATGTTGTAGAATGTAAACCACTCGTTTCAAAAAACATAAGTGGATCCATGATGGATCTGATACCTTCCTATGTTACAATGCAATGAAGAGAAGGATAATACAGTAAAACCTCCTATAAGCGGACACTCACGGTATATATATATATATATATATATATATATACAGGGTGTCATTAAAAGTTTGTAACAAACTTTGACAGGTGATAGTACACATAAAAATAAGAAACAAAGTTCATATGAACATAGGTCCTAAAATGCATAGTAGGGGATATTTTTAAACAAATTACGATTTTGTTTTTGTGTAATACAAACATTCATATAAACAAAAAAATTTATATAACTTAGCTACAAAAAACTAAGTAGTAATAATTGCTGCCAATAAAATACTTACATGCACTGGGACAGGCCAAATAGCTTAGTTTTAAGTTTTCTTTGGCCGTGTAACTTTTAGCACAAAGGTTAAAGTTGATCGATTTCTATTACTCATAGCAATAATGTTATACTACAGGGGATAGTGCAAATTAGTATTAAATGGACACACTTTTGCACTTTTTCAGAAATTTACCCATTTAGTCTCCGCATTAAAACGGAAAGAAGTAATTCCTCGGCTGCAGAGTGAATTGTTGCCAACATACTACATAATATTTATGTCCATGTCGTGCAGCGCTCCGTCTCGTTATCAGAGGTTCGCGTCCGGTTAAGAGAGATTTCAGAATTTTTTAACCAAGAAAAATTGTCCGCGTCCCGTTATTAGAGTGTCCGGTTATAGGAGTGAATTTTACAGGTAATGAAATAGGGAAAAGCATGGTTCCAACAAATCTGTCCGCCTAAAGGGAGTGTCCGCTCAATAGAGGTGTCCGCAAGGAGAGGTTTCACTGTATTGCCAAAATACATATACAGGGTGTCTCTAAAAGGTCTGTACAAAATCTTAGCACATATTCCTGAGGTCAAAATAAGTCGATTTAAAGCAACTTACCTTAGTCCGAAATTGCTCCGTTGCAAAGATACAGGGTGGTGAATTTAAAAATTAAAAATCGATTTTATTAAAATTTAGGCTATTATAAAACTAGATTTGGTAGTTTGGTATCCTGGCGATTCTGTTGAATATTTTAGATTCACAATGGCTATATAAAATAATTTAGGTCACAAAATTGCCAAAAATGTCGGAGTCCCAAGATTATTTTATCACATAAAAATATACCGAGTTTGTCGTTTTGTTGATGATCAAATTGCCTGCCAGATTTATTTTTCTGATAAAATCGTATCTGAAAAGCTCTCAAAACAAGCGCGCCAGCTCAAGAATGCTTTTTAATAGTTTTTTGATAACAAAATAACAAATATTTAAAATTTTAAAAACATCATTTACACTATTCACCATTAAAAAAGTCTGTTTGGTTTACATAAATCAAAATTAAAGTAAAATTATTGTTAAAAAATACTGCTAAAACGACTAGAAAAATATTTTTACAATATTTTTTAAATAAATTTATATACGCCATTATGGTTTTATAGTGGTCACTTGGTTTTATTTGTTACTGTATCGCAACAAGGATTTTTGAGTGCCCTTATGAAACCAACAAAACAGAACAATGTAAACATAGTCAACATAACCTCACTTAAATTTTTTGTATTTGTTTTTAAAGTCTTTAAAAGCGTATAATTGAACACTTTTAAATGTTTTTGTCGTGCAATTTCGACACAATCGAGAGGGCCAGTGCAATGATATTCGTTGTGCCTGCAGGTTGGAGGGCATCCTCTTATATTGGTCGTCTAAATAGGCCTTATCTAGGCCTGGGTGTCCGTCCCAGGAGGACGGAAACTCAACAATTATTAATTATTGGGCTTTAAATAATCAATCTTGCAATAGGTAGGTACCAATCTGTACCTAGGTATATCTATTATTTTTACAAGAAATACCTAAAAAAATAAAACACGAAAGTATTTACTTACTTCTGTTAGAACCCTTAAGGAAACAAGGTTTTATATGGTCGCCTATTTAAATAATATTTAATATACAGCTATGGGTGTAAATAAATACAAAAGAATTAAGTTTACCTTTAAGCCTTCCTATAAAACCTTTTTAAAATGCCTAAAAATAATGGCAAAAACCAAAAGTCTAAAGTTTATATTTACCACTCTTAAAAACCTTAAGGAAACTAGGTTCTATATGGCCGCCTATCTAATCATATTTACTTTTAAACTACTGGTAACTATAAAAACAAAAGGATATAAGATAACCTTTTAGCCCTATTATAAAACACTTTTGTGATAACCTAAAGTAATGAAAAAAACTAAATGACCAAAGTTTATAATTATTTCTTTTTAAAAACTTTAGGTAAAATGGTTTTATAAGACCATCTTTATAAATCAGAAATCAATAAAACAAAAAGTATCTAAAAGGAACAGAAGGAATGTCAGTTTTATTATGCTCCCTTTATAAATCACTTTTTGGTTGTATAACACTCGTTTAGGTAATTGGCAATATAAATTACCTTTATGTAGCCAAATTGATCCTAAAACCCATAACAGCACCCTCTAAATAACCTAGGAACCAAATTAATAAAACCTTGAGTGGCAATAATGTTACTTGGGAGGTAAGTTGCTTTAAATCGACTTATTTTGACCTCAGGAATATGTGCTAAGATTTTGTACAGACCTTTTAGAGACACCCTGTAGGGGCAGGGGCATATTGGCAAAGTACTTTTTGTAACGATCCCAATAGCCTTCCATATAATACAGATGGCTAAAGATACAATATAATTTAATTATTTACCTTTTAATTTGGTTCCCATAGATCGCAGATTCGTTTGAGAAGGCGGCCTTATTAAATTCGTTGGCCTGTACAGGTTGCTCTGAGAACCGCCAATACGGCTATTTGTTATTGTTTTGAGGTTTGTATAGGAACCTAAGAGTAATAAAATGGTACTTAAGAGGGAGCTCTGTGTGTAATGGTTTTGAAATAACAGTTTTGTGGAAAATGTATTTAATATTTTTTGATAAAACTTTTGACAGTTGGTAAAGAAAATAATTCCTTAGCGAACATCTAAATCCTCAATAAAAAAATAAACCTCAACCCTCAAAAAATGAGCCAAAAAGATTACCTAATTTTCAGTCATTTTTTAATACATTATTTTGTGTAGAACTGTTTTACTGGTCGCAAAAACTCTGCCCAAAAAAATGTTATTTCAAAACCCTTTCAATTAGATTTTTGCCTGCACCGCCTCCACAGATTTAACGGTTTCAGGAAATTTTAATTATTTCATAGTTCTCCTGTATATTAAAGACTTTTATCACTTTTAAATACTCCCTCTTAAGGAGTTTATATTGGACATCATAATATCTGTAAACAATACTCTTTTTTACTAAAAAAAAAGGGCCCGACAATATTAGTAACAAAACTAATAGGTAAAATCTATATGCTTGTGGCGGATTCATACAAACAAAACTCTATCTGGCTATTATGCCACTAATAAGGATTTAAAAAAAAATAAAACACTGCGTATTTCTTAGAAAAAGACAAATTAAATAACTTGTCAGCTACATGGAACGTACAGGGAGTGAATCAAAAGTTGGACATTATTGCAACTGAAGTGCAGAATTGTAAGATCGATATTATTGCACTCACAGAGACAAAAAAGAAAGGAACAGGTACGAATAGTGTCGGCAATTTTGTCCATATATTCACTGGAGTCCCAAAAGAAAGCAGAACAGCCAGAGGGGTATCCTTGTTAATAAAGAAAAATCTAAAGAATAAAATTACAGACTACGATTGCATTAGTGAAAACATACTTCGCGTGAACATGAAGATGCTTGGACATAATATAAGCATAATAGCAGTCTACGCACCATCAGATGACGAAAGAGTAGCTATAAAACAAATGTTCTTTGACCAACTGGATGAGACTATCATCAAAATCGGTAATACCAGAGAAATAATTATGCTTGGCGATTTTAATAGCAGAACTGGTAAACAAACTCAGAGCAAAGTGATAGGACCATTTGGAGAGGAAGTAACAAATGATAATGGCTTAAGACTGATGCAATTGTGTGAAACCCACAACCTAAAAATAAATAATGGTTTTTTTAAACATAAGGATATTCATCGATATACCTGGATTCAGCCAACAAGAAATCTTAAATCAATCATTGATTATGCTATAGGTGGACAACACTCGCAATTAAAGTGGTATGATGTGCGAGCACTTCGTGGTGTTACCTGTGGATCTGACCACCATCTGGTAAAAGCAAAAATATTATTCCCTTTAGGAAAAACAAATAAGGACGAAAGTATTAGAGAAAATGAAAACCTAGACATGTTAAGAAAAAAAAAGAAGAACTTGAGATAAGGTATAGAAAAATGAACTGGCTAATTGGAAGGAAGTCCAATTTAACAATTCATAATAAGTTACTGCTTTATAGACAAATACTGAAACCAGTATGGACATATGGTATTCAACTATGGGGTTGTGCTAAAGAGAGTAACATTCTAGTTTTACAGAGATTTCAAAATAAAGTATTAAGAAACATTGTGAATGCACCTTGGTCAGTGGCGGTTTCTCCATAAGTGCACATGTGCACGTGCACTCCCAAATTTTACTTAAAAAAATACTAAAATTTAATTAATAATTACCCCAAACGGAATTCACTAAAGACTGGAATATTAACAACAAATTAATACCCGGTATGTATGTGTTTGTATTCGTGTTCAAACCAGCTGCGGTGCATGCTGGCGGATGCGCTATATAGTTAGTTTGAATCTAATTATTCACTTTTATTTTCTCCGTAGATGTTGTGTCGCATTCTAATTACGAAATATAGAAAGAGAGGACGACATGTCCCAATAGAATTTTACAGTACATAGAATCTGAACCTTCCTTCGGCAGTGCCTAGGACAAAATCTGTGCAAAAACTAGCCTCGATGCCGCCGCCCGCACCCCTGTGACGCCCCCGCACTCATGGTTCGCGTTGCATGTTAGAGGAGCTCAAGGGCACTTTTAATTAGTGCACTTAGACAATTTGGCATAGTGATGTGCAACGATTACTTTGCCAAGTATTGAGTAGATACTGATACTTCCTATTCGAGTATTAGATTTTATTATTATTTATATTATATTATCGGTAAATCCAATATATAAATATCGGTACAAATGATTACAAGTACTCCAAACTCGTTACTCATACGGCCGATGCCGATACAATTGATACGAAAGTAACACTTCGGCTTCGGTCCCATTCGGGATTCGAGTAACGAGTATTTAACGTCGAAGGATATTCGATTACTTTGAATCCGCCCATGTATCAGATATTAAAGTATCGACTAGACAGTATTTGCACACCACTAATTTGGCATTATCAGGCGCTGGCGGTTTGTTTTGATTTCAACGATTTGGTATTTACCACAATGACGGAAGTTTCTAATTCTGATAGCATTAGCGTGCAATATTTAAAAACAATTAAATTTTCATCTTTGCCATTAGAAGAGAAAATATGTAAACTAGGTATGATACATTTATTATTTATTTATAATTTCAATAATAATAGGTATGGTAAATGGTTCGCGTTGCATGTTAGAGGAGCTCAAGAGCATTTTTAATTAGTGCACTTAGACAATTTGGCATAGTGATGTGCAACGATTACTTTGCCAAGTATTGAGTAGATACTGATACTTCCTATTCGAGTATTAGATTTTATTATTATTTATATTATATTATCGGTAAATCCAATATATAAATATCGTTCCAAATGATTACAAGTACTCCAAACTCGTTACTCATACGGCCGATGCCGATACAATTGATACGAAAGTAACACTTCGGCTTCGGTCCCATTCGGGATTCGAGTAACGAGTATTTAACGTCGAAGGATATTCGATTACTTTGAATCCGCCCATGTATCAGATATTAAAGTATCGAGTTGACAGTATTTGTACACCACTAATTTGGCATTATCGGGTGCTGGCGGTTTGTTTTGATTTCAACGATTTGGTATTTACGACAATGGCGGAAGTTTCTAATTCTGATAGCATTAGCGTGCAATATTTAAAAAACAATTAAATTTTCATCTTTGCCATTAGAAGAGAAAATATGTAAACTAGGTATGATACAAAACTATTTGGTTTTCACTTTCTCCAACGTCGATCACGAGGATACGAGTGATCCCCGTTTGGAACACGTCCTGATAGTTAGGAACAAATGTTCCATGGATCAATTCTTGCTAATTAGTCTTACTGACTAGATTGTAATACAATAAACAAAGTGTGTTTGACAAATAAAAAAAAAAATAATAATTTTTTCTTATAAACACTAGCAAAATAGTTTTTCTTAACTAAAAAAATTCCTTAATAGTTGCGTGATACCCAGATAAAGTTTTCTTTATAAAAAACTCACCTCTTATATTGCTAGCCATGGTAAGGGTGCTTCTAAGGGCTGGTTTTAATTTAATATTGTTAGCAGCTGGGCCTGCTAAATTACCCAAACTTTTTGTGGGTTGTTTAAGACTTTCTAAGGACACCTGAAAATAAATATAAATACCATAGAAAGTGGTGGTGACTTTGTGATAGACGTGTATCTGAGGGCACGGCAGTGCCTCGCCAAGTTCGCGTTGCCGTACCATATTTTCTTGAAATATTTTAGCCCATATTTGACCTATCTAAAACTCTACTTCCGAATAAGCTATGAATCTCAAACTTTGCACAACTGTAGAACTTCATAGAGTTAACAACCCCTACAAGTTTTATGGACATCCATAAAGTAGTTATGAAATTTCAAAAAACGTCGAAATAAGGCGCTGACTGTGACGTAGCACGGCACCCCGACACAAAATAGGATTCTCGAACGTACCACCATCTAATCTAATCGTGTCATTGACGGAACTTACACATTATTATCCGATTATTTACCATCTCTTTTTAAATTAATGTATTAGTAAGGGCGCCTAATACTCTTAAACAATCATGATATCAATAAACAAACATTGGTCTACTCGTTTTATTTACTAAACTCAAACATTGTCATCCAGCTACTTTCTCTCTCTTTTTAACCCAAATTAATGGGACGGGCGCACCCAATCTAAAACAGTCTTGGGATTAGTTTGAAAATAGAAGTATTTATAAGATGTCATTTTGACAATCAATGTCAATCGACGTTCTTTCATCAGCACACAGTGGGCTCGTGGACCTGATTTTTCGCCAAAATTAAATACATACTGAAACTTCTGAATATCTTTACTAAAAAGGAGTAGATAGTCCAGTAGGCCTTGAAAAAACTATTATTTGATTGACGCAACTTTCAGAAGTGTCATGTTTCCTTTCAACGGAACGCGTTAAAGTACCATATTTGCATGGCGATTTGATCCAGATTCAAAGCAATTTTAAACTAATATAAAAACGTGGACGCTTCAAAAATATTTATTTTGTTGAACTTAAAAACAAATTTTTCTAGAAAAATCATTCCTAATTAATTATGCAGTCGTTAAACTTGCAGGTTCTTATTCGCTACAAAGTCAGGGTTACGTTCGTATTATTTTCTAGTTTTTGGTACCGCCAAAGAATAATATTGTTTAACTCTTTTAAATATTTTAAATTTTTAGTTTGGTTTTTAGATTTGTTATTATGAAACTTTTCATCCTTTCCAATGGAGCTTTGTGACGCATTATACGATGAGCTCAATTTAACCTTAAACAACCCCAAATAGCAAGTTTGACACAAATCGGTTTATAAATAGGATAGTTTTTTTGAGTAAAAAATTATAATAAGCGACGTTAAACACCGTAGAGTTCCGAATTCAATACATATCGGTTCATAAATGTAAAATCTTAATTATCAGCTTTATACACTACAAAGTTCCAATTTTGATACATATTTTTTCATAAATAGAAAACTCTGCCCTTTTGGATCTGGCATGTTATTTTTTAATAAAAGTTTGAGTTCATAATTATAATCAGCGACTTAATACACGCCAAAGTTCTAAATTTGATACCTTTTGGTAAATGAGTTTTTTTTTAAATTTAAGTCAAAAATAATATTTAGCGACTATTAACACTCCAAAGTTCTAAATTTCATACTTAATTGGTTCATAAATAGGAAACTTTACCATTTTAGATCCGCATTTTGATTGATAAGTATTTTTTTCTCATTTTAAAACAACATATTGTTACAAAACCTATTTTTCTAATTTTGGTCAAAAATTAGGTCCGGGAGCCCATTGTGCAGCTCTATGAGTTGGACAGCAACAAAAAGGTTAGCTGTGCTTTAAAAAGAGATGCAAATGAGTTGTTCCAAAATTACAATTTATGTCGGGGTGCAGTTTTTTAGTGACGTCACGAGTCAGCGCCTAATTGCCACTCACTCACTCACTCATGTATAGATCATCAAAATTCTAATGTACAGGGTGTCTCAAATTGGGCACTTTTAGGGGATTTAAGGTACTTCTAGGGGAGGCAGAGAAAAACTGACCACGCATTGCGAGGCTCAAATTTCAAGAGAAGACTTATAGTGAAAACCGCATTTTGAAATATCGTCTCGTCTTTGAGCTACGGGGGCTTTTTGAAAAGTCTGCACTTTTGAGGGGGGTCTATAACTTCGTTATTATTGGAAATATTGATTTAGAGTAAATTGCAATTTTATAGACTTTGTCACAAGGAATTCACCTGCTAAATTAAATTTTACCTGTCACTTTTAGTTTTTGAGATATAACATAAAGTTTTTCTTATGGAATGGCCTATATTTTAATTAATTTTCGAATTCGCCATTGAATTCTTTCCAAAATGATGTATCATGTGTCATAGTTTGATTGAGCGGTTTCGGAGATAATTAAAGTTTTTTATTTTTGTCTAGTGTGCGTTGAATGACGTCATGCGCCATTGACGTGAAAGCCATGCGGTCAAATGCTACTTCAAATGCTATGCAAATCAAGTTGGCCTTGCGTCTTGGCGTTTTGTCATTGTTTTCAATTGTTTAAACAATTTGACATTACGCTTTGATATGAAATTATTTTGCACAAAAACGTTTTAATTTTATTTTGAAATATGTATCATTTTTTTAAACTTTTTATAACTAGGCTTTAAGGGCCGTCAGCTGAATTATAATTTTTCCAAGCCAGCCTTACTATATTTGTGACTGTGTAAAATAATAAAAATACTGGAGTTCATTCATAAGTGAAAAAGCTGAATATCTCCTAAACCGCTCAATCAAACTATGACATATGATACATCATTTTGAAAAGAATTCAATGACGAATTCGAAAATTAATTAAAATATGGGCCATTCCATAAGAAAAAATGCAACTTTATGTCATATTTCAAAAACTAAAACTGACATTTAAAATATAATTTAGCGGGTGAATTCCTCGTGACAAATTCTATAAAACTGCAATTTACTCTAAATCAAAATTTCCACTAATAACGAAGTTATAGACCCCCTTCAAAAATGCAGACTTTTCAAAAATCCCCCGTAGCTCAAAGACGAGACGATATTTCAAAATGCGGTTTTCACTATAAGTCTTCCCTTGAAATTTGAGCCTCGCAATGCGTGGTCAGTTTTTCTCTGTCTCCCCTAGAAGTACCTGAAACCCCCTAAAAGTGCCCAATTTGGGACACCCTGTACTTCCAGGCATGCTACAAAGCTGAAATTTCGCAGACTGATACAAATTATGACTGTAATGTATTGTTGTGTATAAACTTGTACAGAGACCCCAAGTGGTATACAATAATAGTGTACAGACCCCGCGAGTGATTGACAGTTATGACACTTGACATGTGCGGTCTCTTGAACGCCAATCGTGGCTGATAACGGACGCATCTAATGAACAGTAATAATTAACGGATTAATTAGATAATCAACCCGCTCGAAGCACTCTTCATGAACCTCTACCAAGGTAATTAATATATTACAATGACCAAACTCTGGACTAGAACTAGATTCTGGTAATTATCGTGTTTCTGGCAACATTGGATCTGATTCTTAGCGTGTACTTACTTTGGAAGACAAGCTCGATCGAACACTTTTGTAATCATCCGATGATAGCTCGGAGTCTGAGCAAACATGCTCTTTGGCACTGCTGACAATAGGCGATATGAAATTGTTTTCCCATAATGTTTTCTTTGCTCGACTATTCGGTTTTGGGGTGGACATGGCTTGATCTAATGCTAAAATAATAATTAATTGAGGTTATACAAGCTGTCCCGAAGTGTTTTTTACATACTCCCAGCACAAATTCCTTAAAGCAAAACCCAAGTAACATTTAAGGGTGTTTAGATTTTATAACAAGCTTTTCTAGTTTTATAAAATACCTGAAAGTTATGGTAAGTTATATAAGGGTAATTAGGGGAACCTGGGAAACAAAAGTTATATTAATTTACCAAAAGTGGTTTTATAACTGAGGTGTAATAAGAACAGGATCCCTTCAGCTTTATTATCTACCCACAGTATAATGATAATAAAAAAAATTAAATAAAAAAAAACAATTTTCAACTTTTAGGTTTAATTCATATTCAGCCTTATAAAAAGCACTATGCATTTACAATTCATTTAGCTTTACCCAAAAAGTACGTGTAGATTTTATACGGACGCGAACAGTGTTACCTTTCATTGAGTGAAGGTGGGGGAGGAGAGAGGGAGCAGGGAACTAGTAAAATGGTGTCGAAAAAAATCTTAAAGCGTGTGCCGAAAGAATTTTTGAAATCGCTCTAAATTTGTGAAAGGTATAGCCACAGTATACTAGTAAGGAAAGCACCCCGGTCTTGTCATAATACTGTTATACATACCCTCTGTATACATTAGTTCGGAATACAAAGTTCGAGAGGCGCTTATTACAGACCGTCACATCTGGTATAAAAATATTATGTACAGACTTCTGTGCTGTCGCCATGGACATTAACCGCTACTCTCGGTATATGTTTTTGATTATGACTGACATTGGCAAAACAGATAAAAATATGACGTAAATGTAATTCGGCATTTTTCATTTGTGGTTGCAGTTTTTCGTGATTTTTCAACTTTTTACCTTATTTTAAAAAGTGTTTTTTGCTAAATTGTGGCCTATCGGTAATTAAGAAATTTAAAAGAAAACAATTTTGTGTTCGTGGGTGCGAAGACTATGTTAGCAAGCGCTATTCCCAAACGGAACCAAAAAAAAATACTTCGGCAAAAAAACTAACTTTGACGAAAGACGAAATTCACAAATATATAGTGTGTGATGGACACGTTGAACCTGGACGGAGTTTTAAATGTTTAGTTTTAAATGTTAATATTTGGAAAAACATAGATTATTTCATTATACTTATATACAGGGTCCGGCAGAATGATCTCCCACAATAAAAACGCCATTGTAAATGCTATTTATATTTCATTTTTTTCGGTACACAGTCGAAGCTGATTTCTGAAAGTTTCACTCGTGCAGTAACTCTAAAGCGATATTCCTGTAATTTCTTGGTGTATTGCTGCTTTCAATTCGGCAATGGTTCGGGAATAGTGTTCAGATATTCCCAAAGTATCTGGAACTAAAACATGTCTACCAAGTGCGAAGTGAGTACGAAAAGTTCTTTGTGTCGTAATCACAGATTCGTTACCTCTTTTTGCTTAATGTCTCGATAACGAAGGCACGATGGCAAGGTAATGGCAAGCCGCGAGCTACCAACCAACTACGCTAAGCTTCCCCTGTCTTCAGTGATTCAGGCACAGTGGCAGTGCAAAATGTGGGAGATCATTATGCCAGATCCTGATTAATTAAATGAATAACCGGCCATATTTACTTTACTTTATAAGGCTTACGTTACATTTTTTTATTTTTCATGAAAAAACAATTAAAAAAGTTTCCGTTTATAGAAACCTATATTTGCAACATTATTATGTATAAAGCATTGTAAAAGTATACATTATTAATTTAAGTTAATGTAAAATGTGTAAATATTTTCTATGCACTAATAAAAAGGAAATTACTGTAGAATATTCGTCAAAAAGCCTTTTTTTAACTAGAAAATTAGCCTCTCAAAGAAATTTATGTACCTAAATGAATGGGAAACAAACTTTTAAACCTTATAGATTGAATAAAAATTTAACTTTCCTTTTTTTTATTGCTAGTAGTCATTAATTTAAACATTCTTTGATTAAGCTTCCTTATTGATTGGTGTTTATAGAGTATTTTTAAGCAAATTGAGTTTTGACACAAAATAACTCATTCTTATCAGCGCGCATCGTTTAAATTTAAATCTATGTAATTGACGAGTAGAATGAGTTTTTTAGTGTTAAAATTTAATTTGATAAAAACTGTTCAAAACATTATATTAAAAGATGTAGCTTGATTGGAGAACGATTTCATTGATGGCTACGAGCATCCGGTATACAATAATTTGAAAAGCCATCCTGTAGCTTAGAGACAAACTGCGCAAGCGTTATATTGTTTCAAATCCCCCTGTAAATGTTTAGTACGGTGCACAAAGTTGGAGAGGCGCTGATTCGTGCACGACACCCCGCTATACTGGGCCCATTTAGTAATACAACTCCCACCGTGTGTCTGACAACTATTACTGATAAGGTGGGTGGGGAGAAGAGAGGGAGAGGGAAACTTGTAAAATGATGTTGGAAAAAAAAAGTCTTAAACCGTGTGCAGAAAGAATTTTTAAAATCGCTCTATATTTGTGAAAGGTATAGCTACAACTATTACTAATACGGAGGGAGGGGAGAATAGAGGGAGAGAGAAACTAGTAAAATGATGTTGGAAAAAAGTCTTCAAGCGTGTGCAGAAAGAACTTTTGAAATCCCTTTATATTTGTGGAAGTTATAGCTATAACTATTACTAATAAGGATGGCGGGGAGAACAGAGGGAGAGGCGGTGGGGGTGAGGGAAGATATTTTTTTCTTAATGTTGTATTGTCATGGGACCACTATGTGTGTACCAAATTTCATCCAAATCGGATAATGGGAAGTGTGTCAAAAACGCTTCACAAGATTTGATAGTTAGTTAGATAGTTAGACAGAACATCTGAAGCTTGTAAAAAGGGGGCGTTTCGTCACATCTAACTGCACACCAAGTAGTATAAGTAGTAGCCTATAGATTGTTTACTTTACACTTGATAACGGTTAGAGATACTTACTAACCGAAACGTCTTGTTTAAAGTAAATAAAGACAATGGAAGTCCGAAATTGTGTCTACGAGTTTCAAACAAAGATGGACCGGTGTATGGGCTTCTTTAACACTGATTTCTTTAAACAAGAAGTGAAATTAAAGAACGAAAAATAATAAAAAAGCTTTCTGTCTTCGGCCGGGACTCGAACCCGGAATCTCTGGCTCTGTACGCAAACGCTCTAAACATTGAACAACCGAAGACGATACATAAATATTCGGAAAACTTTCATCTATGCAGGTGTGCGGCGTCTCAATACAAGAACGAGAAATTCTCATGGTATTAATTCGACCAAGTCATCCAACTGATCTCTATAATTCTTCCTTCCCACTGTCAAAGGTATGAAAACTCAAACTTTTTTCTTATTTTCTTTCTTTAATTTCACTTGTTGTTTATAGTTTTAGGTCCTTGCAATATTTGCAATTTGGTATTTGAGAATTATATTGGCAATCACCCATTGCGATCAGAAATTTTAAGACATGAAAAGGTACGTTGATACTTTTCGTCTAATTTTGAGTTTTCATACCTTTGACAGTGGGAAGGCAGAAAATTAGAGATCAGTTGGATGACTTAGTCGAGCTAATACCCTGAGAATTTCTCATTCTTGTATTGAGACACCGCACACGTGCATAGATGAAAGTTTTCCGAAAATTTATGTATGGTCTTTGGTGGTTCAATGTTTAGAACGTTTGCGTACAGAGCAAGAAATTCCGGGTTCGAGTCCGGGCCGAAAACAGAAAAGCTTTTTGAAGTGTAAACTTCTTTAGGCGCACAAAATGTGAAAGGCTTTCGCGGCCATCGTCCAATGGTGGATGTGCCTTCGGGCTGTTCGGCCGTCGTCGTTGGAAATTCGTTCTCGACGTTTCGCCATCTCGAGTGGATGGCAACTTCAGGAGATGTTGACTGTTTGTCGGGTTCTCGAAGACTGGTGGTTAGTCTGTCGCGGGCGCAGGTTATATACGCTATGGTGGGCGGGGCGTATATCAGGGCTGGTCGGTGATTGGTCACTTTCCCGAGATTCAGTTTTGTTGTTGTAAGCGAGCCGTTTAGTGTTTTTAAGAACCGGTACCCATGTTCTGTTAATTTTAAGAGTTTCTTCAGATCTGTTGAAGTTCTACTGGTGTTTATGAATTTCGATTGCTTCTCTATAGAGTCTTGGATAGTATGAAGAGGAGGCGCAGAGAACTTGTGTGTCTTCGAACTTTATTCGGTGGTCTTCATTGTTTAGTGTGTGGTCTGCAACTGCGGAATTTTTTCCGTATGTCCGAGTCGACAGTTGGCTTTGGGTTCTTTGATTCTTGTGTTTACGAACCGTTTGGTTGTTCCGATGTAGACACATTCCCTGTACCTGTCGAAGTGTCTACATCGGAACAACCAAACGGTCCGTAAACACAAGAATCAAAGAACACAACGCCTGTCGACTCGGACATACGGAAAAATCCGCAGTTGCAGACCACACACTAAACAATGAAGACCACCGAATAAAATTCGAAGACACACAAGTTCTCTGCGCCTGCTCTTTATACTATCCAAGACTCTATAGAGAAGAAATCGAAATTCATAAACACCAGCAGAACTTCAACAGATCTGAAGAAACTCTTAAAATTAACAGAACATGGGTACCGGTTCTTAAAAACACTAAACGGCTCGCTTACAACAACAAAACTGAATCTCGGGACAGTGACCAATCACCGACCAGCTCTGATATACGCCCCGCCCACCATAGCGTATATAACCTGCGCCCGCGACAGACTGGTGGTTGTCTTCGAGAAGCCGACAAACAGTCAACATCTCCTGAAGATGCCATCCACTCGAGATGGCGAAACGTCGAGAACGAATTTCCAACGACGACGGCCGAACAGCCCGAAAGCACACCCACCATTCTTTAGGCGCGTTTAGCACTTTTTATGGGTACTGAATTGAACTAAGCCGTCACGCTCGGCTATGTAACGCTCATTCGGGTGAAGTCTGCTCGAGTCGACTAACTGTGAGAGGAACAGTAAGCAGAGCGATATGATGATGAAGATGAAGGCCACTCAGAGCAAAATTTATCAGAGTAATTTATACCCAATTTTAATTATGTAAATGATATTACTTTGTCAATATACAACGCAAAAAATCTTGTATTTTATATTAATAATTTCGCCTTGTTGAAGTTTATACTTCTGCCGTGTGGTCTTAAGCACACACAATTTTTTCTTATTTTTCTTTCTTTAATTTCACTTGTTGTTTTTAGTTTTAGGTCTTTGCATTATTTGCCATTTTGGTATTTGAGGACTTACTTCTTTCTTGCATGGCAACAATGGCATCAATGTCAGCCATATTTAGCATTTTATTTGATCCCCGGGTCGATCCTTTGCTGCTGCTCGACAAGCTGCTCATCCGATCCAAACTGTCAGCGGATCCCAAAGAAAAGCGTTTCATGTCCATGGTTTGATTCAAATTTTGATCAAGTGCCTCTTTGTACATGGAATTTCTCTTGTTTGTATTTTCTTCTAAACAGTAACTTAACCTAGAATGAAACAAATTTGAAGGACATTTTTCGGTTTTACTACGTTTTGACGTCAAAACGCGCTATATAACGATTTTTTTTGCATGAAAATGGTTCTTTGGACTATTTTTAGTCGATCTAGATACGAGATATTAAAATAAAAGTTTGGTTTTTTTTTAAATAATTTAAAAAAAAACGTTACATAGGGGTTTTCCTTGACTTGTTTTGTAGGAATAGGGTCTTCACCGTAGGTACCCGACGCCGACGTCTGTTGGTCGTTGGGCTGGTTAGAGTTTTTGTACGTCGAACAAACGAACGTAAGACCGACGTTGGGAAATCAATGGAATATTGCAACGTCGCGAGATCGTTAAAGAAACGGACGTATATTTAATAACGTCGGTTTTGATATAAATGTGACGTCGCTCAACGCATAATCAATCTTGCAACTTAATATTTCACTAAATCCAACGTCGGTGCAGGTCTCATTAGGTTGTAAGTCAAATAAATGTTTCTTGGGAGGTTGCTACCCTACCTATTCAGATCTGGTACTTCTGCAGTCGAATATCTCTTCTTCATATCTTCTATGCTAGAACTATCCAAAATAACATTATTTGTCCTATTAATACTTAAATTTTCATTTGAGCCCATGTTCAGGTCTTTTTCTATACTCCTAGATGTTGTTTTATCCAAAGAAGCTAAAATAATAAGGTCAATATGTAGAAACTGAAACCAAGAATTTGTTAGTGTTCAGTCCATGATTCCACGACCGAAAGCATTCATTAAAGTTAGTGTTAGCTCCCGCTAAATTTCGCGGTTGTTTATATATTTTTAAAACCACACAATTGTATGAAGGACAGAGTGCATTTCGCGCATTTGGACATGCGCACCAACAACCAGAGAGATCCTTTGTCAATCGCCTCGAGAAATGGCGTGTTAATTTCGTTCTCCAACTATTTCAAATTTCTACACCTGAAAGTGCTCGATTTTGGTGTACTGAAGCATAGAACTTGAAACATCAGCCCTTCAGCTACGTGGTGACATCATTAGATCCATTCAGGGGCCCCTTGGAACGTGGAGAAATTGGCTGCAAACTGGTGAGTGCCTTTGTTTCTGATTCCCGTCGTGTGGCGCCCACAATTGACCTATGGACCTTATTAATTATTTCGTAATTTCATATCAATATATTTATGTTTGTTCGCGCTTCATTTAATTAAAATATTTACAGTCCATTGCAGTTATCGTTTTTCTAACCGCGAGCTAACAGTTAGCTTATACCATCTAGGGGTATGAATTTCCATAAGATGATAAAAATCAGATAGAGTATAGCATTCATTAAAAAGAGATCGCGATACGCCCGAGTCCCGCAGAAAGCTTTGCAGCGTTGTCAAAGGTAACCTTGATAAATTGCTACAGACGCACACGGTCGCACTCGTCAAGGGGCGGACAATCTGAAACATTCTTTTAGGGCGAGAATTATTACTTGATTTGTTACCATACAAGAAGTGGACTATTTAAAGCGTGAACATTTTATTTTTAAAATTTTATTAAATGTGAGTTATTTAGTTCCTAAAACACCTAGATCGGATAATAAAATAAATTGTCTGTCTCAATACACGATAACTCAAGAACACCTCAAACGATTTTAACCCAATATGATACACAATTTTTATGTCGGCATTCGATTTTGGTTAAAAAAGGGGTTAGTTAAAAGTATTATTTTTTAACCAATTTTACCTTAAAATTATCAACTTTATGATCAACTTTTCTTGTTGTATCGTCTTTTGTTTAAAAATGTTCCTTTTGTATTTAAAACATTTTTGCCTGTGGCGTATGTCGCCTGCGAGCATTTAAAATAACATTATTTCAATATTTTCTGAAAATTTTCGTCTTTACATAGATCGGTAAACTGTGGTGTAAAAAAATTGACTTTAGGGCGATTCCATGATTACTGACGGGACAAATCGCACATATTTATATCATTTTTTCTATAGTAGAAGTAATCATTAATCAATAATTTTTGGTTTACAGGTAAACATCAATACAGGCAATTTTTATGCAAAGAAAAATTTATCTTAGCTTATGATAGTTTAAAAGATATAATTTTTTAAAGTGTGATTACTGACTGGACAGAAATTCGGGCAGAGATTTTTTGCAAAAGTTTGATTTTATAGTTCTCTGAAATTAAACATGTGACAAAATGTTTCTAAATTATAGTCAATAACTGTACTCTAAACAAGCTTATAAAACATAAAAGTAATTATTTTTAATTACTTGTTTAGCTTATAAAAACTGATATAATGATTACTGATGGGAGATTACTGACGGGACAATTTTTGTCAGCTTTTCAAAAAAATGTATTTTAAATATTTAACAACACATAACTAACTAAATACAGAAAACATATTAACTTTATCGAAAATACTCTGCCAATATATGGGCCCCTAAGCTCACACTAGGTACTATAGTTATAGTGTACGTGTGAGGTAATATAACTAAAAACTGAAATATATTTTATTCAACTCCAGACTAAATTACCTTTTGTTTGATACCACACAAGCCATGTTTTGACTTAAACTCAAATTTTTGAAATCTACCCCCACCCTTAAAAAAAAACAAAAACTAAAATGTATTTTGTTAAACTCCGGACTCAATTACCTTTCTTTTGATATCACATACGCCATATTTTCACTTAAACTCTAATTTTTGAAATATACCCCCACCCTTTTTTTTTAAATAAATTAAAATGTATTTTGTTTAACTGCAGACTCAATTACCTTTCGTTTGATATCACACACGCCATATTTTCACATAAACATTAACTTTTGAAATCTACCCCCACCCTTTTATTTGGTTTGTGTTCGGTGGATTTTGTTCATTTTTAAATGGGACCATCTCGACCCAAGACCGAGCCTAGGTACCAAATTTCATTAAAATCGGCCGAGCGGTTTTTGAGTTATGCGCGTTGGTCGTTACAGACAGACATACAGACAGACATACAGACAGACATACAGACAGACATACAGGCAGACAGACAGACAGACAGACAGACAGACGGCGCAACAAAAAAGTTTCAAAATCATCTGAAACGCAAAGATATATAAAAAAATTTTGAAATCGGAACAACTTTTTTTTTCTCGAAAAAATTAGGATCACCATAGCTCACACTACTATAGTATAGTATATGTGTGAGCTAAAAATTGAATAATATTGATTTCTGTGATTGCCACGTCTTTCTAATTTCAACAGACTTGCCCTCAATTTTTCAGTTTCCCATATTTTATTTAAGAAAGGTTTTACGTAGTTTATTTCATCTGCTTCTACCATAAGAATGATTGAAATTGATATCTCCAAAGACATTTTGTTCCAAATAGTACATATTGGATGCAAAAAATCATCATCAGATTTTACGATTTTTAAATTGGGATCTATTGATGTTAAAAGCTTGAAAATAACAGCCATTTTCTTTTCTGTCTGCTGCGGTAAAGATTTGTTAACTCTTTTCACAGCTTTACCTAAAGATTGAGCAGATTTAAACGGAATTTGATCCAGTGCGGACATTTTCTCGATCTTCTTTTTTTACGATAGTTTCTTTTTCGCTCTCTTTCCTTTTTCTTAAGTTCATCTTTCAGTTTTTTGTTTAGCAAAACCTTTTGTTCTTTCTTAAGTCTATACTTTTTACTATTCTCTGCACCTTTTCTTAAGTAGCTTTGCTTCATCGTTTCATTTGCAAAAAATTTTTTGCGGTAGTCTAACATTCTCTCTAACTTTTTCTCTGCGACGAGTGTTTACTTTTCCAATCCTATGGTTTAGAATTATTACACAGGAATAATTAACAAGAAAGTAAGTTATATGGTTATTTTTATAGTTTTGATTACTGACGGGACAAAATTGAAAAAGATTTTTTTTAAAATTGTGAAGCTTATTGCGAAAAACAAAACTGGCAAATAAAAGAGTAACATATGAGTTTACAGCTAACGTTTATGTAGGAGTATGTAGTCAGGAGTGCACGCGTTATTAGAAGATTTTGTATTATTTGATTACTAACGGGACATAAAATTCTAAATACTAAAAAATAAAATAAATTTGTGCTAACTTACCTGACAGAAAAACCACGATACACGATATGTCACCAAAAGCGACGCCATCAATAATAAATCAATTTTGACAGCGCTAGTAATTTGTTTAAATAACAGTCAACTTGTAACTAGGAAATTCTTATACAAATATACACGGAGGAAAAGTAAAGGTTTACTCATTATTTTCTTTACAAAAATAGTACCGTCAAATGGCTTTTTTAGTTTATATGGTAAAAATGGTCCTTAATTAAAAATATGTGCATAGTTTTTATTCAAAATTTTTAAGTTAATTTTTATAAGAAAATTTTCAATGTGCATGGAATCGCCCTTTAGTGAATGTGAAACGAAATCAACAACAAGAATAACACTTTAAAATTCTGTTTTTTCGTAAAAGTAAGTGAATTATTTACATTTAGGAACAAGCAGAATTTTAAAATGTATTATTCTGGTTGTTTATGACCTTTCGCAAGCCAAGTAACAGATTATACTGATATTTTCGCTAAACTGGCAACGTTGGTGTTCTTCCATGCAATCCTGATACCCCTAGATACAAGGCTGGCCACGCAGTATAATCAAGATACGGAATTTTAAACATGGGGAGTACGGTGTTTTTTTTTATCGCCGAAACCAACATCTTAACGATAAAACTTGTAGTTTGGAAGAGAATGAAATTATCTCAACTTGAGATACTCAGACTCAGCAGGGTTAAAATGACCATTTGCCCAAAAGTAATATGAAATGCTTCTAGACCAAAAACAGAGACCATTTTCAGATATTTTGCCTTAACTAATATTACTTTATTCATGTTACTTTATTGTTACCTTCTTTGCTTCTTTGAAAAGTTAAATTTAACGAAAGCCTATTGTTCTTCAGGTCTGCCTTCCTAAATGTGCCGTTGTGTTGTAGTTTAGGGGTCCTTCTATAAGTTCCGTTTACGTTAGGTGATACGTTTTCGCTATCTATCACATTTTCGGAAACATACTGAATAGTTTTTGCATCTGGGGAAACCTTCGGACTGTTATCTTTTAGGGATATGTTTTCCATATCTCTAGTGATTTTTTCAGGGGTTGGTTCTTTGCAAAATGTCTCTGATTGGGCGTTCTCTAAATGATATGTTGAATTTATCGTATTTGATCTACCTAAAATATAAACAAAAACTATTTTGGCTAACTTCTCCCATAATTTTTGATAGGTTATTTATTTAAAAAATCGTTTCATCCTAAAGAAGATTCATGCTGAAATTTAAGAGAAAATCGAGCAGGCGTGCTCCAGGGTAGCGTACTAGGCCCTTATTTATACTTCAAACAAGTTTCGTGGCTAATCGGGCTAATCGGGCAAAAAGGAGTTTTTTTGTTTCCCTTATATTTTTCCGTCGGTAGCCTGAAAGCTTAACCTCACGGGGGTCCAAGATCTAATGGACACCTAATAAGTGTTGACACAAGACGCTAGCGCTACCAAGTCCACTTCCAATCCCTGGCTTCGCATGCGTAGATCTACCAATATTATTTACCTCATGTATTAGAATCGATGTACAGGGTGATTTTCACTTGAATGATTCTAACCACATGAAAATAGAAAGTTTCAAAAACCTAACCTAACGAAACCTAATCAGATCTAACCAAACCGAACCAAAGCAAACTAAACCAATATTTTTTTTCAAAAAAAAAACTTTCCTGACTTCCTACCTGGGATGCTAGAGGATGTGAATCCGAACCGGACCGTACCGAACCGAACCTATCCAAACCTAACCCTACCCAACTAAACCTAATTAGCAGTACGTGTTGTAGTTTAGTTTGGTTAGGTTAGGTTTGGTTCAGTTTAGTTAGGTTCGGTTTGGTTCGGTTCGGATTCACATCCTCTAGGATCCCGGGCAGGAAGTCAGGAAAGTTTTTTTTTTGAAAAAAATTATTGGTTCAGTTTCCTTCGGTTCGGTTAGATTTGATTAGGTTTTGTTAGGTTAGGTTTTTGAAACTTTCTATTTTCATGTGGTTAGAATCATTCAAGTGAAAATCACCCTGTATGCATCTATTCTAAGACATGAGGTAAATAATATTGGTAGATCTGCGCTTGCGAAGCCAGGGATTGAAAGTGGACTTGGTAGCGCTAGCGTCTTGTAGTGTTGACAGTTAACCGTTTCGTCCTTATGGGACTCCTCAGAACACTGCTGGTCAATGTGACAAATCTTGCGAAGTTAATCAGACGGTTTTGTCTCTAATTAAATGTAATTAGTGAGCGAACTATAGCAAGAGGCGCCATCCACCGAGATACGAGAGAAACAAAAAACTAAAAGCAGGCGAAAACACTGCTATACAATATCGATCAATGAAAAGATCGAATGCAAATAAAAGAAAACAACTATAGTCCGTGACCTACGATCTGTGTTGATCCGGCCTGAAAGACAAAGAGCTGTCGTAGGTCACGGACTATAGTTGTTTTCTCTTATTTGCATTCGAGCTTTTCATTGATCGATATTGTATAGCAGTGTTTTCGCCTGCTTTTAGTTTTTTGTTTCTCTCGTATCTCGGTGGATGGCGCCTCTTGCTATAGTTCGCTCACTAATTACATTTAATTAGAGACAAAACCGTCTGATTAGCTTCGCAAGATTTGTCACATTGACCAGCAGTGTTCTGAGGAGTCCCATAACCCCCGTGAGGTTAAGCTTTCAGGCTACCCACGGAAAAATATAAGGGAAACAAAAAAACTCCTTTTTGCCCGATTAGCCACGAAACTTGTTTTATTTTTAAATTCACGGGTACGAAATTCCACGTTTCTTATTTATACTACTAAAATATAAACAAAAACTATTTTGGCTAACTTCTCCCATAATTTTTGATAGGTTATTTATTTAAAAAATCGTTTCATCCTAATACCAAAACAATATTTTGATATTTTGGAATCATACATATCTGATAGACATTTCAGAGTAAAACAGGAAGATTCATGCTGAAATTTAAGAGAAAATCGAGCAGGCGTGCTCCAGGGTAGCGTACTAGGCCCTTATTTATACTACTAAAATATAAACAAAAACTATTTTGGCTAACTTCTGCCATAATTTTTGATAGGTTATTTATTAAAAAAATCGTTTCATCCTAATACCAAAACAATATTTTGATATTTTGGAATCATACATATCTGATAGACATTTCAGAGTAAAACAGGAAGATTCATGCTGAAATTTAAGAGAAAATCGAGCAGGCGTGCCCCAGGGTAGCGTACTAGGCCCTTATTTATACTTATTATTCACTGCCGATATCCTAAAGCCAGAAAATTGTCACTTGATAATACTGGTTTATTGACGGTAGAAAAATCAATTAAAGAATACATAGAAAAACTTTAGGATGCAGTCACCGAAGTTCACAGTTGGACCACAAAGTGGCGAATAAAATTAAATTAAACGAAATCAATTCATGTTGATTTCACAAACAAAAATGTAAATCATTATAATAACAATTAACAACATTCCCGTACCATATTCAAATTAGGCAAAGATCTCGGTAGGACACTTGATGCCAAATTGCGCTGGCAAGCACATGTTAAGAAAAGAAAAGCAAAACTTGAGATAAGGTATAGAAAAATACACTGGCTAATTGGAAGGAAGTCCAATTTAACAATTCATAATAAGTTACTGCTTTATAGACAAAAACTGAAACCAGTATGGACATATGGTATTCAACTAGGGGGTTGTACTTAAGAGAGTAATATTCTAGTTTTACAGAGATTTCAAAATAAAGTATTAAAAAACATTCTGAATGCATCTTGCGACGCACAGTGCGGACAAAAATAGGGGTTTTGAACAATAATCAATATCTTTGTTGTTTTTCAAAAAAGTTAATTTTTTTATAGGGTATGTGATAAAGTGTAGTCTAAAGGTTAAAATAAGTAAAACTTTTTAAAATATATCTATGTCATTTTATTTAAAATATTAAAAAAATAAATTAAAGTACATTCAATTTAACCCACGTTAAAAATAAAAATCAATTTACTTTTGTGTTAGAAATTAAACTAAAATTATTTTTTTTATTCGGATTCATAGGCGTAGTTAAGAAAGCTTTGGGGGGGCTAAGTCCCTTCCAGAAAAAATAAATTAGCAACCCCAAAATAATTATTTTTACCATACACACAGACATTGCACCCTCAGTTTGTTTGTTCTTAAAGATGATTCTAAGAAAGCCGTTTTAGGCCGACCACGACTCGGTCCGGGTACGGCCTCTGTTTCCGAATCTGTATTTTTTGATTCTTCTGAATCCGTTTTACAACAAAATTTCTCAGATATCTTTATTTAACCATTCGAAATAACGGTTTTGAAAATAAATTTTGTTTCGTCCCGATAGCTTCCATTTGAGACTGAGACTTTTGCAAAAATTTAATGATGCCTTATTTAGAATTCGGTTATTTTTGTCAGAACATTCTTCTAAACCCAACAAGGGTTGAATTTTTTTGAAAATATTTAAGACCTTCAGATTTTCGTGAGAGGCCAGTCATTTAACAAGTCTGAATGTTTTATGCTTATGCGTTCTAAAAGTAAAAAATACTCTGCCAATATATGGGCCCCTAAGCTCACACTAGGTACTATAGTTATAGTGTACGTGTGAGCTAATATAACTAAAAACTGAAATATATTTTATTCAACTCCAGACTAAATTACCTTTTGTTTGATACCACACAAGCCATGTTTTGACTTAAACTCAAATTTTTGAAATCTACCCCCACCCTTACAAAAAACAAAAACTAAAATGTATTTTGTTAAAGTCCGGACTCAATTACCTTTCGTTTGATATCACACACGCCATATTTTCACTTAAACTCTAATTTTTAAAATATACCCCCACCCTTTTTTTTTAAATAAATTAAAATGTATTTTGTTTAACTGCAGACTCAATTACCTTTCGTTTAATATCACACACGCCATATTTTCACATAAACTCTAATTTTTGAAATCTACCCCCACCCTTTTATTTGGTTTGTGTTCGGTGGATTTTGTTCATTTTTAAATGGGACCATCTCGACCCAAGACCCAGCCTGGGTACCAAATTTCATTAAAATCGGCCAAGCGGTTTTTGAGTTATGCGCGTTGGTCGTTACAGACAGACATACAGACACACAGACAGACAGACAGACAGACAGACAGACAGACAGACAGACAGACAGACAGACAGACAGACAGACATACAGACAGACAGACAGACAGACGGCGCAACAAAAATGTTTCAAAATCATCTGAAACGCAAAGATATATAAAATACTCTGCCAATATATGGGCCCCTAAGCTCACACTAGGTACTATAGTTATAGTGTACGTGTGAGCTAATATAACTAAAAACTGAAATATATTTTATTCAACTCCAGACTAAATTACCTTTTGTTTGATACCACACAAGCCATGTTTTTACTTAAACACAAATTTTTAAATCTACCCCCACCCTTACAAAAAAAACAAAAACTAAAATGTATTTTGTTAAAGTCCGGACTCAATTACCTTTCGTTTGATATCACACACGCCATATTTTCACTTAAACTCTAATTTTTAAAATATACCCCCACCATTTTTTTTTAAATAAATTAAAATGTATTTTGTTTAACTGCAGACTCAATTACCTTTCGTTTAATATCACACACGCCATATTTTCACATAAACTCTAATTTTTAAAATCTACCCCCACCCTTTTATTTGGTTTGTATTCGGTGGATTTTGTTCATTTTTAAATGAGACCATCTCGACCCAAGACCCAGCCTAGGTACCAAATTTCATTAAAATCGGCCAAGCGGTTTTTGAGTTATGCGCGTTGGTCGTTACAGACAGACATACAGACACACAGACAGACAGACAGACAGACAGACAGACAGACATACAGACAGACAGACAGACAGACAGACAGACAGACAGACAGACAGACAGACGGCGCAACAAAAAAGTTTCAAAATCATCTGAAACGCAAAGATATATAAAAAATTTTGAAATCGGAGCAACTTTTTTTTTCTCGAAAAAATTAGGATCACCATAGCTCACACTACTATAGTATAGTATATGTGTGAGCTAAAAAGTGATAAAATAGTATATTATCTTCTTAGTGACTTAAGTGGCACTTTGATCCCGAAAAGAAAAAATTGTATGTAGCTACAGTTCGCCGAGTGCTCAAAAGATACTTTAGTCATTTTTGGACCCCGTTTTTATTAAAATTATTTTGCAAGAAAAACAGACTTCCCATTTTTACGTTTTATCTTTAAACGTCACTTTTTATCCACGGGATAAAAAGTGATACTTTATCCCTAAAATTTGTGATACAAAGCGCACTTTTGATCTCCAAAGTGCAAAAAAACTATTTTTTTTTTAAATATTCGCCCCATTCCAACACCAGAATAATTTTTTGCATATATATTTTAGGACTGAGCAGTATTTTTATAATTTTATTGACTAACTCAAATTATTGTTTTTGTGCGTTCCCATTGACAAAAAACGGCCAATACGATATGCGATTCTAAAATATTTAATTTTCCATTTTGCTCACAGTAGTATAACGTGACTTAGTACCATAAATATTTTGGGAATTTTTTTAAAATTTATTATCACCTACAACCACTCGCCATCACCGAATAATAAGCCTCATATCTTCTCCAAACTTAGTGCCATTTTTGACATCTTGCTGCCGCCATTTTTGGCGTTGATGAGAGCTGTCACAATTTTATATTTGTCCAAATGGCGGCAAGACTGGTTTTAAGGGTATACCTAAACAGGAGATGATGTGAGGCCTCTTAACCAGGTTGGTAACCAATGTGTTATAAATTATTAGGATTGAAATATAATATTTAAAAAAATACAGCACCCTTAGTAGCAGCCAGTAGCAAAAAATATTTGTGCTACCTTTTTGCTAATTCATTGGACTAATATTTGGGATATATGCCAAACCTTGCAAATCTTTGCAATTTTTTATAGCCTTAATAAAATTTAAAAAATATTTTTTTTGTAAGCAAAACAATTTTAATTAAATTATTTTAAAAGCGAAACGTCAATTTGACAAAATTTTATTTAAACAAATAGCGTAAATATATATCACTGTAATACTTAAAGAAATTTTTTTTTTATATTTAAATGCAGAACCAGTAAAATTAATTTTCTGATAGGTATTTTATACGATTTTTTTGTACCTGTTTTAAAATAACGACTTTAACTATTTATTTTGTTCACTTTCGCAAGTGTGACTAAAAAATAGGTTATGATTACAGATAAACTGGATATTTATCTATACTTTTGCAATATTAAAACTTTTAAACTGTAACCTCAGTTTTTCGAATATT
This sequence comes from Aspidapion aeneum, assembly GCA_963576565.1. Taxonomy (NCBI): domain Eukaryota; kingdom Metazoa; phylum Arthropoda; class Insecta; order Coleoptera; family Brentidae; genus Aspidapion; species Aspidapion aeneum. The sequence continues at coordinate 3,759,897 of OY755039.1, forward strand.
GCCCACTGTGCGACGTTCGAAATAGTTACCTTCATCGGGACCTAAAAATCGAAACTGTAGTAGACTATAAAAAAGTTCGCAAAAAGCCATGAAGATAGATTCCATCGACATGTGAATGAGAAAGCAATTCAGCTTCTAGACAATACTATGCTAGTTCGAAGACTAAAAAGAATTGAGCCAGTGAACAAAATGAATTATATAAAACAAATAATGCTATAAACTCGGCACAATTGTGAGTTATAGACAAAGAAAAGCGGGGAGAACTGTTGAGTGAACCCTAAGTTTAAATCTAACTTATCAAGTAAATTAAGCTCCTGTTCAAGATTAAAGACTTTCGTTATGTTTCTATTGGGTTTTTGTTAAAAGGAAACACCCATAGATATAATTTTTTTTATCAATTCAAGCCCTTGGTGTATTAATGCTTACCTGAATGATATTACTATACATATCGTTTGAAAGAAAATTTAATTGTCAATAATATAGAGTAAAACGTTTCTCCCGGTAAATCTTGGTTGTTTAAAAAAATGGTAAATTTGTATTTATAATTAAAAAAATCACCAAACAAGCGAATGTTCTTTGAGCAAAACCCACTAGACATATTATTTTAAAGATTATTTTATTTTCCACAATACAGAGTAAAACGGGCTTTTTGGATGACTTAGTTTGAAAAAATTGAATAAAACAAATAAAAAATAGTAGTTTACCTAACTAGTGCGGAAAGTGCCTCTTTTCCGCACGCGATTGCAAATGGCCAAACGACGCGATAGCGGAGTTTGGCCAGCAATCAAGTGCGGAAAAGACACTTTACGCACGAGTTAGGTACACTATTTTTTCTATAAGCGTGAGGAAAAAACTAAAAATTAATCAGAAAATTATTTATATTCAAAACGTTTTAATCAAATCAATTATTATTATTCACATTCTAGCGGCTTCTAGAACTGACTGGGGTAGATCTTCGTCCGAAGAATCCATTGAAAATCTGATTTTTTTGTTTGAAAAATTCAAAAGACGCTTGTATCTGCAAAATTGGCTTTGTTTTGACAGTTTGTTTGTACTTTGTTGCTATGGTGATTTAAGATGCCAAATCTAAAACCACTAGTGTTCATTGTTGTTTGACATTGACAATGACGATATTTATACCGGGGAGGTTTAAAACTTATAATTTGAACCTATTTTACTGAAAACTTTATTTTATCGAAAATATTGAAAATATAGCAGAATTTTAGTCAATTTGAATATTTTTAGGATATTTCGTGTGCTAAGAAAGATACAAATGTATTTTGAACGGTCTAAATGTTATAGAACACCTCAAAATCGTAACAAATTTACTTTTCCGCACTAGTGCGGAAAAAATATTTTTCCGCACTAGTGCGGAAAAGTGGCACTTTCCACACTAAAATGCGTGCGGAAAAGTGGACTTTTCCGCACGCTTATAGAAAAAATATATTTAAAAAAAAACTCAATATGCGGACGCCACTGAAGGATCAATAATAGCTTTAACAACACTTTGTGATACACTGCCTAAAAGGAAATTTTGTTTTCTCTAAAAAAGGTATTTTTCTAAAATGCTTAGTTTTGTTGAAAACTGAATAAAACTTAAAAAAAACTAAATTTTTTTCGTAATCTTACAGATTAACCCCAATTAAGGGATGCCAATTAAGTGTTAACCGTGTGCTTGACCCACTTAAGTGATACATCGTTGAAAAGATAATTTAATTTTTTACAATAAGGTTAATTACACATTTTCTGTAAAATGCTTATCTTTTGAGAAATTTACATAAAATTTAATAATTTCGGTTTATTTTACATATATTATTTAAATACCTACAAAGCGTGTGTACAGGGTGTCCCAAATTGGGCACTTTTGGGGGGTTTAAGGTTCTTCTAGGGAAGACAGAGAAAAACTGACCACGCATTGCGAGGCTCAAATTTCAAGAGAAGACTTATAGTGAAAACCGCATTTTGAAATATCGTCTCGTCTTTGAGCTACGGGGGCTTTTTGAAAAGTCTGCATTTTGGAGGGGGGTCTATAACTTCGTTATTATTGGAAATATTGATTTAGAGTAAATTGCAATTTTATAGATTTTGTCACAAGGAATTCAACCGCTAAATTAAATTTTAACTGTCACTTTTAGTTTTTGAGATATGACCTAAAGTTGCATTTTTTCTTATGGAATGGCCTATATTTTAATTAATTTTCGAATTCGTGATTGAATGCTTTTCAAAATGATGTATCATATGTCATAGTTTGATTGAGCGGTTTCGGAGATAATTAAAGTTTTTTATTTTTGTCTAGTGTGCGTTGAATGACGTCATGCGCCATTGACGTGAAAGCCTTGCGGTCAAATGCTACTTCAATGCTCCTATAGTTTTGTTGTCTTATACTATGCAAATCAAGTTGGCCTTGCGTCTTGGCGTTTTGTCATTGTTTTCAATTGTTTAAACAATTTGACATTACGCTTTGATATGAAATTATTTTGCACAAAAGCGTTTTAATTTGTTTTTACTTTATATAACTATAGGCTTTGAGGGTCGTCAGCTGAATTATAATTTTTCCAAACCAGCCTAACTATATTTGTGACTGTGTAAAATAATAAAAATACTGGAGTGCCTTTACCTGCCTCAGCAGGAAATCATAGCGCACTAGAAATAAGTGAAAAAGCTGAATATCTCCTAAACCGCTCAATCAAACTATGACATATGATACATCATTTTGAGACGAATTCAATGACGAATTCGAAAATTAATTAAAATATAGGCCATTCCATAAGAAAAAATGCAACTTTATGTCATATCTCAAAAACTAAAAGTGACAGTTAAAATATAATTTAGCGGGTGAATTCCTCGTGACAAAGTCTATAAAACTGCAATTTACTCTAAATCAAAATTTCCACTAATAACGAAGTTATAGACCCCCTTCAAAAATGCAGACTTTTCAAAAAGCCCCCGTAGCTCAAAGACGACACGATATTTCAAAATGCGGTTTTCACTATAAGTCTTCTCTTGAAATTTGAGCCTCGCAATGCGTGGTCAGTTTTTCTCTGTCTCCCCTAGAAGTACCTTAAACCCCCTAAAAGTACCCAATTTGGGACACCCTGTACTGTCAGCACGGGTGCTACCCAGACAACTCAATAATATCTCATTTTGTTAAAGGCCCCTAAAAAAATTTGGTCAAAATCCAAAATGGCGGCGTAATGTGTAGCCTCATAACTCAAAAACCATTTATTTGTTTTTTTTTAATAAAAGCGCTGTTATAGAAAATTTTATTGTCTTCAACTTTTGTTTAAAACTTTTTTTTTCTAGAATGTACAGCCACCAAGTAATTTAAAAAAAAAACATTTTTCCTGCACACTAAATCCAAGAGGGGGGGAGGAGCTCCCCCCTCAAAGGTCAAAAACCCAAATCTTGTTTAGGACTTTAATGTGAACCACATACAGTGTGTCCCCGGATGGAGTTGACAAGAAGAAAAAAATCCTTTATTTTTTATTTTACGAAAAAAACTTACTCTTTTTAAAAAATTCTGCTTGTTGAAAAATGAAGATTTCCATAATAAAATCTTTGATTAGATGTACAGGGTGTTATTAAATTAAGAAACATATAATTAATAAGAGAGAAAAATCTTTATTTTTAATTTCATGAAAAACATCATTCTTTATAATGTGACATTAATAGATTTATTTTGTTGATTGTCATATTGATTTTTAAGTATTAGGTTTTACATTTTCTTCCATATTATGTTATTATCTTGTTTTTTCATCAAATGTTTAACTTTTAAAAATTAAAACGTGGATAGATTTTTTTTTCCTAGATTTCGTACTTTGATTTTATGCTGTGATACAAACAATTTTGTTTACATAACATTTTGCTTTATTGAATAAATACAGTCCTCTTCCTCGTGGATTATTTCATGTTTCTTAATTCGATAACACCCTGTACTTCTAATAAAAGATATTAATATCGCTATCTCAGTTTTTTGACAAGCAGAATTTTTTATAAAGAGTGATGTTTTTCGTGAAACTAAAAATAAAATTTTTCGCTCTTATTAATTACATGTTGCTTAATTTGATAACACCCTGTACGTCTAATCAAACATTTTATTATAGTAAGAACAGGGAGTTCTTTTCGTAAAATCAAAAATAAAGGATTTTTTTCTCATGTCAACTCCATCCAGGGACACACTGTATGTAAAGTAAGGTCACTCATCGTCAAGCTTCCCTTTACGATGAGTGTCCTTAATGTAAAGGCCTATCCAGTTTTGTATATAGACAGGATATAGCTGTTTCTCGGACAAGCCACAAACCTAAAATGAATGAATCTTAGGGTCACTGCATCCTGAAAGCCTGGCGTCTCCCAGGACGCTAGGCTTCCAGGATGAAGTGACCCTAATGAATCTGGAATGGAGGCGCCGCATGATGATGAGATACGTGACAAGATAGGGGTCGGGCGGAAGAAAATTGGGAGATTAATTTCATATGTACAGGGTGTCCCAAATTGGGCACTTTTGGGGGGTTTAAGGTCCTTCTAGGGAAGACAGAGAAAAACTGACCACGCATTACGAGGCTCATATTTCAAGAGAAGGCTTATAGTGAAAACCGCATTTTGAAACATCGTCTCGTCTTTGAGCTACGGGGGCTTTTTGAAAAGTCTGCATTTTGGAGGGGGGTCTATAACTTCGTTATTATTGGAAATATTGATTTAGAGTAAATTGCAATTTTATAGACTTTGTCACGAGGAATTCAACCGCTAAATTAAATTTTAACTGTCACTTTTAGTTTTTGAGATATGACATAAAGTTGCATTTTTTCTTATGGAATGGCCTATATTTTAATTAATTTTCGAATTCGTCATTGAATTCTTTTCAAAATGATGTATCATATGTCATAGTTTGATCAAGCGGTTTCGGAGATAATTAAAGTTTATATTTTTGTCTAGTGTGCGTTGAATGACGTCATGCGCCATTGACATGAAAGCCTTGCGGTCAAATCCTATTCAATGCTCCTATAGTTTTGTTGTTTTATACTATGCAAATCAAGTTGGCTTTGCGTCTTGGCGTTTTGTCATTGTTTTCAATTGTTTAAACAATTTGACATTACGCTTTGATATGAAATTATTTTGCACAAAAGCGTTTTAATTTTATTTTGAAATATGTATCATTTTTTAAAACTTTTTATAACTAGGCTTTGAGGGCCGTCAACTGAATTATAATTTTTCCAAACCAGCCTTACTATATTTGTGACTGTGTAAAATAATAAAAATAGTGGAGTGCCTTTACGTGCCTCAGCAGGAAATCATAGCGCACTAGAAATAAGTGAAAAAGCTGAATATCTCCTAAACCGCTCAATCAAACTATGACATATGATACATCATTTTGAGACGAATTCAATGACGAATTCGAAAATTAATTAAAATATAGACCATTCCATAAGAAAAAATGCAACTTTATGTCATATCTCAAAAACTAAAAGTGACAGTTAAAATATAATTTAGCGGGTGAATTCCTCGTGACAAAGTCTATAAAACTGCAATTTACTCTAAATCAAAATTTCCACTAATAACGAAGTTATAGACCCCCTTCAAAAATGCAGACTTTTCAAAAAGCCCCCGTAGCTCAAAGACGAGACGATATTTCAAAATGCGGTTTTCACTATAAGTCTTCTCTTGAAATTTGAGCCTCGCAATGCGTGGTCAGTTTTTCTCTGTCTCCCCTAGAAGTACCTTAAACCCCCTAAAAGTGCCCAATTTGGGACACCCTGTACCTTGTAGAATGAGCCTGTCTGTATAGAGACCACTTTAAAACAAGCGAAGCTTGACAGATCCAAGTTAGGGCCTGTCCTTAAATTACGTAACGCATAAAAGGGGGGAGGGGGTCAGTCGTTGCGTTATGCAGCGTTACAATGGGGTGGGGGGAGTCAAAATTTCGGAATTTTTGCGTTACGTAATTTACGGCCCTTATCAGCAATACTTTTTCTACTTACTTTTGCTTGAATCGCTTAAAACTTCAAAAGTTTTGTTTTCAGTGCCCTGTTCGTCGCTTTCTTCCTTTCCACTCTCATATACCAATGTCGAACCTAGGCTAAGTGATGAGTTTTTACGAAAGGAGTTATTGTTGCTACGCGACACTCTTTTCAAGAAACTCTCTGGTGTGTCAGAGTTAAGACTGCTACAACTTCCTGTAATTGATTGAAACATCGGCGCTTCGGTGTCTTGTAAGAGAGCACTTTCTGTAAAGTCTAAAAATAAATGAAGATGTTTTAAAGCCCAATCATAGTAGGTGAAAAAATCTTGAATAGGTGCAAGCTGAATGGGACACATCTCCACATATTCTCCGTCAAAATCCCCCTTCAGCTTCGCCAGATATAAGGCCTCAAAAGGTCCTAAAAATCAGTTTTTTGTTATTTTCTCGAAAACAAATAACTGTTTTAGAAATCAAATAACGATAGCTTCTGGTATACCGATGGATCCAAAATGCCATCGGGCGTTGGATCTGGAGTTGTTAGTATTCAAGAAAAAGTCGAGATTAAACATAGTCTTGGCCAATTGGCTACTATATTTCAAGCCGAACTCGTAGCCATTGAACCAACGATTATAAACACACAGGATTGCTTATTTCCATTTAACTCTATGTTAGCGTCGCTCAGCGAGACGAACAGTGTCTGCTTACGTCACCAGCGGACCAGTTGCTTTGTTTGTATTGAGAGTTCGTGTGATTTTAAGGTGTTTTTGACGTTTTTATCTCCGTTTTTTGGCGTTTTTTCATTAATTTGACAGTGTGGTTGACTATTTAGGAGGTAAATAAACCTTTAGAAATGTGAATTAAGTAAATTGATATAAAGAAAGCACATTAATTTATTGTTGAAATAAAAGCTCTCTCAGTGTAGAAATATATCCATACTTTTAATTTTTTTTGCATTTTTGGAAACTCCTTGCTCATTAAAGGAAAATTTATTTTGTAGACAGTTTCTCCAAGTTTAATTTCAGTTTTTTTCTTAAGTTTTTTTAGTCTCTTTAAAGAAGTTTTCTGAGACATGTTACAGAAGAAGGAGTGAAAACGGGCGCTGGGTGGGATAAAAACAACTCATAACACAAACAATGTAAATCATTTGAAAAAAAAACTTATGAAAATCTATTGATTTAAATCATAAGAAGTTGAAAAACACATCTTATTTGGCTGTTTTCTTCAAAAACTCACTGGTTTTTGATATAATAATATAATAAATATTGCAATTTTAGATCTGAAATATCAAATAAATACCTTTTTGTTACTACATAATATAAGTGTATTTTATTATATCTGCAACAAAAACAATACATTATACATCTAATGATTTAAATTGATTAAACTTTTAGAAAAAATCCCACTTCTATTCTAAAACTTTCAACTATTTAAAAAAGAAACTCCAACATATCGTCTGGTAGGAAAATTCAGCTCTCAGAGCAAACTCTTAATTTATCAAATCATTTGTTTTGAATAAATGAAATTATTAATTTTATTTACTAACACGAATAAAAAATTTGTTTTCAAATAAGCAAGAAAAAAGCGGGAAAAACTCACGAATGCAATGTGTATTAAATGAAACGCGCTGAGCAGAGGTCCACTAGTGACGTAAGCAAGGCGCCGCCTACCGCTAAAAGATTCAAGCAAATAGGCAATCCTGTGTGTTTAGAATCGTTGATTGAACTGTGTGCCCAGTGGATTACTGACCACGAATGGACCAACAGGACAATAAAAAATCTTCTCCGACAGTCAAGCAAGACAGAGCGCTTGATTCCTATACGGTCTCATCGAGAACCGTGAGGAGTTGTAAGGATTCGCTGAATGCGCTTGGTAGCGCTAACAATGTGTCAGTGGTATGGATACCAGGGCGTTCTGGACACGAGGGAAATGAGGCCGCTTCAACATAAGCAAAACTAACATTCTCTCCTTTCGTTCAACAATAGAATCTATAAGCATATGGAATCAATCAATTGACCCTAAACCATTTGTAAAATTTCTGGGTCTAGTTGTTGATAGCAAACTTAACTTTAATCAGCATATATATCTTCTTAACTCTAAATTATCATCTGCATGCTTTGCTATAAGTGTAGTTAAGCGAGAACTAAACTTTGAATCAGCCCGAGCTACTTACTTTGCCTTATTTGAATCCCAAATGAGAGATGGGATTGCATTCTGGGGACTTTGTTGTTTCACCCTTTTTGAGTCAGTCTTTATTCTACAAAAGCGAGCAGTACGCAAACTATTTAATGTCAATCCTAAAGAACATTGTAGGCCACTTTTTAAAATTGCAGGGATATTAACGTTACCGTGTTATTTTGGAGACAGTCAGTCTGGTTCATAAAAAGAAGCTTCAAGAACCAAATACTCAAACTGGTCGTTACTATATAACTCTACAATCTGGGAACTTGCCACTTCCAATACCTAGGCTAGCTTTGACAAAACATTCATTGATTTACGAAAGTATAAAATTATACAATCATTTACCCATCGCATTTAGACAAACTCAAGATTTAAAAGTATTCAGAAGGTTAGTACGTAATTGCTTTGAAACAAAAGCTTACTATAGCTGCAATGAGTATTACACAGATGGGCTTGATACATAATTTGAGTAACTGTGATTATATGTCTTATATTTTTATTATATTTTTTTTATGTAACCTGAATTTAAATTTTAGATTAACATTTTTATTTTTTTGTAAGTGGTTTCGTTCCAACTTTTTAATCGATTGATTGTGCTGTTGTAATTGTGTATGTGTGCATATTCATAGTTGTCCATATTTTACTGAAATTTTAAAATAGTTGGGTACAATTTTAATTTATATTGACTTAAACATGCTCGTTCGAATTTTACTAGAATTGCGCTTAACTTCGAACATTCTCAATGGCCTAAAAGGGGGCTACTCTTAATTATAGATTGTGTGTGATTATGCGACTAGACAATGTTGTTTTTATTAGTGTTGATTTATTACTATTTACTTTAGTCTTAAGTTCTTGCTTTGTCATAGGAATTAATTCTTCAGACAATAAAGCTTTTTTGAATTGAATTGAATTGAATTGACCTAGCAGCGAGGGAAGCGGCATCTGCTGAATTTTTCGGCCCCGAGCCAGTCATGGGGATATCATACAATGCTGCTAAATCAACCATATTAAAATGGATGGAGAATGGCTTCCAACAATACTGGATAAATATACCAGAACTGGCTCACTCTAAAGAGTTCATTAAAGGACCTTGTAGAAACAGAGCCACTCCAACATTATTGGACTTACCAGATAGGAGATACGTATAGTGACTGATCTTTTTACTAAGGTCACTCACCGTCAAGCAAGCTTTACAGGTAGCGAAGCCTAACTCTGATTTTCTATTTTTTGGTTATAATTTTTGACATGTTTTCCTCGTTTTCGCATTGGAGGCTCGTTATTATTTTAAAAATGTGGTTTTACCACAGTCTAAAGATCTATTTAATAATGATACAGTTTCAAGAGAGGTTGCAGCATAACTTTTTAATTCTAATTACATAAATATATATAGTTTAGGTACCTTCATACTGTGTAAAACAACATCTTCAAAATAAAACAGAACCGTCAATGCGAAACCGAGGAAAACATGTTAAAAATAATAACCAAAAAATAGAAAGCCTGACGTTAGCTTCGCTACCTGTAAAGCTTGTTTGACGATGAGTGACCTTACTTTTTACGGGTCACTGTCGACTGACAGTACCCATGCTCAGAATGAGACTAACAGAAGAGACCGAATGTAGACTCTGTATGTAGGATGACGAAACAGTCAGACATGTACTGTGCGAATGTCCGGCTATTGCCCGTTTACGTCAGAACACTTTCGGTAAACCTCAGATTGACTCAAAAGATCTGAACAATGTCTCAACCAAACTGATAGCCGGCCTTTTTGGAGGATTAGGCATACAGTGGTGAGAAACCACTCAAAAGTGAGCCACAATAGACCCACTGGTGGTCACAGTGGAAGGGCTGCAAGGCCCACTCACATATGAATCATCATCATCATCAACTGTTTTAAAAAAAGTGAAGAAAGAAAAATGCGCAAGTTCATTTGGTCCATAACGTAAAATTAGGAAAAAAAACCGAACCTAACATTTTAAAAAATATATTTTTTTTTTCCCACCTTGTAGTTAACTTATTTTAAAATGTTAATGCTTTATAATATTAAGCTTTATCACCACTTGTAGAAAATACCATGTACTTAAATTTAGTTTTTGCTTCTTTAAGTAAGGGGCCAATGGTCAATAATACCCGGACAGTCAATAAGACTTTAAAAAAATATTTTTATACAATTTAGCACTATACGAGAAAAAAAACCGTTTATAAAAAAGTTGAACTTCTGGGTAGAAACAGCTTTAAAATATGCGCAAAAGTGCAGACTTTTATTATATTTGAAATTCCAGCCAAACTGCTATTTATAGCAAAAATATTGTAGAAATAAAATTTCGGATTCCATTGTCTTTATTTATTTTAAAACACGACGTTTCATTCAACATTCAAACCACTGTATATAGGAAACCTACACACACGGGACAGTACCTAAATTTTAAGTCTAATCATTCTGTTGCTACAAAACAAGGAGTTATAAGAAGTTTGTATTTGTAGTAATACTGAAGAATTAACCACAGAAATTAAAAACATTAAAAAGGACTTACAACAGAATGGTTATTCCGAGAAATTAATAAACTCAACGATATTTAAAATTAAAAACAAACTAAATGTACCAAATTCTCAAAATAATAATCCGTTAGGTGTTATTAACATTCCATATGTTCAAGGGATTTCAGAAAACATAAGACGAATAGCTAAACACTATAATATAAAAACAGTATTTTCTTCGGGAAATACGATAAGAAGTTTTGTAACTAAAACAAAACCAGACAATCCCTCAAATAATAAGGAATGTATTTACCAAATCCCGTGTGAATGTGGTAAATCATATGTAGGTGAAACGAAACGCCCTCTTCAGGTTAGAGTAAATGAACATCTAAAAAGTACCCAATTAGGGGATATTGAAAAATCCGGTTTAGTAGATCATGCATGGTCAAATGATCACAGGATTCAGTGGTCAGAAGCTAAAGTTTTACATAAGGAGTCGCATTAGCGAAAACGAAAGTTTATTGAAGCTGTGTTTATAATGCAGAAAGTTTTCAGTCAACCAAGCACGGACATACCAAACATATGGAAACCACTCCTTAAGGAAAACAGGCGTCTTAGGATTAAAAAAGGGGGCGGACCGTCACACCTGACTGCACACCAAGTAGTATAAGTAGTAGCTTAAAGACTAGATTGTTTAGTTTACACTTGATAACGGTTAGAGATACTTACTAACCGAAACGTCGTGTTTTAAAATAAATAAAGACAATGGAAGTCCGAAATTTTATTTCTACATAATCATTGTCTACGAATTTCAAACAAAGAGCAAAAATATTGTTTCACTAAACTTTAATGGGACAAAGGGGTTTTAACAAAATATTACCCAAGGATGGTTTTTAAGGGGTTTGAAGTTTTTAACATAGGTACAGTCGGGGACTTTTTAAATTGCCGTAGATGTTTTTTCTGTTAAAATTTATCATTAAAGATATAAGACCATTTTTGGGCCTTACAAGAGTGTTGTATAATTAAAGCTTCTATGCAAGATCTACTGCTGCGTTGAGGGGGGAGTGATATACATCGTTGGAAAGGAAATTTCATCGGCTTTAAAAATAAGTTTTAAAACCAGACATGTGGGACAGTAAAATTTAAGAAAGAACATCGCACCCTTTTACACAGGCCTTATGGAAAATGTTTGGCTCAGTGGAATTGGCTATAATTTTAGTATGTTATAGTAGGATATGCAACTAAAAAAAAATGTAAGTAAAGTTAAGTGTTTCTATGTACATTTTTTTTAGATATAAACGATCAAATTTCGTTAAATGGTCGTTTTTGTGTATGTTATAATAATAATAACTCTTACATCTTGACCGAAAAAAATTCATTGGTCATAAAAATGACTTAGTAAATGTCTAAGGACACGGTCACTTACGATGTCATTCTTGTCAATTTCATAGATAATATACGGGGGATAGTCAAAAAAACATTTTTTTTATATCTGCACTATTACCGAATTTATATAATATTTAAAGAAAAAAAATTTTTGCTTTTTGATTGCCCCCACTTTTATAGATAAAATTTTTTTTATTGCAGGCATTATAAAAAGGCATTTTGCTTACTAAATAAAATTGACTTTAGCTGTTTTAAGCTATTTTCCGTATAACAAAAATCAATTTGTTAAATATTTTATATAAAAAAAATACTTTAGCTTTTGGTTGAGTCATAGGGTCTTTTCAAAAAATTTATCTTTAATCTTTAAAGTAATAGATTTTTCCACACCTCTCATTTATTTAAATGCCTACAAAATGTGCGCCACTGATGTAAGTTAAAAGTTTGCAAATAATTGGAAAAATACTGTAAGAGAGCACCTTTGAGAGGGTGAGAAGGGGATGCCCCACACCCCCACTTTAAAGGTCAACTAGAAAAAGTCAGTTTTAAGTTATTACTAACCAAAAACAATTTTTTATTCACTCTCATTTTTATTTACTTACATTTTTGTTTGATTTAAGGATTTCTACAAACACATTTATTTTTATTTGAAGACGGCTATTTAAAAAAAAAATATGTATAGCTTAATAAGTATTTAACTGTATACAGTGGGCTTCTAACCAAGGAGAAATACTCTGCCAATATATGGGCCCCTAAGCTCACACTAGGTACTATAGTTATAGTGTACGTGTGAGCTAATATAACTAAAAACTGAAATATATTTTATTCAACTCCAGATTAAATTACCTTTTGTTTGATACCACACAAGCCATGTTTTGACATAAACTCAAATTTTTTAAATATACCCCCACCCTTAAAAAAAACATAAACTAAAATGTATTTTGTTAAACTCCGGACTCAATTACCTTTCGTTTGATATAACACACGCCATATTTTCACTTAAACTCTAATTTTTGAAATATACCCCCACCCTTTTTTTAAAATAAATTAAAATGTATTTTGTTTAACTCCAGACTCAATTACCTTTCGTTTGATATCACACACGCCATATTTTCACATAAACTCTAAATTTTGAAATCTACCCCCACCCTTTTATTTGGTTTCTGTTCGGTGGATTTTGTTCATTTTTAAATGGGACCATCTCGACCCAAGACCCAGTCTAGGTACCAAATTTCATTAAAATTGGCCAGGCGGTTTTTGAGTTATGCGCGTTGGTCGTTACAGACATACAGACAGACAGATATACAGACAGACAGACAGACAGACAGACAGAAGGCGCAACAAAAAAGTTTCAAAATCATCTGAAACGCAAAGATATATACAAAATTTTGAAATCGGAGCAACTTTTTTTTTCTCGAAAAAATTAGGATCACCATAGCTCACACTACTATAGTATAGTATATGTGTGAGCTAAAAATACCTCAAAAAAGATATTAAAAAAAAATCCCTTTTCGTACGCTAATGGAACGTGCACCATTACCGTCAGACGGTACTAAAGTACATCGTTGAAAAAGAAATTGTATCAAAATGATTGCTAGAATATTTTTGTTAAAGTTGACTGTTTTCGAGTTATTAGCAAAAAACTATCAAAAAGCACGTTTAAGGGGGGATACCAACCCCCTTTCCAGCTACTTGAACCGTGTAAATCGGCCTTAACTGGCAGCAACCTATAGTTAATATTCTATGAAGTGAGTAGAGGGGTACATACAGTGGCACACACTTCCTTTAATTTTTATATTAATATTGATTCCCAAAATGAGGCACTGCACTAATTAGTCATTAGCTACTATTTTACTTGCTTTTTGTTGATGTCTTCTTCTAAACGATTTCATTAGAAAGGAACATATAAACTCTTATCTGGGTGTTACGAACATATTGATTTAGCCGGGCTTTGACGTTTTTTATTCGTTGTTGTTTTGACTGTTTATGTCAAACAAATTACGACGGAGCTTTTTACAAAACAAATTACCGTTTTTGCAACTGAATCAATATTTGCGCACATATTAATATAATTTTGAATTCTCTTTTATGTTTCGGATCTTTATTTATTAGGTAAGTACCTATTTGATATCTCCCTTAAAAGGTCTTAGTGTTTTATCCTTCGAACATTAAACCCCGAGCGGCACACTTTACTTAGATTTTGCCGCAAAATTTGGTTTACCATAGCTTGCCACTTTAATGCAATATCAACTATAGACAAAATATTTAAATATGAAAGAATCTTACCTGTATCTCGAATTTCCCTCAAGACCGGATCGTTCTTAATGAAACTATTTTCCATTAAATTGGCAAACGTAGATGAACACATTGAGTTAACAAGACTAGGCGGCGACATGTTCTGAAACGAGTCGAAATCTGTAGACTTGACTGATATAAAACTGTCAAAATTGTGCATGCCAGCCGGTTGTGACAAATCGAAATGAAGCGGCCGAGATGAACTGTGTGTGTTGTGTAGATGCGATTTTGTTTCCGTCTCTATCTTATCTTCTCCCATTACGTTGTCAGACAGTCGTTTTGTAAAACTTGACGTTAAATGCTTCGATACCTAGAACAATCGAATTAAATCAAACAAGTTTCGTGGCTAATCGGGCAAAAAGGAGTTTTTTGTTCCCATATATTTTTCCGTGGGTAGCCTGAAAGCTAAACCTCACGGGGGTCCAAGATCTAATGGTAGATGGCGCCTCTTGCTATAGTTCGCTCACTAATTACATTTAATTAGAGACAAAACCGTCTGATTAACTTCGCAAGATTTGTTACATCGACCAGCAGTGTTCTGAGGAGTCCCATAAGGACGAAACGGTTAACTGTCAACACTTATTAGGTGTCCATTAGATCTTGGACCCCCGGTTTACCTTTCAGGCTACCCACGGAAAAATATAAGGGAAACAAAAAACTCCTTTTTGCCTGATTAGCCACGAAACTTGTTTGATTTTTAAATTCACGGGTACGAAATTCCACGTTTGTTAGTATTATTTGGCTTAAAAATTCCGTTGATTGACGCTCACTGTCTTGAAGACGGGTAAAAATGCAATCTGTGTTGATCCGGCCTGAAAGACAAAGAGCTGTCGTAGGTCACGGACTATAGTTGTTTTCTTTTATTTGCATTCGATCTTTTCATTGATCGATATTGTATAGCAGTGTTTTCTTTCGCCTGCTTTTGGTTTTTTTGTTTCTCTCGTATCTCGGTAGATGGCGCCTCTTGCTATAGTTCGCTCACTAATTACATTTAATTAGAGACAAAACCGTCTGATTAACTTCGCAAGATTTGTCACATCGACCAGCAGTGTTCTGAGGAGTCCCATAAGGACGAAGCGGTTAACTGTCAACACTTATTAGGTGTCCATTAGATCTTGGACCCCCGTGAGGTTTAGCTTTCAGGCTACCCACGGCAAAATATAAGGGAAACAAAAAAACTCCTTTTTGCCCGATTAGCCACGAAACTTGTTTGATTTTTAAATTCACGGGTACGAAATTCCACGTTTGTTAATCGAATTAAAGCTATGTTTAAAGCCTATACATTCCCGGGGGAAATTATAAATGGGTCGGAAAATCAAGTGGGGAAATCTACCAAAAACAAAAGAAACTATAGTTGATGTTGAATTAAAGTAAAGACACCGCGTCATCAAAACCTTGATGGGCGGGAAGGGAGTAGAGGGGTACATACACTTCCTTTAATTTTTTTATTGATATTGATTCCCAAGATAAGGCACTGCACTAATTAGTCATTAGCTTACTATTTTACTTGCTTTTTATTGATGTCTTCTTCTAAACGATTTTATTAGAAAGGAACATATACCCAGAACTAATGGTTAAACTGTATATTCCTTGAGTCAAAATATTACGATTTAGCCATACTTACCATAGTCCAAAAGTTCGTATTAACCAAGATACAGGGTGTTAAACTTTATTTTTTCAATTCGATTTTCTTTAATAACTTCTTTACTAATTAATATTTTTGCAAAAACTAACCAGCGTGTAAGTTTTTTCTAAAATTAGCAAGACGATTCCGTTGAAAATTTTGATGTACAATGTACAGGGTGTTCCTTGGACCACTAAGATTGCATAAAAATTAATGTATTTTTCTTGTGCCTCGGTGTATACCAGTTTTTATGTAGAATAATGGTTTTCCCATCCTTTTTATTCGTAATAATATATAATAACCAGCGTGTAAGTTTTTTTGAAATTGGCAACACGATTCCGTTGAAAATTTTGATGTACAATGTACAGGGTGTTCCTTGGACCACTGCCATTGCATTAAAATCAGTGTATTTTTTTTGTGCCTCGGTGTATACCAGTTTTTATGTACAATAATGGATTTCCCATCCTTTTTATGAAAAAAAGTTATACTGTTTTAAAGTCGCTCAGAGCAATGGTTTTTGAGATTTTTGCATTTAAAGTGTTTATTGCATGTGAGTGATATGCCCATTTTATGTATGATACTTTCTTCAATTCTTTCTACTAATTAAAAATTTTGCACAAAAAATTGGGTTTGGTGGTTTTTGGGCATGGACGATTTAATTTTGGTAAAAAAACTAAAATATACAAGGTGTTTTCTAAGTCGGTACCGTTACATTAAAATAGGTCTAATTTTTTTGTTCCTCGGTGAAAACATTATTTTTTATATTTTTTTAAGTAAAAAAGTTATAGCGTTTAGATGTCGCTTAGAGCAACGGTTTTCAAGATAGTTTGTGATTAAATTCTTACCTACTTCATACATATTAGCTATAATCAAAACTTTTTTATAGCATTCTAAGATTGGATTTTTTCTTAAGAATATTAAATTAAAAAATATAGTGTGTTAAAACAATAATTGTAAGTTATTGTCCGTTATTGCAACTGTGTAGGGGTGTATTTTTAATGAGGAACAAAAACCTCTTCGTATTAGTTTTTTTTTAAAAATGGTAAGTACGTATACTTTATTAATGCAAGTATTTTTTTATTGTTTTGAAAGAAAATTTTAATTATTAATAAAATTAATATTTTATTATTTATTTAAAAAAATATAAAATTTCTTAAGCATGGCGCTCTCAGCAACTAAGTTAAAATTTTAAAATTGACAAATAGTAAATCAAACTTAAAATTGTTTATTATAGTAGGCTTTGAAAATAAAAAAACAATAGAATCCAATAAAGTTGCTGTCAGCTTTCTTAAAATTACAGAAATGTTTTTTCAAATTTTTCAACGGAATCGTCTTGCAAATTTCAGAAAAACCTACAGGCTGGTTAGTTTTTGCAAAAATATTAATTAGTAGAAATCATTGAAGGAAGTATCATACATAAATTAGGCATATCACTCACATGCAATAAAAATTTTAAATGCAAAAATCTCAAAAACCATTGCTCTGAGCCACTTTAAAACAGTATAACTTTTTTTCATAAAAAGGAAGGGAAATTCATTATTTTACATAAAAACTGGTATACACCGAGGCACAAAAAAAATACACTGATTTTAATGCAATGGCAGTGGTCCAAGGAACACCCTGTACATTGTACATCAAAATTTTCAACGGAATCGTCTTGCCAATTTCAAAAAAACTTACACGCTGGTTATTTTTTGCAAAAATATTAATTAGTAAAAAAGTTATTAAAGAAAATCGAATTGAAAAAATAAAGTTTAACACCCTGTATCTCGGTTAGTACGAACTTTTGGACTAAGGTAAGTATGGCTAAATCGTAATATTTTGACCCAAGGAATCTACAGTTTAACTATGTACCATTAATACTGGGACACCCTGTATACTCTGATTGTTACGAACATATTATTGATTTAGCCGGGCTTTGACGTTTTCTATTCGTTGTTGTTTTGACTGTTTATGTCAAACAAATTATGACGGAGCTTTTTACAAAACAAATTACCGTTTTTGCAACTAAATCAATATTTGCGCACATTTTAATATAATTTTGGATCCTCTTTTATGTTTCGGATCTTTATTTATTAGGTAAGTACCTATTTGATCTCTTCTTTACTAGGTCTTAGTGTTTTATCCTTTGAACATTAAACACCGAGCGGCACACTGCATGTACAAAGTGAAACACTAATTTTTTAAGGCTTCTTTACTTAGATTTTGCCGCAGAATTTGGTTTACCATAGCTATGACACGGTGCCAGTTTAATACAACATCAACTATATGAGAAATTAAACAAAAGGCAGGTAGATGCATTGGCGTAGCTAGCCTTGCTTTTCAGGGGGGGCCGTGGCCCCGGTCTATCTTGAACAAAAAGCAAACATAGGTTTTAAAGAGTCGTGCAAAGTGTGCAATCAATAAAAAAAAATACGCGCATTAAATGTTCTAATATTTTAATATAACAAATTTAATAATACATTTACCAACTTATTTATATGTATACACAGGAAGTATGTAATTCAGCAATTCTACAAAGAAAGTTTTCTACGTCGCTGACTGAAAGCGTCTACCACACTGTCTAAGTGGACCTCAACATCTTTTTCTATGAATAACAATGACAAACCTGAGTGTCTCTCTTGAGTCATAGTTGTTCTAAGCCAATTAAAAACTCTCCTCACAGCAGAGAAAGACCTCTCGCAAGTTGCACTTGAAATTGGAAGAATACTCGCAACTTTAAAAAGTTGGTAGAGGTTTGGATAGGTGTTTTCTGCTATATGTTGTTTGATAGAATCATGACCAACAGTTTGATTTAACCGAAAAATACAATTCTTTAAAACGGTCATTTCTGCTCTTAGAGCAGAAGTATTAATATTAATAATTTTCCGGTATTGCTCGACGAATTTATTCCATTTAACGACGTGGGAAAACTTAATATGAAAATAGTTATGAAATTGTCACCAAAATCGGAAAATTTCCATAAGACACTAAACGCTAACCTCAAAAAAACTAAAAAGATTATTATTTTTATTTTAGAAAAACAGTTTAAAAAGGTCTTTTATAACCTTACGACATCTACAACCCGATTTCGGAAACAGAGGGGCAAAGGTCGCTGTCTTTATTAAATGCGAAATTCAACTTACACTTCTATAATATTTTACAAGATGTCGCCAATATGTATGAAATATTCAATATGCATAATTATGTTTAAATTTAAAAAATATTTTCGGGAAATTGCATAAGTGCAGAAAAGTTACCGATAATTTAAAGAGAAAAAGCCTAATTCCGCAAGACAAGGGCTTTTTCCTGAAATGTAAACATTATCTGAATGATTTTAAATTTTAATGCCCCTATTTTATTTGAATATTTCCGGAATAATAATAGAAAAGTATGTATTTTCAGCGTCATGTTCTTTTACGAGTAGTCGGTAGGGGAGGCCTAAAATATCTTAGGGGGGCCAGGGGGGCCCTAGCTACGCCAATGGGTAGATGAAACGAAAAACAGTACCCGTGACATAATTTGTCTTTCAGGTCGGGTCGATGCTTATTGCCGAACCGAACCGACTTCGCGACGTTATACATATGTGAGTCAAAGGATTTGTTTCTTTTAATTAACCTACGTGGAATTTCCTACCCGTGAATTTAAAAATCAAACAAGTCTCGTGGCTAATCGGGCAAAAGGGAGTTTTTGTTTTTCTCATATTTTTCCGTGGGTAGCCTGAAAGCTTAACCTCACGGGGGTCCAAGATCTAATGGACACCTAATAAGTGTTGACAGTTAACTGTTTCGTCCTTATGGGACTCCTCAGAACACTGCTGGTCGATGTGACAAATCTTGCGAAGTTAATTAGACGGTTTTGTCTCTAATCAAATATAAATAGTGAGAAAACTACCGAGATACGAGAGAAACAAAAAACAAACGCAGGCGAAAAACTGCTATACAATATCGATCAATGAAAAGATCGAATGCAAATAAAAGATAAATTGGTAAAAAAAAAATTTAAGTCACAAGCTTTTATAAAATGCACTAAAAATTAAAAAATAATTTTTTAACATTCTAATATTATCATAATAATAAAAGCGATAGCCGACTGATGGAAATTTTGACGATGTTAGCACGATAAGATATCCGTATCAATTAAATATCACTATTTGCAAGAATTAATCTAGCAGAAAATGCAGAGGTACCAAACCCACCCAACCCGACCCAAGATACCCTAGAATTTCTCTGACAGGTATGGCAATGGCATAACATTTTTGATGACCTGCTATATTGAATATTCTTTAAGTGTTTAGATCACAAATTTAGATTAACTTATGCTTTGATTTGCGGCCATCGCTTTTATTATTATGATAATCTTAGAATGTTAAAAAATTATTTTTTAATTTTTAGTGCATTTTATAAAAGCTTGTGACTTAAAAAAATTTTTTACCAATTTATTTTCTACTTTTTAGTCTCAGCTATCTACTCTATTAAATGAAAATATTTGTTCAATAACAGAACAGAAGAGTTTATTCTAGATTATAATGAAATCGCTGATCGTGAGTTGTTTATAAACTCATTTTTGTACTGGGGGAAGGAGAGAGTGGGGGTAGAGGTAGAAATATATTCTTTGTTTGGGCTGTATTGCCATCGGACCTTTATGCATATACCAAATTTTATAAAAGTCGTTTGAAGTGAATTGTGACAAAAACGCATTTTTTATGGAAGTGGGTGGGGGGGTAGGGGTGGGGGACGTTCTTTCATTATTATTGTATTGTCATTGGACCACTATATGTATACCAAATTTCATCCAAATTGGATAATGGGAAGGGTGTCAAAAATGCATTTTCTATGGAAGGGGGTGCGGGTAGGGGTGGGAGGTTTTTTTTTTCTTCAAATAATACTAACAAACGTGGAATTTCGTACCCGTGAATTTAAAAATCAAACAAGTTTCGAAACTTGTTCGTTACCTTTATACAGTAGACTCGCGCTGGTGTGAACACACGCTTGTGTGAACCTCCCAGTAGTGTGAACAGTGAAGATCAATGTATTATACTAGTATAAAGAGTTACGAGTCTAGATTGTATAAAAACGGAAAAGAGGTGTTAATCATAATATGGTAAAA
Organism: Aspidapion aeneum; assembly: GCA_963576565.1. Taxonomy (NCBI): domain Eukaryota; kingdom Metazoa; phylum Arthropoda; class Insecta; order Coleoptera; family Brentidae; genus Aspidapion; species Aspidapion aeneum. The sequence continues at coordinate 3,780,896 of OY755039.1, forward strand.
TTTAGGGAAATTAACGAAAATTATACTTAGTTTTAATTCGTTTTTTGTCGTAAATACTAGTACTATTTAATGTTTTGCTTTGTAAAATGGTAAAAACCAAGTTTTTAATTCTTGCTCCCAGAGGTAAGTTTGGAAAGCGAATCTGAGAACGAAATGAAGACACCTAAAAAAGTTGCAATAAAGTTGCAGTTGTTTTGGAATCACTTAAAGTGATTATATACCTTCATCGAGATCTAAAAATCGAAACTGTAGCAGAGACTATAAAAAAGTACGCAAAAAGCCATGAAGATAGACTCCATTGGCATGTGAATGTGGAAGCAATTCAGCTTCTAGACAATACTATGCTAGTTCGAAGACTAAAAAGAGTGAAGCCGTTTGAGCTAGTAAACTAAGTGAATTACACATAAAACAAAATAATGCTATAAACACAACACAATTGTGAGTTACAGACTAAACAAAGCGGGGAGAACTGTTGAGTGAACCCTAAGTTTAAATCTGACTTTTCTAGTAAATTAAGTTAAAACAAAATTGCTAATTAGTCTTACTGACTAGATTGTAATAAAAAAACACAGTGTGTTTGACAAATAAAAAAAAAAAGTGGTTATATTATAGTTAGAAACAAACAACATAGATGTTAAAGCCTAAGAAATATTGAGACCGAGCAGTAGCCACTTATTGGTCAGCTAGATGTTCGGACTAAAATAACATCGTATTTTAAGTAATGATATGTAAATTTTCAAGTTTCATAAAAATTCATAATTGTAATATTTGTCGATACTTAAAATTGTCATTCTCAACAGAAACTTATAGATTTGCTCTAAATAGGTAGGTATGGATCAACGATTATACACTAGACAGGATTGCTCAGTTTGCCGAATCTATCTGCAATCGACGTTCAAGGTCAAACTCGTTACGTCACCACTTGTGCTGGGCAGAAAGCGCGTTTATCGTTATATTGGATTTATGTGCTTTTAGAGCTATTTTCTTTATGCAAATTAAATTTTATACAAAATTGAGGCATTGTACATTTAAAAATATTGTCTTTACATTAAATAAAAGGATGGTAAATGATTTTATATTTGAAATATCTGTTAAATAAATTAAATTTAAATACTTAAAGTGAAAACCAAAACTACACATAATGTCGTCGTACCTATACAGGGTATCCCATAACTTAGGGGCCATAGGCCAACAGGTGATAGAGGAGGTCATGTCTGATAAAAAAGTTCCTATAATGCATGGGTCAAAACTCTTTCTTTGTAGAGATACAGAGCATCAAAGTTGGCAATTTTTTTAACTTTTTTGATAATAACTTTTTCCAAAAAACGCAGTAAAAACATGAAATTGGGTAAAGTCGTGTAACAGAACAAGAGCAATAAATTGAAATAAAACTTATTTTGAAAAAAATTAGTTGGTCAATTTTTTTTAAGAAAAAGCTATTTTTTGGTATAAACTTTTATAAATGCCATATTAAACACAATGTTTTTTTTATATTTTTTGTTACTAAAAACAAGCCTTTAGCGACACATAATAATAAATAAAATATTATTGATATTTTTTAAAAGAATAAGTAAGCAAAAATTAATTAAAAAAAAAGATTATTTTTTATACATTTTTGGAGGTAATTTTGACAGCCGGTATCATCTTAACTTGTAATTTTATTAAAAAAAGGAGTATCACAATTTTGAATCACAATTAGCTGAGTATTCAGCTGTCTGTGATAGATTTTCTTTTTTTTGCAAAACCCTTTTCCCCCACTCCTCTAACATTAAAAATCCTATATCTTAAAAACGGATTTGTGTTGACCCCATGTTATATAAACCTTTTTTTTAGGAAATAACCTCCTCTATCACCAGCTGCACTATGGCCCCCAAGTTATGGGACACCCTGTATAATTTGTCCAATTGTTTTAACAGTATGTAAAGAAATTATTTTGCGATAATAATTAAAAACGGAAATCTAGGTAGACGAAAAATTTATTGATTTATTTAAAAAGGAAAAGCACAAATATTGTTCTTATTAACAAATAAAGAAAAAAACAAAGAGAAAAAAAAATGCACATAATGTATAGTTTAAATATTACAACCGCTTTTTAAAGCATGTTAAGAAATTATAAATTAGATAATTAAAAAACGGGAATATAGAACATAAAAAAAGTATTTATTATTACATTTTTACATAAAAACACAAAAGTACAGATACATAAAATAAATTAAAAATATTAATATAAATAATAATATTTAATTTAGAAAAATATTCCTTTTCAATTCACAATCTTTTGTAATTTTCTTGATAGATATTATTAAACAAGAAGCCGATTTGCTGAGAAAATCGTGGCCATTTTTTTTACCCTGTAAACAAACGTTCTTCTCCGTCCTGAATCGAATTTTTACGCACTGTTAACAAACCAAACGTGAAAATGTTTATTTATATGTCTTTTCTTAGTAGCACTGCACTGAAACAATCCAAAAAACCACAAACTATTCAGCGAAATATAAACAAAACTCTCTTGAAAATACGAATAACATCATATACAACGAACGTAAACAAAGGATTTAGCACAAGTGGTGACGTCACGCCGCTCTCCTCACCCCGCACAATTTGTTACACAGGTTAAATGGAACTAAGCAGTCCTTTATGCAGGGGCGGCTCGTCCATAGGAGCGCTGGTGCGCGCGCACCCCCAGCAAAAACAAGAAAAAAATAAATACAAACTATTATTAAATAATTAGTGTTGTTTTTTATTTATTTTTTAATGATCCCGATCCCGCTAGTGGCATCTATCGGCCATTAACGGAAGTAATTAATATCTTTTCGACTTGACGCTTGCTGCCGCATACAGTGGCCTTCGATCGCCTCGCCTCGCTTGAATCTAGAGATATGAGAGGGCGGGCTTGAATCTGGAGGTGCGCGTTGATTCGGCGTTCCTCTTTAATCCAATTTTTGCCACGCAATTGGATCGGAAATGCTCGGGATATCGGCCGAGAAAAGGGCGAGGTGGTGCGCTAAATCAATACACACTTGCATCGTTTTTTATAGTTCTCAGCTGATTACTGCAGTTTTTAAGTGAATTTTATGCTGTTTTCGGCTTCTTGTTTGTAATTTTTGGGTTAATTATTATCTACAAGTGTCGAATATGTCTGAGGCAGTTATAAGTTCGGGTTCGGGTAATCCTAGAAGTAATTCAAGAGTTAATTGTGTACAAAACATTATAGCAAGCTTTTCCTCCTTAAATTTAAATCAAAAAATTGAAATTAAATGATTAGGAAGGCCGACTCCAGAACTAGAATTATCACAAACTTGCTCTAAAAGAAAAGAAGGTAGGAATTTTAAAAGATACTTTAGAAAAGATATTTACCAAAAAAACAACTGGATTTGTGGATGTGATGTTACAAACTCGTTATTTTGTTTTCCATGCTTATTATTTTTCAATGCAAGCATGGATAAAAGCTGGAGCCGCATAGGGGTAACTGACTTAAATCATCTAAGTACAGGCAAAAATTAAAAAGCATGAATTTTTGAATCAACGTATACGAACAATACAATATGAAATGGTATTTGAATCAAAAGCTAAGATAAAACGGTTTTGTACATTGAATTAATGTTATCCATCGTTGGCTAAAAACTATTATGTATGTATACTGTAGGTAATTTTTTTTGTGTAGGCATATTTTTATTTATTGGAGACCTGCTTTTTTTTACTTCGACAATCTCATTACCTAGTGGGCACCATAAGTTCTTTTATTTGGCTACAAATAAATATGCAAATTTTTTTAACTTTATTTATTTTAAATTTATTTCGACTCACTTATTATAGCGCACACCCATTCTTATACTTCACGAGCCGCCACTGCCTTTATGTCTATAGTCCTTGGGTATGGATTTATTATATCTTACCAGTAATATTTCAGTTTTCAAATAGACTTTTTATACTTATTTACCTAATCTGTGAAATAGACCTTCCGTAGTGTGAACGGTCTCCATGATATGAACGTGCAGACTTTTTTCGTGTTCACACTAGCGCGAGTGTAGTGTAGTACAGAAGATTCCTCTATTATTTAACTTGTCTAATAGAAAACTAAATGTTCATAAATTAAAATTTTGAAAACCCCTTCTCACCATTATTTACCTCGGTTGAAATAAAGTCCTCTCGATCACAATTGTCAGATGAATACAACTGTTCATACTGTTCAATACTGGGACGACTAATCTTCCTTTTGGGCCTGGTAAACGTTTTCGTATCGAACGGCTTTGATTTAACTCTAAACGTGCTTGACGACAAAGCCCGGGGTACGCCTTCAAAAGTGTCAGTGTCCTCATAGAGCCACTCTTTGTAGTTGGTGTTTGATTGAATGTCGGGCCTGTATAACCTGTAAAACATATACATTGAAACCTTCCATAAGCGGACACTCACGGTTCCGTCGATTTTGTCCGCTTATTGGAGGTGTCCGCTTATGAGAGGGAACTGCGAAATTTTAATATATATTTATTAACAATTTTCGCTGCTTGAGTTTTTCCGATATTAAATAATTCAGCGAACTTTCGTGCTGATAGATGTTCCCAAGCAGCATTTAGACGTCATATTACGTTACGCATACGTTGCTTGCGATAAACGCGACGTCGGGTGCCGACGTCGTTTCGACCGCCTGACGACCCTCGTTAGCACCTAAATGGGGAATACAAATTCGGGTCGCTACGACGTCAGCATCTGACCTTATAGGTAATAGAGTTTACCAATTAACAACGTAATTGTAAGTTGGATTTCCGTCACTTAAATTTAGTCGCAAACAGGTAAGTTGCGTTTGGTTTCGTTTCCATTGCCTAGAATATATATATAGTTTTTGCTAAAAAGAATTCCTGTCAAGTAACTAAAATTATACCTGATAAGTAAATATTTTAAACTTATTAAACAAGTCTCATAAAAATGGGTGCATTTTACAAATGACAATTATAGTCATGCATGAAAGGCGGTATTAGAATATTAATAATTTATATTTTAAAGCAGGAATCCAACTAAAATTTTACAACGAAGGCATGTTTATTGATAAATGTGATTAAAATACTTTCAAAAAAAGCAAGCGCTCCTGAAATATGCAAGATTTACTAAAATATAAATATTTTTTAAATAGATCTAATTTTTATTATTATTTTATTTTTGTAAAAAAAAATGTTTTGCTGCTTCACTAAACTCAAATTTGTTACTAATTTTGCAATTATTCCTTCATTTCTACTTAAAATTAGAAAAAGAAAAAATATTTTATAATGGCCGACAGACGCTAACCTTTTCAGAATGGCGGATTTCGGTGTCTGACTTAATGTGAACTAATAATATACCAATTGGTACCGGGTCTCCACTTTTGGTTGTGAAAGATAACCAAAGAGTGGAAGTCCGACGTCTGGCAAACGTATTTCGTCCCATTAAATTCGGACGTTCGCTCCGCATGATTTTGCGTCGGCCTACCAACGGATTGGAACTCTAGGTTCGCAACTATATCTATCATATTAACCAAAATCTCGGTATAGAATTCAACGTCCGCTCTTTTTTGCCTACAATAGGTAAAGCCCATGGTCCCAAAGCTAACTACCGCGCTGTCAACTGTCAGGCAGTGACTGAGATGTAGCCGTCCTGACCAAACAAATGCACTTTTTGTTAGGTTATGGGCGTCTATAAATGACAGTAGGCTGTAAATGTGACGCGTAGGCCATATGAACGGACGTCGAATAGGTCAAGTAAAAGTTACGGGAAATACACCAACCAAACTAAACGCTAGTTTAGGCCTGAGGTTAGGGTCTTCACCGGAGGTACCCGACGCCGACGTCTGTTGGTCGTTGGGCTGGTTAGAGTTTTTGTACGTCGAACAAACGAACGTAAGGCCGACGTAACAAACGAACGTAAGACCGACGTCGGGAAATCAATGGAATATTGCGTTGCAATATTTGACGTCGCGAGATCGTTAAAAAAACGGACGTATATTTAATAACGTCGGTTTTGATATAAATGTGACGTCGCTCAACGCATAATCGATCTTGCAACTTAATATTTCACTAAATCCAACGTCGGTGCAGGTCTCATTAGGTTGTAAGTCAAATAAATGTTTCTTGGGTTCCTTCTTCGAAACGTTAACAACTTCCATTTTTTCACGTAAATTAAGAAGTTTTTTACTAGGCCCCATTTCAAAGAGATCTTTACTATCCAATTGAACAATAAAAATAAAACACAGCATTCCCGTCGAATAAAATATGTGGTAAATATGACAGAAGTATTTAGTCTCCGCATTAAAAAGGAAAGAGGTCATCTCCCAGCTCCAGAGTGCGTTGTTGCCAACATACTTCATAATTTTTATGCTCATGTCGTGCAGCGGTTCGCGTCCGGTTAAGGGAGGTAGAATTTTTTAACCGAAAAAAAATTGTCCGCGTCCGGTTATTGGAGGGAATTTTACATATAAAGAAATAGGGAAAAGCTTGGTTTCAAAAAATTTGTCCGCCTAAAGGGAGTGTCCGCTTAATAGAGGTGTCCGCAAGGAGAGGTTTCACTGTATCATTAGGGTAATAGCTATAGTGATCATGGAGATTCTGCTTAGAAAGAGAAAAACTAATTTAGCAGGTTGTGTGAAACCAACAGAAACAACTTGATGCTTTCGTTGAGAATTTGTTAAAACTGGTTTTTACTCTCTCGATCACAAGAAATTGAGACGAGTCGAAACACGAAAATGTAGAGCTTTTTTAGATTTTTCGCCTTGACTATAATGTGTACCAGAAAAAGAAACATTAAGCGACCAATACTTTATGTTATAAAGTGCAATTCGGTCAACTTATTTTTAATTACAGGCATTCAAGCTACATGTCTATTTTAAAATTAGAGCGGAATGTGTCTAGAGGGTTATTTTTACAAAATCCAAAACCTGTCCAGTTCTTATACCTCATATTTTTTCTTACGAGCGTGCAGAAACGTCAATTTATCGCACTTGTTTGCGTGTGGAAAGTTGTGCTTTTCAAAAAAGTGCAGAAAAGTAAATTTTCCGCACTAGTGCGATAAAAGTTACCTTTCTGCTTTTCTGCACTAGTGCGGTAAAAGTTACTTTTCTGCAATAGTGCGGTAAAAGTTACTTTTCTGCACTAGCGCGGTATAAGTTACTTTTCTGCATTAGTGCGGTAAAAGTTACTTTTCTGCACTCGTACGGTAAAAGTTACTTTTCTGCACTAGTACGGTAAAGCAACTTTTTCGCACTCATTCTAGAATTTTGGAAAAAACAAGGGGGTAACAACTAACCCAAAATTTTTCACATATAAAAATAAAAACCTGTTTCAGAAAAACCATGACATACACTTAAAAAATTAAACAAGAAATAAACAGAACCTTGTTATACCAATACATAGAACCAAATTGTATGAGGATAGTCCTTACTATATGTGTGTTAAAATTTACAATGCAGTACCTGGTAAGGTGAGGGGGTTAGAGGTCTAAGGGAGGTTCAAGGGGAGAATAAAGCAATTTTTCACTCAGCATCCATTTTATTCCATAAATGAATTCTTAGATGATTCAAATAAATTAGGTACCTATGGATATAGCTGTGCTTACTGTTGATATGGACTGAAGATTAGTATTATGTGATTTTAACTACTATGTGATCATAAAGACCTGTTGATTTAAGAAATTGAATATTGTGTCTTGTTGTGTCAAAGATTGTTTTTAGGCTTTCTAGCATACTCTAGTATATGTATATGTATGTGTGTTTGTATGTGTGTGTATGTATGCTAGTATTTTAACAATAATTTGTATTTTTTTTTTAATTTTAAGTGACGAACTTATATTACTGTGTAATCAAAAGAGGAATTAATAAATTGAATTACCTGCAACCCCCCAAAAATATCAAATTTGGGACACCCTGTAAATAAGATGTTTTACTTACCAGGTATCTTCAGAATCCAAATCAAATTCATTTAAATCCAAGATGTCAGACAAATCTCTAAGGCTGCTGCAATTTGATCGAGTCTCTGAGGCCTCATCTCTACTTATATCCATTTTTTTATATGAGGTTATGCAATGCCTAAGTAACAAAAATTTATATTATGCTTATTGCTTATCTTTAAACTTACTGTAAAAATATCTCACGGTCATTAAATAAACCGGTTGTCTGGTAACTCAGTGTCATGACGGCCGTGACGTCAGAGTTATGTCACAGTTTTCCTAGGAAACAGCAGTCAAACGCTGTTTATAGGGTAATATTGTCTTTTGCCAGGAAATTTTGTACATTTTGAGTCTTGTCGTCTTGTAAGTCGTGTTTATACCTGTTCTGTGCTTCCTATAAATGTTTTAAAGACTAACTAAAAGAGATTTTAGAAAAAGATAGTTTAGTTTATATTGCAGGACTTTAGCACTAAAGCATCACAATGAGTTTCCTCAACATGCATTCATATGCCATGCCATCTTGGGTGCAAAGCCGTTTTTTTGGAGGCTTAACTGAGCCTTTACCATCATGGAAAGAAAATGTTAACAAAATGGACAAATGGTTCATAAAATTGCATGGTGCCAATTTTAAATTTAAAACAAATATTTCTATTCCATATAAATTCGTAAATTTATTTGTAAAACACAGAGTGATGATAAGAATCAAATTTATAAATACCAAAAAGCAAAATGAATCCACAATGAAACGAAAGCTTGATGATACAGGGACTGATGAGAGTTGAAAAACAGTAAAAAAGTTAAAGAAAATTATTTTGTAATTATTCTATAATTAGATAGGTATAGTTTTTTGTTACTTGCAATATGATTTAAAAACAAAACTGATGAGGACAATTCTTATATTATAACTTTGTTATTATTAAAAATATAAAAAAAAATTAAATTGACAAACTGGTAGAATTTTTGAAAATTATAAAAAATGTTTTTTTATTTGAGCATCTTAAAGAGCATCAAAAATTCTACTAGTTTGCCAATTTAAACTTTTTTCTATCTTTAATAATAAAAAAAGTTAGCAATGGTGGACAAACTTGGAATACCCTGTATAATGCTCAAGTAGGAGGGAAGGAATATTAGCGTTACAGTCAATGTATTTTTATTATAATTTTTCTTGCAATGCATTAACAAGGGGGGATCAAAAATCCTGAATCTTTACGTCATGTAATTTATGAATGTTCCATTACTGCCATTGACTTAAAGTCATTTCAATTTCCTTTCTTTTAATTTTTCTGATAATATTTCTCAAAAAAAAACTCATTTTAATTACCTCCTATCCATAAAAAAAAATCAATATTGCAGTGTGAGGCGAAAAAAGTTAAATTAATATGAACAAGAGAGTCGAATTAACTTAGGAAAAGTATTTATTTAAAGTCCTGAATCTGATATTTATAAAACTGTTGGAATTTTTATCATAAATTTTTAAATTATTTAATTTTTTAATAAATTTTGGTATTTTTGCTGCATCTATCTTTATTTCTCTCATAATATAACGTATAGGTCTCTCTTTATTGATCGTGGAGCAGGCATATTGGCGCGTCATAGGCTGCCGAGTTCTTATTGGCTGGGAGTTACCAGACAACCGGTTTATTTAGGGACCGTGAAAATATCTTACCATGCTGTCTACAGGGTGTTGTAAGAGTTAGAGTTACAATTTTGGTTAAATAAAAAAAGTTGCTTAATCAGATGGTGTATTGAAATTAAAAATATTCTTATTTATTTTTTTCAAAATATTATACAAAACTCAAAATTGTGTTTTTTAAATAAATTTAAATATTGCCACCATCTTGTATACAAATCTTATAAAATTTAAAAGTTTTTTATTAGCGATCCAAGCCAATTGAATGACATCATCAATTTTTTTCTAGGCCCATAGTTTTTTTAAAACTATGGCAAACTTCATTATTTTTTATGGCCGCCATATTGTAATTTTCAAGCCTGCTATTTTTTGAGCACACTCGATTTTACGAATAATGTCATTTGAGAAAGATAGTGTTGAATCAAATATTACTCCCAAATCCTTCTGTTGATTAACATGCTTTAGCAAGACATGCATGCACACCTACTAACATTCAGGTTAAAATTATTTTTTATACACCAGTTTGCTACAATGCAAAAATCATTCAATAACAGGGCAATTACCTTACCCCTGAAGCCGGCTCTGCTACAAAATAGCGCTGCCACAAAATAGCGCTGTTACAAAATAGCGTGCATCAAAATAACGCCAACAAAATAGCGCTGCTACAAAATAGCGCGCATCAAAACAGCGCTGCTACAAAATAGCGCTGCTACAAAATAGCGCGCATCAAAATAGCGCCTTTCAAAATCGCGCTGCTACAAAATAGCGCGCATCAAAATGGCACTGCTTCAAAATAGCGTCTTATAACTTACTCCCGGTAACCTCATTCTAACATATATATTTAAAAAAAAAAACTTCCCTGACTTTTTCCCGGGATCCTCGAGGATGTGAAACCGAACCGAACCAAACCGGCATCCTAGAGGTTGTGAAACCCAACGGAACTAAACCGATACTTCGATTTGGTTCAGTTCGGTTCGGTTCAGTTTTGTTTCACACCCGCTAGGATCCCGCGAAAGTCAGGGAAGTTTTTGATTTGAAAAACTATGTTAGAAAGAGACCCCTTAGCCAAACAGTTGCTGCTTTTAATGATACTTTTTAAGCGCGTTTTTGATGCGCGCTATTTTGTAGCAGCGCTATTTTGTAGCAGCGCTATTTTGTAGCAGCGCCATTTTGTAGCAGCACTATTTTGTAGCATCGCCATTTTGTAGCAGTGCTATTTTGTAAGGCGCTATTTTGATGCACGCTATTTTGTAAGTGTCATTTTGTAGCAGCACTTTTTTCTAGCAGCACTATTTTGTGGCAGCGCTATTTTGAAGCAGCGCTATTTTGTAGGACGCTATTCTGTAGCAGAGCCCCCTAAAGCCACCATGTGCAGTATGACAGACTACATCCGAAATAAAATTGTTTGTTTTTCCTATTTTGACTTATAACTCACTCCTTTCCAAACTAATTTGTACTAAAATAAAAATAATTTCTGGTTAGCAACTGTAAAAAGAAATATCTAAGACCATTATTTAAAAAAAAATTGCCCACAAAATCTAGGGGTAAGGCAGAGCCCCTCCAAGTCCGTGTAAACAGCTTTACCATCTTTTCTTGAAACATTTCAGCCCATATTTGACCCATATCTAAAACGCTACTTTGAAATGAACTACAAAACTCAAACTTTGCACAGTCGTAGATTTTTATAGAGTTAACAACCCCTCCAAGTTTCATGGATTTCCATAAAGCAATAAAGTAGTAATGAAATTTCAGAAAACTTCGAAATTGGTACTCCTGTATAGATCATCAAAATTCTACTGTATTCCAGACATGCTACAAACCTGAAATTTGGCAGACTGATAGAACTTATGACCAAACCCTTGGAAAAAATCAAAAAACCACAAAATTCTAATTTACTCCCCTCCCCTATGCATGTAAAGTTATGTAAAAGTAACATTGCCCACTTTCAGAGGTGCTAGAGAGCTGAGAGTGTTGGCAGACTGACTGGTAGGAAATATGACATAACTATAGAAAAAATTAAAAAACCCCAACATTTTTAATTTGCTTCCCTTCCCTATAAATATAAAGTTATGTAAAAGTAACATTGCCCACTTCCAGAGACACTAGAGAGCTGAGCTTTGGAAGACTGATAGGAACTATCATTAACCTATAAGAAAAAATTTAAAAACAGCAAAATTTTAATTTACTTCCCTCCCCTATAAATGTAAAGTTATGTAAAAGTAACATGGCCCACTTCCCGGAACCCTAGAGAGCTGAGCTTTGGAAGACTGTTAGGAACTATTATTAAACTATAAGAAAATATTTAAAAACAGCAAAATTTTAATTTACTTGCCTTCCCTATAAATGTAAAGTTATGTAAAAGTAACATTGCCCACTTCCAGGAATGCTAGAGAGCTGAGCTTTAGAAGACTGTTAGGAACTATCATTAAACTATAAGAAAATATTTAAAAACAGCAAAATTTTAATTTACTTGCCTTCCCTATAAATGTAAAGTTATGTAAAAGTAACATTGCCCACTTCCAGGAATGCTAGAGAGCTGAGCTTTAGAAGACTGTTAGGAACTATCATTAAACTATAAGAAAATATTTAAAAACAGCAAAATTTTAATTTACTTGCCTTCCCTATAAATGTAAAGTTATGTAAAAGTAACATTGCCCACTTCCAGGAATGCTAGAGAGCTGAGCTTTAGAAGACTGTTAGGAACTATCATTAAACTATAAGAAAATATTTAAAAACAGCAAAATTTTACTTTACTTCCCTTCCCTATAAATGTAAAGTTATGTAAAAGTAACATTGCCCACTTCCAGGAACACTAGAGAGCTGAGCTTTAGAAAGCTGATAGGAACTATGATAAAACCATAGGAAAAAATTAAAAAGCCTCAAAATATTTAATAAGGCATTGCAAAAGTTTTGAACAATATTCTGCATATTTTACTATGAATGATGAAAATCCCAAAACTTTAATTAACTTTCCTCCCCTATAAATGTAAAGTTATGTAAAAGTAACATTGCCCACTTCCAGGAACACTAGAGAGCTGAGCTTTAGAAGGCTGATACACTATGATAAAACTATAGGAAAAAATTAAAAAACCTCAATATTTAATAAGGCATTGCAAAAGTTTTGAACAATATTCTGCATATTTTACTATGAATGATGAAAATCCCAAAACTTTAATTAACTTTCCTCCCCTATAAATGTAAAGCTATGTAAAAGTAACATGGCCCACTTCCAGAAATGCTAGAGAGCTGAGCTTTGGAAGACTGTTAGGAACTATCATTAAACTATAAGAAAATATTTAAAAACAGCAAAATTTTAATTTACTTCCCTCCCCTGTAAATGTAAAGTTATGTAAAAGTAACATTGCCCACTTTCAGGAACACTAGAGAGCTGAGCTTTAGAAGGCTGATAGGAACTATGATAAAACTATAGGAAAAAATTTAAAAACCTCAAAATATTTAATAAGGCATTGCAAAAGTTTTGACCAATATTCTGCATATTTTACTAAACTTTAAAACTTAAATTTTATTCAAATATTAAAAATTTTAAAAAAAGCCAAGTACACAAAAATGATATTCTGTAAAAATATTTGAGATAAAAGTAAAGCCAAGTTCTCCAATACAAATTTTAGAATGAAAGGTTCTTACTAATTTAAAATGTTTTTCTAAACTTGGCTACAAATGACTCTTAGGCACAGTGCTAAATTGAATATAAGGAAGTTTGGCTGGAATGGCAAAGTTTAAAAAAGAACATTTCCAAACTAGTAAGAACCTTTCATTTTGAAATTTGTATTGGCTTTACTTTTATCTCAACTCTATTATGATTAGTTATTCTAATTATTTTCTAACTAAGTAGTAAATTAATAATTATTTAAAAATGTAAATTATGGTTTATTTAATAATACTTTTTGTAGTAATATAATAAATATTTTTCAGTAGTTGTTTTTAATTATTTGTTTTTGTAGTCCATATGATAAATAAAGAGGTTGGAAATGTCACAAAAATGTACCTGCCTATCTCTCAGATGCATCGTAACAATGCTTAGCTAATCCATTCCCCTCTTTGTTGTTTTGTATGTGAGCAACAAGGACTTAATCACGACGCATATGAGGGTATGGCAAGGACTATAATAGTGCATTCCTTAATTTACCCATGACAGCATTAGATTGGTAACCTCTCCTAACAGTCAGTACAACATCAGTGTCAGTTTTCAAAACAAAACTTGATAGTCAGTTGCCATAGTGCTTAAACCAAAACTAACAGTTAACAATAAGTGCAAAAATGAGCATATAGGTCTCACCTCAGCCCATATGGACTGGATAGTATATAATATATAGTACTTAATGGTAATAACAATAATGTTAATCTGAACATACCCAAGGATTTACTTCTGAGTTGTTAATTTAATTAACCAGCTCGATTAATGTTTTAAACATTTAGGAAACTACTGACGACCATTTAAAGTCTGTCAAATGTTTACTTCTATAAAAATATAGCAAATACTTTGTACACAAGAACAATAATGAGTAGTTACTGAACCCACAAAAATTATAATTTTGCTATTGCATAAAGCGCTTTTCTCACTTTCTAGCAGCCACCCAATTAATCTAATTAATTCCAAATACCAGTTAATTATAAATAGCATGCAAATTGAGAAAGACAATGCAAATGGAATACCAAAACAATCCTAGAAACTTTCAAAGCACTCTTGTTGGCTATATGCTGTAAAAATATTACCGTTACATAAAGCAGTTTTTCTATTTTCCGATAGGCACTCGCGAAAACACTATTAAGAGTTTCTTGGTGATATTCACACGATTTTTCAGGACACGAATTTTTTTAAAACACGACCATCTGACACTTTTCCTTGGCCATTTTTGTTGTTTTCCTTTTTGACATTTTGACGGTTAATGACAGCCAGAAAATCCAACGTTGCCGGTACAGATATCACGGTTCGGTCACGAAACTATAGTTCTTTTGGCTAGGTGTCTTTGACCGTATTATTCGCGCGGATTGATCTTTTCCTGATTGGTTGCCTTAAAAATTTAAGCCAATCAATACCTGAGAAAAGAAAATCCGCGCGGATAATATTATCCATGGACAGCAGTGATTTCTGTCCGCTTTGCAGTGATGGAGATGATGGTTGGTGTCTGTAGCGGATTGTGAAAGAGTACGTCACAAACAATGAAATTGACCTTCTTTTTCTAATTCCCTGTTTCCACCAGGGCTATCAAAATGGACGGGCCACGATCCTCCACTTTGTTGACGTCACATCCGGGGCTGATTTTTTTTTTGATGGTCACGTTACGACACAGCTGATTGTCTTTAAAATTTTGAAGTTGGAATTCCGGTTCATGGATATTTGATTTTTTGTTAAATAAAGCCGTTTTTGAGATTGTTTTTACTTTATTCTGGCAGAACAATTTTTTTTAAATGTATAGTAAGCCCTAATTTTTTATAGCCGCTTCATTAGCTCACACAAAAATTAAGTTTAAAGCAGAAGCGAATGTGACAATCACATATGACAAAGTCAAATACATGTCAAATATAACAGTTGGCATGCGGTACATGGCGGGTAATTTGAATTCAAAATAAGGAATGCTAAATCTTGAAGATTTTAACCTTTTAATCATGTTGCTTCCTTACAAACCTTTGGTGGAATATCGGGATGGTGTCTGAGAATATTTCACTGAAATTTTGCGGAAATCTGTAGTGCCATTTTGAAAATATCATAAAAAAACGTCTGACCTCCCATAAGACCCAATGTAAAATTCAGCCCCGGGAGAACAGCTGATTTTTTCAGGGTCGTGGCCTCTATTTTTGTGTTGGCCTTGTTTCCACCAATGCATGCCCACCTCGATTCAAAAAACGCATCACGTGATGATTTATGGATTTGCATCGCTTTTAAATGCAGCGTCACCTGATGCGTTTTTTGAATCGGGGTGGGCATGCCTTTGTGAAAACAGGGTATTAGGTCACAAACTGCAAAGTACCTCGTAAGCTTGACAAATTTAAAGCTGTATTTTTTTCACTCACTAAGATAAACGTCAGCACGCAAGCTAGGCATATGGGAATCAATGTAACCATTTTTAATGACGACACGCATGCTAGCACGATGAACCTCGTTGGTCCGACGTCGTGTTTGCAAGCCAGAAGCTATTCAAATCCTGCGGCCACCCCACATACGGGTATCCAACCCTTAAGGGGCCTTCAGACAACAGAACACGTTTGCGCAGACTAATCTCCTCGTGTGTAGACAATAGGAACTTATTGGAATAAAACCTGACTTTATTTTAGAGTCGACTTTATTCTGACAGACTAACAAAGAAAACTGACAGCTGACCTCTCAAAATTGACATACCAGAGCCAAATTTAAAAATAAATCCGGTTCCTAAATATAAAAAGGCCAAATTTTGAAAGAAAGTAGCTGCTTTTTATATGTACATCCTGTCACAATACGGTCAATTTTCAAATAACGTCAGGTTTTATTCCAATAAGTCTCTATTATCTGCCTAAAATATCTGTATTCAGTCGCTGCATGAATTTTTGTTCGCGCTCACGATGTACGCCTACAAATCTCTTGGTGTCTAGGCAAAATGCATTGATAATATCAGTGCGTTTCGTTGTTTCTTTTTAGAAGGTTTAATTTTATCTTCGTGTCTGTAGGCAATTCCATCAGAGAGAGAGAGAGAGAGATTAGTACACCGCTTGAATTTTTCTTCGCGCCCACGATGTACGCGTGCAAATCTCTTGTCTAGGCGCATCGATAAGATCATTGCGGTTCGTGTTTCTGTTTAGAAAATTTAATTTTATCTTCGTTTATGTAGGCAAGCAGAAACACGAACCGCGCGGAATTATCTATGCGTTTTGCCTAAACACCGAGAGATTTAAACGCGTACATCGTGCGCGCGAACAAAAATTAAAGTGGGGACTGAATACATCTTCGAGAGATATTTAGGTGGATATTGTCTACACACTCTACTACTAATCTTTAGAAATGTTCGCGTGTCTGGTAGGGCCCTTTAAAGAGGCCAATTGCGATTTTCAATCGCGCAAATGTTAGATAAATTCGCGCGAATAATACGCTTCATGGAAACCCAGCCGAAGCTGTCCATAAAGCGTATTATCCGCGCGGATTTTTTCTCAGGTTTTGATTCGCTGATATATTTCAATCTACCAATCACAGCCCAAGAAAAGAGAAGTCCTCGCACCTGGACGTTTATTCTTGATTGCCCGTGAGGTAAGGTGAGCCAAAAGTTCACTTTCACGGGTGAACTTGGAACGCTTTCACCATCTTTTTACACGGAGAAAATAATCCACCGGTGTGAGCGCTCACCTCTACACACGTCACTGTTATTCAAGAATAAACATCCTGAAAAAATTTAAATTTGGCAACAGTGGTTAAAACCATAACCAAACTTTTTTGTTTTCTAATGATAAAAAAATCAAAAATAAAAAGTGTTGAAAATGGATGAAAATCTGGTTTGCGTAAAATACATGAGTGCCTTAAATGAGATCGCAAAGAAAACCTTTAAGCGAATGCACAGAGTTAAGGTAAGCTCGAGTGTAAACTTTATATCAATTGCAGTATTAAGTATTGTTCATACTCGTCTTAGTCTTTTGTTTTTGATTAGTCTTTGTCCTTTGATTAGTCTTAGCTGTCTTAAACAAAATTGGCTGTTCATACTCGTCTTTTGTTTTTGATTAGTCTTAGTCATAACCCACTGAAAAAAAAATAAATTTCAATAAAAAGGCCCATTTTCAAAAGTCATTTTCTACACAAAACAATCTTATTTAACCTAATCTGTGCACGAAACACAGACACGAAAGAACAAAAGCGAAAAGGAAAAAAAAAACAAATAAAATTTTAAGGTTATGTTGAGATTTTCTGTTAAAAACATGATTAATGGCGGTAAATTCAAAATTTCGTCCGCGCGCTTGCGCTCTTCGGACGCCCTGTAAAAAAAAACAACAAATATCAGCTGATGTCTGTCACTCGTCTTAGTCGTTGTCCTAAGGATTGAAAGTTGGCAACTCTTAAAACAAAGACTAATCAAAAACAAAAGCAAAAGCATTGTATGAACACTCCCATAAGAAACAGTGGTTTTAACTTTCTTATGACAAGACATATGACTAAACCAAGACAAAAGACTAGACAAAAGACAAGTATGAACGATCCATTAATATCATTGGCAAAAATCTACTGCAAATTCGAAAAAACTCCAAAATATTTAAAAGGATAGAAAAGAACATTATAAAAGGTAACTGATTTATTCAGGAGCATACAAGGTTCGGTTCGGTTCAGTTCGCACCCAAAATGAGTTTTTTTTGATAATCCAAACCCTATGAAACTTACCAAATGTGTCTTGCAAACCATCTTTATGATAAGCCTCAAATTAAAAATATTGAATGAAGAATCCTGTACAGCAATAATTTTTTTTTTCACTTTTACTGAGAGTTGTAAAATTAATAACAATGGATAAAAATTGGTAAGAAAAAAATAATAGTTTTCAATATTGTATTTCTCATTTTGAAAGAAAAATTGTAAAAAAACATTTCTCCAAACTTAAAACATGTAAAAATATTGGGAAAAAATATAATATTGGATATACACTACTTTTAAACTGTCATGGCAGCCCCGGCCTAGTTTTTCCCTTTTTTTCTTATGTCATTTTTTGTCAGGCTTTTGCCACCCTAACAAAAATGCTTTCCACAGGTGTTGGGAATATTCGAGGGGTGAACAGCTCTCACAATCGGTGTACACATTTCTCACAATCTGTTCACAATCCTTCACAATCTTTACACAATCCCTCCCAATCACCCACAATCTGTCACAATCTCTCACAATCCTTCACAATCTCTCACAATCCTTCACAATCTTACCACAATCCTTCACAATCTTACCACAATCCTTCACAATCCGTCACAATCTTAGCAAAAGATTGTGGAAAAGATTGTGGATTTTCGCAATCGGCATACACATTTTGGGGTTCCTTGACAATCTTAGCAAAAGATTGTGGATTTTCGCAATCAGCGCACACATTTTGGGGTCGGCTGGTCACCCCTCGGTTATTAAGCAGCAGGGCCTGGAACGGTAAATGAAGAGGGAAACTATAGACATGATGACCTTTTTTTTTTTTTTTTGGTCACAAGATTTTTTGATGGCACGGTGCCCACCCTGCCTCTTCAGGCGCGCCACGCCACTGCACAGTCCTCTACCATCTGTCACATTCTCTCACAATCCTTCACAATCTCTCACAATCTTACCACAATCCTTCAAAATAAATAAATAATAAAATAAATAGTTCTTTATTTCCAACAGTTAAAAAAAAACCACTTACAGGAAAAACAATCATGACAATAATATGTCGGAGAATGCTATATCAGTGCCTGGCCCACTAAAGCCCAAATCAAATCATCAAGACTTGAGCGGACGAGGCACAGACAAAGCCAAGTTAAAATTGAAAAATGCAAATCATAAAAATACTAATCATACAAATACAAATAGTACAAATATAAAATTATGAAAAACAGTTATAAATTTTATGCTCTAGTTCCTAGCTCTATAAATTTCAATCGACTAAAAGTTACCGCAGATTTGCTGTTTACTGCCATAAATTTATAAATCAACCAGTACTTATGTTTAAGAAATTCAATATCTATATTAAAATTAAAACTGGTACCTATATATTAAATTATGAAATCTTAATAAAAAAAAAATCTTAAAACTAGTGTTTGAGTATTTTGTTTTTTATACTCCCTAGAGAATCTGAGAAGATATCCACATCAATATTACCTGCAATGTTGTTAAATATTTTACACATGTAATAAATTGGTGACCTTGTTAGCATGTTTGTATTTGGACATTCACAATAAAAAGTAAGTGAGTTCCTCGAGTTTAACCTAGGAATGTTGAATGTAAGATGACTTAGTAAGTTGGAGCAGTCGATTTTATTGTGTAGTAGCTTATGCAGGAATGATACAGCTATAAATTGTCTGCGATTGTTTAAATCATTCAAGCAAAATCTGTCTAAGAGTAAGTTCTGGGGCGTTCCTCTTAATGGATATACACCATCCTGCCTGACAGCTAAATACTTCACAAACTTTCTTTGTACAGATTCTAGAGAGTTAATATACAAATGATAAATAGGATGCCAGATGATTATGGCATACTCTAGTTTAGATCTAACATATGAATTAAATAAAACTTCTAATGTTTTTAGATTCTCAAATGCTCTGCAGTTTCTGATGATAAAACCCAACGACTTAGTTGCTGAAGACATAGTTATTTGCAGGTGAATGTTGAAACTGAACGTCTGGTCGAAAGTTATACCAAGATCTTTGATTGAATCACATCTAATGAGCATTTGAGATTTAAGTTCATATGGGTATTCGATTATAAATTTTTTCTTTGAATATGAAACCACAAAACATTTAGAAATATTTAAATTAAGTTTGTTGCTCTCGCACCATCTGCTCAACATATCCAAGTCATGCTGCAATAACAAGCAGTCATTGATGCTGGAAACACGAAGGTATATCTTTAGATCATCAGCAAAGAGTAGTTTTAGGCATGCCAGATGGAATGTTAGGTCATTAATAAATAACAAAAAAAGTAAAGGACCCAAATTCGAGCCTTGTGGGACCCCTGATTTAATGTCGTATTCAGTAGACCTAAAACCCTCTATCTCAATAAACTGACGCCTGTCTTCGAGAAGATATGATTTGAGGAGTTTAAGAAGCGAATTAGAAAAACCCTGTGCTTCTAACTTATGTAATAAAATATACAGATCAATTTGATCGAATGCCTTTTGAAAATCTGTGTAAATCACGTCGACTTGGCCTTGATTATCTATAGCAGAACATATAAACTGAGAAAGGCATCCTAAATTAGTGACACATGACCTTTTTTCCATGAAGCCGTGTTGGTCAAGAGAGATATATGACTTTACCTGAGAGTATAACTGACTGTAAATGCAAATTTCAAATAGTTTTGAAAATAAAACCTTCACAATCCCTCACAATCTTTCACAATCTTGCCACAATCCCTCACAATCTTTCACAATCCCTCACAATCTTGCCACAATCCCTCACAATCTTTCACAATCCCTCACAATCTTAGCAAAAGATTGTGGATTTTCACAATCGGTGTACACATTTTGGGTTAGCTGTTCACCCCTCAAGAATATTATTTCTGATTTTTCTCTTTTGAGAGAATATATCTTCTCTCAAAGCATTTTAGCTCACATGTATACTATAATAATAGTATGTATTGTATTCTAAAGTGTTTAGCAGGCCCTACTGGACTTCTAGGCACTGTGACCATATATGAGTCTATTGTGTCCACATACCTACTAAGTTTGACTAAAGTGGCATATTTTTAATGCACCCAGTACATAGAAAAACTCTACACACTACAACCAAAAATTATTTAGGCTTAACACATTGGCTTTAATATACAGGGTGTCCCATAACTTAGAGGCCATAGGCCAACAGGTGATAGAGGAGGTCATGTCTGATAACAAAGTTCCTACAATGCATCAAAACTCTTTCTTTATCAAGATACAAAGGATCAAAGTTTTTTTTAAATATATTTTTTTAAAGTAGTAGTAGTAAAATATTACTGATATTTTTTAAAAAAGTAAGCAAAAATTTTTTTTTTTAAATTATTATTTTTTTGTGATTTTGACAGCATGTATCTTCTTAACTTGTAATTTTATGGAAAAAAAGAATACCACATTTTTCAATCACAATTAGCTGATTATTCAGCTGGCTTTTCCCCCCACTCCTCTAACTTTAAAAATCCTATATCTTAAAAACAGATGCATGCTGACCCCCATGTTATATAAACTTTTTTCTCAGAAATAACCTCCTTTATCACCTGCTACACTATGGCCCCAAAGTTGTGGGACACCCTGTATACAACTAAGGCCCATGCATTATGTCACATAACAATAGTAGTGTTTAGTTTAGTTTATTTATTGGTAAAATATTACACAAAGTGTTTACAAGTCAAAAAATCCTAAAGTAGCAAAACTAGCAAAACTTATTTAAATTAAAATTAATTAAAATAAAGCAAATAGATTATATGAATCTTATAGTATGAGCTATGGTGATTGAGTTAAAAATGTTTATATTTCTTTGTGGTTTAGATGATTTTGAAATTTTTTGTCATGCCATCTGTCTGTCTGGCTGTAATGACCAACCGAGGGGTGAACAGCTCTCACAATCGGTGTACACATTTCTCACAATCTGTTCACAATCCTTCACAATCTTTACACAATCCCTCCCAATCACCCACAATCTGTCACAATCTCTCACAATCCTTCACAATCTCTCACAATCCTTCACAATCTTACCACAATCTTACCACAATCCTTCACAATCTTTACACAATCCCTCACAATCTTAGCAAAAGATTGTGGAAAAGATTGTGGATTTTCGCAATCAGCGTACACATTTTGGGGCTCCCTCACAATCTTAGCAGAAGATTGTGGATTTTCGCAATCGGCGCACACATTTTGGGGTCAGCTGGTCACCCCTCGGTTATTAAGCAGCAGGTCCGGGAACGGTAAATGAATACGGCAAAGGAAACTATATGACCTTTTTTTTTTTGGTCACAAGAATTTTAGATGGGATGGTGCCCACCCCCGCCCCTTCAGGCGCGCTACGCTGCTGCACAGTCCTCCACCATCTGTCACAATCTCTCACAATCTTACCACAATCCTTCACAATCTTACCACAATCCTTCACAATCCCTCACAATCTTTCACAATCCCTCACAATCTTGCCACAATCCCTCACAATCTTTCACAATCCCTTACAAACTTGTCACAATCCCTCACAATCTTTCACAATCCCTCACAATCTTAGCAAAAGATTGTGGATTTTCACAATCGGTGTACACATTTTGGGTTAGCTGTTCACCCCTCGTGACCAACACAGATAACTCAAAAACTGCTTGCCCAATTTTAATGAAATCCAAAGTGTTAATATGTTAATGGTTTTACCATATTGTTTGGGGCTATTTCCAAAAATGTTGCAGACAAAAACAAAAATTTGAATTGTTTTTTTTTTAAATACCTATTCTAAAGCAGATACTTTACTAATTGAGTAAGAGCTTTAATTTTAATGCGATTTGGAGTAAAGAACTGCATTTCTGTTTAGCTTATGAAGATTCCACTTGCAGAACTCTGCATATTTCACAAATTTCAAAAGTGTAGGATTTTATGTGCAGATCCCAACTTAAAAATACATTTCAAGTTACACAAATTAAAAACAAAAATGGGAGATTCATATCTTCTGATGCACCAGTATCTGGAATCCAATCCTGATTCTTCTTTTCCTAAATGATATCACATCCTCCTATTAAAGGTGTTTATATTTTTTGCTGATTGCCCATGTATTATATTGGCAAACTTTTCCTTTGACTTTTCTCTATTTTTATATATTGATGACAGACTCTCATGTAGTTAGATTTACATACATACATTTAGATTTTATTTATGGACTGGCCATTTTACAATTTTGTACAATAATTTTATATAAAAGGTGAAGTAAAGCTAAAAAAAATAGTATCCATGTTTATAAGACAGATAATCAATGATTTATTGTTCATAGAAAATAGGTAACTATAAAAGAGTTTACACATGCATGGATTTGCTGGCGCCAATAAAAACTGGCGCGCCAATAAGTTAAATTTGTAAGTGTAAACACCGACTTGCACACAAGTTATTTTTTTGCATGCATGTATCAAAAAAGTCTGCAGCTGAATTTGCTGGCGCCAGTGGTAACGCATGCGCGCAGAAAAAGAAAATTTTCATGTGTAAACAAGTACTTGCACGTCGGCTCGCCAGTTTTATGTTAATTATTTTACATTATTTTTTATTTTCATTGTGTTTGAGCTCCAAAATTTTGTTTATTGTTGTTTTTATAGCTTATTATGGCTAAAAAAAAGTGGTCAGTAGAACTGACCATACAGTTTCTTGAAGGCTATGAATGTTTTCCTTGTTTATGGGATGTACACAGTAGTTCTTATAAAAACAAAGATAGTCGAGATAATGCTTACCAAAAAATTAGTGAAATAATGAATATTGAAGGCTTTGAAGTTGCAGAAGTAAAAGCAAAAATACGATCCATAAGAAACACATATGCTTTGGAATTGACAAAAATTAAGAAAAGCCCACATTCCGGAACCGGTGTAGATGAAGTATACACCCCAAAAGTACCATGGTTTAAAGTAGCAGACCGAATTTTAAAGAATGTTGTTCAAATAAGAGAAACTCAGTAGATCGACGAGCAATCCATGCTTTAACCCAGATACGGCCTTTTCGTTGTTCCTTTTTCTGAATCTCTTTTATTTTATTTTTTTCAATAAAAGTTTAGCGACTATTTTGCAGGCTTCCGAGAGTTCAGTCGACATATCGCGTATCGTGTACACTTTAAAAATGAAACTGGCGTGCCAGTCTTTTTAATTTTCGCACAATAGTGTAAACTTTTGCTGGCGTGCAAATAGAACTGGCGCGAACACTGGCGCCACTAAATTCATGCATGTGTAAACCCACTATAAAAATAAGTTAGATTCAATTCAATGATTGTACCTACACCATTTTAACCTCTTTCTTAATTTATGATAAACTGTTAAACAGTTTTATAATACCAATAAGAAATAATGTTTTACTGTGAATTTAATGTTGTTATAGTTATGTTAGTATCCTAATAACTAATGTTAAATATTTTTTTAAATGCAATGATATTTTTTTTTTAGTTTACCTGCTTTACAGTCTCACAGAAGTTGATTGCCTTTGGAGCGAGCAGTGGTGGAGTTTACATTTTTCAAAGAGAATGCTGCAAATTCCTAAAGTTTATTCCTAATAAGGTAAGCAATCCGTTTAGTTTTTTCAATTTAGAATAATAGTATTTTATATACCAAGGGATAAAAGTGGCACTTTCTATCCCAAGACAAAATATTCTGCAGCACAAGCAGTTGCCATACTTTGTCAAAAGATAAAAAGACACTATTCTCACTTTTTTCCGAATTTTTAATTTTTTTGGGATTATTAAGGTTTTTTTTCTTTTTGATTTTGATCCATGATCAATTACCACTTATCCCCATTAACGTATTAACCGGAGGAGACTAGGAAATAAACAAAAAATCGGCCGTCTAGATAAACAATTTGTTTTAAAAAACGTACTTCTGCAAAAAAGAACTCATCGACTATTTTTGTTTGGTCCATAGAAAACTCTATTTTCTTTCTCTTTAAGAATCACCAAAATTATCCGATCTTTCCTTTACTTTTATTTCTTTTTTAAACCAATGCACCGGAAAAAGACGAAACTGTTCTTCTTACAAACCCTTACCAGATTAATTATACACGACCAAATATGGATATATAACAAGCCGTGATCACTTTAACTTGTGCTTCCAGCATTTATTTTGCTACTCCTTGGTTTTCCTTTATTAAACCAGTGCGAGAGAAAAAAACAAAACTATTCTCGATTACAGTCCCTCACTAAAACAAAGGAATTAGAAAGATGCCGCAATCGTCTAGGCCCGCGTAAAATATCTTATTTTGTTCCTCTTTGTTAAACTGATGCGAGAAAAAGAGACAAAACTATTCTTGATTAGAAGGTAGTCCCTTTGGACCCATTAGTATTTTGTAAAGGGTCAATGCGGTGTTTTTGACCTGTCTCTTTACGGTTCGGAATTGTTTTCGTGTTTTTTCTTAAAATATATTTTCGATCTGGATTTAAAATTAACCTTAAAAGACTTTAAAATGGTGTGGGAGTGTATTTTGTGCTAAAATCTCGACCATCTTAATCCAGAAGTTTCGTTTTACAAGTAAGTTAAATAACTTGTTTGACCTTCAAAACAAAACAAAGACCAGTGCCGTAGAAATCAATATAAAATCAGAAAAAAATTTTTTGGGTATTATATACATAATTATTTATTTGTTAAAAGTGTTTAAACATAAGTTTAGTTAAAAATGTACAGGGTGTCCCAAGTTTTGGTGTTTTGATACTTTTAACTGGACTACGAGCCTTGATTTTCAACAGATAAGGTAAAAAAGGTATCTTATTAATATGGAAAGTAATTTTTTTATGTATACGTTTTTTATTTAACCGTTTTTTTGTGTAAACAGTTTTTTTAGATTTGGATTGAGGCAATTTTTTAGGTTGGGTTAGTCCTTTTTACCTACTCTGAATTTTTAACGTTGTCTAACCTAAAATAAAATACACCAAGCTAAAAGCATCCTAATCAAACATCTAATTGTCAATGGGTATCTATTCAGCTGTAAACTAAATTAAATTGCTTGTTTTAATAAGTTAGATATTTACTTTTAATAAATAAATATTTTACCGCCGTCACTGGTAAATCGATCGACCATAAAGAATAAACATACATCTGCTGTGTGTCGCACAGCGTTGCCATCGTCTTTCCAAAAGATATTTCTATTCTTTTCCAACTTATTGAAGCATCTAGGGGTCAAATCGAATTGTTTTGATTAATGAATTTTTGCCGCGGTTCCTGGTCTCCTCCGGTTAATACGTTAATGCTTATCCCGGAGATAAAAAGTGTCACTTTTGTCCCTCAAATGAGTTATAAAAAAGAAGATAACATATTTAACTTTTATTTTTTTAAAGATTTTTAAAAATATATAGGTTCCTTGGTTATTGATCAATATTTAGTAGATATCGTTTGTCTAAAGCGCAAATGGCTGATCTCCGAAAACATTTTGGGGTTAACAGGCTGGTTTGTCAATTTTCGTTGAAAAGGCTAAACTTTTTCTTTAAAAAACTGATGGCGAAAAAAAAAAATCGGGATGAAAAGTGACAGATTATGGATAAAGAGTAAATACACTGCCAATCTATGGACACCTAAGCTCACACTGGGTACTATAGTTATAGTGTATGTGTGAGCTAATATAACTAAAAACTGAAATATATTTTATTCAACTCCAGACTTAATTACCTTTCGTTTGATACCATACAAGCGATATTTTTACTTAAACTCTAATTTTTGACATCTACCCCCACCCTTTTTTTTAGATAAACTAAAATTAATTTTGTTTCCACCCTTTTTTTTAGATAAACTAAAATTAATTTTGTTTAACTCCAGACTTAATTACCTTTCGTTTTTAAATGGGACCATTACGGCCCAATACCCAGCCTCGGTACTAAATTTCATTTAAATCGGACAAGCGGTTTTTGAGTTATGCGGGTTGGTCGTTACAGACAGACAGACAGACGGCCCAACAAAAAAGTTTCAAAATCATGTGAAACGCAAAGATATATAAAAAATTTTGAAATCTTCTTCTCGAAAAAATTAGAATCACCATAGCTCCCACTACTATAGTATAGTAGTAGTGTGAGCTAAAATAAAAAATCTCAAAATTTGAAAACTTACAAAAAAAAACTCAAAAACTGCGAAAAATTGCGTATAAACCTCGTAATAAACGTGTCTTTTCATCTCTTGGTATACCTACATATAATCTACTATTAACAGCTGAACGTAACTGTTTAAAACATATTTAATCTTTGCATAGACTTCTTTCTAGTTTGCGTTAATAGCGTCCAAAGAACGACATACCAACCAAACCCAATATTATAAAAAAAATTGTGTATGCTTAAGACCACACGGCGGAAGTGTAAACTTCAACAAGGCGAAATTAATAATACTGGCCTTCATCTGCATCATCATATCGCTCGCTGAATGTTCCTTTCACAGTTAGTCGACTCGAGCTGACTTCATCCGAATGAGCGTTACATAGCCGAGCCTGACGGCATTGGCGTAGCTAGGGGGGGCCAGGGGGTTGCCTGCCCCCCCTGAAGTCCCTCAGGCCCCCCCTAAGATATTTTAGGCCTCCCCTACCGACTACTAGTAAAAGAACATGACGCTGAAAATACATACTTTTCTATTATTATTCGGGAAATATTCAAATAAAATAGGTGCATTAAATTTTAAAATCATTCAGATAATGTTTACATTTCAGGAAAAAGCCCTTGTCTTGCGGAATTAGGCTTTTTCTCTTTAAATTATCGGTAACTTTTCTGCACTTATGCAATTTCCCGAAAATATTTTTTAAATTTAAACATAATTATGCATATTGAATATTTCATACATATTGGCGACATCTTGTAAAATATTATAGAAGTGTAAGTTGAATTTCGCATTTAATAAAGACAGCGACCTTTGCCCCTCTGTTTCCGAAATCGGCTTGTAGATGTCGTAAGGTTGGTTATAAAAGACCTTTTTAAACTGTTTTTCTAAAATAAATATAATAATCTTTTCAGTTTTTTTGAGGTTAGCGTTTAGTGTCTTATGGAAATTTTCCGATTTTGGTGACAATTTCATAACCATTTTCATATTAAGTTTTCCCACGTCGTTAAATGGAATAAATTCGTCGAGCAATACCAGGAAATTTTTAATATTAATACTTCTGCTCTAAGAGCAGAAATGACAGTTTTAAAGAATTGTATTTTTCGGTTAAATCAAACTGTTGGTCATGATTCTATCAAACAACATATAGCAGAAAACACCTATCCAAACCTCTACCAACTTTTTAAAGTTGCGAGTATTCTTCCAATTTCAAGTGCAACTTGCGAGAGGTCTTTCTCTGCCATGAGGAGAGTTTTTAATTGGCTTAGAACAACTATGACTCAAGAGAGACACTCAGGTTTGTCATTGTTATTCATAGAAAAAGATGTTGAGGTCGACTTAGACAGTGTGGTAGACGCTTTCAGTCAGCGACGTAGAAAACTTTCTTTGTAGAATTGCTGAATTACATACTTCCTGTGTATACATATAAATAAGTTGGTAAATGTATTATCAAATTTGTTATATTAAAGTATTAGAACATTTAATGCGCGTATTTTTTTTATTCATTGCACACTTTGCACGACTCTTTAAAACCTATGTTTGCTTTTTGTTCAAGATAGACCGGGGTCACGGCCCCCCCTGAAAAGCAAGGCTAGCTACGCCAATGCCTGGCGGCTTAGTTCAATTCACTACCCACAAAAACTGCTAAACGCGCGTAAAGAAGTTTACACTTCAATAAATTTTTTAGGAGTCTTCTATATTACTTGTAACTATATCTAAGGATGAGAAACATTTGGGGATGGCTACTTCGAAAGGTAAGTTTATTCTTACAAATAAACACGTAGAATTTTGACTAAATAACGATTTACTAACACGGTATGTCAGCAACGTGGACCAAAACGCGTTTTCGCCGCGCATTTCGTCATGTAGATGACAAAATAGTGGATTTCGTGCAGACAGATCTTGTAGTGATAATGTTTTTTGTCTTAAACAAGTAATTGAGAAAAGGAGCGCCAGAAATATATAGACTCATGTTACCTTTGTAGACCTACAAAAAGCATATGATACCGTTCCAATAAAAAAATTATGGACAGTGTTAGAGCAGACTAATATCGATCATACAAGGAACCCACTAAGTTCTTCGGAGGTATACCGCATTCCCTGTACCTGTGGAAGTGTCTACATCGGAACAACCAAACGGTCCGTAAACACAAGAATCAAAGAACACAAAGCCAACTGTCGACTCGGACATACGGAAAAATCCGCAGTTGCAGACCACACACTAAACAATGAAGACCACCGAATAAAATTCGAAGACACACAAGTTCTCTGCGCCTACTCTTCATACTATCCAAGACTCTATAGAGAAGCAATCGAAATTCATAAACACCAGCAGAACTTCAACAGATCTGAAGAAACTCTTAAAATTAACAGAACATGGGTACCGGTTCTTAAAAACACTAAACGGCTCGCTTACAATAACAAAACTGAATCAAGGGAATGTGACCAATCACCGACCAGCTCTGATATACGCCCCGCCCACCATAGCGTATATAACCTGCGCCCGCGACAGACTAACCACCAGTCTTCGAGAAGCCGACAAAAAGTCAACATCTCCTGAAGATACCATCCACTCGAGATGGCGAAACGTCGAGAACGAATTTCCAACGACGACGGCCGAACAGCCCGAAAGCACACCCACCAATATCAAAGATATTTCAAATTTACATTACATTTTGTTGATGTTATTGGCGCGTCAACACTGTCTCTATATAAAGAAAGTAGTAGCCGTTATTCGAACACAAATAAGGTCAAACATTATCCTTTAGTAAGGGATAAAGTTCAAACCAGGTAACTGCGAATTTTTCAAATGTTAATAACATACAACCGTTCTTATTTATTGTTATTGCAATGTTTTTTATCTTTATGCTTCTTGTTGAGATGTTTTTTTTTCAGGAAACATTATAGTGACTGAAAAATTTTTAACCGAACCTGACGTCCAATCCAAAATATATCATGAACACGCGGGTACCGAAATAATGTGTCTTTTATGGCAGGAAAATGACCTTTACATCGGAGATAGTAGAGGAAAGGTGTCTGTCGTAACTGCAGGAATTGATATTTTGGTAGGTATAAAAAAACACCTAACTACAATTTCATATCATAATTTTGAAAGGAGCGATATTTTTAACAACAGCATAGGAGCGCTGGTGCGCGCGCACCCCCAGCAGAAACAAGAAAAAACATAAATACAAACTATTATTAAATAATTACTGTTGTTTTTTATTTATTTTTTAATGATCCCGATCCCGCTAGTGGCATCTATCGGCCATTAACGGAAGTAATTAATATCTTTTCGACTTGACGCTTGCTGCCGCATACGGTGGCCTTCGATCGCCTCGCCTCGCTTGAATCTAGAGATATGAGAGGGCGGGCTTGAATCTGGAGGTGCGCGTGGATTCGGCGTTCCTCTTTAATCCAATTTTTGCCACGCAATTGGATCGGAAATGCTCGGGATATCGGCCGAGAAAAGGGCGAGGTGGTGCGCTAAATCAATACACACTTGCATCGTTTTTTTATAGTTCTCAGCTGATTACTGTTTATATTATCGTTAGTATGCGTGTATTGGGCGTAATTAAAATTTATTTACGCAGTTTTTAAGTGAATTTTATGCTGTTTTCGGCTTCTTGTTTGTAATTTTTGGGTTAATTATTATCTACAAGTGTCGAATATGTCTGAGGCAGTTATAAGTTCGGGTTCGGGTAATCCTGGAAGTAATTCAAGACTTAATTGTGTACAAAACATTATAGCAAGGTTTTCCTCCTTTAATTTAAATCAAAAAATTGAAATTAAAAGATTAGGAAGGCCGACTCCAGAACTAGAATTATCGCAAACTTGCTCTAAAAGAAAAGAAGGTAGGAATTTTAAAAGATACTTTAGAAAAGATATTTACCAAAAAAACAACTGGATTTGTGGATGTGATGTTACAAACTCGTTATTTTGTTTTCCATGCTTATTATTTTTCAATGCAAGCATGGATAAAAGCTGGAGCCGCAACTGACTTAAATCATCTACAGGCAAAAATTAAAAAGCATGAATTTTTGAATCAATGTATACGAACATTACAATATAAAATGGTATTTGAATCAAAAGCTAAGATAAAACGGTTTTGTACATTGAATTAATGTTATCCATCGTTGGCTAAAATGTATACTGTAGGTAATTTTTTTTTGTGTAGGCATATTTTTATTTATTGGAGACCTGCTTTTTTTTACTTTGACAATCTTATTACCTACTGGGCACCATAAGTTCTTTTATTTGGCTATAAATAAATATGCAAATTTTTTTAACTTTATTTATTTTAAATTTATTTCGACTCACTTATTATAGCGCACACCCATTCTTATACTTCTCGAGCCGCCACTGAACAACAGTGACATTATAAACAGTAGTAAATATTAGTACACGTTAATTTAAAAATCAGACAAATTTTCGTCGCTAATCGGGTAAAAAGAAGTTTTTGTTTCTCTCATATTTTTCCGTGGGTAGCTCGAAAGCTTATCCTCACGGAAAACCAAGATCTGGACACCTGATAAGTGTTGACAATTAACTGTTGCGTCCTTATGGGACACTGCTTGGTCAATGTGACACCCTTGCGAAGTTAATCAAACCGTTTTGTCGCTCATCCTACGTCTATAGTGAGAAAACTTCCGCACGGAGCGCCATCTATCGAGATACGAGAGAAACTAGAACAAGAGCAGTCGAGTAATAAACTGCTATATACAGGGTGTCCCAAATAAAAGCAACTTTTGGAAACGGTAAGATATACGAGTTTGTTTAAATAAGAAAACAGTTGTGGATGCCATATCAAAATTAAAAATATCTACAGGGGTTTTTAAAATATCGAGCATAAACTAAAAATTGTGTTTTTTGAAAAATTAAAATATCGCCGCCATCTTGTCAAGAAATTTAATGAAATTTGGTACTTTTGTATAAGCAACTACGGCCAATTGAATGACGTTAATAATTTTTTTCTAGGCCTTCTAGTTTTTCTGAAACCATAGCCAACTTTGTTATTTCTTATGACCGCCATATTGGATTTATACTTTAATAAATAGAGCATAAAAGGAGCTTTTCAACCGTGTATAATAAGCCTATCTTTGGATGACGTAAAATGTGAATTTATTAAAAAAATAGTTTTTCACTTAGTTGGCTGTGAAAAAAATGCGGTAGTTGTGTTTGTTGTCATACCTACGTAACTACCTTTTAAAACTTTTCCATTTATTTGATTTATATGCAAATCTTTAAGGCCCTTATTTTTTAATTTTTCTCTGGCTAAGAAATAATACAATTTTTTAAAGTCTTTCTTTTATTTCTGATACAAAAGTTTGCATTTATTATTTAATTTAAAATAAAACTAAAAACCGATCACAAAGCATTGAATTAAATAAGCAAATGTTCGAAAATTCCACCGTTGTTATTCATGCAAATCCTGCATCGATGAATTAGAGACATGCATCATCTTTAACCATTTGTTCAGGAATTTCTTCTA
Organism: Aspidapion aeneum; assembly: GCA_963576565.1. NCBI lineage: Eukaryota > Metazoa > Arthropoda > Insecta > Coleoptera > Brentidae > Aspidapion > Aspidapion aeneum. Next base: position 3,813,302 of record OY755039.1, read on the forward strand.
TGGCTTGAACAATGGCTGCCTCAATTTCTTCTATCGTATTATGAGTAGTAGAATCAACTTTATCCTTTAAGTATCCCCAAATACAAAAATGGCAACTGATTCTTGCATTATGTGGATGAGCTCCATCTTGCTGGAACCACATGTTTGCTACATCTTGAAGAGGCAAATTTTCTAAAATTTGGTCAACGTAATTTTGTAGAATTTCTAGATATCGAGGTGCCATCAAATTATTATGAAACATGTTAAATAGTATGTGTCCGTTTATGACTCCTAGCCATACATTCAAACCCCACCTAACTTGACCTCACGATTTAAGAACGGATTTTTATCGGCCCAGTACACGTAGTTATGTCTGCTAAATATCCCGCAGTTTGTAAACCTGCTTTAATCGAACCACAGAACCTTAAGCGAAAATTGAGGGTTTTCTAGAGATTTTTGTATGAACCAATTGCAAAACAAGGTTCTTCTTTCTAAGTAGCCTTTTCGGAGTGCTTGACTAATATGGATTGTCAACGACACTTTGTAAAACCAGAGCTTCAATATTTTCATCAGGTTGTCGATTACGATTTTGTTTTTAAAGGAACCATATTTTAATTAATTATTTCTAAGTATTCTGAAGATTGACAAACCTGGTTGTCGTCTTTCTGGATATCTCTGCAAGTACAAATCTTGAGCTCTTCCAGCACTCTTATTACACAAAATATAACATTCATACATATCTTCTTTCTCCCAATTTGGAAACCTTTCCATGTTAAATTTTATTGATAATGTGACTAAAAAAAAATCGTAAGTAATTGAGAAACTTTAAAACTCCAACAGATAAATCAAATAAATGACAATGCTTTGACAGATAGTTACGTAGGTATGACAACAAACGCAACTACGGCCTTTGTTTCACAGCTAACTAAGTAAAAACCTTTTTTTAAATAAATTCACCTTTTCCGTCATTCAAAGATAGGCTTTTTATACATGGTTGAAAAGCTCTTTTAATGCTCTATTTATTGACGTATAAATTTAATATGGCGGTCATAAGAAATAACAAAGTTAGCTATGGTTTCAAAAAAACTAGAAGGCCTAGGGAAAATTTGTTAACGTCATTCGATTGGCCGCAGTTGCTTATACGGCGATATTTCAATTTTTTAGAAAACACTATTTTTAGTTTTTGCTCGATATTTTAGTAACCCCTGTAGATATCTTTAATATTGATACAGCACCTGATTGGGCTTAGAATAGCGCATTTTAGCTCACACATATACTATACTATAGTAGTGTGAGCTATGGTGATTCTAATGTTTTCGAGAAAAAAAAAGTTGCTTTGATTTCAAAATTTTTTATATATCTTTGCGTTTCAGATGATTTTGAAACTTTTTTGGCGCGCCGTCTGTCTGTCTCTCTGTCTGTCTGTAACGACCAACGCGCATAACTCAAAAACTGCTTGCCCGATTTCAATGAAATTTGGTACCTAGGCTGGGTCTTGGGTCGAGATGGTCCTATTTAAAACTGAACAGAATCCACTGAACACAAGCCAAATAAAAGGGTGGGGGTAGATTTCAAAAATTAGACTTTACGTAAAAATATGGCGTGTGTGATATCAAACAAAAGGTAATTGACTCCGGAGTTAAACATACAATACATTTTAGTTTCTGTTTTTTTTTAAAGGTAGGGGTATATTTCAAAAATTTGAGTTTAAGTCAAAACATGGCGTGTATGGTATCAAACAAAAGGTAATTTAGTCTGGAGTTGAATAAAATATATTTCAGTTTTTAGTTATATTACACGTACAGGGTGTCCCAAATTGGGCACTTTTGGGGGGTTTAAGGTACTTCTAGGGAAGACAGAGAAAAACTGACCACGCATTACGAGGCTCAAATTTCAAGAGAAGACTTATAGTGAAAACCGCATTTTGAAATATCGTCTCGTCTTTGAGCTACGGGGGCTTTTTGAAAAGTCTGCATTTTGGAGGGGGGTCTATAACTTCGTTATTATTGGAAATATTGATTTAGAGTAAATTGCAATTTTATAGACTTTGTCACGAGGAATTCAACCACTAAATTAAATTTTAACTGTCACTTTTAGTTTTTGAGATATGACATAAAGTTGCATTTTTTCTTATGGAATGGCCTATATTTTAATTAATTTTCGAATTCGTGATTGACTTCTTTTCAAAATGATGTATCATATGTCATAGTTTGATTGAGCGGTTTCGGAGATAATTAAAGTTTTTTATTTTTGTCTAGTGTGCGTTGAATGACGTCATGCGCCATTGACGTGAAAGCCTTGCGGTCAAATCCTACTTCAATGCTCCTATAGTTTTGTTGTCTTATACTATGCAAATCAAGTTAGCATTGCGTCTTGGCGTTTTGTCATTGTTTTCAATTGTTCAAACAATTTGACATTACGCTTTGATATGAAATTATTTTGCACAAAAGCGTTTTAATTTTATTTTGAAATATGTATCATTTTTTAAAACTTTTTATAACTAGGCTTTGAGGGCCGTCAGCTCAATTATAATTTTTCCAAACCAGCCTTACTATATTTGTGACTGTGTAAAATAATAAAAATACTGGAGTGCCTTTACGTGCCTCAGCAGGAAATCATAGCGCACTAGAAATAAGTGAAAAAGCTGAATATCTCCTAAACCGCTTAATCAAACTATGACATATGATACATCATTTTGAAAAGAATTCAATGACGAATTCGAAAATTAATTAAAATATAGGCCATTCCATAAGAAAAAATGCAACTTTATGTCATATCTCAAAAACTAAAAGTGACAGTTAAAATATAATTTAGCGGGTGAATTCCTCGTGACAAAGTCTATAAAACTACAATTTACTCTAAATCAAAATTTCCACTAATAACGAAGTTATAGACCCCCTTCAAAAATGCAGACTTTTCAAAAAGCCCCCGTAGCTCAAAGACGAGACGATATTTCAAAATGCGGTTTTTACTATAAGTCTTCTCTTGAAATTTGAGCCTTGCAATGCGTGGTCAGTTTTTCTCTGTCTCCCCTAAAAGTACCTTAAACCCCCTAAAAGTGCCCAATTTGGGACACTCTGTTCACTATAACTATAGTACCTAGTGTGAGCTTAGGGGCCCATATATTGGCAGAGTATTTTCTCATTTAAACAAACTCGTACCTCTTACTGTTTCCGAAATCCCCATGTAGTTGCTTATATCTGAGACACTCTGTATATTGATCTCCTCTAGAAGTACCCTTTCCCACTTAAAAGTGCCTAATTTAAATCACCCTGTACGTATCTTCTATTTTAAACATTTGCGTCTAACAAGCGATTAAAGTTTTAACCCTGATACTTTCTTTTTAGCCAAAAACCTTATTTCAGTTACCTCTCGCCACCCTATTAAACTTAGAATCAAGTATTGTTCAAATGGACATTTATCGTCAGTACCTTCTGGTCTCGACCAGAACGCGGACCTTTATTTGCGACACCCAAAAAGAGGTTTACAAACACATCGGAAAGAAGCCAAGAGATGGGTTTTTTGGTGCTTGTTTTTATGGACCAAAATTATTAGATGCCGGTTATACAAGAGACTCTGGTAAGATCCATGCTCTTTAGTACTGAGCCATTTCAACTATGTGTGTTTTTTCTCTTTGACCAGTTCCTTTATTTCCTCTGTCCACCACATATTATTGTTATTTCTATTATCTTGGTATCCAACAGCTTCGATGCTTGCTTCCTTCAAGCTTTTTATTATGTTTGTATATATCTCTTTAAATGAGTGTTCTGTGTTTATTAATTTTTTATCTAATCGGTTCTGATACAAACTTTCGATTTCTAGACTTCTAAAGTTGTATTTTTGATTGCCTTCGATGTATTCTAGGTTTTCATTTTCTCCAATACTTTCGTCCTTATTTGTTTTTCTTAAAGGGAATAATATTGTTGCTTTTACTAGATGGTGGTCAGATCCACAGGTAACACCACGAAGTGCTCGCACATCATACCACTTTAATTGCGAGTGTTGTCCACCTATAGCATAATCAATAATTGATTTAAGATTTTTTTGTTGGCTCTATCCAGGTATATCGATGAATATCCTCAGTCTCAAGCCATTATAATTTGTTACTTCCTCTCCAAATGTTTTTCACACCGTGTTTATTAATTACTCTTTTAGAGCCTATTGGGGACAAAACTAGAGGAACTTACAGAACTTTTAATGAAAATGACGTTGAAGAATTGTTTGATATTAATAACGAATGCGTTATCTTGTGCGCCAGACCTGGCATTCGACTCTGGCAGGCTAATTTCGATGGTAAGTGTAGTGTTTGCATATTAGTGAAACGACAAACACACGAATTTAAATTTCCCGCGCCGTGACAAAGTGCTAGTGACATAGGCAATATGGCCGCGCGGCTGACCTATGAGAAAGCAGCGTTGGGTCACGGGTACTATAATGTGTCGATACAATGACGCTGACACTGCTTGCTGTATCAAGGCAATGTATCAGCACAATTGTGTCATGACACAGTGAGAGTGGTGAGCTATAAGCGACTCAAAATTGTGCCAGCTTTGGCAACACCGCTTTTTATCGTTGTTTGTTTTATTCTATGTTTCGGTATTCGAGAATTCGGGAAATCCCCGAACCCGACATAACTGTAACCGAAAGAGAGCTGTTTCGCTGTATGTATAACTAGTAATACGTATTTTATTTTTAACAATATTATGACGCTCTGTGCAGGGCCGGACTGGGTACGTAGGGGCCCCGGCGGAAAATTTTTGAAAAATAAAGTAATTTTTATATAAAAATTTTGGGATAACGCCAAAAATGTGTTATTTGGGTATAGTTTGACCTATCTTAGCAATATCATTGTGACGTCCGTCCGTGTGTGTATATGTATGTCTGTCCGGACCACAAACAAACCGCTCAACCGATTTTTACGAAATTTTCTGGTAAAATAGTCTTTTCTGTAAGTTTGGTGAAATTTTTGGTAAAATCCATTAATGCTTACAAGTGTTTTAATTGCATCAATATACAGTACAACTTCAGTAATTCGGACACTCCAGTAATCCGGATTGCTCTATAAACCGGACATTTTCAAAATTTTACCTCTCTAAACTGGAAGTTAAAACGTTTAGCCAATCGTAAAAGAACCTATCCTATATCCGTGTAAAATTTGTCTAAGAAAAATAACAATAATTTTCCTGTCTTAACAATTTTTACGCGACGTAATAATTGTAGGCATTTCTGAATTCATCCTCCAGAGACAATTTAAGAGAAATTCAAGCAGGCGTGCCCCAGGGTAGCGTACTAGGCCCTTATCTATACTTATTATTCACTTGTGATATCCCAAAGCCAGAAAATGGTCACTTAGCAACATTTGCCGATGATACTGGTTTATTGACGGTAGAAAAATCTATTGAAAAATGCATAGAAAAACTTCAGGATGCAGTCACCCAAGTTCACAGTTGGACCACAAAGTGGCGAATAAAATTAAATGAAACCAAATCAATTCATGTTGATTTTACAAACAAAAATATAAATCACATACAAATAACAATTAACAACATTCCAGTACCAAATTCGAATCAGGCAAAATATCTAGGTATGACACTTGATGCCAAATTGCGCTGGAAAGCACATATTAAGAAAAAAAAAAGAAGAACTTGAGATAAGGTATAGAAAATGAACTGGCTAATTGGAAGGAAGTCCAATTTAACAATTCATAATAAGTTACTGCTTTATAGACAAATACTGAAACCAGTATGGACATATGGTATTCAACTATGGGGTTGTGCTAAAGAGAGTAACATTCTAGTTGTACAGAGATTTCAAAATAAAGTATTAAGAAACATTGTGAATGCACCTTGGTACGTTCGAAATAGTGACCTTCATCGAGATCTAAAAATCGAAACTGTAGCAGAGACTATAAAAAAGTACGCTAAAAGCCATGAAGATAGACTCCATCGGCATGTGAATGTGGAAGCAATTCAGCTTCTAGACAATACTATGCTAGTTCGAAGACTAAAAAGAGTGAAGCCGTTTGAGCTAGTAAACTAAGTGAATTACACATAAAACAAAATAATGCTATAAACACAACACAATTGTGAGTTACAGACTAAACAAAGCGGGGAGAACTGTTGAGTGAACCCTAAGTTTAACAAAGTGTTTGACAAATAAAAAAAAATAAAAAAAATAAAAAAAATCCTCCAGAGGAAGAAATCAATTTTGATGCAGACTTTAGAGTTATGTTCTTGCCCCCTAACTGCACGGCAGTACTACAGCCAATGGACCAAAACTTGATTTAAAACATAAAGGTGCGATACAGAAAGCGCTTGCTCAATCAAGTCATATCAAATGAAGGAGCAGATATGGTAAAGATGTTGAAAGAATACAACTTAAAAGATGCAGTAGATAACTTGGATTTCGCTTGGAGATCAATCTCTCAAAGAAATATTCAAAAAAGCTGGGGAGCATTATGGACTGAACCCATTCGCAGTACAGAGGTGTTAGAGGACGCGGAGTCTGATGAAGAGAATCTTCCACTTTCGGAACTACGAAAGAGACTTTGCGTTGTAAATGAGTCAGACCTTAAGGCAATTACAGCTTCACTGAATATCATAGATCCAGAAAATGACTACTAATGATATTATGCAGTTGGCGACTGGAGAAAAAGACACTATTGTAGACCAAACAGAAGAAGACAAAATAAACGAGGCAATAACAAAGACCAACAGAATGAATCCGGCGAATCAGACATTGAAGGAGGAATGGTGCAGAGAGTAAAGCACGGTGACGCTGCGAGGTCATTATCAGTATCCATTCAATGGGCAGAGGAAAATGATTTTCCAATGGAGGACATATTGCTACTCAAACGGCTAAAGGAAAAAGTGAAGGAGTAGATATGGTAAAGATGTTGAAAGAATACAACTTGCAGTAGATAACTTGGATTTCGCTTGGACATCAATCTCTCAAAGAAATATTCAAAAGAGCTGGGGAGCATTATGGACTGAACCCATTTGCAGTACAGAGGTGTTAGAGGACGCGGAGTCTGATGAAGAGAATCTTCCACTTTCGGAACTACAAAAGAGACTTTGCGTTGTAAATGAGTCAGACCTTAAGGCAATTACAGCTTCACTGAATATTATAGATCCAGAAAATGACTTAAGTAGTAATGATATTATGCAGTTGGCGACTGGAGTAAAAGACACTATTGTAGACCAAACAGAAGAAGACAAAATAAACGAGGCAATAACGAAGACCAACAGAATGAATCCGGCGAATCAGACATTGAAGGAGGAATGGTGCAGAGAGTAAAGCACGGTGACGCTGCGAGGTCATTATCAGTATCCATTTAATGGGCAGAGGAAAATGATTTTCCAGTGGAGGACATATTGCTACTGAAACGGCTAAAGGAAAAAGCATTAGCTTAGTTAGACTTAAAAAAGAAAAATAGATTAAGTTATACTTATGCAGTTTAAGTTATACATAGGTATGTATGTATCACAAGACGCTAGTCCTACCAAGTCCACTTCCAATCCCTGACTTCGCATGCGTAGATCTACCAATCTTATTTACCTCATGTATTAGAATAGATGTACAGGGTGATTTTCACTTTAATGATTCTAACCACATGAAAATAGAAAGTTTCAAAAACCTAACCTAACGAAACCTAATCAGATCTAACCGAACCGAAGCAAAGCAAACTAAACCAATATTTTTTTTTCAAAAAAAACTTTCCTGACTTCCTACCCGGGATCCTAGAGGATGTGAATCCGAACCGGACCGTACCGAACCGAACCTATCCAAACCTAACCCTACCCAACTAAACCTAATTAGCAGTACGTGTTGTAGTTTAGTTTGGTTAGGTTAGGTTTGGTTCAGTTTAGTTAGGTTCGGTTCGGTTCGGATTCACATCTTCTAGGATCCCGGACAGGAAGTCAGGAAAGTTTTTTTTTTGAAAAAAATTATTGGTTCAGTTTCCTTTGTTTCGGTTCGGTTAGATTTGATTAGGTTTTGTTAGGTTAGGTTTTTGAAACTTTCTATTTTCATGTGGTTAGAATCATTCAAGTGAAAATCACCCTGTATTCATCTATTCTAATACATGAGGTAAATAATATTGGTAGATCTGCGCATGCGAAGTCAGGGATTGAAAGTGGACTTGGTAGCGCTAGCGTCTTCTTGTATGTATCTACATAGGAACATATTTTTTTGTAGTTTTTTATTTTTATAACATTGGAATGGTTTTTTAAGTTTTACCTTTTTTTATATAAACACTTTTACGCAATAAAGGTATTTTAGTATGAAATTTTGGGAATTTTATAAAAAAATAAATACTCCCAGTAGTCTGGATACCTCGATAATCCGGCATTGACCGGAACGATATGTGGCCGGATTACTGAAGTTGTACTGTATGTGGTTTTCGGAATATAGTAAAACTCATTTTTCTCAATAATTTGTGTTTCAACCAAGCAAGAGTTTTTGGTTTTAAGATATCTATAAAAAATACTATTTTGAAGCATGGGCGCACCCAGTGGGAGGGCCTCGGGGCCCCCTGGTTCCTCGATACAAGACGCTAGCGCTACCAAGTCCACTTCCAATCCCTGGCTTCGCATGCGTAGATCTACCAATATTATTTACCTCATGTATTAGAATCGATGTACAGGGTGATTTTCACTTGAATGATTCTAACCACATGAAAATAGAAAGTTTCAAAAACCTAACCTAACGAAACCTAATCAGATCTAACCGAACCGAACCAAAGCAACTAAACCAATATTTTTTTTCAAAAAAAAAACTTTCCTGTCTTCCTACCTGGGATGCTAGAGGATGTGAATCCGAACCGGACCGTACCGAACCGAACCTATCCAAACCTAACCCTACCCAACTAAACCTAATTAGCAGTACGTGTTGTAGTTTAGTTTGGTTAGGTTAGGTTTGGTTCAGTTTAGTTAGGTTCGGTTTGGTTCGGTTTGGTTCGGTTCGGATTCACATCCTCTAGGATCCCGGGCAGGAAGTCAGGAAAGTTTTTTTTTTGAAAAAAATTATTGGTTCAGTTTCCTTCGGTTCGGTTAGATTTGATTAGGTTTTGTTAGGTTAGGTTTTTGAAACTTTCTATTTTCATGTGGTTAGAATCATTCAAGTGAAAATCACCCTGTATTCATCTATTCTAATACATGAGGTAAATAATATTGGTAGATCTGCGCATGCGAAGTCAGGGATTGAAAGTGAACTTGGTAGCGCTAGCGTCTTCTTGTATGTATCTACATAGGAACATATTTTTTTGTAGTTTTTTATTTTTATAACATTGGAATGGTTTTTTAAGTTTTACCTTTTTTTATATAAACAGTTTTACGCAATAAAGGTATTTTAGTATGAAATTTTGCGAATTTTATAAAAAAATAAATAGTCCCAGTAGTCTGGATACCTCGATAATCCGGCATTGACCGGAACGATATGTGTCCGGATTACTGAAGTTGTACTGTATGTGGTTTTCGGAATATAGTAAAACTCATTTTTCTCAATAATTTGTGTTTCAACCAAGCAAAAGTTTTTGGTTTTAAGATATCTATAAAAAATACTATTTTGAAGCATGGGCGCACCCAGTGGGAGGGCCTCGGGGCCCCCTGGTTCCTCGATACAAGACGCTAGCGCTACCAAGTCCACTTCCAATCCCTGGCTTCGCATGCGTAGATCTACCAATATTATTTACCTTATGTATTAGAATCGATGTACAGGGTGATTTTCACTTGAATGATTCTAACCACATGAAAATAGAAAGTTTCAAAAACCTAACCTAACGAAACCTAATCAGATCTAACCGAACCGAACCAAAGCAACTAAACCAATATTTTTTTTCAAAAAAAAAAACTTTCCTGTCTTCCTACCTGGGATGCTAGAGGATGTGAATCCGAACCGGACCGTACCGAACCGAACCTATCCAAACCTAACCCTACCCAACTAAACCTAATTAGCAGTACGTGTTGTAGTTTAGTTTGGTTAGGTTAGGTTTGGTTCAGTTTAGTTAGGTTCGGTTCGGTTCGGATTCACATCCTCTAGGATCCCGGGCAGGAAGTCAGGAAAGTTTTTTTTTTGAAAAAAATTATTGGTTCAGTTTCCTTCGGTTCGGTTAGATTTGATTAGGTTTTGTTAGGTTAGGTTTTTGAAACTTTCTATTTTCATGTGGTTAGAATCATTCAAGTGAAAATCACCCTGTATGCATCTATTCTAAGACATGAGGTAAATAATATTGGTAGATCTGCGCTTGCGAAGCCAGGGATTGAAAGTGGACTTGGTAGCGCTAGCGTCTTGTGTTCCTCGATTGCTCGTAGCTAGAAACAATTTACACTGTAACAAAAGCAATATTTGCAGTTCAACTGAACGTTAAGCAAAATCTAGGCAGTTTTCTTAAGGCGAATTACTAGATTAATCAACAATCAATCATTAAATATAAATTAAAGTAATCATCTTAGTAATGTATTCAGCAATATTATCTTCTTAATTTTGATCAAGGAAGGGGCCCCACTTACCAAATAATGATATTCTCTGACAAGAACAGGGAAAGACCTAACAAATACTAACAATTACTTTTAAATCCGTATATCCAGGCCCAAAATAGCCCTGGGCTCTAAGTGGCCCATGGTCAGCAATTCCAGAGCCCCGGCTGGGCGGCCTGACACCTTCCTAGCTAGCATATTATTACTCTTCAAGTGAAGCCATGATAATATATTAGCATTGAAAACAGTTTTTGGCAAATATCTCAGAAATTAAGGCTCCTACGAAGTTTTTGGTTATAACACATACACACATACATATCCTAAGTTAGCTTTTTTTTAAAGTTTTTAATTGTCAAAAAACTGTCGTTAGCATCAATGGATTTTGACCAAAATCTAATCAGCTCGTAAGAGTGTCAAACACTACCTTAAATTTTATGAAAATCGGTTCAGCGGTTTAGGAGCTATCGTATCACGGACAGTAATAATATACACACACACACAGACAGACATCACGACGATATTGCTAGGATAGGTCAAAATACATCCAAATAACACATTTTTGGCGTTACCCAAGCTCACACTAGGTACTATATTTATAGTGTACGTGTTAGCTAATATAAAGAAAAACTGAAATATATTTTATTCAAATCCATACACAATTACCTTTCGTTTCATACCACACAAGCCATGTTTTGACCTAAACTCTAATTTTAAATCTACCCCCACCCTTTTTTTAAACTAAAATGTATTTTGTTTAACTCCAAACTCAATTACCTTTCGTTTGATACCACACAAGCCATATTATCATTTAAACTCTAATTTTTGTCATTTACCCCCACCCTTTTTTTTTAAATAAACTAAAATGTATTTTGTTTAACTGCAGACTCAATTACCTTTCGTTTGATATCATACACGCCATATTTTTACATAAACTCTAATTTTTAAAAATCTACCCCCACCCTTTTATTTGGCTTGCGTTCGGTGGATTTTGTTCATTTTTAAATGGGACCATCTCGACCCAAGACCCAGCCTGTGTACCAAATTTCATTTAAATCTGGCAAGCGGTTTTTGAGTTATGCGCGTTGGTCGTTACAGACAGACAGACAGAGACACAGACAGACAGACAGACGGCGCGACAAAAAAGTTTGTTGTCCGGTGTTGAAAAAAATATATTTCAGTTTTTAGTACACGTACAGGGTGTCCCAAATTGGGCACTTTTAGGGGGTTTAAGGTACGTCTAGGGGAGACAGAGAAAAACTGACCACGCATTGCGGGGCTCAAATTTCAAGACAAGACTTATAGTGAAAACCGCATTTTGAAATATCGTCTCGTCTTTGAGCTACGGGGGCTTTTTGAAAAGTCTGCATTTTTGAAGGGGGTCTATAACTTCGTTATTAGTGGAAATTTTGATTTAGAGTAAATTGCAGTTTTATAGACTTTGTCTCGAGGAATTCACCCGCTAAATTATATTTTAACTGTCACTTTTAGTTTTTTGAGATATGACATAAAGTTGCATTTTTTCTTATGGAATGGCCTATATTTTAATCAATTTTCGAATTCGTCATTGAATTCTTTTCAAAATGATGTATCATATGTCATAGTTTGATTGAGCGGTTTAGGAGATATTCAGCTTTTTCACTTATTTCCAGTGCGCTATGATTTCCTGCTGAGGCAGGTAAAGGCACTCCAGTATTTTTATTATTTTACACAGTCACAAATATAGTAAGGCTGGTTTGGAAAAATTATAATTCAGCTGACGACCCTCAAAGCCTATAGTTATATAAAGTTAAAAAAAAATTAAAACGCTTTTGTGCAAAATAATTTCATATCAAAGCGTAATGTCAAATTGTTTAAGCCATTGAAAACAATGACAAAACACCAAGACGCAAGGCCAACTTGATTTGCATAGTATGAGACAACAAAACTATAGGAGCATTGAAGTAGGATTTGACCGCAAGGCTTTCACGTCAATGGCGCATGACGTCATTCAACGCACACTGGACAAAAATAAAAAACTTTAATTATCTCCGAAACCGCTCATTAAAACTATGACATATGATACATCATTTTGAAAAGAATTCAATCACGAATTCGAAAATTAATTAAAATATAGGCCATTCCATAAGAAAAAATGCAACTTTATGTCATATCTCAAAAACTAAAAGTGACCGTTAAAATTTAATTTAGCGGTTGAATTCCTCGTGACAAAATCTATAAAATTGCAATTTACTCTAAATCAATATTTCCAATAATAACGAAGTTATAGACCGCTCTCCAAAATGCAGACTTTTCAAAAAGCCCCCGTAGCTCAAAGACGAGACGATATTTCAAAATGCGGTTTTCACTATAAGTCTTCTCTTGAAATTTGAGCCTCGCAATGCGTGGTCAGTTTTTCTCTGTCTTCCCTAGAAGAACCTTAAACCCTCCAAAAGTGCCCAATTTGGGACACCCTGTACACTATAACTATAGTACCTAGTGTGAGCCTAGGTGCCCATAGATTGGCAGAGTATTTTATTTGTGTAAACTTGATGTTTATAAATCCAAGCGACTTATTTTTAATGTTAGTTTTACACTTTGTATTTTTGTTTTTCAATGAAAAACCCTTGAAAATGAACTTAGGTTCGAAACTGGTGGGGTTAAAATTTGATTTTTGAATGAATAAACAATTTTCTTGAAAAAGAGATCTTTTATTGATCAAAATCTAAAGGTTTTAAGTGTGGAGTAAAGGACAATTCCCACCAAATCAGTTGAAAAAATGCTCTACGAGGGGATCTTCAAACAAAAAAAAACAACAAAAAACAATAGTTTTTTATTTAAGGTTCTGTTGAAGTCACCTATCAATTCAAAAACTCCATGAAACAAAAATCAACAAATCTACTTCTGATTCATCCGCAAAGAGAAGCACGTTTGCAAATTATTTCTCACACAGATGTGTCGCCTGTACCTGACAACAATTTCAATTTTGGTAAAATTTTTGCGATTGGCGAAAGATTTATTTTGAGTTACACTTTGAGCGGATTGTACGTATTTGATCCGCAGGCTAGTGAGTTAAGGTATAGTATTTATTGTTGCCCTAAAAAAACCTGAACCTAACCTAAAAAACTATCGACCTATAACACTCCTCAATGTAATTTAGAAGCTTTTCACGAAAATATTAACAGGTAGAAATCAAACAAGTTTCGTGGCTGATCGGGCAAAAAGGAGTTTTTTTGTTTCCCTTATATTTTTCCGTGGGTAGCCTGAAAGCTCAACCTCACGGGGGTCCAAGATCTAATGGACACCTAATAAGTGTTGACAGTTAACCGTTTCGTCCTTATGGGACTCCTCAGAACACTGCTGGTCAATGTGACAAATCTTGCGAAGTTAATCAGACGGTTTTGTCTCTAATTAAATGTAATTAGTGAGCGAACTATAGCAAGAGGCGCCATCTACCGAGATACGAGAGAAACAAAAAACCAAAAGCAGGCGAAAACACTGCTATACAATATCGATCAATGAAAAGATCGAATGCAAATAAAAGAAAACAACTTATAGTCCGTGACCTACGACAGCTCTTTGTCTTTCAGGCCGGATCAACACAGATTGCATTTTTACCCGTCTAAAAATGCCTTACTTACCCGGGTAAAAATGCAATCTGTGTTGATCCGGCCTGAAAGACAAAGAGCTGTCGTAGGTCACGGACTATAAGTTGTTTTATTTTATTGGCATTCGATCTTTTCATTGATCGATATTGTATAGCAGTGTTTCCGCCTGCTTTTGGTTTTTTGGTTCTCTCGTATCTCGGTAGATGGCGCCTCTTGCTATAGTTCGCTCACTAATTACATTTAATTAGAGACAAAACCGTCTGATTAACTTCGCAAGATTTGTCACATTGACCAGCAGTGTTCTGAGGAGTCCCATAAGGACGAAACGGTTAACTGTCAACACTTATTAGGTGTCCATTAGATCTTGGACCCCCGCGAGGTTAAGCTTTCAGGCTACTCACGGAAAAATATAAGGGAAACAAAAAAACTCCTTTTTGCCCGATTAGCCACGAAACTTGTTTGATTTTTAAATTCACGGGTACGAAATTCCACGTTTATTAACAGGTAGACTAACAACAAAATTTGACGAATATCAATCAAAAGAACAAGCAGGCTTCAGAAAACGTTTTAGAACAGTTGACCACCTATTAACCAAGAAAATCCTAATAGAGCGAGCCTGTATATTACGTTTATGGACTTTGAAAAAGCTTTCGATAGAATTGAGCACTGAGGACGAATAGTTAAGTAATAGCCGAATAGATCACAGATACACAGATTTAACAGCCAATTTATATAGCGAAGCAACAACATCAATCAAGATCCACGAAGAAACCAAGTCAATCCGTATAAGAAGAGCTGTCAGCCAGAGTGACACAATATCCCCTAAACTATTTAACCAGGCCTTAGAAGATGTTTTTAAAAACTAAGATTGGGAAGAAATAGGCATCAAAGTAAGCGAACAATACTTGAACCACCTAAGATATGCTGACGATATCGCTTTAATAACAGATAAGAAAGAAGAACTCATAAAATGCTGGAAGAACTGGATACACCAGCTAAAAATATAGGATTAAGTATAAACTACACTAAAACTAAAATAATAACAAACACAGATAAAGATATCACAATCAGAATAAAGTAAGAAAAAATAGAACAAGTAGAGGAATATATCTGGGACAAATTATTTTTTTATTATTTTTTTTTATTTGTCAAACACACTGTGTTTTTTTTTTATTACAATCTAGTCAGTAAGACTAATTAGCAATT
The DNA here is from genome assembly GCA_963576565.1 of Aspidapion aeneum. Lineage (NCBI taxonomy): Eukaryota > Metazoa > Arthropoda > Insecta > Coleoptera > Brentidae > Aspidapion > Aspidapion aeneum. Next base: position 3,828,546 of record OY755039.1, read on the forward strand.
TTGTTTTAACTTAATTTACTAGAAAAGTTAGATTTAAACTTAGGGTTCACTCAACAGTTCTCCCCGCTTTGTTTAGTCTGTAACTCACAATTGTGTTGTGTTCATAGCATTATTTTGTTTTATGTGTAATTCACTTAGTTTACTAGCTCAAACAGCTTCACTCTTTTTAGTCTTCGAACTAGCATAGTATTGTCTAGAAGCTGAATTGCTTCCACATTCACATGCCGATGGAGTCTATCTTCATGGCTTTTTGCGTACTTTTTTATAGTCTCTGCTACAGTTTCGATTTTTAGATCTCGATGAAGGTCACTATTTCGAACGTACCAAGGTGCATTCACAATGTTTCTTAATACTTTATTTTGAAATCTCTGTACAACTAGAATGTTACTCTCTTTAGCACAGCCCCATAGTTGAATACCATATGTCCATACTGGTTTCAGTATTTGTCTATAAAGCAGTAACTTATTATGAATTGTTAAATTGGACTTCCTTCCAATTAGACAGTTCATTTTTCTATACCTTATCTCAAGTTCTTCTTTTTTTTTCTTAACATGTGCTTTCCAGCGCAATTTGGCATCAAGTGTCATACCTAGATATTTTGCCTGATTCGAATATGGTACTGGAATGTTGTTAATTGTTATTTGTATGTGATTTATATTTTTGTTTGTAAAATCAACATGAATTGATTTGGTTTCATTTAATTTTATTCGCCACTTTGTGGTCCAACTGTGAACTTGGGTGACTGCATCCTGAAGTTTTTCTATGCATTTTTCAATATATTTTTCTACCGTCAATAAACCAGTATCATCGGCAAATGTTGCTAAGTGACAATTTTCTGGCTTTGGGATATCACAAGTGAATAATAAGTATAGATAAGGGCCTAGTACGCTACCCTGGGGCACGCCTGCTTGAATTTCTCTTAAATTAGAGTATGAGTCTTCCTGTTTTACTCTAAAATGTCTATCAGATATGTATGATTCCAAAATATCCGAATATTGTTTTGGCAGAAACCGTTTTAGTTTAAAATTAAGGCCTTCATGACACACTATGTCAAATGCTTGTGCTACATCTAGAAAAACTGCAGAACAAACTTTTCCCTCTTCTAGTGCTTTTTCTATTATATTAGTAATTCTGTGTACTTGATCTATCGTGGAATGCTTGTCTCAAAAACCAAATTGATGAGATGGAATAATTTCCTGTCTTTCTATGATGGGTTTTATTCTTTTAAGCAATAATTTTTTATAGAGCTTGGATATAATTGGCAGCAAAGATATTGGCCTGTAAGATGACACGTCATGGAGTGGTTTTCCCGGTTTTGTAATCATGATAACTTCTGCAACTTTCCACAGTTTAGGTACATACCTAAGCCTAAAGGGGACAAATTATAAAACTAAAAAAAGAAAAACAAACGGCTGAAAGCAAGAGACGAGTAAGATTGGCCTGTAAATAAAAAATATCCTCAGTACCTTAAACATAAAGTGTATAACCAATGTATACTTCCTGTGTTCATATATGGATCCCAGACCTGGACACTTACAAAATCAAACATGGATAAGGTAACAAAAGCCCAAAGATCAATAGAAAGTCAAATGTTACATGTAAAGCTAACAGATAGGAAATGGAATGGATAAATAATAAAACAAAAGGAGAACTAGCAAATTAAAATGGGAATGTGCCGGTCATAATATCAGACAGAAAGACGATTGATGGAACAAGTGTATTGTAAATTGGAGACATTGGGAAAATAAAAGAAGTAGAAGACCCTAAATGAGATGAGCCGACGCACAGTGGTGAGGCCATATGAGATCATGCGGCCAAAATATAAAAACTATCAATTTCGTTTTTAAATCCAAAGATCCAATGTAAAATTGGTAAAATAAGTTTGCTAGAAAGCTTTTAAAGAAACAACAAGTAAAAATTTGCTAATTTATTAGAAACTAAGAAAATATTGCACTTTTTAGATAAGCTACGAAAGACTTAATTTTCTCCTTTATAACTGAAGATGTCAAATTTTCAAATTTCAAATGTGTTAGTTCGGTTTGCACATGTTTCTTTCTATTTTTAAGAAGTTACTTTTCTTCAATAGATCTTGAGATCTGTTGAGACCTTTTCTTCTAATTTTGACCAAATCGTTCATTTCTGAAGGTTTTGCTTTACAAATTGGACAACAAGCTGCAGACGAAGTTTCTGTTAATATTTGACATATTTTGCCGTCGATCATTGTGAGCGACAAATTATGGGAAACAGAAAAGTTAAATTTTTTATTTGAGCTTCGTAATCCTTCACGACTGGTTACATTTTCCGGTGTTTCTCTTAAAAATTCAAAAAACAAGGGTCTGCAGTAGTTGGAAGACGATGGGTGTGGGTTCTTCCAAATTACTTCATTTTCTATAGAAATTAACTGAATAGGTACCAAAGACACTGAAAAAACGGACTCATCTGTTATTTGTGAATTTTCAAAATTTTGGGTGTGCTTTCGGGCTGTTCGGCCGTCGTCGTTGGAAATTCGTTCTCGACGTTTCGCCATCTCGAGTGGATGGCATCTTCAGGAGATGTTGACTGTCGAAGACTGTCTTCGAGAAGCCGACAAACAGTCAACATCTCCTGAAGATGCCATCCACTCGAGATGGCGAAACGTCGAGAACGAATTTCCAACGACGACGGCCGAACAGCCCGAAAGCACACCCACCATTGGACGATGGCCGCGAAAGCCTTTCACAATTTGTTTGAAAATTTTGTTTGTAAATGCTATTTCCGGATGCTCCGTCGCAACCCCACTTACTACGCAGCAAAAATTTGTTCTGTTTAGTTTCTAAACTTTTCTGTTTTACGTCTTTGATCTGAAATAGCCGTTATACAGTGTGATCCAAAAGTTGCTGCATTTTTATAAAAGCACCTTTCTCTGTAATTTCCATTAAAGAAGGATAGCATTCAGATTTGGCTTGGAAAATTTGGTTATAACTGGGAAAAATGTCCGCGTTTTTCTCTTAAGGAATTATATTGATATCTAGATAACTTAATCTCCTTCATTAGAGCTAAAGATTCATCTTTCGAAAATTTTGTCACAGTATTTTGGCATTGAAGCCGCTGTCTAAAGTCCTGTGCTCCTAAAAAAAGCACTTCCCGGATCATCGCAGCTTCATCTCGTTTTTCTTCTGTACACAATCTTCTTTCCAATAAGCTTTGCAGCTCAGCTATTGTTAATTTATTAATTTTTTCTAGGTCTGCCACTTTTCTACGTTTGCTTCTTTCTGAACATTCTTCCATCTTTTTAGTCGGTCTACCTGCCGCAGTCACTACCTCTTTAATTTTCCTGAATATCACAAATCCGTTTAGCATCAAATTTCCTATAAAACCGATCTTTGGTTCTATTTGCTTGGTTCCACTTACTTTTAAACTGAGGCAAATATGTCTTTTGAATCGTTTGTTTAACTATTTTAAAGTCCTCGTCGGATAATTCATACTGCTGCTTCAAATTGCGTAAAAATATATTCTCATCGCCTTTTAACTCGATAACACTATCAGAAAGACACTTTCTACTAATCCTTTACACTTTTAAACATCAACTTTTAGGTCGATAATACTATCAAAAAGACACTTTCAACTAAACTATTTTTATACCCATCTAATAAGTTGACGTATACCAAAAACAAGTGAACATAATCTGACGCATCATCGAGATGCACGGCTTAATTTAAAAATGTATAACATATGAATAGGCAAACATGGGCAAATACAATTAACTAATTATGAAAGACGGTGAGTTATACTTTCTTTCTAGTGCAAAATCTAATCTTCGGCAAACTTCGCAAACTATTAATTTCCTTGCAGAAACTGAAACATTTCATTTTCAGAAAAATAATGTGTATCATAGTAGCTAATTTACTTTATTGAACTAAAAGAAAGATATTTTAGAAAACAAAATATTATCGATTAATTATTTTCTTTTATTTGCATTCGATCTTTTCATTGATCGATATTGTATAGCAGTGTTTTCCCTGCTTTTGGTTTTTTGTTTCTCTCGTATCTCGGTAGATGGCGCCTCTTGCTATAGTTCGCTCACTAATTACATTTAATTAGAGACAAAACCGTCTGATTAACTTCGCAAGATTTGTCACTTGACCAGCAGTGTTCTGAGGAGTCCCATAAGGACGAAACGGTTAACTGTCAACACTTATTAGGTGTCCATTAGATCTTGGACCCCCGTGAGGTTAAGCTTTCAAGCTACCCACGGAAAAATATAAGGGAAACAAAAAAACTCCTTTTTGCCCGATTAGCCACGAAACTTGTTTGATTTTTAAATTCACGGGTACGAAATTCCACGCTTATTAACAGGTAGACTAACAACAAAATTTGACGGATATCAATCAAAAGAACAAGCAGGCTTCAGAAAACGTTTCAGAACAGTTGACCACCTATTAACCATGAAAATCCTAATAGAGCGAGCCTGTATATTACGTTTATGGACTTTGAGAAAGCTTTCGATAGAATTGAGCACTGAGGACGAATAGTTAATTAATAGCCGAATAGATCACAGATACACATATTTAACAGCCAATTTATATAGCGAAGCAACAACATCAATCAAAATCCACGAAGAAACCAAGCCAATCCGCATAAGAAGAGGTGTCAGCCAGAGTGACACAATATCCCCTCAACTATTTAACCAGGCCTTAGAAGATGTTTTTAAAAACTAAGATTGGGAAGAAATAGGCATCAAAGTAAGCGGATAATACTTGAACCACCTAAGATATGATGAACACGGCGAGAGACTGAGAAGAGTGGAAGATATTGGGGGAGACCTATGTTCAAAGATGGATCGAAGAAGGCGAAATTGATAGATTAGTTCTCTATAAACCCACCTATGGATTTACGCAACAGAAAGAAAATTTTCTTTTATAGGTTTTGGATAGATTTTCATTGTGATATAAGACAAGTAGAAATTAAGGACTCAATTATTTTCGTGTGGACTACTGATCTAGAGATAAGCCTTATCGCCTTAGTACATTTAGAAGAAATTATTTTAAGATGTCTCTATAAAAAGCAATATCTACTATGTGCAGACATGTGCTTACACTTTAGTGATACAATTTTAGGTAAGTAAATTTGTGTTTTTTGTGTTTTTGGCCAGCCAATTTGCAAAACGGGTCAGATCAGGGTAAATTTGGAAAACCTTTAAAGTATACCGGGTGGGCCAAAAAAATCGGACAACTTTTGAACTTCGTCGATTTTAATGGGACAAACTGCGCTTGGCAGAGAAATCTTTTGTCCGCCATCTCATAATCCAAGATGGAGGACGAAATTGAATTGTACCCTTCAAAGATGCTCGTTTATTCTTGTGTTGCGAACATGTTTTAATTATTTTTTTTAATCAAAGAAAAAGCTGTATTCTTTCCACGCACAACAAGGTACAAATCAGTGGTTCTAAAAAAAATATTTTTGTTTCAACCATTGTTTTGAATATAATCATGTCTGCATTTATTTCCTTATAAATTCATTACTACTGAACCGATTTTAATGAAATAAAAACCATCCTGGTAAGAATTGATTGCTTTTTAAAGATCATGATCAAAATTTATCGCTATCTTAAAATTTAAGATGGCGGACAGAATCATGCTTGATTCTTCAAAATGGCGTGTTTATTCTTAGTTTCTGAAAATGTTTTAGTTTTTATTTTGATTTATAGAAAAGCACTTATTTAGGGGGACCTCACAACGAGGTATAAATTAGTAAAATCGGTGTAGTAGTTCTCAAAAAATCTGTTTTTGTTTCAGCCATTGTTTTACAGATTATACGATTGCATTGCATCAAGTATGATTCTGTTCGACATCTTAAATTCTAAGATGGCGCATAATTTTGATCAGAATCTTTAAAGAGCAATCAATTTTCACCATGATTTTTTAATTTCAATTGTCAATCCTGTCTGCATTAGTTTCCTTATAAACTCATTATTCCTGAACCGATCTTAGTGAAATATAATAAAACGTGGTGAAGAATTGATTGTTCTTTAAAGATTATAATCTTAATTTGCCGCCATCTAAAAAGTTAAGATGTCGGACAGAATCATACTAGACCCTTCAACCCTTATTTTCCGAAAATGTTAAAAAAAATTTGATACATCATTTTGAAAAGAATTCAATGACGAATTCCGAAAATTAATTAAAATATAGGCCATTCCATACGAAAAAATGCAACTTTATGTCATATCTCAAAAACTCAAAGTGACAGTTAAAATTAAATTTAACGGGTGAATTCCTCGTTACAAAGTCTATAAAACTGCAATTTACTCTAAATCAAAATTTCCATTAATAACGAAGTTATAGACCCCCTTCAAATATGCAGACTTTTCAAAAAGCCCCCGTAGCTCAAAGACGAGACGATATTTCAAAATGCGGTTTCCACTATAAGTCTTCTCTTGAAATTTGAGCCTCGCAATGCGTGGTCAGTTTTTCTCTGTCTCCCTTAGAAGTACCTTAAACCCCCTAAAAGTGCCCAATTTGGCACACCCTGTACAGGGTGTGCCAAAAACGCTCTACCGATGTCAACTTTATTTTTTTTAAATGGGACACCCTGGATTTTATTACATATTTGGATTCCACCAATAATTCTAAGTAATTTTGTCTCAGGCACCATGACTCTATTGTCAATAGTTTTCGAGTTAGAGCCCCGTGAAAAATGTCATTCTAGACACTTTAGGGGCCTATAAAAGTCAAACGGTTTAACTTTGACATTCCTATCTTAGTTTTTGATAAAGTATCTAATGATGTCACCTACGGGGTGAATTAATAATGATAATCTTTCTGGAATATGGAAATTTCGGATTTTTTTAAAAATTTTTGTTTCACGCTGTAAGTGACATTGTTAGATACCTTATCAAAAACTAAGATAGGAATGACTCAATAGACTCAAAAGCAAAGTCGACGTGCCCGAGCATTTTTGAATTTAATTACAAAAGAAAAGAGAAAAGTTGGGTGCAAACTTTTTGTTGGACCACCCTGTAGGTTTGTTGAGGACTCAACTCTTAATCGAATTATATAGGTCGCGCGATTTTTGTTCACGCGGTTTTTGTTGCGCCGTTTCGCGTTTTGGTGTGGTTTCTTCGTATCTCTATGACCCCACTATACTGTAACTCGGTGCGTTGGCTGTTAACTTGTATAGTTTGTGAGATATGAATTTTCAAAGTTTTGCCATTTTGGTCTCATGGGATTCCCCATACTAAAAATCGCTAAATTACGTTTTTCCGAATCTACAATGAAGGTGTGGTTTTTTCGCATCTCTATGACCCCACTATCCTGTTAACATGTATAGTTTGTGATATATGAATTTTCAAAGTTTTGCCATTTTGGTCTCATGGTATTCCCCATACTAAAAATCGCTAAATTACGTTTTTCCGAATCTACAATGAAGGTGTGGTTTTTTCGCATCTCTATGACCCCACTATACTGTAACTCGGTGCGTTGGCTGTTAACATGTATAGTTTGTGAGATATGAATTTTCAAAGTTTTGCCATTTTGGTCTCATTGGATTCCCTATACTAAAAATCGCTAAATGACGTTTTTCCGAATCTACAATGAAAGTGTGGTTTTTTCGCATCTCTACGGCCCCACAATATTGTAACTCGGTGCGTTTGCTGATAACATGTATAGTTTGTGAGATATGAATTTTCAAAGTTTTGCCATTTTGGTCTCATGGTATTCCCCATACTAAAAATCGCTAAATTACGTTTTTCCGAATCTACAATGAAGGTGTGGTTTTTTCGCATCTCTATGACCCCACTATACTGTAACTCGGTGCGTTGGCTGTTAACATGTATAGTTTGTGAGATATGAATTTTCAAAGTTTTGCCATTTTGGTCTCATTGGATTCCCTATACTAAAAATCGCTAAATGACGTTTTTCCGAATCTACAATGAAAGTGTGGTTTTTTCGCATCTCTACGGCCCCACAATATTGTAACTCGGTGCGTTTGCTGATAACATGTATAGTTTGTGAGATATGAATTTTCAAAGTTTTGCCATTTTGGTCTCATGGTATTCCCCATACTAAAAATCGCTAAATTACGTTTTTCCGAATCTACAATGAAGGTGTGGTTTTTTCGCATCTCTATGACCCCACTATACTGTAACTCGGTGCGTTGGCTGTTAACATGTATAGTTTGTGAGATATGAATTTTCAAAGTTTTGCCATTTTGGTCTCATTGGATTCCCTATACTAAAAATCGCTAAATGACGTTTTTCCGAATCTACAATGAAAGTGTGGTTTTTTCGCATCTCTACGGCCCCACAATATTGTAACTCGGTGCGTTTGCTGATAACATGTATAGTTTGTGATATATGAATTTTCAAAGTTTTGCCATTTTGGTCTCATGGTATTCCCCATACTAAAAATCGCTAAATGACGTTTTTCCGAATCTACAATGAAGGTGTGGTTTTTTCGCATCTCTATGACCCCACTATACTGTAACTCGGTGCGTTGGCTGTTAACATGTATAGTTTGTGAGATATGAATTTTCAAAGTTTTGCCATTTTGGTCTCATTGGATTCCCTATACTAAAAATCGCTAAATGACGTTTTTCCGAATCTACAATGAAAGTGTGGTTTTTTCGCATCTCTACGGCCCCACAATATTGTAACTCGGTGCGTTTGCTGATAACATGTATAGTTTGTGATATATGAATTTTCAAAGTTTTGCCATTTTGGTCTCATGGTATTCCCCATACTAAAAATCGCTAAATTACGTTTTTCCGAATCTACAATGAAGGTGTGGTTTTTTCGCATCTCTATGACCCCACTATCCTGTAACTCGGTGCGTTGGCTGATAACATGTATAGTTTGTGATATATGAATTTTCAAAGTTTTGCCATTTTGGTCTCATGGTATTCCCCATACTAAAAATCGCTAAATTACGTTTTTCCGAATCTACAATGAAGGTGTGGTTTTTTCGCATCTCTATGACCCCACTATACTGTAACTCGGTGCGTTGGCTGTTAACATGTATTGTTTGTGAGATATGAATTTTCAAAGTTTTGCCATTTTGGTCTCATTGGATTCCCTATACTAAAAATCGCTAAATGACGTTTTTCCGAATCTACAATGAAAGTGTGGTTTTTTCGCATCTCTACGGCCCCACAATATTGTAACTCGGTGCGTTTGCTGATAACATGTATAGTTTGTGATATATGAATTTTCAAAGTTTTGCCATTTTGGTCTCATGGTATTCCCCATACTAAAAATCGCTAAATTACGTTTTTCCGAATCTACAATGAAGGTGTGGTTTTTTCGCATCTCTATGACCCCACTATCCTGTAACTCGGTGCGTTGGCTGATAACATGTATAGTTTGTGATATATGAATTTTCAAAGTTTTGCCATTTTGGTCTCATGGTATTCCCCATACTAAAAATCGCTAAATTACGTTTTTCCGAATCTACAATGAAGGTGTGGTTTTTTCGCATCTCTATGACCCCACTATACTGTAACTCGGTGCGTTGGCTGTTAACATGTATTGTTTGTGAGATATGAATTTTCAAAGTTTTGCCATTTTGGTCTCATGGTATTCCCCATACTAAAAATCGCTAAATGACGTTTTTCCGAATCTACAATGAAAGTGTGGTTTTTTCGCATCTCTATGACCCCACTATCCTGTAACTCGGTGCGTTGGCTGATAACATGTATAGTTTGTGATATATGAATTTTCAAAGTTTTGCCATTTTGGTCTCATGGTATTCCCCATACTAAAAATCGCTAAATTACGTTTTTCCGAATCTACAATGAAGGTGTGGTTTTTTCGCATCTCTATGACCCCACTATACTGTAACTCGGTGCGTTGGCTGTTAACATGTATTGTTTGTGAGATATGAATTTTCAAAGTTTTGCCATTTTGGTCTCATTGGATTCCCTATACTAAAAATCGCTAAATGACGTTTTTCCGAATCTACAATGAAAGTGTGGTTTTTTCGCATCTCTACGGCCCCACAATATTGTAACTCGGTGCGTTTGCTGATAACATGTATAGTTTGTGAGATATGAATTTTCAAAGTTTTGCCATTTTGGTCTCATGGTATTCCCCATACTAAAAATCGCTAAATTACGTTTTTCCGAATCTACAATGAAGGTGTGGTTTTTTCGCATCTCTATGACCCCACTATACTGTAACTCGGTGCGTTGGCTGTTAACATGTATAGTTTGTGAGATATGAATTTTCAAAGTTTTGCCATTTTGGTCTCATTGGATTCCCTATACTAAAAATCTCTAAATTACGTTTTTCCGAATCTACAATGAAGGTGTGGTTTTTTCGCATCTCTATGACCCCACTATACTGTAACTCGGTGCGTTGGCTGTTAACATGTATAGTTTGTGAGATATGAATTTTCAAAGTTTTGCCATTTTGGTCTCATTGGATTCCCTATACTAAAAATCGCTAAATGACGTTTTTCCGAATCTACAATGAAAGTGTGGTTTTTTCGCATCTCTACGGCCCCACAATATTGTAACTCGGTGCGTTTGCTGATAACATGTATAGTTTGTGATATATGAATTTTCAAAGTTTTGCCATTTTGGTCTCATGGTATTCCCCATACTAAAAATCGCTAAATGACGTTTTTCCGAATCTACAATGAAGGTGTGGTTTTTTCGCATCTCTATGACCCCACTATACTGTAACTCGGTGCGTTGGCTGTTAACATGTATAGTTTGTGATATATAAATTTTCAAAGTTTTGCCATTTTGGTCTCATGGTATTCCCCATACTAAAAATCGCTAAATGACGTTTTTCCGAATCTACAATGAAGGTGTGGTTTTTTCGCATCTCTATGACCCCACTATACTGTAACTCGGTGCGTTGGCTGTTAACATGTATAGTTTGTGAGATATGAATTTTCAAAGTTTTGCCATTTTGGTCTCATGGTATTCCCCATACTAAAAATCGCTAAATTACGTTTTTCCGAATCTACAATGAAGGTGTGGTTTTTTCGCATCTCTATGACCCCACTATACTGTAACTCGGTGCGTTGGCTGTTAACATGTATTGTTTGTGAGATATGAATTTTCAAAGTTTTGCCATTTTGGTCTCATTGGATTCCCTATACTAAAAATCGCTAAATGACGTTTTTCCGAATCTACAATGAAAGTGTGGTTTTTTCGCATCTCTACGGCCCCACAATATTGTAACTCGGTGCGTTTGCTGATAACATGTATAGTTTGTGATATATGAATTTTCAAAGTTTTGCCATTTTGGTCTCATGGTATTCCCCATACTAAAAATCGCTAAATTACGTTTTTCCGAATCTACAATGAAGGTGTGGTTTTTTCGCATCTCTATGACCCCACTATCCTGTTAACATGTATAGTTTGTGATATATGAATTTTCAAAGTTTTGCCATTTTGGTCTCATGGTATTCCCCATACTAAAAATCGCTAAATTACGTTTTTCCGAATCTACAATGAAGGTGTGGTTTTTTCGCATCTCTATGACCCCACTATACTGTAACTCGGTGCGTTGGCTGTTAACATGTATAGTTTGTGAGATATGAATTTTCAAAGTTTTGCCATTTTGGTCTCATTGGATTCCCTATACTAAAAATCGCTAAATGACGTTTTTCCGAATCTACAATGAAAGTGTGGTTTTTTCGCATCTCTACGGCCCCACAATATTGTAACTCGGTGCGTTTGCTGATAACATGTATAGTTTGTGATATATGAATTTTCAAAGTTTTGCCATTTTGGTCTCATGGTATTCCCCATACTAAAAATCGCTAAATTACGTTTTTCCGAATCTACAATGAAGGTGTGGTTTTTTCGCATCTCTATGACCCCACTATACTGTAACTCGGTGCGTTGGCTGTTAACATGTATAGTTTGTGAGATATGAATTTTCAAAGTTTTGCCATTTTGGTCTCATGGTATTCCCCATACTAAAAATCGCTAAATTACGTTTTTCCGAATCTACAATGAAGGTGTGGTTTTTTCGCATCTCTATGACCCCACTATACTGTAACTCGGTGCGTTGGCTGTTAACATGTATTGTTTGTGAGATATGAATTTTCAAAGTTTTGCCATTTTGGTCTCATTGGATTCCCTATACTAAAAATCGCTAAATGACGTTTTTCCGAATCTACAATGAAAGTGTGGTTTTTTCGCATCTCTACGGCCCCACAATATTGTAACTCGGTGCGTTTGCTGATAACATGTATAGTTTGTGATATATGAATTTTCAAAGTTTTGCCATTTTGGTCTCATGGTATTCCCCATACTAAAAATCGCTAAATTACGTTTTTCCGAATCTACAATGAAGGTGTGGTTTTTTCGCATCTCTATGACCCCACTATCCTGTTAACATGTATAGTTTGTGATATATGAATTTTCAAAGTTTTGCCATTTTGGTCTCATGGTATTCCCCATACTAAAAATCGCTAAATTACGTTTTTCCGAATCTACAATGAAGGTGTGGTTTTTTCGCATCTCTATGACCCCACTATACTGTAACTCGGTGCGTTGGCTGTTAACATGTATAGTTTGTGAGATATGAATTTTCAAAGTTTTGCCATTTTGGTCTCATTGGATTCCCTATACTAAAAATCGCTAAATGACGTTTTTCCGAATCTACAATGAAAGTGTGGTTTTTTCGCATCTCTACGGCCCCACAATATTGTAACTCGGTGCGTTTGCTGATAACATGTATAGTTTGTGATATATGAATTTTCAAAGTTTTGCCATTTTGGTCTCATGGTATTCCCCATACTAAAAATCGCTAAATTACGTTTTTCCGAATCTACAATGAAGGTGTGGTTTTTTCGCATCTCTATGACCCCACTATCCTGTTAACATGTATAGTTTGTGATATATGAATTTTCAAAGTTTTGCCATTTTGGTCTCATGGTATTCCCCATACTAAAAATCGCTAAATTACGTTTTTCCGAATCTACAATGAAGGTGTGGTTTTTTCGCATCTCTATGACCCCACTATACTGTAACTCGGTGCGTTGGCTGTTAACATGTATAGTTTGTGAGATATGAATTTTCAAAGTTTTGCCATTTTGGTCTCATTGGATTCCCTATACTAAAAATCGCTAAATGACGTTTTTCCGAATCTACAATGAAAGTGTGGTTTTTTCGCATCTCTACGGCCCCACAATATTGTAACTCGGTGCGTTTGCTGATAACATGTATAGTTTGTGATATATGAATTTTCAAAGTTTTGCCATTTTGGTCTCATGGTATTCCCCATACTAAAAATCGCTAAATTACGTTTTTCCGAATCTACAATGAAGGTGTGGTTTTTTCGCATCTCTATGACCCCACTATACTGTAACTCGGTGCGTTGGCTGTTAACATGTATAGTTTGTGAGATATGAATTTTCAAAGTTTTGCCATTTTGGTCTCATTGGATTCCCTATACTAAAAATCGCTAAATGACGTTTTTCCGAATCTACAATGAAAGTGTGGTTTTTTCGCATCTCTACGGCCCCACAATATTGTAACTCGGTGCGTTTGCTGATAACATGTATAGTTTGTGAGATATGAATTTTCAAAGTTTTGCCATTTTGGTCTCATGGTATTCCCCATACTAAAAATCGCTAAATTACGTTTTTCCGAATCTACAATGAAGGTGTGGTTTTTTCGCATCTCTATGACCCCACTATACTGTAACTCGGTGCGTTGGCTGTTAACATGTATAGTTTGTGAGATATGAATTTTCAAAGTTTTGCCATTTTGGTCTCATTGGATTCCCTATACTAAAAATCGCTAAATGACGTTTTTCCGAATCTACAATGAAAGTGTGGTTTTTTCGCATCTCTACGGCCCCACAATATTGTAACTCGGTGCGTTTGCTGATAACATGTATAGTTTGTGAGATATGAATTTTCAAAGTTTTGCCATTTTGGTCTCATGGTATTCCCCATACTAAAAATCGCTAAATTACGTTTTTCCGAATCTACAATGAAGGTGTGGTTTTTTCGCATCTCTATGACCCCACTATACTGTAACTCGGTGCGTTGGCTGTTAACATGTATAGTTTGTGAGATATGAATTTTCAAAGTTTTGCCATTTTGGTCTCATTGGATTCCCTATACTAAAAATCGCTAAATGACGTTTTTCCGAATCTACAATGAAAGTGTGGTTTTTTCGCATCTCTACGGCCCCACAATATTGTAACTCGGTGCGTTTGCTGATAACATGTATAGTTTGTGATATATGAATTTTCAAAGTTTTGCCATTTTGGTCTCATGGTATTCCCCATACTAAAAATCGCTAAATGACGTTTTTCCGAATCTACAATGAAGGTGTGGTTTTTTCGCATCTCTATGACCCCACTATACTGTAACTCGGTGCGTTGGCTGTTAACATGTATAGTTTGTGAGATATGAATTTTCAAAGTTTTGCCATTTTGGTCTCATTGGATTCCCTATACTAAAAATCGCTAAATGACGTTTTTCCGAATCTACAATGAAGGTGTGGTTTTTTCGCATCTCTATGACCCCACAATATTGTAACTCGGTGCGTTGGCTGTTAACATGTATTGTTTGTGAGATATGAATTTTCAAAGTTTTGCCATTTTGGTCTCATTGGATTCCCTATACTAAAAATCGCTAAATGACGTTTTTCCGAATCTACAATGAAAGTGTGGTTTTTTCGCATCTCTACGGCCCCACAATATTGTAACTCGGTGCGTTTGCTGATAACATGTATAGTTTGTGATATATGAATTTTCAAAGTTTTGCCATTTTGGTCTCATGGTATTCCCCATACTAAAAATCGCTAAATGACGTTTTTCCGAATCTACAATGAAGGTGTGGTTTTTTCGCATCTCTATGACCCCACTATACTGTAACTCGGTGCGTTGGCTGTTAACATGTATAGTTTGTGAGATATGAATTTTCAAAGTTTTGCCATTTTGGTCTCATGGTATTCCCCATACTAAAAATCGCTAAATTACGTTTTTCCGAATCTACAATGAAGGTGTGGTTTTTTCGCATCTCTATGACCCCACTATACTGTAACTCGGTGCGTTGGCTGTTAACATGTATTGTTTGTGAGATATGAATTTTCAAAGTTTTGCCATTTTGGTCTCATTGGATTCCCTATACTAAAAATCGCTAAATGACGTTTTTCCGAATCTACAATGAAGGTGTGGTTTTTTCGCATCTCTATGACCCCACTATACTGTAACTCGGTGCGTTGGCTGTTAACATGTATAGTTTGTGAGATATGAATTTTCAAAGTTTTGCCATTTTGGTCTCATGGTATTCCCCATACTAAAAATCGCTAAATTACGTTTTTCCGAATCTACAATGAAGGTGTGGTTTTTTCGCATCTCTATGACCCCACTATACTGTAACTCGGTGCGTTGGCTGTTAACATGTATAGTTTGTGAGATATGAATTTTCAAAGTTTTGCCATTTTGGTCTCATGGTATTCCCCATACTAAAAATCGCTAAATTACGTTTTTCCGAATCTACAATGAAGGTGTGGTTTTTTCGCATCTCTATGACCCCACTATACTGTAACTCGGTGCGTTGGCTGTTAACATGTATTGTTTGTGAGATATGAATTTTCAAAGTTTTGCCATTTTGGTCTCATTGGATTCCCTATACTAAAAATCGCTAAATGACGTTTTTCCGAATCTACAATGAAAGTGTGGTTTTTTCGCATCTCTACGGCCCCACAATATTGTAACTCGGTGCGTTTGCTGATAACATGTATAGTTTGTGATATATGAATTTTCAAAGTTTTGCCATTTTGGTCTCATGGTATTCCCCATACTAAAAATCGCTAAATGACGTTTTTCCGAATCTACAATGAAGGTGTGGTTTTTTCGCATCTCTATGACCCCACTATACTGTAACTCGGTGCGTTGGCTGTTAACATGTATAGTTTGTGAGATATGAATTTTCAAAGTTTTGCCATTTTGGTCTCATGGTATTCCCCATACTAAAAATCGCTAAATTACGTTTTTCCGAATCTACAATGAAGGTGTGGTTTTTTCGCATCTCTATGACCCCACTATACTGTAACTCGGTGCGTTGGCTGTTAACATGTATTGTTTGTGAGATATGAATTTTCAAAGTTTTGCCATTTTGGTCTCATTGGATTCCCTATACTAAAAATCGCTAAATTACGTTTTTCCGAATCTACAATGAAGGTGTGGTTTTTTCGCATCTCTATGACCCCACTATCCTGTTAACATGTATAGTTTGTGATATATGAATTTTCAAAGTTTTGCCATTTTGGTCTCATGGTATTCCCCATACTAAAAATCGCTAAATTACGTTTTTCCGAATCTACAATGAAGGTGTGGTTTTTTCGCATCTCTATGACCCCACTATACTGTAACTCGGTGCGTTGGCTGTTAACATGTATAGTTTGTGAGATATGAATTTTCAAAGTTTTGCCATTTTGGTCTCATTGGATTCCCTATACTAAAAATCGCTAAATGACGTTTTTCCGAATCTACAATGAAAGTGTGGTTTTTTCGCATCTCTACGGCCCCACAATATTGTAACTCGGTGCGTTTGCTGATAACATGTATAGTTTGTGATATATGAATTTTCAAAGTTTTGCCATTTTGGTCTCATGGTATTCCCCATACTAAAAATCGCTAAATTACGTTTTTCCGAATCTACAATGAAGGTGTGGTTTTTTCGCATCTCTATGACCCCACTATACTGTAACTCGGTGCGTTGGCTGTTAACATGTATAGTTTGTGAGATATGAATTTTCAAAGTTTTGCCATTTTGGTCTCATTGGATTCCCTATACTAAAAATCGCTAAATGACGTTTTTCCGAATCTACAATGAAAGTGTGGTTTTTTCGCATCTCTACGGCCCCACAATATTGTAACTCGGTGCGTTTGCTGATAACATGTATAGTTTGTGATATATGAATTTTCAAAGTTTTGCCATTTTGGTCTCATGGTATTCCCCATACTAAAAATCGCTAAATTACGTTTTTCCGAATCTACAATGAAGGTGTGGTTTTTTCGCATCTCTATGACCCCACTATACTGTAACTCGGTGCGTTGGCTGTTAACATGTATAGTTTGTGAGATATGAATTTTCAAAGTTTTGCCATTTTGGTCTCATGGTATTCCCCATACTAAAAATCGCTAAATTACGTTTTTCCGAATCTACTATGAAGGTGTGGTTTTTTCGCATCTCTATGACCCCACTATACTGTAACTCGGTGCGTTGGCTGTTAACATGTATTGTTTGTGAGATATGAATTTTCAAAGTTTTGCCATTTTGGTCTCATTGGATTCCCTATACTAAAAATCGCTAAATGACGTTTTTCCGAATCTACAATGAAAGTGTGGTTTTTTCGCATCTCTACGGCCCCACAATATTGTAACTCGGTGCGTTTGCTGATAACATGTATAGTTTGTGATATATGAATTTTCAAAGTTTTGCCATTTTGGTCTCATGGTATTCCCCATACTAAAAATCGCTAAATTACGTTTTTCCGAATCTACAATGAAGGTGTGGTTTTTTCGCATCTCTATGACCCCACTATCCTGTTAACATGTATAGTTTGTGATATATGAATTTTCAAAGTTTTGCCATTTTGGTCTCATGGTATTCCCCATACTAAAAATCGCTAAATTACGTTTTTCCGAATCTACAATGAAGGTGTGGTTTTTTCGCATCTCTATGACCCCACTATACTGTAACTCGGTGCGTTGGCTGTTAACATGTATAGTTTGTGAGATATGAATTTTCAAAGTTTTGCCATTTTGGTCTCATTGGATTCCCTATACTAAAAATCGCTAAATGACGTTTTTCCGAATCTACAATGAAAGTGTGGTTTTTTCGCATCTCTACGGCCCCACAATATTGTAACTCGGTGCGTTTGCTGATAACATGTATAGTTTGTGATATATGAATTTTCAAAGTTTTGCCATTTTGGTCTCATGGTATTCCCCATACTAAAAATCGCTAAATTACGTTTTTCCGAATCTACAATGAAGGTGTGGTTTTTTCGCATCTCTATGACCCCACTATACTGTAACTCGGTGCGTTGGCTGTTAACATGTATAGTTTGTGAGATATGAATTTTCAAAGTTTTGCCATTTTGGTCTCATGGTATTCCCCATACTAAAAATCGCTAAATTACGTTTTTCCGAATCTACAATGAAGGTGTGGTTTTTTCGCATCTCTATGACCCCACTATACTGTAACTCGGTGCGTTGGCTGTTAACATGTATTGTTTGTGAGATATGAATTTTCAAAGTTTTGCCATTTTGGTCTCATTGGATTCCCTATACTAAAAATCGCTAAATGACGTTTTTCCGAATCTACAATGAAAGTGTGGTTTTTTCGCATCTCTACGGCCCCACAATATTGTAACTCGGTGCGTTTGCTGATAACATGTATAGTTTGTGATATATGAATTTTCAAAGTTTTGCCATTTTGGTCTCATGGTATTCCCCATACTAAAAATCGCTAAATTACGTTTTTCCGAATCTACAATGAAGGTGTGGTTTTTTCGCATCTCTATGACCCCACTATCCTGTTAACATGTATAGTTTGTGATATATGAATTTTCAAAGTTTTGCCATTTTGGTCTCATGGTATTCCCCATACTAAAAATCGCTAAATTACGTTTTTCCGAATCTACAATGAAGGTGTGGTTTTTTCGCATCTCTATGACCCCACTATACTGTAACTCGGTGCGTTGGCTGTTAACATGTATAGTTTGTGAGATATGAATTTTCAAAGTTTTGCCATTTTGGTCTCATTGGATTCCCTATACTAAAAATCGCTAAATGACGTTTTTCCGAATCTACAATGAAAGTGTGGTTTTTTCGCATCTCTACGGCCCCACAATATTGTAACTCGGTGCGTTTGCTGATAACATGTATAGTTTGTGATATATGAATTTTCAAAGTTTTGCCATTTTGGTCTCATGGTATTCCCCATACTAAAAATCGCTAAATTACGTTTTTCCGAATCTACAATGAAGGTGTGGTTTTTTCGCATCTCTATGACCCCACTATCCTGTTAACATGTATAGTTTGTGATATATGAATTTTCAAAGTTTTGCCATTTTGGTCTCATGGTATTCCCCATACTAAAAATCGCTAAATTACGTTTTTCCGAATCTACAATGAAGGTGTGGTTTTTTCGCATCTCTATGACCCCACTATACTGTAACTCGGTGCGTTGGCTGTTAACATGTATAGTTTGTGAGATATGAATTTTCAAAGTTTTGCCATTTTGGTCTCATTGGATTCCCTATACTAAAAATCGCTAAATGAAGTTTTTCCGAATCTACAATGAAAGTGTGGTTTTTTCGCATCTCTACGGCCCCACAATATTGTAACTCGGTGCGTTTGCTGATAACATGTATAGTTTGTGATATATGAATTTTCAAAGTTTTGCCATTTTGGTCTCATGGTATTCCCCATACTAAAAATCGCTAAATTACGTTTTTCCGAATCTACAATGAAGGTGTGGTTTTTTCGCATCTCTATGACCCCACTATACTGTAACTCGGTGCGTTGGCTGTTAACATGTATAGTTTGTGAGATATGAATTTTCAAAGTTTTGCCATTTTGGTCTCATTGGATTCCCTATACTAAAAATCGCTAAATGACGTTTTTCCGAATCTACAATGAAAGTGTGGTTTTTTCGCATCTCTACGGCCCCACAATATTGTAACTCGGTGCGTTTGCTGATAACATGTATAGTTTGTGAGATATGAATTTTCAAAGTTTTGCCATTTTGGTCTCATGGTATTCCCCATACTAAAAATCGCTAAATTACGTTTTTCCGAATCTACAATGAAGGTGTGGTTTTTTCGCATCTCTATGACCCCACTATACTGTAACTCGGTGCGTTGGCTGTTAACATGTATAGTTTGTGAGATATGAATTTTCAAAGTTTTGCCATTTTGGTCTCATTGGATTCCCTATACTAAAAATCGCTAAATGACGTTTTTCCGAATCTACAATGAAAGTGTGGTTTTTTCGCATCTCTACGGCCCCACAATATTGTAACTCGGTGCGTTTGCTGATAACATGTATAGTTTGTGAGATATGAATTTTCAAAGTTTTGCCATTTTGGTCTCATGGTATTCCCCATACTAAAAATCGCTAAATTACGTTTTTCCGAATCTACAATGAAGGTGTGGTTTTTTCGCATCTCTATGACCCCACTATACTGTAACTCGGTGCGTTGGCTGTTAACATGTATAGTTTGTGAGATATGAATTTTCAAAGTTTTGCCATTTTGGTCTCATTGGATTCCCTATACTAAAAATCGCTAAATGACGTTTTTCCGAATCTACAATGAAAGTGTGGTTTTTTCGCATCTCTACGGCCCCACAATATTGTAACTCGGTGCGTTTGCTGATAACATGTATAGTTTGTGATATATGAATTTTCAAAGTTTTGCCATTTTGGTCTCATGGTATTCCCCATACTAAAAATCGCTAAATGACGTTTTTCCGAATCTACAATGAAGGTGTGGTTTTTTCGCATCTCTATGACCCCACTATACTGTAACTCGGTGCGTTGGCTGTTAACATGTATAGTTTGTGAGATATGAATTTTCAAAGTTTTGCCATTTTGGTCTCATTGGATTCCCTATACTAAAAATCGCTAAATGACGTTTTTCCGAATCTACAATGAAGGTGTGGTTTTTTCGCATCTCTATGACCCCACAATATTGTAACTCGGTGCGTTGGCTGTTAACATGTATTGTTTGTGAGATATGAATTTTCAAAGTTTTGCCATTTTGGTCTCATTGGATTCCCTATACTAAAAATCGCTAAATGACGTTTTTCCGAATCTACAATGAAAGTGTGGTTTTTTCGCATCTCTACGGCCCCACAATATTGTAACTCGGTGCGTTTGCTGATAACATGTATAGTTTGTGATATATGAATTTTCAAAGTTTTGCCATTTTGGTCTCATGGTATTCCCCATACTAAAAATCGCTAAATGACGTTTTTCCGAATCTACAATGAAGGTGTGGTTTTTTCGCATCTCTATGACCCCACTATACTGTAACTCGGTGCGTTGGCTGTTAACATGTATAGTTTGTGAGATATGAATTTTCAAAGTTTTGCCATTTTGGTCTCATGGTATTCCCCATACTAAAAATCGCTAAATTACGTTTTTCCGAATCTACAATGAAGGTGTGGTTTTTTCGCATCTCTATGACCCCACTATACTGTAACTCGGTGCGTTGGCTGTTAACATGTATTGTTTGTGAGATATGAATTTTCAAAGTTTTGCCATTTTGGTCTCATTGGATTCCCTATACTAAAAATCGCTAAATGACGTTTTTCCGAATCTACAATGAAGGTGTGGTTTTTTCGCATCTCTATGACCCCACTATACTGTAACTCGGTGCGTTGGCTGTTAACATGTATAGTTTGTGAGATATGAATTTTCAAAGTTTTGCCATTTTGGTCTCATGGTATTCCCCATACTAAAAATCGCTAAATTACGTTTTTCCGAATCTACAATGAAGGTGTGGTTTTTTCGCATCTCTATGACCCCACTATACTGTAACTCGGTGCGTTGGCTGTTAACATGTATAGTTTGTGAGATATGAATTTTCAAAGTTTTGCCATTTTGGTCTCATGGTATTCCCCATACTAAAAATCGCTAAATTACGTTTTTCCGAATCTACAATGAAGGTGTGGTTTTTTCGCATCTCTATGACCCCACTATACTGTAACTCGGTGCGTTGGCTGTTAACATGTATTGTTTGTGAGATATGAATTTTCAAAGTTTTGCCATTTTGGTCTCATTGGATTCCCTATACTAAAAATCGCTAAATGACGTTTTTCCGAATCTACAATGAAAGTGTGGTTTTTTCGCATCTCTACGGCCCCACAATATTGTAACTCGGTGCGTTTGCTGATAACATGTATAGTTTGTGATATATGAATTTTCAAAGTTTTGCCATTTTGGTCTCATGGTATTCCCCATACTAAAAATCGCTAAATGACGTTTTTCCGAATCTACAATGAAGGTGTGGTTTTTTCGCATCTCTATGACCCCACTATACTGTAACTCGGTGCGTTGGCTGTTAACATGTATAGTTTGTGAGATATGAATTTTCAAAGTTTTGCCATTTTGGTCTCATGGTATTCCCCATACTAAAAATCGCTAAATTACGTTTTTCCGAATCTACAATGAAGGTGTGGTTTTTTCGCATCTCTATGACCCCACTATACTGTAACTCGGTGCGTTGGCTGTTAACATGTATTGTTTGTGAGATATGAATTTTCAAAGTTTTGCCATTTTGGTCTCATTGGATTCCCTATACTAAAAATCGCTAAATTACGTTTTTCCGAATCTACAATGAAGGTGTGGTTTTTTCGCATCTCTATGACCCCACTATCCTGTTAACATGTATAGTTTGTGATATATGAATTTTCAAAGTTTTGCCATTTTGGTCTCATGGTATTCCCCATACTAAAAATCGCTAAATTACGTTTTTCCGAATCTACAATGAAGGTGTGGTTTTTTCGCATCTCTATGACCCCACTATACTGTAACTCGGTGCGTTGGCTGTTAACATGTATAGTTTGTGAGATATGAATTTTCAAAGTTTTGCCATTTTGGTCTCATTGGATTCCCTATACTAAAAATCGCTAAATGACGTTTTTCCGAATCTACAATGAAAGTGTGGTTTTTTCGCATCTCTACGGCCCCACAATATTGTAACTCGGTGCGTTTGCTGATAACATGTATAGTTTGTGATATATGAATTTTCAAAGTTTTGCCATTTTGGTCTCATGGTATTCCCCATACTAAAAATCGCTAAATTACGTTTTTCCGAATCTACAATGAAGGTGTGGTTTTTTCGCATCTCTATGACCCCACTATACTGTAACTCGGTGCGTTGGCTGTTAACATGTATAGTTTGTGAGATATGAATTTTCAAAGTTTTGCCATTTTGGTCTCATTGGATTCCCTATACTAAAAATCGCTAAATGACGTTTTTCCGAATCTACAATGAAAGTGTGGTTTTTTCGCATCTCTACGGCCCCACAATATTGTAACTCGGTGCGTTTGCTGATAACATGTATAGTTTGTGATATATGAATTTTCAAAGTTTTGCCATTTTGGTCTCATGGTATTCCCCATACTAAAAATCGCTAAATTACGTTTTTCCGAATCTACAATGAAGGTGTGGTTTTTTCGCATCTCTATGACCCCACTATACTGTAACTCGGTGCGTTGGCTGTTAACATGTATAGTTTGTGAGATATGAATTTTCAAAGTTTTGCCATTTTGGTCTCATGGTATTCCCCATACTAAAAATCGCTAAATTACGTTTTTCCGAATCTACTATGAAGGTGTGGTTTTTTCGCATCTCTATGACCCCACTATACTGTAACTCGGTGCGTTGGCTGTTAACATGTATTGTTTGTGAGATATGAATTTTCAAAGTTTTGCCATTTTGGTCTCATTGGATTCCCTATACTAAAAATCGCTAAATGACGTTTTTCCGAATCTACAATGAAAGTGTGGTTTTTTCGCATCTCTACGGCCCCACAATATTGTAACTCGGTGCGTTTGCTGATAACATGTATAGTTTGTGATATATGAATTTTCAAAGTTTTGCCATTTTGGTCTCATGGTATTCCCCATACTAAAAATCGCTAAATTACGTTTTTCCGAATCTACAATGAAGGTGTGGTTTTTTCGCATCTCTATGACCCCACTATCCTGTTAACATGTATAGTTTGTGATATATGAATTTTCAAAGTTTTGCCATTTTGGTCTCATGGTATTCCCCATACTAAAAATCGCTAAATTACGTTTTTCCGAATCTACAATGAAGGTGTGGTTTTTTCGCATCTCTATGACCCCACTATACTGTAACTCGGTGCGTTGGCTGTTAACATGTATAGTTTGTGAGATATGAATTTTCAAAGTTTTGCCATTTTGGTCTCATTGGATTCCCTATACTAAAAATCGCTAAATGACGTTTTTCCGAATCTACAATGAAAGTGTGGTTTTTTCGCATCTCTACGGCCCCACAATATTGTAACTCGGTGCGTTTGCTGATAACATGTATAGTTTGTGATATATGAATTTTCAAAGTTTTGCCATTTTGGTCTCATGGTATTCCCCATACTAAAAATCGCTAAATTACGTTTTTCCGAATCTACAATGAAGGTGTGGTTTTTTCGCATCTCTATGACCCCACTATACTGTAACTCGGTGCGTTGGCTGTTAACATGTATAGTTTGTGAGATATGAATTTTCAAAGTTTTGCCATTTTGGTCTCATGGTATTCCCCATACTAAAAATCGCTAAATTACGTTTTTCCGAATCTACAATGAAGGTGTGGTTTTTTCGCATCTCTATGACCCCACTATACTGTAACTCGGTGCGTTGGCTGTTAACATGTATTGTTTGTGAGATATGAATTTTCAAAGTTTTGCCATTTTGGTCTCATTGGATTCCCTATACTAAAAATCGCTAAATGACGTTTTTCCGAATCTACAATGAAAGTGTGGTTTTTTCGCATCTCTACGGCCCCACAATATTGTAACTCGGTGCGTTTGCTGATAACATGTATAGTTTGTGATATATGAATTTTCAAAGTTTTGCCATTTTGGTCTCATGGTATTCCCCATACTAAAAATCGCTAAATTACGTTTTTCCGAATCTACAATGAAGGTGTGGTTTTTTCGCATCTCTATGACCCCACTATCCTGTTAACATGTATAGTTTGTGATATATGAATTTTCAAAGTTTTGCCATTTTGGTCTCATGGTATTCCCCATACTAAAAATCGCTAAATTACGTTTTTCCGAATCTACAATGAAGGTGTGGTTTTTTCGCATCTCTATGACCCCACTATACTGTAACTCGGTGCGTTGGCTGTTAACATGTATAGTTTGTGAGATATGAATTTTCAAAGTTTTGCCATTTTGGTCTCATTGGATTCCCTATACTAAAAATCGCTAAATGACGTTTTTCCGAATCTACAATGAAAGTGTGGTTTTTTCGCATCTCTACGGCCCCACAATATTGTAACTCGGTGCGTTTGCTGATAACATGTATAGTTTGTGATATATGAATTTTCAAAGTTTTGCCATTTTGGTCTCATGGTATTCCCCATACTAAAAATCGCTAAATTACGTTTTTCCGAATCTACAATGAAGGTGTGGTTTTTTCGCATCTCTATGACCCCACTATCCTGTTAACATGTATAGTTTGTGATATATGAATTTTCAAAGTTTTGCCATTTTGGTCTCATGGTATTCCCCATACTAAAAATCGCTAAATTACGTTTTTCCGAATCTACAATGAAGGTGTGGTTTTTTCGCATCTCTATGACCCCACTATACTGTAACTCGGTGCGTTGGCTGTTAACATGTATAGTTTGTGAGATATGAATTTTCAAAGTTTTGCCATTTTGGTCTCATTGGATTCCCTATACTAAAAATCGCTAAATGACGTTTTTCCGAATCTACAATGAAAGTGTGGTTTTTTCGCATCTCTACGGCCCCACAATATTGTAACTCGGTGCGTTTGCTGATAACATGTATAGTTTGTGATATATGAATTTTCAAAGTTTTGCCATTTTGGTCTCATGGTATTCCCCATACTAAAAATCGCTAAATTACGTTTTTCCGAATCTACAATGAAGGTGTGGTTTTTTCGCATCTCTATGACCCCACTATACTGTAACTCGGTGCGTTGGCTGTTAACATGTATAGTTTGTGAGATATGAATTTTCAAAGTTTTGCCATTTTGGTCTCATTGGATTCCCTATACTAAAAATCGCTAAATGACGTTTTTCCGAATCTACAATGAAAGTGTGGTTTTTTCGCATCTCTACGGCCCCACAATATTGTAACTCGGTGCGTTTGCTGATAACATGTATAGTTTGTGAGATATGAATTTTCAAAGTTTTGCCATTTTGGTCTCATGGTATTCCCCATACTAAAAATCGCTAAATTACGTTTTTCCGAATCTACAATGAAGGTGTGGTTTTTTCGCATCTCTATGACCCCACTATACTGTAACTCGGTGCGTTGGCTGTTAACATGTATAGTTTGTGAGATATGAATTTTCAAAGTTTTGCCATTTTGGTCTCATTGGATTCCCTATACTAAAAATCGCTAAATGACGTTTTTCCGAATCTACAATGAAAGTGTGGTTTTTTCGCATCTCTACGGCCCCACAATATTGTAACTCGGTGCGTTTGCTGATAACATGTATAGTTTGTGAGATATGAATTTTCAAAGTTTTGCCATTTTGGTCTCATGGTATTCCCCATACTAAAAATCGCTAAATTACGTTTTTCCGAATCTACAATGAAGGTGTGGTTTTTTCGCATCTCTATGACCCCACTATACTGTAACTCGGTGCGTTGGCTGTTAACATGTATAGTTTGTGAGATATGAATTTTCAAAGTTTTGCCATTTTGGTCTCATTGGATTCCCTATACTAAAAATCGCTAAATGACGTTTTTCCGAATCTACAATGAAAGTGTGGTTTTTTCGCATCTCTACGGCCCCACAATATTGTAACTCGGTGCGTTTGCTGATAACATGTATAGTTTGTGATATATGAATTTTCAAAGTTTTGCCATTTTGGTCTCATGGTATTCCCCATACTAAAAATCGCTAAATGACGTTTTTCCGAATCTACAATGAAGGTGTGGTTTTTTCGCATCTCTATGACCCCACTATACTGTAACTCGGTGCGTTGGCTGTTAACATGTATAGTTTGTGAGATATGAATTTTCAAAGTTTTGCCATTTTGGTCTCATTGGATTCCCTATACTAAAAATCGCTAAATGACGTTTTTCCGAATCTACAATGAAGGTGTGGTTTTTTCGCATCTCTATGACCCCACAATATTGTAACTCGGTGCGTTGGCTGTTAACATGTATTGTTTGTGAGATATGAATTTTCAAAGTTTTGCCATTTTGGTCTCATTGGATTCCCTATACTAAAAATCGCTAAATGACGTTTTTCCGAATCTACAATGAAAGTGTGGTTTTTTCGCATCTCTACGGCCCCACAATATTGTAACTCGGTGCGTTTGCTGATAACATGTATAGTTTGTGATATATGAATTTTCAAAGTTTTGCCATTTTGGTCTCATGGTATTCCCCATACTAAAAATCGCTAAATGACGTTTTTCCGAATCTACAATGAAGGTGTGGTTTTTTCGCATCTCTATGACCCCACTATACTGTAACTCGGTGCGTTGGCTGTTAACATGTATAGTTTGTGAGATATGAATTTTCAAAGTTTTGCCATTTTGGTCTCATGGTATTCCCCATACTAAAAATCGCTAAATTACGTTTTTCCGAATCTACAATGAAGGTGTGGTTTTTTCGCATCTCTATGACCCCACTATACTGTAACTCGGTGCGTTGGCTGTTAACATGTATTGTTTGTGAGATATGAATTTTCAAAGTTTTGCCATTTTGGTCTCATTGGATTCCCTATACTAAAAATCGCTAAATGACGTTTTTCCGAATCTACAATGAAGGTGTGGTTTTTTCGCATCTCTATGACCCCACTATACTGTAACTCGGTGCGTTGGCTGTTAACATGTATAGTTTGTGAGATATGAATTTTCAAAGTTTTGCCATTTTGGTCTCATGGTATTCCCCATACTAAAAATCGCTAAATTACGTTTTTCCGAATCTACAATGAAGGTGTGGTTTTTTCGCATCTCTATGACCCCACTATACTGTAACTCGGTGCGTTGGCTGTTAACATGTATAGTTTGTGAGATATGAATTTTCAAAGTTTTGCCATTTTGGTCTCATGGTATTCCCCATACTAAAAATCGCTAAATTACGTTTTTCCGAATCTACAATGAAGGTGTGGTTTTTTCGCATCTCTATGACCCCACTATACTGTAACTCGGTGCGTTGGCTGTTAACATGTATTGTTTGTGAGATATGAATTTTCAAAGTTTTGCCATTTTGGTCTCATTGGATTCCCTATACTAAAAATCGCTAAATGACGTTTTTCCGAATCTACAATGAAAGTGTGGTTTTTTCGCATCTCTACGGCCCCACAATATTGTAACTCGGTGCGTTTGCTGATAACATGTATAGTTTGTGATATATGAATTTTCAAAGTTTTGCCATTTTGGTCTCATGGTATTCCCCATACTAAAAATCGCTAAATGACGTTTTTCCGAATCTACAATGAAGGTGTGGTTTTTTCGCATCTCTATGACCCCACTATACTGTAACTCGGTGCGTTGGCTGTTAACATGTATAGTTTGTGAGATATGAATTTTCAAAGTTTTGCCATTTTGGTCTCATGGTATTCCCCATACTAAAAATCGCTAAATTACGTTTTTCCGAATCTACAATGAAGGTGTGGTTTTTTCGCATCTCTATGACCCCACTATACTGTAACTCGGTGCGTTGGCTGTTAACATGTATTGTTTGTGAGATATGAATTTTCAAAGTTTTGCCATTTTGGTCTCATTGGATTCCCTATACTAAAAATCGCTAAATTACGTTTTTCCGAATCTACAATGAAGGTGTGGTTTTTTCGCATCTCTATGACCCCACTATCCTGTTAACATGTATAGTTTGTGATATATGAATTTTCAAAGTTTTGCCATTTTGGTCTCATGGTATTCCCCATACTAAAAATCGCTAAATTACGTTTTTCCGAATCTACAATGAAGGTGTGGTTTTTTCGCATCTCTATGACCCCACTATACTGTAACTCGGTGCGTTGGCTGTTAACATGTATAGTTTGTGAGATATGAATTTTCAAAGTTTTGCCATTTTGGTCTCATTGGATTCCCTATACTAAAAATCGCTAAATGACGTTTTTCCGAATCTACAATGAAAGTGTGGTTTTTTCGCATCTCTACGGCCCCACAATATTGTAACTCGGTGCGTTTGCTGATAACATGTATAGTTTGTGAGATATGAATTTTCAAAGTTTTGCCATTTTGGTCTCATGGTATTCCCCATACTAAAAATCGCTAAATTACGTTTTTCCGAATCTACAATGAAGGTGTGGTTTTTTCGCATCTCTATGACCCCACTATACTGTAACTCGGTGCGTTGGCTGTTAACATGTATAGTTTGTGAGATATGAATTTTCAAAGTTTTGCCATTTTGGTCTCATTGGATTCCCTATACTAAAAATCGCTAAATGACGTTTTTCCGAATCTACAATGAAAGTGTGGTTTTTTCGCATCTCTACGGCCCCACAATATTGTAACTCGGTGCGTTTGCTGATAACATGTATAGTTTGTGAGATATGAATTTTCAAAGTTTTGCCATTTTGGTCTCATGGTATTCCCCATACTAAAAATCGCTAAATTACGTTTTTCCGAATCTACAATGAAGGTGTGGTTTTTTCGCATCTCTATGACCCCACTATACTGTAACTCGGTGCGTTGGCTGTTAACATGTATAGTTTGTGAGATATGAATTTTCAAAGTTTTGCCATTTTGGTCTCATTGGATTCCCTATACTAAAAATCGCTAAATGACGTTTTTCCGAATCTACAATGAAAGTGTGGTTTTTTCGCATCTCTACGGCCCCACAATATTGTAACTCGGTGCGTTTGCTGATAACATGTATAGTTTGTGAGATATGAATTTTCAAAGTTTTGCCATTTTGGTCTCATGGTATTCCCCATACTAAAAATCGCTAAATTACGTTTTTCCGAATCTACAATGAAGGTGTGGTTTTTTCGCATCTCTATGACCCCACTATACTGTAACTCGGTGCGTTGGCTGTTAACATGTATAGTTTGTGAGATATGAATTTTCAAAGTTTTGCCATTTTGGTCTCATTGGATTCCCTATACTAAAAATCGCTAAATGACGTTTTTCCGAATCTACAATGAAAGTGTGGTTTTTTCGCATCTCTACGGCCCCACAATATTGTAACTCGGTGCGTTTGCTGATAACATGTATAGTTTGTGAGATATGAATTTTCAAAGTTTTGCCATTTTGGTCTCATGGTATTCCCCATACTAAAAATCGCTAAATTACGTTTTTCCGAATCTACAATGAAGGTGTGGTTTTTTCGCATCTCTATGACCCCACTATACTGTAACTCGGTGCGTTGGCTGTTAACATGTATTGTTTGTGAGATATGAATTTTCAAAGTTTTGCCATTTTGGTCTCATTGGATTCCCTATACTAAAAATCGCTAAATGACGTTTTTCCGAATCTACAATGAAAGTGTGGTTTTTTCGCATCTCTACGGCCCCACAATATTGTAACTCGGTGCGTTTGCTGATAACATGTATAGTTTGTGAGATATGAATTTTCAAAGTTTTGCCATTTTGGTCTCATGGTATTCCCCATACTAAAAATCGCTAAATTACGTTTTTCCGAATCTACAATGAAGGTGTGGTTTTTTCGCATCTCTATGACCCCACTATACTGTAACTCGGTGCGTTGGCTGTTAACATGTATAGTTTGTGAGATATGAATTTTCAAAGTTTTGCCATTTTGGTCTCATGGTATTCCCCATACTAAAAATCGCTAAATTACGTTTTTCCGAATCTACAATGAAGGTGTGGTTTTTTCGCATCTCTATGACCCCACTATACTGTAACTCGGTGCGTTGGCTGTTAACATGTATTGTTTGTGAGATATGAATTTTCAAAGTTTTGCCATTTTGGTCTCATTGGATTCCCTATACTAAAAATCGCTAAATGACGTTTTTCCGAATCTACAATGAAAGTGTGGTTTTTTCGCATCTCTACGGCCCCACAATATTGTAACTCGGTGCGTTTGCTGATAACATGTATAGTTTGTGATATATGAATTTTCAAAGTTTTGCCATTTTGGTCTCATGGTATTCCCCATACTAAAAATCGCTAAATGACGTTTTTCCGAATCTACAATGAAGGTGTGGTTTTTTCGCATCTCTATGACCCCACTATACTGTAACTCGGTGCGTTGGCTGTTAACATGTATAGTTTGTGAGATATGAATTTTCAAAGTTTTGCCATTTTGGTCTCATTGGATTCCCTATACTAAAAATCGCTAAATGACGTTTTTCCGAATCTACAATGAAAGTGTGGTTTTTTCGCATCTCTACGGCCCCACAATATTGTAACTCGGTGCGTTTGCTGATAACATGTATAGTTTGTGAGATATGAATTTTCAAAGTTTTGCCATTTTGGTCTCATGGTATTCCCCATACTAAAAATCGCTAAATTACGTTTTTCCGAATCTACAATGAAGGTGTGGTTTTTTCGCATCTCTATGACCCCACTATACTGTAACTCGGTGCGTTGGCTGTTAACATGTATAGTTTGTGAGATATGAATTTTCAAAGTTTTGCCATTTTGGTCTCATTGGATTCCCTATACTAAAAATCTCTAAATTACGTTTTTCCGAATCTACAATGAAGGTGTGGTTTTTTCGCATCTCTATGACCCCACTATACTGTAACTCGGTGCGTTGGCTGTTAACATGTATAGTTTGTGAGATATGAATTTTCAAAGTTTTGCCATTTTGGTCTCATTGGATTCCCTATACTAAAAATCGCTAAATGACGTTTTTCCGAATCTACAATGAAAGTGTGGTTTTTTCGCATCTCTACGGCCCCACAATATTGTAACTCGGTGCGTTTGCTGATAACATGTATAGTTTGTGATATATGAATTTTCAAAGTTTTGCCATTTTGGTCTCATGGTATTCCCCATACTAAAAATCGCTAAATGACGTTTTTCCGAATCTACAATGAAGGTGTGGTTTTTTCGCATCTCTATGACCCCACTATACTGTAACTCGGTGCGTTGGCTGTTAACATGTATAGTTTGTGAGATATGAATTTTCAAAGTTTTGCCATTTTGGTCTCATTGGATTCCCTATACTAAAAATCGCTAAATGACGTTTTTCCGAATCTACAATGAAAGTGTGGTTTTTTCGCATCTCTACGGCCCCACAATATTGTAACTCGGTGCGTTTGCTGATAACATGTATAGTTTGTGATATATGAATTTTCAAAGTTTTGCCATTTTGGTCTCATGGTATTCCCCATACTAAAAATCGCTAAATTACGTTTTTCCGAATCTACAATGAAGGTGTGGTTTTTTCGCATCTCTATGACCCCACTATCCTGTAACTCGGTGCGTTGGCTGATAACATGTATAGTTTGTGATATATGAATTTTCAAAGTTTTGCCATTTTGGTCTCATGGTATTCCCCATACTAAAAATCGCTAAATTACGTTTTTCCGAATCTACAATGAAGGTGTGGTTTTTTCGCATCTCTATGACCCCACTATACTGTAACTCGGTGCGTTGGCTGTTAACATGTATAGTTTGTGAGATATGAATTTTCAAAGTTTTGCCATTTTGGTCTCATTGGATTCCCTATACTAAAAATCGCTAAATGACGTTTTTCCGAATCTACAATGAAAGTGTGGTTTTTTCGCATCTCTACGGCCCCACAATATTGTAACTCGGTGCGTTTGCTGATAACATGTATAGTTTGTGATATATGAATTTTCAAAGTTTTGCCATTTTGGTCTCATGGTATTCCCCATACTAAAAATCGCTAAATGACGTTTTTCCGAATCTACAATGAAAGTGTGGTTTTTTCGCATCTCTACGGCCCCACAATATTGTAACTCGGTGCGTTTGCTGATAACATGTATAGTTTGTGATATATGAATTTTCAAAGTTTTGCCATTTTGGTCTCATGGTATTCCCCATACTAAAAATCGCTAAATTACGTTTTTCCGAATCTACAATGAAGGTGTGGTTTTTTCGCATCTCTATGACCCCACTATCCTGTTAACATGTATAGTTTGTGATATATGAATTTTCAAAGTTTTGCCATTTTGGTCTCATGGTATTCCCCATACTAAAAATCGCTAAATTACGTTTTTCCGAATCTACAATGAAGGTGTGGTTTTTTCGCATCTCTATGACCCCACTATACTGTAACTCGGTGCGTTGGCTGTTAACATGTATAGTTTGTGAGATATGAATTTTCAAAGTTTTGCCATTTTGGTCTCATGGTATTCCCCATACTAAAAATCGCTAAATTACGTTTTTCCGAATCTACAATGAAGGTGTGGTTTTTTCGCATCTCTATGACCCCACTATACTGTAACTCGGTGCGTTGGCTGTTAACATGTATTGTTTGTGAGATATGAATTTTCAAAGTTTTGCCATTTTGGTCTCATTGGATTCCCTATACTAAAAATCGCTAAATGACGTTTTTCCGAATCTACAATGAAAGTGTGGTTTTTTCGCATCTCTACGGCCCCACAATATTGTAACTCGGTGCGTTTGCTGATAACATGTATAGTTTGTGAGATATGAATTTTCAAAGTTTTGCCATTTTGGTCTCATGGTATTCCCCATACTAAAAATCGCTAAATTACGTTTTTCCGAATCTACAATGAAGGTGTGGTTTTTTCGCATCTCTATGACCCCACTATACTGTAACTCGGTGCGTTGGCTGTTAACATGTATAGTTTGTGAGATATGAATTTTCAAAGTTTTGCCATTTTGGTCTCATGGTATTCCCCATACTAAAAATCGCTAAATTACGTTTTTCCGAATCTACAATGAAGGTGTGGTTTTTTCGCATCTCTATGACCCCACTATACTGTAACTCGGTGCGTTGGCTGTTAACATGTATTGTTTGTGAGATATGAATTTTCAAAGTTTTGCCATTTTGGTCTCATTGGATTCCCTATACTAAAAATCGCTAAATGACGTTTTTCCGAATCTACAATGAAAGTGTGGTTTTTTCGCATCTCTACGGCCCCACAATATTGTAACTCGGTGCGTTTGCTGATAACATGTATAGTTTGTGATATATGAATTTTCAAAGTTTTGCCATTTTGGTCTCATGGTATTCCCCATACTAAAAATCGCTAAATGACGTTTTTCCGAATCTACAATGAAGGTGTGGTTTTTTCGCATCTCTATGACCCCACTATACTGTAACTCGGTGCGTTGGCTGTTAACATGTATAGTTTGTGAGATATGAATTTTCAAAGTTTTGCCATTTTGGTCTCATGGTATTCCCCATACTAAAAATCGCTAAATTACGTTTTTCCGAATCTACAATGAAGGTGTGGTTTTTTCGCATCTCTATGACCCCACTATACTGTAACTCGGTGCGTTGGCTGTTAACATGTATTGTTTGTGAGATATGAATTTTCAAAGTTTTGCCATTTTGGTCTCATTGGATTCCCTATACTAAAAATCGCTAAATGACGTTTTTCCGAATCTACAATGAAAGTGTGGTTTTTTCGCATCTCTACGGCCCCACAATATTGTAACTCGGTGCGTTTGCTGATAACATGTATAGTTTGTGATATATGAATTTTCAAAGTTTTGCCATTTTGGTCTCATGGTATTCCCCATACTAAAAATCGCTAAATTACGTTTTTCCGAATCTACAATGAAGGTGTGGTTTTTTCGCATCTCTATGACCCCACTATCCTGTTAACATGTATAGTTTGTGATATATGAATTTTCAAAGTTTTGCCATTTTGGTCTCATGGTATTCCCCATACTAAAAATCGCTAAATTACGTTTTTCCGAATCTACAATGAAGGTGTGGTTTTTTCGCATCTCTATGACCCCACTATACTGTAACTCGGTGCGTTGGCTGTTAACATGTATAGTTTGTGAGATATGAATTTTCAAAGTTTTGCCATTTTGGTCTCATTGGATTCCCTATACTAAAAATCGCTAAATGACGTTTTTCCGAATCTACAATGAAAGTGTGGTTTTTTCGCATCTCTACGGCCCCACAATATTGTAACTCGGTGCGTTTGCTGATAACATGTATAGTTTGTGATATATGAATTTTCAAAGTTTTGCCATTTTGGTCTCATGGTATTCCCCATACTAAAAATCGCTAAATTACGTTTTTCCGAATCTACAATGAAGGTGTGGTTTTTTCGCATCTCTATGACCCCACTATACTGTAACTCGGTGCGTTGGCTGTTAACATGTATAGTTTGTGAGATATGAATTTTCAAAGTTTTGCCATTTTGGTCTCATTGGATTCCCTATACTAAAAATCGCTAAATGACGTTTTTCCGAATCTACAATGAAAGTGTGGTTTTTTCGCATCTCTACGGCCCCACAATATTGTAACTCGGTGCGTTTGCTGATAACATGTATAGTTTGTGATATATGAATTTTCAAAGTTTTGCCATTTTGGTCTCATGGTATTCCCCATACTAAAAATCGCTAAATTACGTTTTTCCGAATCTACAATGAAGGTGTGGTTTTGTCGCATCTCTATGACCCCACTATACTGTAACTCGGTGCGTTGGCTGTTAACATGTATAGTTTGTGATATATGAATTTTCAAAGTTTTGCCATTTTGGTCTCATGGTATTCCCCATACTAAAAATCGCTAAATGACGTTTTTCCGAATCTACAATGAAAGTGTGGTTTTTTCGCATCTCTACGGCCCCACAATATTGTAACTCGGTGCGTTTGCTGATAACATGTATAGTTTGTGATATATGAATTTTCAAAGTTTTGCCATTTTGGTCTCATGGTATTCCCCATACTAAAAATCGCTAAATTACGTTTTTCCGAATCTACAATGAAGGTGTGGTTTTTTCGCATCTCTATGACCCCACTATCCTGTTAACATGTATAGTTTGTGATATATGAATTTTCAAAGTTTTGCCATTTTGGTCTCATGGTATTCCCCATACTAAAAATCGCTAAATTACGTTTTTCCGAATCTACAATGAAGGTGTGGTTTTTTCGCATCTCTATGACCCCACTATACTGTAACTCGGTGCGTTGGCTGTTAACATGTATAGTTTGTGAGATATGAATTTTCAAAGTTTTGCCATTTTGGTCTCATGGTATTCCCCATACTAAAAATCGCTAAATTACGTTTTTCCGAATCTACAATGAAGGTGTGGTTTTTTCGCATCTCTATGACCCCACTATACTGTAACTCGGTGCGTTGGCTGTTAACATGTATTGTTTGTGAGATATGAATTTTCAAAGTTTTGCCATTTTGGTCTCATTGGATTCCCTATACTAAAAATCGCTAAATGACGTTTTTCCGAATCTACAATGAAAGTGTGGTTTTTTCGCATCTCTACGGCCCCACAATATTGTAACTCGGTGCGTTTGCTGATAACATGTATAGTTTGTGATATATGAATTTTCAAAGTTTTGCCATTTTGGTCTCATGGTATTCCCCATACTAAAAATCGCTAAATGACGTTTTTCCGAATCTACAATGAAGGTGTGGTTTTTTCGCATCTCTATGACCCCACTATACTGTAACTCGGTGCGTTGGCTGTTAACATGTATAGTTTGTGAGATATGAATTTTCAAAGTTTTGCCATTTTGGTCTCATGGTATTCCCCATACTAAAAATCGCTAAATTACGTTTTTCCGAATCTACAATGAAGGTGTGGTTTTTTCGCATCTCTATGACCCCACTATACTGTAACTCGGTGCGTTGGCTGTTAACATGTATTGTTTGTGAGATATGAATTTTCAAAGTTTTGCCATTTTGGTCTCATTGGATTCCCTATACTAAAAATCGCTAAATGACGTTTTTCCGAATCTACAATGAAGGTGTGGTTTTTTCGCATCTCTATGACCCCACTATACTGTAACTCGGTGCGTTGGCTGTTAACATGTATAGTTTGTGAGATATGAATTTTCAAAGTTTTGCCATTTTGGTCTCATGGTATTCCCCATACTAAAAATCGCTAAATTACGTTTTTCCGAATCTACAATGAAGGTGTGGTTTTTTCGCATCTCTATGACCCCACTATACTGTAACTCGGTGCGTTGGCTGTTAACATGTATAGTTTGTGAGATATGAATTTTCAAAGTTTTGCCATTTTGGTCTCATGGTATTCCCCATACTAAAAATCGCTAAATTACGTTTTTCCGAATCTACAATGAAGGTGTGGTTTTTTCGCATCTCTATGACCCCACTATACTGTAACTCGGTGCGTTGGCTGTTAACATGTATAGTTTGTGAGATATGAATTTTCAAAGTTTTGCCATTTTGGTCTCATTGGATTCCCTATACTAAAAATCGCTAAATGACGTTTTTCCGAATCTACAATGAAAGTGTGGTTTTTTCGCATCTCTACGGCCCCACAATATTGTAACTCGGTGCGTTTGCTGATAACATGTATAGTTTGTGATATATGAATTTTCAAAGTTTTGCCATTTTGGTCTCATGGTATTCCCCATACTAAAAATCGCTAAATGACGTTTTTCCGAATCTACAATGAAGGTGTGGTTTTTTCGCATCTCTATGACCCCACTATACTGTAACTCGGTGCGTTGGCTGTTAACATGTATAGTTTGTGAGATATGAATTTTCAAAGTTTTGCCATTTTGGTCTCATGGTATTCCCCATACTAAAAATCGCTAAATTACGTTTTTCCGAATCTACAATGAAGGTGTGGTTTTTTCGCATCTCTATGACCCCACTATACTGTAACTCGGTGCGTTGGCTGTTAACATGTATTGTTTGTGAGATATGAATTTTCAAAGTTTTGCCATTTTGGTCTCATTGGATTCCCTATACTAAAAATCGCTAAATGACGTTTTTCCGAATCTACAATGAAAGTGTGGTTTTTTCGCATCTCTACGGCCCCACAATATTGTAACTCGGTGCGTTTGCTGATAACATGTATAGTTTGTGATATATGAATTTTCAAAGTTTTGCCATTTTGGTCTCATGGTATTCCCCATACTAAAAATCGCTAAATTACGTTTTTCCGAATCTACAATGAAGGTGTGGTTTTTTCGCATCTCTATGACCCCACTATCCTGTTAACATGTATAGTTTGTGATATATGAATTTTCAAAGTTTTGCCATTTTGGTCTCATGGTATTCCCCATACTAAAAATCGCTAAATTACGTTTTTCCGAATCTACAATGAAGGTGTGGTTTTTTCGCATCTCTATGACCCCACTATACTGTAACTCGGTGCGTTGGCTGTTAACATGTATAGTTTGTGAGATATGAATTTTCAAAGTTTTGCCATTTTGGTCTCATTGGATTCCCTATACTAAAAATCGCTAAATGACGTTTTTCCGAATCTACAATGAAAGTGTGGTTTTTTCGCATCTCTACGGCCCCACAATATTGTAACTCGGTGCGTTTGCTGATAACATGTATAGTTTGTGATATATGAATTTTCAAAGTTTTGCCATTTTGGTCTCATGGTATTCCCCATACTAAAAATCGCTAAATTACGTTTTTCCGAATCTACAATGAAGGTGTGGTTTTTTCGCATCTCTATGACCCCACTATCCTGTTAACATGTATAGTTTGTGATATATGAATTTTCAAAGTTTTGCCATTTTGGTCTCATGGTATTCCCCATACTAAAAATCGCTAAATTACGTTTTTCCGAATCTACAATGAAGGTGTGGTTTTTTCGCATCTCTATGACCCCACTATACTGTAACTCGGTGCGTTGGCTGTTAACATGTATTGTTTGTGAGATATGAATTTTCAAAGTTTTGCCATTTTGGTCTCATTGGATTCCCTATACTAAAAATCGCTAAATGACGTTTTTCCGAATCTACAATGAAAGTGTGGTTTTTTCGCATCTCTACGGCCCCACAATATTGTAACTCGGTGCGTTTGCTGATAACATGTATAGTTTGTGATATATGAATTTTCAAAGTTTTGCCATTTTGGTCTCATGGTATTCCCCATACTAAAAATCGCTAAATGACGTTTTTCCGAATCTACAATGAAGGTGTGGTTTTTTCGCATCTCTATGACCCCACTATACTGTAACTCGGTGCGTTGGCTGTTAACATGTATAGTTTGTGAGATATGAATTTTCAAAGTTTTGCCATTTTGGTCTCATGGTATTCCCCATACTAAAAATCGCTAAATTACGTTTTTCCGAATCTACAATGAAGGTGTGGTTTTTTCGCATCTCTATGACCCCACTATACTGTAACTCGGTGCGTTGGCTGTTAACATGTATTGTTTGTGAGATATGAATTTTCAAAGTTTTGCCATTTTGGTCTCATTGGATTCCCTATACTAAAAATCGCTAAATGACGTTTTTCCGAATCTACAATGAAGGTGTGGTTTTTTCGCATCTCTATGACCCCACTATACTGTAACTCGGTGCGTTGG
The DNA here is from genome assembly GCA_963576565.1 of Aspidapion aeneum. NCBI lineage: Eukaryota > Metazoa > Arthropoda > Insecta > Coleoptera > Brentidae > Aspidapion > Aspidapion aeneum. Next base: position 3,867,625 of record OY755039.1, read on the forward strand.
CTGTTAACATGTATAGTTTGTGAGATATCAATTTTCAAAGTTTTGCCATTTTGGTCTCATGGTATTCCCCATACTAAAAATCGCTAAATTACGTTTTTCCGAATCTACAATGAAGGTGTGGTTTTTTCGCATCTCTATGACCCCACTATACTGTAACTCGGTGCGTTGGCTGTTAACATGTATAGTTTGTGAGATATGAATTTTCAAAGTTTTGCCATTTTGGTCTCATGGTATTCCCCATACTAAAAATCGCTAAATTACGTTTTTCCGAATCTACAATGAAGGTGTGGTTTTTTCGCATCTCTATGACCCCACTATACTGTAACTCGGTGCGTTGGCTGTTAACATGTATTGTTTGTGAGATATGAATTTTCAAAGTTTTGCCATTTTGGTCTCATTGGATTCCCTATACTAAAAATCGCTAAATGACGTTTTTCCGAATCTACAATGAAAGTGTGGTTTTTTCGCATCTCTACGGCCCCACAATATTGTAACTCGGTGCGTTTGCTGATAACATGTATAGTTTGTGATATATGAATTTTCAAAGTTTTGCCATTTTGGTCTCATGGTATTCCCCATACTAAAAATCGCTAAATGACGTTTTTCCGAATCTACAATGAAGGTGTGGTTTTTTCGCATCTCTATGACCCCACTATACTGTAACTCGGTGCGTTGGCTGTTAACATGTATAGTTTGTGAGATATGAATTTTCAAAGTTTTGCCATTTTGGTCTCATGGTATTCCCCATACTAAAAATCGCTAAATTACGTTTTTCCGAATCTACAATGAAGGTGTGGTTTTTTCGCATCTCTATGACCCCACTATACTGTAACTCGGTGCGTTGGCTGTTAACATGTATTGTTTGTGAGATATGAATTTTCAAAGTTTTGCCATTTTGGTCTCATTGGATTCCCTATACTAAAAATCGCTAAATGACGTTTTTCCGAATCTACAATGAAAGTGTGGTTTTTTCGCATCTCTACGGCCCCACAATATTGTAACTCGGTGCGTTTGCTGATAACATGTATAGTTTGTGATATATGAATTTTCAAAGTTTTGCCATTTTGGTCTCATGGTATTCCCCATACTAAAAATCGCTAAATTACGTTTTTCCGAATCTACAATGAAGGTGTGGTTTTTTCGCATCTCTATGACCCCACTATCCTGTTAACATGTATAGTTTGTGATATATGAATTTTCAAAGTTTTGCCATTTTGGTCTCATGGTATTCCCCATACTAAAAATCGCTAAATTACGTTTTTCCGAATCTACAATGAAGGTGTGGTTTTTTCGCATCTCTATGACCCCACTATACTGTAACTCGGTGCGTTGGCTGTTAACATGTATAGTTTGTGAGATATGAATTTTCAAAGTTTTGCCATTTTGGTCTCATTGGATTCCCTATACTAAAAATCGCTAAATGACGTTTTTCCGAATCTACAATGAAAGTGTGGTTTTTTCGCATCTCTACGGCCCCACAATATTGTAACTCGGTGCGTTTGCTGATAACATGTATAGTTTGTGATATATGAATTTTCAAAGTTTTGCCATTTTGGTCTCATGGTATTCCCCATACTAAAAATCGCTAAATGACGTTTTTCCGAATCTACAATGAAGGTGTGGTTTTTTCGCATCTCTATGACCCCACTATACTGTAACTCGGTGCGTTGGCTGTTAACATGTATAGTTTGTGAGATATGAATTTTCAAAGTTTTGCCATTTTGGTCTCATGGTATTCCCCATACTAAAAATCGCTAAATTACGTTTTTCCGAATCTACAATGAAGGTGTGGTTTTTTCGCATCTCTATGACCCCACTATACTGTAACTCGGTGCGTTGGCTGTTAACATGTATTGTTTGTGAGATATGAATTTTCAAAGTTTTGCCATTTTGGTCTCATTGGATTCCCTATACTAAAAATCGCTAAATGACGTTTTTCCGAATCTACAATGAAAGTGTGGTTTTTTCGCATCTCTACGGCCCCACAATATTGTAACTCGGTGCGTTTGCTGATAACATGTATAGTTTGTGATATATGAATTTTCAAAGTTTTGCCATTTTGGTCTCATGGTATTCCCCATACTAAAAATCGCTAAATTACGTTTTTCCGAATCTACAATGAAGGTGTGGTTTTTTCGCATCTCTATGACCCCACTATCCTGTTAACATGTATAGTTTGTGATATATGAATTTTCAAAGTTTTGCCATTTTGGTCTCATGGTATTCCCCATACTAAAAATCGCTAAATTACGTTTTTCCGAATCTACAATGAAGGTGTGGTTTTTTCGCATCTCTATGACCCCACTATACTGTAACTCGGTGCGTTGGCTGTTAACATGTATAGTTTGTGAGATATGAATTTTCAAAGTTTTGCCATTTTGGTCTCATTGGATTCCCTATACTAAAAATCGCTAAATGACGTTTTTCCGAATCTACAATGAAAGTGTGGTTTTTTCGCATCTCTACGGCCCCACAATATTGTAACTCGGTGCGTTTGCTGATAACATGTATAGTTTGTGATATATGAATTTTCAAAGTTTTGCCATTTTGGTCTCATGGTATTCCCCATACTAAAAATCGCTAAATTACGTTTTTCCGAATCTACAATGAAGGTGTGGTTTTTTCGCATCTCTATGACCCCACTATCCTGTAACTCGGTGCGTTGGCTGATAACATGTATAGTTTGTGATATATGAATTTTCAAAGTTTTGCCATTTTGGTCTCATGGGATTCCCTATACTGAAAATCGCTAAATGACGTTTTTCCGAATCTAGAATGATGAAGGTGTGGTTTTTTTCACATCTCTACGGCCCCACAATTCTGTAACTCGGTGAAGAAGGTATTATTTTCGACGACATTTTTTTTTCTGATAAAGCCAAAAATATGTTATCTGGCTGTATTTTCACCTATCTTAGCAATATCGTCGTCATGTCTGTATGTGTGTGTATCCGTAACACGATAGCTCCTAAACCGCTAAACCAATATTCATAAAATTTTCAGGTGAAATAGTGTTCGGCACACGAGCTGATTAGATTTTGGTCATTAATGTTTGGGGCAATTAAAAATTTAAAAAAAAATTAAAAATGCTAACTTTTTAACGATATGCGGTTTTCGGAATACAGTAGACTACATTTTGCTCCATAATTTGTTTTATAACCAAAAACTTCGTACGAGCTTTGGTTTTGTGAGATATTTACAAAAAACTGTTTTCAAGGCTGATATATCATGGCTTCACTTAAAGTGTGCTAATAGGCTAGCTAGGAAGATATCAGATCTGTCATGGATACATTTTTTTTCAGATTTAGTTAAAATTTCCAATAAACTTTATTTACTGTCCGCACTTAAAGAGAAAATTGTGGAGGAAAAATTATTAAAGCTACTTGGTCCAATTTTTGTTGCTATAGAGGCGGCCAATCAAAAACTAAACACAAATGAACTTGAGATTGAAATGGACGATACCGAATGGAAACCACTTAGTCTAGATGATCTTAATCAAAATTTAGATGTCAGTCAAACTAGGCGAGTTTCAGGTAATAGGTAGAGACCCCTTAAAATATGTCATACATACAGGGTCTCTAGTCATGGGTAGTTACGTTACTAGATCGGAAACGTAAACATTACAGCATCCCAGGAAATTAAGAAGGCGAGACCTGTAAACCTGGGAAGACCTATAAAGTTAGTTTCTGGTCGAATATCGTACTGTAAAGTCCGCATTTAGGCTGCTTATGTCGAGACGAGAAATTCAACTTTTGCCTATCTACGGTTACATTAAATTTATTGGAGAGTAGGCGTTCTAGTGTGCAAAGCTATGATGAGAACTGATATTAAAAGGCATTTTAAATCCTGTTACAAATACCTATATTTTCATTTCAAAACGTTAGTACAAAATTTGCAAAAACAAAGCAATAACAATAGAATACTTTTTCAATAATAACATCGATAAACAATTTTAACAAACATTTAAATACAATTTTTCCTATAGTCTAACCGAAATATAGTTTTTAATTTGGGTTATTCGATTTAAGTTTAAAAGGCATGTTATTTCCCTTTAAACCCAAAAACACTGGTATGAGTCTAGGTTTTACAAGTTCCTATAAAAATTACCTCACCAAATAATGTCCAGGAGCCACTATAAGAGTTACTGTTTCTTATATCTAAGGCATCATTTTCCCTTTCAGCACCAATTTTCTTGTTCCAAACAATGTCTCGTTTCTTTTATAATTTATATATTTACTACTAAAAGTTTTTATATATTTCTACAACCTGCATCTTGTTACGTAACATACTGATTTTTAACTATTTCTAGATTACTTCTATCTTTTTTATGTCAATAGTTTCACTGCGTTTTTGATACTGATTCTAAAATTCGCGACTCGTCCTTTTATATCCCAAAATCTGTTGTTTTTTAAGAGAGATGTTCAGAACTCATTCGGCAAATTTAAAATACAAAATAATAAATAATTTTCATTTAATTTTTGTTTGACATATTCACTATTAATTATTACTTTCTATTTGTCTTATATGAAACAAACTGGCGGATGTGTTTACTCTTCTGATTTTTTTTTATATATTTAAATCAAAACACTGGTGACTAACTAATGGGTTTAACCTATTTATCCAAACTCGTGCTAAATTAATTTGTTATTTTTTAATTTCGAGAAAAAGCAATAAATCAGCCACTTGAATTGGCGGCCGCAGGCCTCAAAGAAAAATAAAAAATATTTAATATTTAATTTTTCCGCGAAATTGGCAATAAATAATTTTATTCCCTGTGCTGACTTAGTATTTTTCGGTTGTTTGGTAACCTACTTTACCAATTTAAAACGAATAAATATTTTGTTTTTTAAAAAATCTTTGATCTATTTAGTTCACAGGTGCTTTGCTAAATTTGAACACCTATTTGGTTTATCAAAATGATTTTAAAATTCAGTCTAAAACTTACTTGCGTTTCGGTCGGTTGGTCGGTAGTCAAAAGTGTGTGCCAGGTAAAGAGTGTCTTGTTCCTTATTGATATAATGTAACAATTAAGGTGATTGCTATTGTACAATGATGTGAATATTAAGTGCGTGGTCAAAGTTAGTTTTATTTTTAGGATTTTATTTATTTGTTGCTTACTTGTAAACAATTTATTTCCTTTATTTTTCGGTTATTCTTTTTTAAACCACATAAAACATGTCAAACCTATCAAAATAAACACTTCAACTGTCAACATAATCACTGCTAAATGACCAACTTGACTAAAAGAGGAACCGGTAAACAATTTTCCGGTCTCTTGGTTCTTTACCGATCCCTGTTCAGACCGGAAAGTTTTTTCAAAGGGTTGGCTTCTAAAGTGACATTTTCCTGAAAAATCTTGACATTTCGTAAAACGTCGGGGAATGTAATACAAAAAATTAATATCATCTGCTACGACTTTCTACTAAATACCGAAACCTCACGTTGTTATCTCATAAAAATATGTTTTAATATGTATTTGTCTTTGCTTATATTTTAGTTGAAGATATAGTATCGCAATCCCAAGAAAACAAAAACATTGAAATATTCACCAAACAGTTTAAGCTTCATAAAACTCATAAGAACATAAATATTCCAGATTTTCAATCTTTATTAAAATGCTTAAGTTTTGAAGATTTAGTTAGTTTAACTAAGGAATTTATTCAACATACTATGGATCAATGGGCAGAAGACCCAACTAATTGGTAAGTCGCTTTTCTTTCAGTGGCGGCTCTCGAGTTTTAATACAGGAGGGTCATCTTAAGCTTAGGTCAAAACTATATGGGTGAATCCTGCAACTACTTGTATAAAATATAGTGGTAAATATTATATTTCTGCAAAGCTCATGAAATTATAACTTAACTGACAATACTGTGGTTTTTTTAAATCAGTAAAATTAAAATTATCTTATCTTAAAAAAGAGGCACGTTTATTCTTATTTTCCAAAAATGTTTTAATTCTTTTTTTAATTTATAGAAAAATACTACTTTTCTTCGGCATAAGGAGATACAAATTAATAAAATCCGTGTAGTGGATCTCACAAAATCTGATTTGGTTTTAATCATTGTTTTACAAATTATACGATTGTATTGCCAATCCTGTCTGCATTCAATTCTTTATAAATTCATTATTACTAAATCAACTTTAATGAAATAAAAAACATCATGGTGCATAGGTTAATCAGTTTGCCCCATGATGTTTGGTTACAACCAATGGTTAAAACAAAATCAAATTTTGTGAGAACCATCAAACCGATTTTAATACTTTGTACCTTATTAAGCGGGAGAAAAATAGGTATTTTATATAAATTTAAAAAAAAACTAAAACATTTTCGAAAAATAAAAATAAACACGCCATTTTAAAGAATCAAGTATGTGTCTGTCCGACATTTTAAATTCCAAGATGGCGGCAAATTTTGATTATTACCTTTAAGAAGCAATCAATTCTCACCATGATTTTTTTTATTTTACTAAAATCGGTTTAGTAACAACAAATTTATAAGGAAGGCAATGCAGACAGGATCGGCAATGCAATCGTATAATCTGAAAAATAATGATTGAAACAAAAATAGATTTTTTTAAGAACCACCACACCGATTTTACTAGTTTTTAGTTTTTGCTTTTGTATAAATTTAAAAAAAACTTAAATATTTTTGCAAAATAAGAATAAATAAGCCATTTTCAAGATTCAACTATGATTCTGTCCGCCATCTTAAAGCAATCAATTCTAAGCAGGATATTTTTTATTTTATTAAAATCGGTTCAGTAGTAATGAATTTATAAGTAAATAAATGCAGATATGATTGGCAAGGCAATCGTATAATATTTAAAACAATGGTTGAAAAAAAAATTTTTTTTAGAACCATTGAACCGATTTTGCTGATTCATACCTTGTTGTGCATGGCAAGAATACAGCTTTTTTACTGGTTTAAAAAAATAATTAAAACATAAGAATAAACGAGCATCTTTGAAGGGTACATTTTCATTTCGTCCGCCATCTTGGATTTTGAGATGGCGGACAAAAAAATTTATTTGGTCAAAACTCTAATTAATTCCCTGCCAGGTGCAGTTTGTCCCATTGAAATCGATTTTATAGTTCAAAAGTTACAATGAAAAAAAAAATTGTCCGGTTTTTTTTGGCCCACCCGGTATATAGAAAATAATAGTTTCGATCATAGATTAAATTGATTATTACAAACATTTATTCTGGGAGGTCATTGACCAAATAACCCTATGGACTGCTTTCAATTTGTACTTAACATTAACGTATAAGTTAATGCGGAATGGGACAACTGGGCGCCGGGCCTACTCGGCGCCGCCAACTGGGCGCCGGCCAACTCGGCGCCGGACTAAAATTTTTTTTTTGATAAAATGTGTAGATGAAAAATAAAATATATTATTTATATAAAATCTTTAAAAAATCCTTTACGCAATTTTTTTTGAAATTTGTTTTTGTTAATAAAGTTAAATCCATTAAGTCGACTGTTGAATCTTGGTAGTTGTAGTGTTTGGTAACCTGGTAACACTACAATTTACGTTTTTTATTACAACAATGACGGATCCAAAAATCAAAATGGCGGATCCAAAATGGCGGATTTTCTTATTTACTAACCGATTTGTCTCAAACTTGAAATATTACATTGCTTGAGGTCATTTAACAAATTTTTTTATTCAAACTTTTATTCAAAATGGGGGTCCAAAATGGCGGATTTTCTTATTTATCTATCGATTTGTCTCAAACTTGAAATATTACATTGCTTGAGGTCATTTAACAAAATTTTTTACTCAAATTTAAAATAATCAAAATGGCGGATCCAAAATGGCGGATTTTCTTATTTACTAACCGATTTGTCTCAAACTTGAAATATTATATTGCTTAAGGTCATTTAACAAATTTTTTTACTCAAACTTAAAAAAATCAAAATGGCGGATCCAAAATGATGGATTTTCTTATTTACCAACCGATTTGTCTCAAACTTGAAATATTACATTGCTTGAGGTTATTTAACAAAAATTTTTACTCAAACTTAAAAAAATCAATATGACGAATCCAAAATGGCGGATTTTCTTATTTACTAACCGATTTGTCTCAAACCTGAAATATTACATTGCTTGAGGTCATTTAACACAATTTTTAACTCAAACTTAAAAAAATCAAAATGACGGATCCAAAATGGCGGATTTTTTATTTACTAACCGGCTTGTCTCAAACTTGAAAGATTGTAGTGCTTAGGGATCGATTTATAATAAATTTAATATATATATATATATATAATAGAGAGAATCCGCTATTTTGATTTTTTTAAGTTTGAGTAAAAAATTGTGTTAAATGACCTTAAGCAATGTAATATTTCAAGTTTGAGACAAATCGGTTAGTAAATAAGAAAATTCGCCATTTTGGATCCGCCATTTCGTTTTTTTTTAAGTTTGAGTAAAAAAATTTGTTAAATGACCTCAAGCAATGTAATATTTCAAGTTTGAGACAAATCGGTTAGTAAATAAGAAAATCCGCCATTTTGGATCCGCCATTTTGTTTTTTTTAAGTCTGAGGTAAAAACTGTGTTAAATGACCTCAAGCAATGTAATATTTCAAGTTTGAGACAAATCGGTTAGTAAATAAGAAAATCCGCCATTTTGGATCCGCCATTTTGTTTTTTTTAAGTCTGAGTTAAAAACTGTGTTAAATGACCTCAAGCAATGTAATATTTCAAGTTTGAGACAAATCGGTTAGTAAATAAGAAAATCCGCCATTTTGGATCCGCCATTTTGTTTTTTTTAAGTCTGAGTTAAAAACTGTGTTAAATGACCTCAAGCAATGTAATATTTCAAGTTTGAGACAAATCGGTTGGTAAATAAGAAAATCCGTTATTTTGGATCCGCCATTTTGATTTTTTTTAAATCTGAGTTAAAAACTGTGTTAAATGACCTCAAGCAATGTAATATTTCAAGTTTGAGACAAATCGGTTAGTAAATAAGAAAATTCGCCATTTTGGATCCGCCATTTCGTTTTTTTTTAAGTTTGAGTAAAAAAATTTGTTAAATGACCTCAAGCAATGTAATATTTCAAGTTTGAGACAAATCGGTTAGTAAATAAGAAAATCCGCCATTTTGGATCCGCCATTTTGTTTTTTTTAAGTCTGAGTTAAAAATTGTGTTAAATGACCTCAAGCAATGTAATATTTCAAGTTTGAGACAAATCGGTTGGTAAATAAGAAAATCCGTTATTTTGGATCCGCCATTTTGATTTTTTTAAGTTTGAGTAAAAAAATTTGTTAAATGACCTCAAGCAATGTAATATTTCAAGTTTGAGACAAATCGGTTGGTAAATAAGAAAATCCGTTGTTTTGGATCCGCCATTTTGATTTTTTTAAGTTTGAGTAAAAAAATTTGTTAAATGACCTCAAGCAATGTAATATTTCAAGTTTGAGACAAATCGGTTAGTAAATAAGAAAATCCGCCATTTTGATTTTTGGATCCGCCATTGTTGTAATAAAAAACGTAAATTGTAGTGTTCAGGGTACCAAACACTACAACTACCAAGATTCAACAGTCGACTTAATGGATTTAACTATACTTAACAAAAAGAAATTTCAAAAAAATTGCATAAAGAATGTTTTAAAGATGTTTTTATATAAATAATATATTTTATTTTTCATCTACACATTTTATCAAAAAAAAAAATTTTAGTCCGGCGCCGAGTTTGCCGGCGCCCAATTGGCTGCGCCGAGTTGGCCCGGCTCCCAGTTTGCCCGACGCCCAGTTGGTGGCGCCGAGTTGGCGGCGCCCAGTTGTCCTAGACCGAAGTTAATGGTACTTAATTTGGTCAAAGTCAACTTTTCGTCTTTCTTGATTTTTTTTTAATTTCAAAGTACCCACAGACAATCGTGACAAAATCATTCAAACATTAGGTACTAAACTTGTTTCTAAGTAATAATTTTTAGGTGTCAAGGATTAATACTTCAACAAATCCTTTCAAGAAACACAAGACTAAACGTTCTTAATCAAGAGTGCTTAGAATTTGTTCAGGATGCTTTCATTGCTGCAAATCAAGATTTGACTCAATACATTTGTCAGTGTAATTACCCGCTACCCAACTGTCATAATTTTAAACCAAAGTATTACAATATAGGCTTAGCATTAATAGAAATTACCGACCAAAGAGACTTAATACTGCAAAAAATTCCTTATTACTTCAAAACTTGCCAGGACAAGCTTCGTCTGTCATTAACCGTCCAATATTGTGATAAAGACTTATTTATTAGTCAAGCGACCGAATTTACTTATGATAAATGGGACCAAACCATGCGACTTTTTGTAAAACTTTCAAAAGGCTACTGTTTAAACTGTGATAAAAAGATAGATTCGAAAGGAATTTTATCGTGGAGTGAATTTTCATCTATAATTTTACGGGTAAGTTTATTATAGCGCCATTTTACAAATTAAATTTAATTCTACTACTACTACTACTACTACTACTACTACTACTACTACTACTACTACTACTACTACTACTACTACTACTACTATGTCGGTTTAGAACGTTTTTCTACGTTGTCCGACGCCTATTCTCCACCTCCTTCGATCCTGACAATCATCTTCTGTCAGATTCTTTTGACTCATTGATCTTTGGATTGACTGTTGCCATTCTAGTTTAGGACGTCCTCTTTTTCTGCGCCCTTCTGGTTGCCACTCTAGGACCTGTTTTGGTAATCTTTCGTCGTTCATCCGTTGTACATGGCCGTACCATATCAGTTGCCTTTTAGTGATGTCATCCGTTATGCTTCCCTCGATTCCCATTCTTTCTTTTATGATCTCATTTCTTATGTGATCTATTCTAGATATTCTCATTGATCTTCTTATTGCATCCATTTCGACACTTTCCATTTTTGTTTTGTATTTTTCTGTTACGCGACAAGTGTCTATTCCATACAACAGCGTGCTTTTTAACAATGTTTCATATATGTTAAATTTTACATTCTTTGTTATCTCTCTACTCCATAAAATACTGTTAAGACATTCAATAACCTTTTTTGCTTTTACTATTCTTTTTTCCAATTCTTTACAGTATGTTCCTGTTTTATCAAATGTGACACCCAAGTATACATACTCATTGCGATATTGTTTGTCCATTGTCTAGTTAGAGTGTCTACACTCACTGGATTCGTTTCCAATACATAAGTACTGTGTCTTGTCCACGTTCACTGTTAGTCCCCACTTTTGGTATTCTTCCGTTAACTTTCTCATCATATACTCCATGTCTTCTTTATCATTAGCTACAATTACTTGGTCGTCAGCAAACTGTAGTGTGTATATAGTAAATCGGTCGTTAAGTTGTATTCCCATGCCGTGCACTATACGTTTTCAGTTTTTTAGAGCCACTGCGATATATATTTTAAAAAGAGTTGGAGAGATACAACATCCCTGTCTTAAGCCTTTTGTTACCAGAAATTCTTTTGAAAGTCGATTTCCAATTTTAATTTTAGATTTTGACCCTTTGTATAGTTCTTTTATCGCTTTTATGTATGTATGATTGATATTAGTTCGTTCCAACACCGTCCATAATTTTTCTACTGGAACGGTATCATATGCTTTTTGTAGATCGACAAAGGTAACATGAGTCTCTAAATTTCTGGCGCTTCTTTTCTCAATTACTTGTTTTGTCTGTGCGTATTTAAATTTAATTCACGGGTACTTAATTTCACGTTTTTTAGTATTATTTGGCTTAAAAATTCCACTGGTTGACGCTCACGTGTCTTGATGGCGGGTAAAAACGCGATAAGTGTTGATTTCGCCTGAAAGGCAGAAGAGCTGTCGTAGGTCACGGACTAGTTTGTGTCTTTTTATTTGTATCGATATGTATAACAGTTTATTTTCGCCTGATCTTGTTCTTGTTTCTCTCGTATCTCGGTAGATGGCACTTCTTGCGAGAGTTTTCTTACTATTTACATAGGATTAGAGGCAAAACCGTCTGATTAACTTCGCAAGAGTGTCACATTGACCAAGCAGTGTTCTGATGAGTCCCATAAGGACTAAAAGAGAAACTGCCTATTTTTAAAGCTGTAAGCTGGAGACCCTGAAGCCTTGGAGATACTCAGTCCATGAAGAAGGGCAGTTTCTCTTTTAGACAATGTCACAATCAAGAGTCGTTTAGGGTCGTCTAAAATCTCCTGCTTCTTTCTTCACTTGTGGATGTGATCCCATCGGGTTTGTATTTCAACTCTTTAACTTATCGCTTCATCGGATGCAATTAGAAATAATATCAGATTGATGACATATGTCAGTTGTCAACCAACTGTTGGCGTCGCAAATCCACCGATGTACAAAAATAGATGAAAAAAAACTTTCACAATATAAAATAAATAATACTTAAATGTCCAAAACAAGACATACATATAAAACATTATTAAATCTCTTTATAAACATTGAAGTAGTCTTAATACTCTAATATATGTTAGCTCCCGCTAAATTTCGCGGTTGTTTTTAACTTTTTAAAACCACACAATTGTATGAAGGACAGAGTGCATTTCGCGCATTTGGACATGCGCACCAACAACCAGCGAGATCCTTTGTCAATCGCCTCGAGAAATGGCGTGTGAATTTCGTTCTCCAACTATTTCAAATTTCTACACCTGAAAGTGCTCGATTTTGGTGTACTGAAGCATAGAACTAGAAACTTCAGCCCTTCAGCTACGTGGTGACATCATTAGATCCAAAAAGGGGCCCCTTGGAAGTGGATAAATTGGCTGCAAACTGGTGAGTGCCTTTGTTTCTGATTGCCGTTGTGTGGCACAACAATTAACCTATGGACGTTTGATTATTTCGTAATTTCATATCAATATATTTATGTTTGTTCGCGCTTCATTTAATTAAAATATTTACAGTCCATTGCAGTTATCGTTTTTCTAACCGCGAGCTAACAATATATTAAAAATCAGACAAGTTTCGTGGCTAATCGGGTAAAAAGAAGTTTTTGTTTCTCTCATATTCTTCCGTGAGTAGTCTGAAAGTTTAACCTCACGGGTGTCCAAGATCTAATAGACACCTAATAAGTGTTGACAGTTATCTGTTTCATCCTTATATGACTCCTCAGAACACTACTTGGTCAATGTGACACCGTTTCAAAGTTAATTAGACGGTTTTGTCTCTAATCCTATGTAAATAGTAAGAAAACTCTTGCAAGAAGCGCCATCTACCAAGATACGAGAGAAACTAGAACAAGAACAGGCGAAAATAAACAGCTATACATATCGATCAATAAAAAGATCGATTACAAATAAAAAGAAACAAATCATCTGTGACCTACGACAGCTTTTCTGCTTCAGGCCAGATTTTACTTTATAAAATAATGTGTGTTTCTAGTTTTAAATATTTTAAGCAAACCCAAATGATCAGAAAACTGCGTTTTGCAGAGTTTTCAGTAGTTAACGAAAAATATAACAGATATATTTTTTTAGAGTTTGGGAGCCCAAAACACGTTAAAACTACTTAAAAGATACTCAAGCTCTATACCAAATGGAGCACTCAACCATACATTTTACCAATCGTGTATTTTTATGGCTACATTTAACTGCGGGACTACATGCCAAGAGCCAAAACTTGCGGTGGACTTTGTGAATAACTTGGATGAACTATCTTTGTTAAAGGTTCGTAAATTACTATGTGTGTTCCAAAACTGTACAAAAATTCCACCAGCTCGACGTTCACAAGGCGCAATTCATACTATACGTACCGTCACGTCACCGTACCGTCAACGAAACTTTTGACGGCGCCCAATTCACATTATACCGGCAGGATCCGTTCAGTCCATAGCATGCAAAGTGAAGTGCTCATAGTTGGCTTTGAAAACAATGGCAAATTTAAATTCGCAGATGCGAATTTTCAAGTGCGCATGCGTGTTTTTTCAGGTAGACACACACAGCTGCTATGTGTGTGGAGGCCATATTGACATTTACCAAATTTAAGGATGGAGAAAACATGGGTGCATGTTGAATTTTCTAATTCTAAAAAACATAGTTTATTGGTATTCAAACTGAACCCACCATTTCTCCAACTTGAAATTTGATGAGGATCCTGCTAAAACGTTGAGGAAAAAATATATTTTTTAGTACACTTCTCTGATTTTGACATGATATAAACATATTTCCTAACCAGAAATATTTGAAAAAATTAACATGTCATGCTGGTATAAAGTTAAAGGCGAAACTGACATTGTCTTAAATAAGATTTTATTTGTAATCAAAGTTCATATGTCAATGTATTTAAATTTGCACAGTTAATTATGTAATCGGCGGTATTTATTTCCATTTTATAAACAAACGATAACAAAAACACAATGACGCGACCGGCAAATCAAAACAAACTCATACGTCTTTACTAAGGTAAGAACCGGCAACATGTAGGAAGGGCAACGAACATTTTAGCACGATGAATATGGCCGACGTCAACCAAAACAAACATTCCTCCCGCCCCCGCGCGAGAACAGCTGAAATATGGCTACACACCGCTGAAAAACGGGTGAAATTGAAATCTTATCCCGCGCGGTGCTGCCGGCTTGTAATTATTTACGCTAGAAAAAGTTCACCCAATAAGGCGCTGACTGTGACGTAGCACGGCACCCCGACACAAAATATGATTTCGGAACGTACCACCAACTAATCTAATCGTGTCATTGACTGAACTTATACATTATTATCCGATTATTTACCATCTCTTTCTAAACTAATGTATCAGTAAGGGCGCTTAATAATATTAAACACACATGAGTCTAATAACTAAACAGTGGTCTACTCGTTTTATTTACTAAACTCACACATTGTCATCCAGCTACTTATTCTCTCTTTTTAACTCAAAGTAGAGGGACGGGCGCACCCAATCTAAAACAGTCATGCCATTTTGACAATCAACGTCAGTCGATTTTCTGATGCACACAGTGGGCTCGCGGACCTAATTTTTGGCCAAAAAGGGTTAAATTAAAAATATACTGAAACTTCTAAACACCTTTACTAAAAAGAGTAGATGGTCCAGTAGGCCTTGAACAACTATAATTTAATTGACGTAACTTTCAGTTATTTTTTAGAAGTGTTATTTTTCGCGTAAGTACCATATTTGTATGGCCGTCTGATCAAGATTTTATGCCATTTTACGACAATATTTTATGTTGTATAAAATTCGCATAAAATAAATCTTGTCAAAAGAGGTAGGGGAAAGGGGGGCAAAATGGGTTACGCGGGTAAAACGGGATATCGCAGTTTTAAGTAAATTGCGCAAAAATGAAACCTCTTAATATCAGATGTTTTATCCTTATGACTGGTTCAACTCTCTGCAATATGATTGGTGCCGGTCGGCTGAGCTTAAGTTGGTTTTTGCTCAATGTGATGTTGTGCGCTGCTTATTGTAAAAATATCTTGCGCATTTTGTGACGGTAAGTACATTTTTTACGGACTTCTAAAATTTTGTTTACATTGAAAAATTAGTGGGTTTATGTATTATTTATAATTAAACGCATCGCCCGTAAAATTCGCCCTTTACTATGTATGATTTTTGTTTGAATTTAACTGGTGGTTTGGGGCAAAACGGGGTTTTTTTATTGGGGCAAAATGGGTACCTTGTTATACCTCGTAACCTACACCCCATTTTGCCCAAAAAATTTTTTTGATAGCATTACTGAAAGTCGTATTTATGTTGTCTTTGCAAAAAATTGAAGCAAAATTCGTGTAGGAGAGTCGACAGCGATGACTTGGTTACTAAATTTAATTATTATAAAATGTATTTACATTATATTACAACTTTTTATTTTTTAAATAAGTATTTTAACTTGTTTAGTATTTTAATAAATAAAACTGGTCTTACAAAAATATTGATTCTAAATTACTTTTCAACGCAGCTTTGTTGCACATTACACAGTGAGCTTTAACCTTGAATAACCTAAGTACCAGGTTTGACACAAATCGGTTTATAAATATAGGATAGTCTATAGGATAAAGATTTTGGGTCCGCCATGCAAGTTTTTTTTTGTTTGAGTAAAAAATAATAATAAGCGGCGTTAAACACCGCAGAGTTCTAGATATAATACATATCGGTTTAAAAATGTAAAGGTTCTGCATTTCGGATCTGCCATGATATTTTTTCTAGGTTTGAGTCAGAAATCTTAATTTTGGCTTTTAAGTTCCAAGTTTGATACATATCGGTTCATAAATAGAAAACTCTGCCCTTTTGGATCCGTCATATAATTTTTAAGTTTGATTTCATAATTATACTTAACGACTTTAGACACGCCAAAGTTCCAAATTTGAAACCTATTGGTAAATAAGTTTTTTTTAAATTTAAGTCAAAAATCATATTTAGCGACTATTAACACTAAATTTTATACTTACGTGTTCATAAATAGGAAAATTCGCCATTTTGGATTCGCCATTTTGATTGTACATACTTCTTTCTCATTTCAAAACAAAATATTTTTACAAAACCTATTTTTCTAATTTTGGTCAAAAATCAGATCCGGGAGCCCACTGTGCAGCGCTATGAGTTGGACAGCAATAAAAAATAAGCTGTGCTTTAAAAAGAGATGCAAATGAGTATGTTCCAAAATTACAATTTATGTCGGGGTGCTAATGTCAACCTACGTCACGAGTCAGCGCCTAATACAGATAATAAAAAGAACTAGACAATCATGTCGTAAGGGAAGATTTAACTTTTTTTAAATAAATCAATTAAAAATACTGTTTTGTTGTCTAGTTTTGGGAGGGCACTGCCCCGTTGCCCTCCCTGTAGCAGCCGCCACTGCATTGAACTGCCCGTGTATTGGAGTGTGAGACCAAGAAAGGAGTACCGACATTTAAAATGGCGTTTTTTAATTTTTTAAACTACAATTTATTTAATTTTTGTTGGTTTTTAGCTTCAAAAATCCTTAACAAGACATCTAGACAAAAAATATTTAGAAAAAGGAACGTCAGCTATAGGCGCAAATTCTAACGATACAGGTCAAAATTGCTCATACTGCCATCTACCGCTGAAAAATCCAATTCTGGGTAGTGACAGGAGATTTATCTTGGAATGCGCTCATCAATTTCACAGTCTTTGTTTTAGTAGAATTAATAGTCAGTGCAATTTGTGTAAATAATTTAATTTAGGAAGTTAGCTCTTATACAAATAGAAAAATAAATAGAGCATTTGTCAAACCTGCGCAGACTAGAGGAAATCAGAAGAAATTGAAATCCTCCATTTTTTCACAAATTGAGCAAGGCCATTGAACGAAACTCGTGGTAAAACATCATATAGAGCCACTGATCTCAATTAAAGATATTTGACAGAGCGTCACTGCTCATTTTCAATGGCGACCTTTAGGGGTGCTTGCTTATACAGGGCTATCAAAACGGACGGGCCACGATCCTCCACTTTGTTGACGTCACATCCGGGGCTGATTTTTTTTTGATGGTCACGTTACGACACAGCTGATTGTCTTTAAAATATTGAAGTTAGAATGACGGTTCATGAATATTTAATTTTTTTTTAAATAACGCCGTTTTTGTGATTGTTTTTACTTTATTCTTGCAGAACAATTCTTTTTAAATGTATAGTAATCCTTAATTTTTCATAGCCGCTTCATTAGCTCACACAATAATTCAGTTTAAAGCAGAAGCAAATGTGACAATCACAGATGACAAAGTCAAATACATGTCAAATATAACAGTTGGCATGTGGTACATGGCGGGTAATTTGAATTCAAAATAAGAAATGCTAAATCTTGAAGATTTTAACCTTTTAATCATGTTGCTTCCTTACAAACCTTTGGTGGAATATCGGGATGGTGTATGAGAATATTTCACTGAAATTTTGCGAAAATCTGTAGTGCCATTTTGAAAATATCATAAAAAAACGTCTGACCTCCCATAAGACCCAATGTAAAATTCAGCCCCGGGAGAACAGCTGATTTTTTCAGGGTCGTGGCCTCTATTTTTGTGTTGGCCTTGGCTTATACTACGCTTGTAAGGATACTGTGTTCTGAAGCCTAGCGACGCAGTTTTCGGGATTCAGTGACCCTATATGTTTGTTCACCATAACGACCTCTATGGGTAACTGCGTGTACTTAAAATTTGTGAAAAAATGGCGGCCATGGTTCCGCAGTATTCGAAGCGCTATCTAATAAATTTTTAGCGCACTTTGCCAAGGACTATAGACATAAAGGACTGCTTAGTTCCATTTAACCTGTGTTAACAAATTGTGCGGCGTGAGGAGAGCAGCGTGACGTCACCACTGGTACTAAATCCTTTGTTTGCGTTCGTTGTATATGATGTTATTCGTATTTTCAAGAGAGTTTTGTTGATATTTCGCTGAATAGTTTGTGTTTTTTGGATTGTTTCAGTACAGTGCTACTAAGAAAAGACACATAAATAAACATTTTCACGTTTGGTTTGTTAACAGTGTGTAAAAATTCGATTCAGGACAGAGAAGAACGTTTGTTTACACGGTAAAAAAAATGGCCACGATTTTCTCAGCAAATGGGCTTCTTGTTTAATAATATCTATCAAGAAAATTACAAAAGATTTTAAATTGAAAAGGAATATTTTTCTAAATTAAATATTATTATTTATATTAATATTTTTAATTTGTTGTATGTATCTGTACTTTTCTGTTTTTTTGTAAAAATGTAATAATAAATACTTTTTTTATGTTCTATATTCCCGTTTTTTAATTATCTAATTAATAATCTCTTAACATGCTTTAAAAAGGGGTTGTAATGTTTAAAAAAGGTAAATCTATCACAGACAGCTGAATACTCAGCTAATTGTGATTCAAAAATTTGATACTCCTTTTTTTTAATAAAATTACAAGTTAAGAAGATACAGGCTGTCAAAATTACCTCCAAAAATGTATAAAAAATAATCTTTTTTTTTTTAAATTAATTTTTGCTTATTATTCTCTTATTCTTTTAAAAAATATCAATAATATTTTATTTATTATTATGTGTCACTAAAGGCTTGTTTTTATTAACAAAAAATATTTAAAAAAACATTGCGTTTAATATGGCATTTATAAAAGTTTATACCAAAAAAATTGTTTTTTCTAAAAAAAATGACCGACTAATTTTTTTCAAAATAAGTTTTATTTCAATTTATTGCTCTTGTTCTGATACACGACTTTACCCAATTTCATGTTTTAACTGCGTTTTTTGAAAAAGTAAAAAAAATTGCCAACTTTTTTTTTTTTGAAAACTTTATTAATAAAAAAATCAACATTACATTCATAAGGTACAGTTTCCCTAATCAGTGCTTATAGCTCTGGCCTCGAGAATTTGCGTTTAAAACATTTGGTTTGTTGGTGGTAAAAAACATAAACTTAAGGCAAAAAATACTTATAGAAACATTAGCATTAAATTTTAACTAAGCTAATCTATAATGTTATTTTTGGTACATATTATGAGATCAAATCTAACTTGTAAATTACTACAAAAACTTAAAACAAGTTAATAAAACACTTGCAATGTCCAGTAATTAAAAATACACAACCTTAAAATACATAAGTACTTTAAATAATACACTTAAATATAAAATATTAAAATTTGATCTTTTCATTTGTTTTAATATAAATCTTAACTAAATATTAAACATTGCTAACAAAAGCATTCATTTTTACTTATATCTTCTGTCTTAACTAAATATTAAAGGATGCTAACAAAAGTATTAATTTTACTTATATCTACATAAATGTCCTCTAATTTGTACTATTTAAAAAATATTCTTTAATTTTGGTTACAAACAGGTCTAATTTGTTTATTGATTTTATTTTTTGTGGTAAACTGTTAAAGGTTTTCGATGCATTTACTATGGGATTAAATAGGCCACAGTTAGTTCTGGTGTAGTTACAATAAATGTCATTATTGGATCTTGTTTGATGGTTATGAATTTGTCGAGAAAATGTGAGCTCAGTGTTAGATTTTTGAAGATCATTTATAATTATAACTTTGATGCTCTGTATCTCTACAAAGAAAGAGTTTTGACCCATGCATTATAGGAACTTTTTTATCAGAAATGACCTCCTCTATCACCTGTTGGCCTATGGCCCCTAAGGGACTGTCCTTAAATTACGTAACGCTTTAGGGTGGAGGGGGGGGGGGTTTAGCCTTGCGTTACACTCAATGTTTTTTAATGTGTTTTTTCTTGCGTTACGAAGGGGGGGGAGGGGGGGTCAAAAATCCTGAATTTTTGTATGTATGGGTACTACATTATGTGTAGCTTTTTTTTTCACTTTAAGTATTTAAATTTAATTTATTTAACAGATATTTCAAATATAAAATCCTTTATCATCCCTGTAAAGACAATATTTTTAAATGTACAATGCCTCAATTTTGCATAAAATTTAATTTGCATAAAGAAAATAGCTCTGAAAGCACATAAAATCCAATAAAACGATAGGCGCGCTTTTTTGCCCAGCACAAGTGGTGACGTAACAGCGAGTTTGCCGTTGAACATCGATTGCAGACAGATTCGGCAAACTGAGCAACCTGTGTAGTATATAATCGTTGGCACTGTGCTACGTCGAAAACCGTAGGCGATTCTCTTGCTGTATGTTTTGAAACAGTGTGGTTCAATAAATACGTCATCAATTGGTGACGTTTCATATCTATACAAGGCCAACACAAAAATAGAGGCCACGACCCTGAAAAAATCAGCTGTTCTCCGGGGGATGAATTTTACATTGGGTCTTATGGGAGGTCAGACGTTTATTTATGATATTTTCAAAATGGCACTACAGATTTCCGCGAAATTTCAGTAAAATATTCTCAGACACCATCCCGATATTCCACCAAAGTTTTGTTAGGAATCAACATGATTAAAAGGTTAAAATCTTCAAGATTTAGCATTCTTTATTTTAAATTCAAATTACCCGCCATGAACCACATGCCAACTGTTATATTTGACATGTATTTGACTTTGTCATCTGTGATTGTCACATTCGCTTCTGCTTTAAACTTAATTTTTGTGTGAGCTAATGAAGCGGCTCTGAAAAATTAAGGATTACTATACATTAAAAAAAAATTGTTCTAAAAGAATATAGTAAAAACAATCTCAAAACCGGGTTTATTTAAAAAAAAAACAAATATTCATGAAGCGTCATTCCAACTTCAATATTTTAATGACAATCAGCTGTGTCGTAACGTGGCCTTCAAAAAAAAATCAGCCCCGGATGTGACGTCAACAAAGTGGAGGATCGTGGCCCGTCCGTTTTGATAGCCCTGATCTATATTTTCGAATTAATGGGCGTTATACGACGAAATACCGTTCACAGAGGTGTAAATTGTGAATTTATTGTCAATATTTTAGTAAAAACTAAATAAAATTAATCTCAATTAAAAAAACAAAATTTTAGCATTGATTTTTCAGCTAAACGTCAAAAAATGACATACCATGTGTCAGTTTCAAAACGAGCTTTTACCTCGTTTCAAAACTGACGCATGTTATGTCATTTTTTGACATTTAGTTAAAAAATCAATGGTAAAATTTTGTTTTTTTAATTAAGACATTGTTTCTTAATTTTATTTAGTTTTTACTAAAATATTGACAATAAATTCACAAGTTACACCTCTGTGAACGATATTTCATCGTATAACGCCCACAAATTCGAAAATATAGATATTAAACGTCACCAATTGATGACGTATTTATTGAACCACACTGTATCAAAACATACAACAAGAAAATTCGTCTCGTGGCTTGGAGCGACCCAGTATTTCAGTTAAAATGAATGAATGTGTGCCCAAATATTTTTACCCAAAGACTCTATAGTTTTACTCTGTAACATTAGTTCTGAAATAGTACAGTTTACACTAAAGGTATTTAAACTTCTTGAATAAATATTTTTTATCTTTGAAAATAGAGTCCGATATTGACTAAGTGAAAACTTAATATAAAGGAATATAGTAGTTTTTGTAAACTGCTCATTCCGCGAACTGTTTGTGTTTATTTTGTTGGTAAATAAAATAGAACCAATTTTTAAGAAATAAAATATTTTTATTTGAATAATTTATATTTTTTTTACAAACCGGAAAATCTATCGAACAGGCGATGCACCTAGGCAAACATTAAAAAGTAATTTTTGTCGACAAAATGGACTGCACAAACGCAAACCAGTATGGCCATCCTGTTTACTGGTTTGCGAATAAGCAAACATTGGCATGTTTGAGTTTTTTGCAAATTTCGTTCTTGTGTGTGGATGGCATGTTTGGAATATTTGCGAATACTCCAAATATTTGTCCAAATACCTCAAAATCGCCATATCATTTTTATCAAATAAATTTCTCTAAAGGAGATGAACTTTAGTAACCAGTATTTTTAAAATCCATTTGATGTCACGTTGGCCATATTCGGTATTTAAAAAAATCCAAGATCCTTTCTAAGAGCAAAAATAAAATAAAACAAAAATCGTGGTTTCTGCTGTTGAGAAAAGTAGAGTTTAAGTTAAAGTATACATAAACTCCCATTTACGTGTTCGGGTCAGAAGGTAAATTGGCAAAACAATAAAAATCGCTAGATGTAGTAACTTTTATGAATTTTTTGACAAACTAGTATTTATGTATTTTTTGAAATAAAATAAAATAAATATAAAAACAGTTGTTGTATTGATTTATTAAAACAACCTGTAGTTAACAAGTTTCAATCAGGTTTTGTGCAAAAGAAACAGCGTGTGCCTAATCCTAGAAGTTTAGATTGGGCACACGCTTTGTATCTAGATAACTTAAGCTCATCACACACAAAAATATAGCATAAGCTCTGACAAATTCAATTCAATTTTTTATTCACCAATAACTTACAAAGTCAGGTTTCGTCCTTAAAGAAAAATCATTAAAAAGTTGTACAAAAAAAGAGAATAAAACGTGATATAAAAAAGAAAGTATAAAACGTAGGTACACTAAAAAAACTTAACAAACTTTGACATAAAAAAATGTGCATAGATCAACCTTTCTCTAAGTAGTTTTCAAATTCAACTAGTGTATAAAACACTCAACAATAGATCAGCTATCGCCCAGAATAGTCCAGTCAACGAGAGGGTTGTAGAGTGCATGGAGGGGGGGGGAGAATTTTTGTCCGGGGATAGTTTTAGTGTAGTTAGGACATTAACATATCAAAAGTCCCCACCTCTAGCCCCCCGCTTCAGTGGCAGAGGGGGGTAAGAAGGTACAATTTTTCGGTTTTTTGTCTATAACTCGATTACGGCTCGGTGTACAAAAAAATGTTATATTAAAATATTTTTTGATTTTTTTGAATACTAAGGCAATTTTCCTACTATTTTTTAGTATATTCTTATAAAATAATATTTTTCAGATATACCAGTCGTTATTTTTTTTAGCCCGCTTCATTTTTCTTTACACAAAAACTAAAATTCGAAGAAAATAATGTGTTCGTTTCAACCTCAAAAATCATCCGCTGACCTACCTCTTTGTTTACTACCCAATAGTCCTCGGTTCACCTTTGATACTAAACGATCACATTCAGTTTGACTTGTAGTTTAAGTTTCGTGTAATAAAATACTCTGCCAATATATGGGCCCCTAAGCTCACACTAGGTACTATAGTTATAGTGTACGTGTGAGCTAATATAACTAAAAACTGAAATATATTTTGTTTAACTCCAGACTAAATTACCTTTTGTTTGATACCACACAAGCCATGTTTTGACTTAAACGGGTCTACTACGTTATACCTCGATGCTTGAAAATGGGTGTTTCTTTTTTTAATGATAAGTTGAGGTCGTTTTATACTGTTTTCAAGAAAAAAAAATGCGGATTTTTCGCATTTTTTTTAGAAATTTAAAAATTAAAAAATTAGTAAAAACTCATACAAATTGCTATAGAAATAATTTATTTGACGTTTGTTATTTCGAGAAAGAGCGGGACGGCTCACAATCGACGGAGCTTTAAATAAATGGTAATTTAGCCAAAAATAAGGTGACCAACTATCTAGCAAGAGGCGATAAAAAGTTTTTAAGAAATGTATTTACGCATAGAAAAATGGTTACACCAAATTTTTGAAATCTAATGTTCGGCCTGACATCTTGCTCTTTTAATTTGTCGCGCATTTTTGACTCCGTAAAATCGTCCAAAATCGTCTATTGAGCATTTATAATGAAAAAAATGATGCAGAAACAATTATGATAATGATGATTTACAGAAATTCAGCAGTTCGGTTTGGTTCGGGTCGATCTTAGTTTAGGTTGGCTGTGTCTTAAAGTAATTCAGCAGGAGTCGGCTGCGCCGACTCCTGCTGAATTACTTTAAGACCCAACAAACCTAACCTAAAACCAAACCGAACGGAACTTAACTGAATCAAATTGAACCAAACCGAACCGAACTAAACCAAAACGAACGGAACCGAACCAAACCGAACCGAACCGGACTGAACGGAACCGAACCGTACCGCACAAACAATCAGCAAGAATCGGCTGCGCCGATTCTTGTTGAATAGTTCTAACTAAATAATTTCCCACCCTCAGATGCACCGTAACAAGGCTTTGCTGATCCATTCTCTATCTTTGTTGTTTTGTATGTGAGCAACAAGGACTTAATCGCGATTAAATCCATGATCGCGCTTCAGTGCTTACGGTGCATCTGAGGGTAAGTCAGCGTAAGCAAATCCAATTGGGAAATTTGAAATAGCCGAATGACCTGGAAAGTGTCGGCCAAGCAAAAACTCAATCAATGTGTCAAAACATCTGTGGGAAGGTCAACTGTACAAATTTTCAAAATTATGTGAAAAAACCGAGAAAAAACACGAAAAACTAGGTATGTAATTAATTTAAAATTGTTAAATTATTAATCCTAAGCTAATTCATAAATTTATGTCGAAAATTTGACGATGCAGTGATAGAAATTGATTTTTTTCAACCAAAACAAGTCAAAGAAAATCACTATGTAACGTTTTTTAAAAAATTATTTTTAAAAAAAACCATACTTTTTTTTTTAATTTCCCGTATCCAAATCGACTAAAAATAGTCCAAAGAATCATTTTCATACAAAAAAATCGTTATATAGAGCGTTTTGACGAGCGAGGTATAACGTAGTAGAACCGACTTAAACTCAAATTTTTGAAATCTACCCCCACCCTTAAAGAAAACAAAAAACTAAAATGTATTTTGTTAAACTCTGGACTCAATTACCTTTCGTTTGATATCACACACACCATATTTTCCCTTAAACTCTAATTGTTAAAATATACCCCCACCCTTTTTTTTTAAATAAATTAAAATGTATTTTGTTTAACTGCAGACTCAATTACCTTTCGTTTGATATCACACACGCCATATTTTCACATAAACTCTAATTTTTGAAATCTATCCCCACCCTTTTATTTGGTTTCTGTTCGGTGGATTTTGTTCATTTTTAAATGGGACCATCTCGACCCAAGACCCAGCCTAGGTACCAAATTTCATTAAAATCGGCCAAGCGGTTTTTGAGTTATGCGCGTTGGTCGTTACAGACATACAGACACACAGACAGACAGAGCAACAAAAAAGTTTCAAAATCATCTGAAACGCAAAAATATATAAAAATTTTTGTAATCGGAGCAACTTTTTTTTTCTCGAAAAAATTAGGATCACCATAGCTCACACTACTATAGTATAGTATATGTGTGAGCTAAAATAAAGCGGGCTAAAAAAAAATAACGACAATACGTCTAGAAAATTATATTTTAAAAGGATGTACTAGAAAACAGTAGGAAAATGGCCTTAGTTTTCAAAAAATTATTTTGTTTACAAAAAACAGCTGAACCACCAGTGACGTCAAAATTCGACATACACTTATAAGATCCGAACACCGGTCTATTCTATCCACCTTGGGATTGACCTGTGAGCTTGACAATTCTTATCAAATCTGTGATTCTGTACTTTGACTTGTTCTGTGGTTTGACTCAACTTTTTGTTTATTTTTGGCCCAACGCCCAAAATCATAAAATTTTTTGAAAAAAAGGAATTTTTTCGGCATGCCACCTCCCACAAGTAGTTTAGTTTTTTTTAATTTAAATCGGAAAAATTTAATAATTAATTCACGGATTATCACAGCTTGAGGTTAAAGGTGCATTTTGGCAAAAAATGTTAAACAGCAAACAAAAACATTATTTACATGTTATTTTTTTTATTACTGGTATAATAGTTTTTGAAATATTTAGTGGTGGGCTACAGGTCCTGAACAATGGAGGTGTTTTTCAGCCGACCACCGAAATTAACCCTTGGATAGAATATGGTGCATTTGGTGCAAGTCTTTTATATGGAATACGTTTGGTGACTTTTTTACCTCTACCACAAGTTTTATTTAACTTTATAGGACTCATTTTTTATAATGCATTTCCTGAAAAAATCATGCTTAAAGGTTCTCCTCTTCTTGCACCTTTTATTTGCATAAGGGTAGTTACGAGAGGGGACTATGCTGGACTAGTGAAAAATAATGTTAACAGAAATATGAATAAATGCTTGGACACTGGTTTGGAAAATTTCCTTATTGAAGTAGTGACTGATAAACCTATTGGTTTAGAACAACATCGCAGGGTGAGGGAACTTGTAGTGCCTTCAAATTATAGAACTAAAACTGGTGCATTATTTAAATCTAGAGCGTTACAATACTGTTTAGAGGATAATATTAATATTTTAAATGATAATGATTGGATTGTGCATTTAGATGAAGAAACACTTTTGACAGAAAATTCAATAAAAGGAATTCTTAATTTTGTTATGGATGGAAGACACCAGTTTGGTCAAGGGCTAATTACATATGCAAATGAAGAAGTAGTCAACTGGATCACAACACTTGCAGACAGTTTTCGAGTTACAGATGATATGGGAAAATTGAGACTACAGTTTTTATGGTTCCATAAACCTCTTTTTAGTTGGAAAGGATCATTTGTTGTTACACAGGTAAAATTGTAGACCACCACACAAATCTATAAGGGTTATTCTCATGAAATTCACTGAAAACTAGGCTAATTTTGAAACCAAACTTAGAATAGGATAATACTCGCAATAATATTAGGATAGGATAATATTAGTATGAGGAAAGTCAAAAAATCAACCTAAAATTGATTCTATAAAAACAGACAATGGAAACCATGTGTCAGACAAAAAACAAATAGGCAACGAATTCAACAGACATTACAGCACTTTAGGACAAACCTATGCAGAAAAAATACCCCCCTGTAACGACAATTTGGAAGATTTGGGCAGGCTGGAAAGCAGCATGTGTCTGTATTTTGTAGAGCAAAAAGAAATTTTGGAGGCTATTAAATTGTTAAAAACTAAAAAAAAAAAAGCCCTGGCTGGGATGAAGTAAAAACCGACACTGTAAAACAAATAAAAAAAAAATATTGCAGCCAATGACATTTTTGATAAATCTATGCTTTCAAGAAAGCTGTTTTCCAGACTGCCTAAAGACAGGGAAAATAAAACCAATATTTAAAGTGGGGAAAAAAAACTTGTTAGTTAACTACCTATTGATGTCTGTATTGTCTGTTTTTTCTAAAATATTCGAAAAAGTACTAAAGAACAGAATAATGAAATTTTTCAATAAATTTAAAGTCTTGTCAGATGGTCAATACAGTTTTAGAGAGGGAAAATCAACACAGGATGCAATACTAAATTTAACTACAAAAATTACAGTTGCATTTAACACAAGTAAGTGTAGCCTTTGTGTTTTTGTTGACCTCTCTAAGGCATTTGATACGGTCTCCCATCAGATCCTGATAAAAAAACTGGAAAGGTGCAGTTTGAGGGGAAGGGTACTTGAGCTACTTACAGATTATCTGACCAACAGAACTCAGTATGTAGAGATTGATGGTCATTAGCGAGACAAGAAATATTTCTTATGGAGAACCTCAGGGTACCGTTTTGGGTCCATTACTTTTTACCATTTATATAAATGATTTGTTAAAATTAAAAACTTTGGGTAAAATCATAAGTTTCGCTGATGACACTACCATCTTTTACACAGCGGATACTTGGGAGGGGCTGAAACATCTAGCCGAACAAGATTTTAAAACCATAAAATGTTGGTTTCAAATAAACAAACTTACCCTAAATTATGACAAAACAAAATATCTACCCTTTGCCATTTATCAGAACCATTTGCCTAACTTTGGACCTTTAAAAATCAATGACAATGAGGAAATTCCAGAATCATCCTCTATTAAATACTTGGGAATAATTTTCGACAGGCACGTGAAATGGGATTTACAAATTAAGAACATTTTAAATAAAATACATGGACTGTTGCCTAAATTTTGGTATCTTAGAGAATTTTTAGAGAAAGATCAGCTTAGAATGCTTTACCTCTCCCTGGTACAATCCCATCTTTCGTATGGGATTTTAGGTTGGGGTGGAGTTGCTGACTGTCACTTAAAGGCTTTGAGTAATACGCAGAAATGGTTTCTGAAGCTAATTTATGGTAAACGAAGAACCTACCCCTCGGACTTGCTTTTCCAGGAGACTAAAATCCTAGATATTCGCCAGCTTTATTGCTTCGAATTAATAAAAAATATTCAAAAGGGTAAAATCACGCTAAAGTAAAGAGTAAAGACATATTTCACTAGAAGAGACAATAACTTTCAATACAGCATTCTTTCAAAAACTACATCACAGCACTCTGTGGAATATTTTGCACCTAGAATATATAATACTTTACCATTAAATATACAAAATTTCATAAATTCAGGAAGCTGGCTAATACATGGATTTTGGATAATAGAGATAAGTGTAATGAATTAATTAATTTGAATTACGTAAGATAAGAAATATGCTACCTAATACACTTACTAGTTATCTGGTACTTAGTATCGGAAGATACAATTTAGAATTATTTGTAGTATATTGTTTTGTTTTTCTTTTCTTCTTGTTTAGTCAACAAGCATGATTATGCTTTTATGACTTTTTTACGTTTATTGTCCATTTTTAATGTAATTTTCTGTTTGAATTTGAATTAATGTATTATTATAGTATAAAAATAAGTGCAATGCCTGCTTTTTCTATATGAAAGTAGGGAAAGTGAACTTAAAATGGTATAATTAAGCTTTAAAAATTTATACAAAAAAAAGTTTTGGCATTATGGGTTTAAAATGTTATGCTGTTGAAGAAATATTCTTTTTTTTTGTTATAGTTCATTGTAGTACTTTAAACAGTAAAAATCTATACCACTGCAGTTTCCCATTTGACCTTAATTGTGCAGGTAAAATGGGAAATACTATTAAGGTAAAATGAGATATAAAATGAACATTGAAAATACAAAAAAAACTGGTTTAATAAAAAAATTTAAAAAAATATGACACAAAGATAAAATTAAATAATTTCTTTAAACAAATCATCTAGGAATCTTCACAATAATATGCTCTTTATTCTTAATATCACACAAAATATAGGGGTAAAGTATACCCCTCAAAGGTTGTGCGTGCTACAAAAATTTCAAGTGTCCTCCTCACAAACAAAATTGACGTGTTTCGTGATTTTCAAAAATTTTCAGCAGTTTTCGAGAAATCTCGGGTGGAAAGTTTTAAATGGGACACAGTTTATACAGGGTGTCCCAGAACTAATGGTACATAGTTAAACTGTAGATTTCCTGGGTCAAAATATTACGATTTAGCCACACTTACCTTAGTCCAAAAGTTCGTACTAACTGAGATACAGGGTGTTAAACTTTATTTTTTCAATTCGATTTTCTTTAATAACTTTTTTACTAATTATTATTTTTGCAAAAAATAACCAGCGTGTAAGTTTTTTTAAAATTGGCAAGACGATTCCGTTGAAAATTTTGATGTATAGTGTACAGGGTGTTCCCTGGACCACTATCATTGCATTAAAATCAGTGACTTTTTTTTGTGGCTCGGTGTATACCAGTTTTTATGTAAAATAATGGTTTTCCCATCCTTTTTATGTAAAAAAGTTATACCGTTTTAAAGTCGCTCAGAGCAACGGTTTTTGAAATTTTTGCATTTAAAGTTTTTATTGCATGTGAGTGATATGCCTAATTTCTGTATGATACTTTTTCAACTCTTTCTACTAATTAATAATTTTGCACAACAAATTCGATTTGGTGGTTTTTGGGCATGGACAACTTAATTTTGGTAAAAAAAATAAATATTATACAGCGTGTTCTGTGGGTCGGTACCGTTACATTAAAATAGGTCTAACTTCACTCACTCACTCACTCACATGCAATAAAAATTTTAAATGCAAAAATCTCAAAAACCGTTGCTCTGAGCGACTTTAAAACAGTATAACTTTTTTACATAAAAAGGATGGGAAAACCATTATTTTACATAAAAACTGGTATACACTGAGGCACAACAAAAATACACTGATTTTTATGCAATGGTAGTGGTCTAAGGAACACCCTGTACATTGTACATCAAATTTTTCAACTGAATCGTCTTGCCAATTTTAAAAAAACTTACACGTTGGTTAGTTTTTGCAAAAATATTAATTATTAAAAAAGTTATTAAAGAAAATCGAATTGAAAAAATAAAGTTTAACACCCTGTATCTCGGTTAGTACGAACTTTTGGACTAAGGTAAGTATGGCTAAATCGTAATATTTTGGCCCAGGGAATCTATAGTTTAACTATGTACCATTAGTTCTGGGACACCCTGTATACAGGGTTTCCCGATAACCTTCCAGCGATAAAGTGGCACGATGTTACATAAAATTTAATGTCAGACTCAAAGTCTGTATTTTAAAAAAGAAATTAACCAATAATTTAAAAAAATAGTTTTTAAGCTTGTAGATATTTTCAATACATTATATAGAGAAAGAAATAATAAAATATTCAAATAAAATTTTATATTGAATTTAAATTAGTGCTTTCAAAAAAGAATTAAGTTAAGGATAGCAGCCGGATTTATCTTATTTATAGAAACTACTTACATTTATGTCACTTTCCCACCTTAAAGCAATGAAAATGTCGGTTTTTATTAAAAAATAATTAATTCTACATGGTAAATAAATCTGTTCTAATGATTTATTTGATTAAATCTGTTCTTATGATTTATATGATTTATTTTATTAGGAAAAGCCTAAAAAATGCATATCTTTGTGTATACAGTGTGTCCACGTAAGTTGGCGGCATATGGGAAACTTTTTTATTATTAGCTTTACGAAAAAAAGTTATTCTTCATAAAAAGTTCTGCATGGTCCAAAACCTAAAATGCAACCATTAGATGTTAAATTTTTTCAGTCATATTACGAGGTTTGTCAAAAAATTTGATTTTTGCTCTAGAGTAAAGTACCTTTCTTTTTGACAATATCGAAAATTCTTATAAAGAAAATATGTTTAGTATTAAAAATAGCTTTGAAATATTCAACATTGTTTATTTACATTAAAAAAATTTATAATTAATAAATGCAATGCATTAATGTGCAAACTTAAATTTCCAACATAATCGCAGAGAAAATGTAGAAAAAAATATTTTTTTAATGTAAATAAACAATGTTGAATATTTGAAAGCTATTTTTAATTCTAAACATCTTTTCTTTATAACAATTTTCGATATTGTCAAAAAGAAAGGTACTTTACTCTAGAGCAAAAATCAAATTTTTTTGACAAACCTCGTAATATGACTGAAAAAATTTAACATCTGATGGTTGTATTTTAGGTTTTGGACCATGCAGAACTTTTTATGAAGAATAACTTTTTTTCGTAAAGCTAATAATAAAAAAGTTTCCCATATGCTGCCAACTTACGTATATTTGTATCTTGTCCAAAAATGTAAAAAAAATCAATTAAAAACTAAAATGTTTTAAAAAATCTAGATACAACCCCATAAATTGTATCTGTACTTACTTTAATTCAGTACACCTTGTATAGCTAGGGGACCAAACACAAACAGCTTCCGATTTTTTTAACATGGTGTCTCTCTGCTCTTGTCATGAAACCCCTACAAAATTGCTTCTTAAAAACCTAGAATTTTTGTTTAGGTTGCAGCAGAAAAGCATGTCTCCTTTGATAATGGACTAGATGGATCAATAGCCGAAGATTGTTATTTTGCCATGAAAGCCTACAGTATGGGATACAGTTTTAATTTCATCGAGGGAGACATGTGGGAAAAATCTCCGTTCACCTTGTGGGACTTTATTCAACAACGTAAACGGTGGATTCAAGGTATTTTACTGGTGGTACATTCCAAAGCAATACCCTTACGATATAAGTGCTTATTAGCTTGTTCGTGTTACTCTTGGGTCACATTACCTTTATCGACTTCTAGCTTTTATGTAGCTTCCAAATTTCCCATACCTTGTCCCCCAATTTTAGACTTTTTAGTGGCGTTTATAGGGGCTGTGAATATTTATATGTTTATCTTTGGTGTCATCAAATCGTTTACAGTTTATAGGTTTGGGTTGGCAAGGTTTTCTTTATGCCTTCTTGCAGCTGTAGTAGTCATTCCATTTAATATAGTTATTGAAAATATCGCCGTATTGTGGGGTATATTTGGCAAAAAGCACAAATTTTATGTTGTCCAAAAGAATATTCACCCAACAATTACAGTGTGAATCTCTATGCAACGTCAAAAGTTCCATGTGAACGTTTTAAAATCGTGGGAGAGTACTCACCTAGGGACACTATGTACTTAGGGAAAGAGACCCAGGGTCTCTACCTAGGGACACCCACAATTTTAGGCTGTATTGACGATAAAGTAATTTGTCTGCGCTATGACGCATGTATATTCTCTGGTGACCAAAGACTAATGAAAATTTTTATTATATTTGGTGGTGTATATTGGCACAAGTGTAATTGGTAATTTATGTGTTATATTCTTAATAAGTAAAGTAATCATCCTAGTAATTTTTGGCTATAAAATTCAGTCCAAAGATTTGAAGGTTAGAAAAACTACAAATTATGGTTTTGTACCTAGAGACAGTTTTACTGAAGTTGTCCCTAGGTACATTACAACACTATGTCTCTAGATACATTCTCACATATTTTTCAGTAAAATTATATTGTAAAGAAAAAATATTGTTTTGATAATGTCAGAATATAATAAAAAAATTTAGTAAAGCATTTTCACATTTATATTAATGTCGCTAGGTAAAACATAGCTTGTCCCTGGGTACTTAGCGTACAAAAAAAAACAAATTAGTGGGCTGTGAGCAAAGAATTTAATAATATTTGTTCTTTAATAATTCTCGTGTCTAAATTTAATGTAAAGCCAAGAATTATTATTGTAATAATTTTCTATTTAAAAACTTGTATTTTTAACAGGCTTAAAAAAACTGCGTCCCTAGGTTGAGCACTTTTCCCTGCACCTACCAATAGAATCTGTCTGATTTTCGTTGAACCCTTTGTTGGCGCAGATTTGGTTCCTTAATAGATAGTTTTTGGTCGTGCCAAATTTAGGCCCGATAACTTCACCGACAACGATAACCAAGGCCAACACAAAAATAGAGGCCACGACCCTGAAAAAATCAGCTGTTCTCCCGGGGCTGAATTTTACATTGGGTCTTATGGGAGGTCAGACGTTTTTTTATGATATTTTCAAAATGGCACTACAGATTTCCGCGAAATTTCAGTGAAATATTCTCAGACACCATCCCGATATTCCACCAAAGGACTGTAAGGAAGCAACATGATTAAAAGGTTAAAATCTTCAAGATTTAGCGTTCCTTATTTTGAATTCAAATTACCCGCCATTTACCACATGCCAACTGTTAAATTTGACATGTATTTGACTTTGTCATCTGTGATTGTCACATTCGGTTCTGCTTTAAACTTAATTTTTGTGTGAGCCAATGAAGCGGCTATGAAAAATTAGGGATTACCATACATTTAAAAAAAAAATTCTGCCAAAATAAGGTAAAAACAATCTCAAAAACGGCTTTATTTAAAAAAAAATCAAATATTCATGAACCGTCATTCTAACTTCAATATTTTAAAGACAATCAGCTGTGTCGTAACGTGACCATCAAAAAAAATCAGCCCCGGATGTGACGTCAACAAAGTGGAGGATCGTGGCCCGTCCATTTTGATAGCCCTGCGATAACTTTAACAATATTTGACAGTTCGAAATAGCATTTTTGGTCTTAGTAAATACTGGTGTTAATGTTCCTTTTTCGCGTAGACAATATTTTGTTTACTGCGCATGCGTCAGTTTTGGTGGGTTTGGAACATACTCCGTTACGTCACTACATTATTTGACAATTGTAAAAAATTTAGGTTTATGTCTATTATTATTTTTAAAAACTAGTGGACTAGTGGACACCATAAAGACTGTTTATTGGCATCTATAAACCACTCTTAACTTTATTAACAAATTATAAAGAACAACACAAGTAGTTACCTATGGAATGGCACTTCTCCTGGACATTTTCCCACAAACCGCACATGTTTTACGGGAATTATTCCCATTTTCCTGAAAAAAAAAAACTTGAAAAGAAATTCTTACCCGACAAACGCAAAACACCGCTAAATGTTTCAATGTAAGCGACTGTCTGCCTACGTGCCAAAAAACAAGATTTTCAAAAATCTAAGAAACATATGTATAAAAAATAGCAAATATCTTAAAAAAAGTATTATCAGAAGAAAGCTTCTAGTTAACCAACCCGCGAGTGGTGGTGACATACGGTGTGTGCGACCTATGATAAGTAAAAAACATCTTATTTGAATTTGACAATTTTTTTTTATACAATGTTTCCAAAACATTTTCTTATTTATATTGCCAGTTTGCCTAATGACTAATAAAATATGCCAAATTCTCGTCACCACTGGAGGGTTAAAGGCTACCTACTCAATCAGCACTAAAACTACGTTTGTTTTAAAGAAAAATAAAAGAAAAGCTGTAGACTTTCGCTGCTAACATGATTAAACTCTAGCTCGGATAATTGTTAACTAGGATAGTAATTTGTTGCCACGATCAGGGCTATCAAAACGGACGGGCCACGATCCTCCACTTTGTTGACGTCACATCCGGGGCTGATTTTTTTTTGATGGTCACGTTACGACACAGCTGATTGTCTTGGAATGACGGTTCATGGATATTTGATTTTTTTTTAAATAAAACCGTTTTTGAGATTGTTTTTACTTTATTCTGGCAGAACAATTTTTTTTAAATGTATAGTAAGCCCTAATTTTTCATAGCCGCTTCATTAGCTCACACAAAAATTAAGTTTAAAGCAGAAGCGAATGTGACAATCACATATGACAAAGTCAAATATAACAGTTGGCATGTGGTACATGGCGGGTAATTTGAATTCAAAATAAGGAATGCTAAATCTTGAAGATTTTAACCTTTTAATCATGTTGCTTCCTTACAAACCTTTGGTGGAATATCGGGATGGTGTCTGAGAATATTTCACTGAAATTTTGCGGAAATCTGTAGTGCCATTTTGAAAATATCATAAAAAAACGTCTGACCTCCCATAAGACCCAATGTAAAATTCAGCCCCGGGAGAACAGCTGATTTTTTCAGGGTCGTGGCCTCTATTTTTGTGTTGGCCTTGTGTTGACGTCCCATCCGGGGCTGATTTTTTTTGATGGTCACATCACGACACAGCTGATTGTCTTCAAAATATTAAAGTTGGAATGACGGTTCATGAATATTTAATTTTTTTAAAAATAAAGCCGGTTTTGAGATTGTTTTTACTATATTCTTGCAGAACAATTTTTTGTTAATGTATAGTAATCCTTAATTTTTCAGAGCCGCTTCATTAGCTCACACAAAAATTAAATTTAAAGCAGACGCGAATGTGACAAACACAGATGACCATGACATGTAAAATATAACAGTTGGCATGCGGTATATGGCGGGTAATTTGAATTCAAAATAAGAAATGCTAAATCTTGAAGATTTTAACCTTTTAATCATCTTGCATCCTTACAAAAGTTTGGTAGAATATCGGGATGGTGTCTAAGAATATTTCACTGAAATTTCGCGGAAATCTGTAGTGCCATTTTAAAAATATCCTAAAAAAATGTCTGACCTCCGATAAGACCCAATGTAAAAGCCAGCCCCCAGAGAACAGCTGATTTTTTCAGGGTCGTGGCCTGTATATTTTTGTTGGCCTTGGATATGCTATGTTTAGACTTAAGCACGAACGTATTGTTAAGTGTACACGGTGTGCTTTAACGAGTTACAGTTACATAAAAATGGCAGGGAAATATAATTGTACTATTTAAATACGCACTCTGTAAACCGAAAAAGGAAGCTAGATAAAAACGTCAAACTTATTGATCATTTCGGGATGTTTCATTTGACGTGCGCTGAGGGACAAGGAGAGATTCTATAATTAACCTCTTTGGTTTGAATGAGCGGATATCTCTTTCTCTTTTATAGCTTTAGAAAAAGGCTAATGCTCGAACATAATTTAAATATAATAGAATCAAACCTCCTGTTTATCCCCCAAGGAAACATATTACTCAAAATGATCAATCAAATCGTTAGCATAAGAGAATCCATTATATTTTGAATTTGTAGTATTTTAGGTAGGTTTTATTATTTATTATGCAC
Source organism: Aspidapion aeneum (assembly GCA_963576565.1). NCBI lineage: Eukaryota > Metazoa > Arthropoda > Insecta > Coleoptera > Brentidae > Aspidapion > Aspidapion aeneum. Next base: position 3,904,081 of record OY755039.1, read on the forward strand.
AAATAGTAATTTTTAAGGGTGTTCATGTAAGAGCTTTACTTAGCTATTTAATATCACAGTCATAATTTTCGTGTTATAAAATTTTAATGTCTGTTATTGAATCTTTCATCGAATATTATGTATCTTTATACATATTTCGAATATTATCACATATGTACAGGGTCTTTTATTATAAACTTTCCCTGAAGAAAACCTTTTTGCTATTAGCATTATAAGGTTCAAACCAAAAGCATTCGAAAGAAGGTAGTTTTTTGCACATTTGACAGCACTTCGGGGAACGTTTATTATTGGGTTGAAAGAGTTGAAAAACGCTCATAAACCGACAATTTGTCCTTTTGTCATAAGTTATTGGTAAATAGAACTTAGGATATTTTATTTTGTTTAATTTTTGTATCTTAAAACGATATTTATTATTTATTTAAAGACTCTGCACAAACAAGTTTTGAATCTCATTTTAAATAAAAAATAGTTTGTACACTTAATACTTAAAAAATAATTTAATTATTTATAAGGGTTTTAAAAACCTAAAAAGCACAGGGTACTGTGTAATTAAAATCAAAATAATTTTTTGTCGAAAAAACAATAAACGAATAACCAATCAAAAACTTATAGGAACTATTTATACTGATCCAGGTGGGTGACTTCAGAATTTTTATAGTAAAAATAGTGAAACAAAACGTAGCAATATTTTATAAAGTAAAATTTGACATGTACAATTTTACAGTTTTGGATTCCTGGGAATATTCTGCGTCTAACAGTACCAATTTCGACAACATTAAGAAACAAAACAAAAGTATTTCGATCTGGGGGGGCCATGATTGAATAAAATTAAAATTTATAAACTAGCATTTTTACTGATAAAGTAAACTATCATCCCATTTAAAAAAATATAGAGTACTTTTGTTTTGAAATTTCAAAACATAATCAAATTAGACGTACAGCGTGTCCCATTTTCGATGGGATTAAATGGGAAACTCGGTTATTATTAAAGATATTGATTTTCTGATTGCACCTTACCGTGCTCTTTTTTTGATCCCTTAAAAATGGCGTAATCAGATTTTTGCTATACCCCGTAGTTTCGCTAACACAGGGAGTTTTTGAAAAAATTGTATTTTTAATAATCCCTTGTATCTCGCTTATTTTGCGAGATATTTTTATTCTGTAAAAACCTTTTCATGGCAACTTTTTTAGAAGAAAATAATGACGTTGTCAACTTTTTAAGATATTGTTTAGTTTTTGAGATATGGTATTTATCATAAAAAATTAAATACGGACCTGGATTTTTTTTATTACTATTTTGATTGGTTTCATGCTAGTATTATCATAAAATAATAAAAATTTTAAAATTTTTTGTTTTAAAGTAAAAGAAAAATATTTAATATTTTAAAAAAAAATTAGTCCGAACCTGGATATTTTCAACATAAATATAAATTAAAAATTGTTAGATAAACAATTTTTAGTTTAACTGTTTTGATACTTAGCATATAAGAATGGTTTTACGTTAATTTACAGATTTATTTGAAACAAAGTCTACGAAAAATACAAAAAAAAAACAAATTATTAAAAATAACTAATTTTTCTAATTACCATTATGTGTAAGACATTGTTGGCATTTTTGAGTAATTTTTCTTAACGCATTTTGCATAAAAATATTTCTGCCATTTAAATATTAGGATTTTGTTGCTTGAATAAAGCAGTCAAACATATCACATTTTTCAAAATCTGGATATGGTCGATTTCTAGCCAGTTTAAAATAATTGTAAGCCATTCACAAAAATGACAAGTAAAATGACAATGTCAATTCCACGCTTTTGTTTTGTAAATTTCACGACCTGCTGTGCTACCATCAAATAATTAGTATGATATATTTTTGTAACTTTTTAACGTTTTTTACTTTATTTATAAATCTTTTAATTATCATTTCAAAACAGATAAACTAAAAATCGTTCAACTAGTGTGTCTTGCAATTTTTAATTTATAATTACGTTGGAAATTTTCAGGTTCGGACTATAATTTTTTTTTTCAAATATTAAATAGTTTTTTTTACCCTTAAATCAAAAAAATATTAAAGTTTTATCATTTTAAGGTACAAATAGCATGGAACCAATCAAAGTAGTAATAAAAAAAATCCAGGTCAGTATTTAATTTTTTTATGATAAATACCATATCTCAAAAACTAAACAATATTTTAAAAAATTGACAACGTCATTATTTTGCTCTAAAAAAGTTGCCACAGAAAGGTTTTTATAGAATAAAAATATCTTGCAAAATAAGCGAGGTACAAGGAATTAATTAAAATGCAATTTTTTCAAAAACTCCCTGTATTAGCGAAACCACGGGGTATAGCAAAAATCTGATTACACCATTTTTAAGGGCTCCAAAAAAGAGCACGGTAAGGTGCAATCAGAAAATCGATATCTTTAATAATAACCGAGTTTCCCATTTAATCCCATCGAAAATGGGACACGCTGTACAGCATCTGTAGGGTGTTTTTATGTTCAATAATATTTTGGCGCATGGCAGCTATTAGTAAAAATCTTTTTTTATTGTATCAGTATCGAACTGCGCATGTGCAGAATCGTAACGGAACTTCAATACCTACGTGGAAAGGAAACTGAGATAATCACCTTTAAATTAAGTCGTAGTTGCGTTTAAATGTAAAACTGTCATTTTGACGGTTACAAAAATAAATATGGTTTTTGAGTTATGAGGAGACAGATTAATCCAGTAGAAGTGTTTAATTACAAAATTAAACAGATTTTCTTTTTTTACATAAATCTAAATTTTTTAGTTAAATTCATTATTTGAACATACAGGTGATCTTGAGAAATTAGGTTTTAAAAACATAAATTAGCCTTCTCAAGTTTACCTATTTTATTTATATAAATTATTTAGTTTTATAAATCAAACAAGTTTCATGGCTAATCGGGCAAAAAGGAGTTTTTTGTTTCCCTTATATTTTTCCGTGGGTAGCTTGAAAGCTTAACCTCACGGGGGTCCAAGATCTAATGGACACCTAATAAGTGTTGACAGTTAACCGTTTCGTCCTTATGGGACTCCTCAGAACACTGCTGGTCAAGTGACAAATCTTGCGAAGTTAATCAGACGGTTTTGTCTCTAATTAAATGTAATTAGTGAGCGAACTATAGCAAGAGGCGCCAACTACCGAGATACGAGAGAAACAAAAAACCAAAAGCAGGGAAAAACACTGCTATACAATATCAAACAATGAAAAGATCGAATGCAAATAAAAGAAAACAACTATAGTCCGTGACCTACGACAGCTCTTTGTCTTTTCAGGCCGGATCAACGCATTTTGCATTTTTACCCGTCATCAAGACAGTGAGCGTCAATCAACGGAATTTTTAAGCCAAATAATACTAACAAACGTGAAATTTCGTACCCGTGAATTTAAAAATCAAACAAGTTTCATGGCTAATCGGGCAAAAAGGAGTTTTTTGTTTCCCTTATATTTTTCCGTGGGTAGCTTGAAATCTTTTTATTGTTTGATATTGTATAGCAGTGTTTTTCCCTGCTTTTGGTTTTTTGTTTCTCTCGTATCTCGGTAGATGGCGCCTCTTGCTATAGTTCGCTCACTAATTACATTTAATTAAAAACAAAACCGTCTGATTAACTTCGCAAGATTTGTCACTTGACCAGCAGTGTTCTGAGGAGTCCCATAAGGACGAAACGGTTAACTGTCAACACTTATAAGGTGTCCATTAGATCTTGGACCCCCGTGAGGTTAAGCTTTCAAGCTACCCACGGAAAAATATAAGGGAAACAAAAAACTCCTTTTTGCCCGATTAGCCATGAAACTTGTTTGATTTTTAAATTCACGGGTACGAAATTTCACGTTTGTTAGTTTTATAAAGCAAAGCGATATATTAAATTTTATATTTTATCATTTGTCAGGAACGATAACAATGTTCTCATATAAAAAGAAAATATTCAAAATTTAATAGTAAATCTTACTATATCTACTTAAGTTTATTGTAGCATAAGCCTTATTGGTCATTGCGGGGTGTGAGGCTGCTTTTTTACCCTATTAAATTCTGACGTGTACCGTTGGGCGTTGGACGCAGATAGTTCCCAGAGATTTAAAATTATAAATAAATGCAGGGTGCCGTTGTCGATAAAACTAAAAGTCAACGGAAGTCAGGTGCGCCAAAAAACATCAACTTTGACATTGTATGATATCCCCTATTATTCTATCTGTATTTTCAAAAATGCAGAAAAAAGACGGGTAGCCACACTTCTGGATCACCCGGTATATCGAGACTCTGTATGAGTATTTTGACAAAACAATTATTTAATAGGGTCGCGAAAATTTCTTCGAAAATGTTTTTCGAATTTTTTTGTTTGAACGGAAAGTTAAAAAAATGTTTTTAAAGGAAAATTTTTCGAAAACAGGTGTACAAATTTATTTTTAGAAAAAGTTGTTTTTGGAAAAAATATTTTCGAACAAATTTTAGTTCGAAAAAATGTTTTCGAACAAATTTCCGTTTCAAGAAAATGTTTTCGAACAAATTTCCGTTCGAAGAAAATGTTTTCCAACTTTTGCTTTCGAACAACGTGTTTTCGAACAAATTTCCGCGATCCTATTTAATAAAATAAATAAAAAGTTTTTTAAGTTAAACGATTTTATTATAAAGTAAAAAATAATTTGGCAATTTCTGTTTACAACAGTCTAGATTTAACAATAGCGTTAATGGCATATTATATACAGGGTGTCCTATAACTTAGGGGCCATAGGCCAAGGTGATAGAGGAGGTCATGTCTGATAAAAAAGTTCTCTTTCTTTGTCGATATACAGAGCATCAAAGTTGGCGTTTTTTTACACTTTTTTAATAATAACTTAAAAGAAAAACGGAGTAAAAATATGAAATTGGGTAAAGTTTAGAACAAGAGATTGAAATAAAAAATTTTTTTTTAAAAAACTATTTTTTTGGTATAAACTTTTATGAATCCCATATTAAACGCAATGTTTTTTTAAATATTTTTTGTTAATAAAAGCAAGTCTCTGGCAAGAAATAATAATTAAATATTATTTATATTTTTTAAAAGAATAAGCAAAAATTAATTTAAAAAAAAGTTTTTTTTATATATTTTTTGAGGTTATTTTGACAGCCTGTATCTCTTCAACTTGTATTTTTATAAATAGAGAAATACCACATTTTTGAATCACAATTAGCTGAGGATTCAGCTGGCTGCGACAGATTTTCTTTTTTTTGTAAAACTCTTTTCCCCCCACTCCTCTAACTTTAAAAATCCTATATCTTAAAAACAAATGTGTGTTAACCCCCATGTTATATAAATTTTTTTCTCGGAAATAACCTCCTTTATCACCTGCTGCACTATGGCCCCTATGTTAGGGGACACCCTGTATTTTTATTTTTAAACTTTTAGCCTTAATCAAAAAGAAATAAAATGTGGGATGTATAATTATTGCTTTCGCACCCTTTCAATTTCTAGTAGTTCCCCATTATTACAAAGTTTCTTTTCTATCAATTTTGTACAATCCAATTCCACTGAATTTACACACCTCAAAGACCCCCTACCCCCGTTTCTTTTTCATAAAATTGTATTGCCACCAGTACAGATCATAAATCTGAAAACCGCATGTTCGTATCTGATTGGATTTCAGAAGTTCTGTATTTATCCCCTTTACACCCCTCACCCACCTCCTCCCTACCTTCGATTTTTGTTTATATTTATTGTCATCAGATCAAATCATAAATCTGAAAACCGCATGTTCGTATCTGTTTTCATTCCAAAGTTATGAATTTACCCCGTTTACACTCCTCACCCACCCCCTACCATCGTCTTTTTGTTCATAAAATTGTATTGTCATAAGATCAAATCATAAATCTGAAAACCGCATGTTCGTATCTGTTTTTTTGATGAATTTACCCTTTTACAGCATACACCTAGCCTCTACACCAGTTTTTTTATAAAATTATATTGTCACCAGATCAAATCATAAATCTGAAAACCGCTTCTTATGAGCATGAAGTTAGCGAAGCACCCATCGCAGATCGAATCGTGACTAGGTGGATAATTTGCCGTTAATTAGTCGTGAATTAGTTGTGGAAAAATTAATTTTGTCGCTCTTATTTTTAACCGTTTTTGAGGGTGCTTCGCTAACTTCATATGAAGTTAGTGAAGCACCCTCGTAAAAATGGCTTTTATCAAAATCGAATATGGTGGATAATTTGCCGCTAATTAGTCGTGAATTAGTTGTGGAAAAATTAATTTCGTCGCTCTCATTTTTGACCCTTTTTTTGGGTGCTCCGCTAACTTCATATTTTGGCACCCATCGCAAATCGAACCGCTACTAGGTGGATAATTTGCCGTTAATTAGTCGTGAATTAGTTGTGGAAAAATTAATTTTGTCGCACTTATTTTTGACCGTTTTTGAGGGTGCTTCGCTAACTTCATATGAAGTTAGCGACGCACCCTTGTAAAAATGGCTTTTATCAAAATCGAATAGGGTGGATAATTTGCCGCTAATTAGTCGTGAATTAGTTGTGGAAAAATTAATTTTGTCGCTCTTATTTTTGACCGTTTTTGAGGGTGCTTTTATCAAAATCGAATATGGTGGATAATTTGCCGCTTATTAGTCGTGAATTAGTTGTGGAAAAATTAATTTTGTCGCTCTTATTTTTTACCCTTTTTTTGGGTGCTTCGCTAACTTCATATGAAGTTAGCGAAGCACCCTTGTAAAAATGGCTTTTATCAAAATCGAATATGGTGGATAATTTGCCGCTAATTAGTCGTGAATTAGTTGTGGAAAAATTAATTTTGTCGCTTTTATTTTTGACCCTTTTTTTGGGTGCTTCGCTAACTTCATATGAATTTAGCGAAGCACCCTCGTAAAAATAGCTTTTATCAAAATCGAATATGGTGGATAATTTGCCGCTAATTAGTCGTGAATTAGTTGTGGAAAAAGTAATTTTGTCGCTCTTATTTTTGACCGTTTTTGAGGGTGCTTCGCTAACTTCATAAGAAGTTAGCGAAGCACCCTCGTAAAAATGGCTTTTATCAAAATCGAATATGGTGGATAATTTGCCGCTAATTAGTCGTGAATTAGTTGTGGAAAAATTAATTTTGTCGCTCTTATTTTTGACCGGTTGGGAGGGTGCTTCGCTAACTTCATATAAAGTTAGCGAAGCACCTTCGTAAAAATGGTTTTAGACATGATGTATCGAAATCGAATATGGTGGATAATTTGCCGCTAATTAGTTGTTGAAAAATTAAGTTTGTCGCGTTTAGTTTTGAGTGTTTTTTGGGTGCCTCTCTAACTTTATATGAATTAAGCGAAGCACTCAAAAAACGGTCAAAAAAAAGAGCGACAAAATTAATTTTTCCACAACTAATTCACGACTAATTAGCGGCAAATTATCCACCATATTCGATTTTGATAAAAGCCATTTTTACGAGGGAGCTTCGCTAACTTCATATGAAGTTAGCGAAGCACCCTCAAAAACGGTCAAAAATAAGAGCGACAAAATTAATTTTTCCACAACTAATTCACGACTAATTAGCGGCAAATTATCCACCATATTCGATTTTGATAAAAGCCATTTTTACGAGGGAGCTTCGCTAACTTCATATGAAGTTAGCGAAGCACCCTCAAAAACGGTCAAAAATAAGAGCGACAAAATTAATTTTTCCACAACTAATTCACGACTAATTAACGGCAAATTATCCACCTAGTCCCGATTCGATCTGCGATGGGTGCTTCGCTAACTTCATGCTCATCCGCTTCTTGGTATCTGTTTTCATTACAAAGTTCTGAATTTACCCCCTTAACACCACTCACCTTTACATATGATTTTTGTTGTGAAAAGTGACCGCTTTTAGCCAATTTGTTTTTACTGGGTAGAAAAAAAAACTAAAGACAGTTTTGCCATAGTGTATTATATTAAGCCAAAGAATGTAAAAAAAAAACATTAAATATACTTACTAAAGCTCTTCAATGCACGACTATTTCTCGTTCAATATATTATTTTTAAATTGTACTATACAATTTGTACAATATAGTTTTTTTTGAGTTAAAACTAATTTTTATTTATTACTTTGCCATTAATTTATTTTAAAGTGCTAGGATGGGATTAGTGGCGGCTGCTACAGTGAGGGCCGGTTTTATCCTTCGTGAAGACGTATCAGCATAGACGAATGACAGAGATAGCCCAGACACTTACACGGTGGGAGTTGTATTACTAAATTGGCGCAGTATACCGGGGTGTCGTGCACGAATCAGCGCCTCTCCATCTTTGTGCACCGTACTAAACATTTACAGGGGGATTTGAAACAATATAACGCTTGCGCAGTTTGTCTCTAAGCTACAGGATGGCTTTTCAAATTATTGTATAACGGATGCTCGTAGCCATCAATGAAATCGTTCTCCAATCAAGCTACATCTTTTAATATAGTGTTTTGAACAGTTTTTATCAAATTAAATTTTAACACTAAAAAACTCATTCTACTCGTCAATTACATAGATTTAAATTTAAACAATGCGCGCTGATAAGAATGAGTTATTTTGTGTCAAAGCTCAATTTGCTTAAAAAGACTCTATAAACACCAATCAATAAGAAAGCTTAATCAAAGAATGTTTAAGTTAATGACTACTAGCAATAAAATAAAGGAAAGTTAAATTTTTATTCAATCTATAAGGTTTAAAAGTTTGTTTCCCATTCATTTAGGTACATAAATTTCCTTGTGAGGCTAATTTTCTAGTTAAAAAAAAGGCTTTTTGACGAATATTCTACAGTAATTTCCTTTTTATTAGTGCATAAAAATATTTACACATTCTACATTAACTTAAATTAATAATGTATACTTTTACAATGCTTTATACATAATAATGTTGCAAATATAGGTTTCTATAAACGAAAACTTTTTTAATTGTTTTTTCATAAAAAATAAAAAAATGTAACGTAAGCCTTTTAAAGTAAAGTGAATGTTGCCGGTTACTCATTTAATTAAACAGGATCCGGCATAATGATCTCCCACATTTTGCACTGCCACTGTGCCTGAATCACTGAAGAGAGGGGAAGCTTAGCGTAGTTGGTTGGTAGCTCGCGGCTTGCTGGCTTGGGTTCGATCCCCGGCCGAAGCAGAAAACTTTTTTCTTATTTTTCTTTCTTTAATTTCACTTGTTTAAGGTAAGATTAGTTTCATTTTTAAAACTTCACTACATTATAGTCGCAATCTGCATTGTTAGTCTCCAAGTCCCCTCCTGCAAAATAAAGATGAAACCCCCCTGGAAAAAAGATTCTAGGTACGGCCCTAGCAGCAAAGGTCATCCCTTCTACTCACCTATCTTCCACGGGGTTCTATTAGCTCACACATATACTATCCTATAGTAGTGTGAGCTATGGTGATCCTAATTTTTTCGAGAAAAAAAAAGTTGCTCCGATTTCAAAAATTTTTATATATCTTTGCGTTTCAGATGATTTTGAAACTTTTTTGTTGCGCCGTCTGTCTGTCTGTCTGTCTGTCTGTAACGACCAACGCGCATAACTCAAAAACCGCTTGGCCGATTTTAATGAAATTTGGAACCTAGGCTGGGTCTTGGGTCGAGATGGTCCCATTTAAAAATGAACAAAATCCACCGAACACAAACCAAATAAAAGGGTGGGGGTAGATTCCAAAAATTAGAGTTTATGTGAAAATATGGCGTGTGTGATATCAAACGAAAGGTAATTGAGTCTGCAATTAAACAAAATACATTTTAATTTATTTTAAAAAAAGGGTGGGGGTATATTTTAAAAATTAGAGTTTAAGTGAAAATATGGCGTGTGTGATATCAAACGAAAGGCAATTGAGTCCGGAGTTGAACAAAATACATTATAGTTTTTGTTTTTTTTAAGGGTGGGGGTAGATTTCAAAAATTTGAGTTCAAGTCAAAACATGGCTTGTGTGGTATCAAACAAAAGGGAATTTAGTCTGGAGTTGAATAAAATATATTTCAGTTTTTAGTTATATTAGCTCACACGTACACTATAACTATAGTACCTAGTGTGAGCTTAGGGGCCCATATATTGGCAGAGTATTTTTTATTGTCTTACATTACCCCAATAAAAGTACGCCGCTGGAGGGTTGGTCATTAGTCGTACCCAATTGACTTTTCCCCATTTCTCCGTGGCATTGTAAGGCTGAACGGATGAACCCCTTCCTCGTTACCAGGCAACCAACGCAAACAAACTACTACTACGCATCTTTCCTCGCCGGTATGTATCGCTGCAATCAAATTTTGGCTTTGTTGATTACGTTTGAAAATTTTAAGAATCAGGAGAAAATATTCTAGTCACCAATAAAATAGGATACAATACACCCTGATTAAAAAAATACTCTACCAATATATGGGCCCCTAAGCTCACACTAGGTGTTATAGTTATAGTGTACGTGTGAGCTAATATAACTAAAAACTGAACTATATTTTATTCAACTCCAGACTAAATTACCTTTTGTTTGATACCACACAAGCCATGTTTTGACTTAAACTCAAATTTTTGAAATCTACCCCCACCCTTAAAAAAAACAAAAACTAAAATGTATTTTGTTAAACTCCGGACTCAATTACCTTTCGTTTGATATCACACACGCTATATTTTGACTTAAACTCTAATTTTTAAAATATACCCCCCTTTTTTTAAAATAAATTCAAATGTATTTTGTTTAACTGCAGACTCAATTACCTTTCGTTTGATATCACACACGCCATATTTTCACATAAACTCTAATTTTTGGAATCTACCCCCACCCTTTTATTGGGTTTGTGTTTGGTGGATTTTGTTCATTTTTAAATGGGACCATCTCGACCCAAGACCCAGCCTAGGTACCAAATTTCATTAAAATCGGCCAAGCGGTTTTTGAGTTATGCGCGTTGGTCGTTACAGACAGACAGACAGACAGACAGACAGACGGCGCAACAAAAAAGTTTCAAAATCATCTGAAACGCAAAGATATATAAAAATTTTTGAAATCGGAGCAACTTTTTTTTTCTCGAAAAAATTAGGATCACCATAGCTCACACTATTATAGTATAGTATATGTGTGAGCTAAAATGCATCAGGTGACCCTGCATTTATAACAAGTGCAAATCGATGTCCCGTCACGTGATGCGTTTTTTTAATCAGGGTGGACACGCATAGGTGGAAATCGGACTTTTTAGTGTGCTAGGGGTGTGCTTTTTTTAACTCATTATGTACAAATAATGCAAGGTTGACCAGATGACTTGATAAATATCGCGTCACCGCTGTAATATTAAACTAAAATTACAAATTTAGGTACTATTGTATTATATCATTAAAATACGTATATACATTTTGTTGTTACTGACCATGGTGAGTCTCTAATCGTCTTCTGAAATATAAATAGGTCCAGCATCAACTTCTACCATCATAAGAGGGTCCAATGGGGAAGTCTAAAAAAAAGTTAAATTAAACATCAAACAAGTTTCATGGCTAATCGGGCAAAAAGGAGTTTTTTGTTTCCCTTATATTTTTCCGTGGGTAGCTTGAAAGCTTAACCTCACGGGGGTCCAAGATCTAATGGACACCTAATAAGTGTTGACAGTTAACCGTTTCGTCCTTATGGGACTCCTCAGAACACTGCTGGTCAAGTGACAAATCTTGCGAAGTTAATCAGACGGTTTTGTCTCTAATTAAATGTAATTAGTGAGCGAACTATAGCAAGAGGCGCCATCTACCGAGATACGAGAGAAACAAAAAACCAAAAGCAGGGAAAAACACTGCTATACAATATCATATAGGTCACGGACTATAGTTGTTTTCTTTTATTTGCATTCGATCTTTTCATTGATCGATATTGTATAGCAGTGTTTTTCCCTGCTTTTGGTTTTTTGTTTCTCTCGTATCTCGGTAGATGGCGCCTCTTGCTATAGTTCGCTCACTAATTACATTTAATTAGAGACAAAACCGTCTGATTAACTTCGCAAGATTTGTCACATTGACCAGCAGTGTTTTGAGGAGTCCCATAAGGACAAAACGGTTAACTGTCAACACTTATTAGGTGTCCATTAGATCTTGGACCCCCGTGAGGTTAAGCTTTCAAGCTACCCACGGAAAAATATAAGGGAAACAAAAAACTCCTTTTTGCCCGATTAGCCATGAAACTTGTTTGATTTTTAAATTCACGGATACGAAATTTTACGTTTGTTAATTAAATTAAACGTTTTTGGTGGGTGTGCTTTCGGGCTGTTCGGCCGTCGTCGTTGGAAATTCGTTCTCGACGTTTCGCCATCTCGAGTGGATGGCATCTTCAGGAGATGTTGACTGTTTGTCGGCTTCTCGAAGACACACAAGTTCTCTGCGCTTCCTCTTCATACTATCCAAGACTCTATAGAGAAGCAATCGAAATTCATATACACCAGCAGAACTTCAACAGATCTGAAGAAACTCTTAAAATTAACAGAACATGGGTACCGGTTCTTAAAAACACTAAACGGCTCGCTTACAATAACAAAACTGAATCAAGGGAATGTGACCAATCACCGACCAGCTCTGATATACGCCCCGCCCACCATAGCGTATATAACCTGCGCCCGCGACAGACTAACCACCAGTCTTCGAGAAGCCGACAAACAGTCAACATCTCCTGAAGATGCCATCCACTCGAGATGGCGAAACGTCGAGAACGAATTTCCAACGACGACGGCCGAACAGCCCGAAAGCACACCCACCATTGGACGATGGCCGCGAAAGCCTTTCACAATTTGTAAACGTTTTTTGTCTTGATTATTTTTATTTCTATGCAAAAAGGAAGTTTTTCGACTTTCTAAACCTCAAAAACTAATTTCAAGTCAAGGGGTCAGATTGACGTAAACTAGAGGCATGGTGGTTATTTGTACTTTATATTGTTATCACAAGTATGTAAATTTAAAAATATTAAATAAAAAAAAATATTTTCATAAATAATTTAAACTCCTAAGCAAAAAAATTTTTTCTCAAAAAGGGCTCGATAGAAGATTTAAATTTTTTTTGGTAATAAAAGCACATCCTGTATTTCAGAAATCCAAGTTTCAAACCATGTATATTTTTTTTCTTTAAAAGGTCCTTCAGGCTAACTGTGCCTTTAAGCCCTTATGCCTTTTATTTAGGGCTGGGTGCACCTTCGTGACACCATTTTGTCAAAAAAATTACCATTCACTTTCAAAGCAACACACGTTGAACAAGACCGCTGCGCGGTAAGCGTGCTAACTGACATAGATAAAGGATTTGCGGCGCGGTTCAGTGAGTTATTATTAGATAGGCAACTCCGGCTGTTTGACAGGTCGTTAGCTCTGTGGCGCCCACTGCAGAGCTTAGTGACGAACTAAAAAGCGAGGCGGGAAATTTGAATCGCCTTTTATAAGAAATTTCCTTTATTTTTAAAGTTTTTATACAATTTTTAATCCGTTAATACCTTATAAAGACATACAATGTCTTTATAAGATAAAAACTGATTGAAAATGATTTTGAGTGCAATAAATTTATTTAAAAAAAAAACAGTTTAAAATAAAATAATGTATTTTCTGTAACTTATTTTTATATTTATTACATGAGAAAACTTTTTTTAATTCTATACATAATCTTTTATAAAAATTTGAAAGCAGTAAAACTTTATTATGACTGTAACATTTTTACTTACTTACTTTTAATAAAGCATGAAGTTTGACGTTGTCATGAATTGCCTTAGAAACTAATAACCTTCCTTTTAAAATATTATTAACATTCTTGCACCAAATTCTTACATGAAAATTAACTAAATAACTTAAAATAATATTATGTAAATTATGCTTTTTACATTTAAAATTAACTGGATTCACACACTGCCGTAGTACAGCTATCAAAAGTTTTTTAAGAGAACTTTTTTCTGCTATTTGGGGTAGAACGTGGCTTAATGTAAAAATACATAATCATATTTTTATTCACTAAATATGTGGAAAATATCTAAACAAAATCTTAGGCTTGGGGGCCCAGTCCCCAAGGTCCCCCTCCAGGTGCTTGAACTTTTTGGTAATTGTCTTTTTTTTCAGTTAGGGGTACAATAAACAAATGTCTGTAAATAAATTACTAAAAACTGTAAAAATTGAGAAATCTCTTTTAAGCTGGATTCATACTTCTGCAAAGATGGCTGTAAGAATTAAAATGGTTAATTTGTCACTTGGGTACAGGGTTTTAGAATTAGGGTTTTTAGGATATACTTGTGTCTTACTTTTTTATGTGTTATGCCATATTTACCCATCTCACAAATTTACTGTTAATTTTGTATGTCTCTTTTTACTCCTTATCAAAATAAATAGATAGACAAATAAAATAAAGACTGAATTTAAGCTTAAAAGACGAGTAAATTAGGCATTACTGATTACTTTACAGAACTATAAATCCACCTTTAAATTCGCTTGAAAAAATAAATGTGAGTACTTAAATTGTGAGGTTGAATGAAGACAAAGGTATATTACAAACTTTATACAGGGAAAACACTGTACGCTGGTATAAACAGCAAAAAGTTAAAGGATATTTAATTAAATAAAAAAATCTAACCTCAAACATGAAAATAAGAAGGCAACTTACCTTTGAATCTTTCGGAAAAGTGTGCATCGCATATCCGCTTGAATTATCGACACTACACCCAGCAACACAACAATAAAATCCCATTGTTTATTGTTTAAAAAGTTAAAAAATCACAAATTTCACTAAAAAACTTAAAACGCAATTGAATTAACAACTTGCCAAACGAAAAAATAGAATGAAAATGACCAAAGAATGCGATGCAACAGAAAAGGTAAACACTTTCTACCTGAATAAAAAAGGGGGACGGAAAATCCCAAATTACCAACCACTGATAATTATAAGTAAAATAGAATTAGAAAGCGCGACTACGGCGCCATCTTTTCACCTTAGTGAAAACTAAAACGAACGACCTGTCAATTTCCCATGAGTTTCCTAGGCATGCTAACTGATACCAAGTGCGGACGAAAAACGCAAATATTTTGATTATTTGACTCCTTCGATATTGATTAAAAACCGACAAGTCGACAGAAACGCGTGTTTGCTCTATTTACCGTTTTTGGGCAAATAAAGCAAATATGCGAATATGCTCCGTCAAGTGAAGTGCCGTAGGTCTGAAACGTAGGGATTTTCTAAAAAGATACCGCATAGCAATCAGTAGTTCGAGCGCTACAAATTGGTTGGATTGATGATACTATATTAAAAAACACATACCCCTCCAGTTATTTCGCCAGATGGCCTCTTCTGTCCGCCAATCATAACCGGTCCACAATCACTGAAAAATATAAAATTCTGGACATTAATTTGACACTTTATTTGGCTCTTCCTAAAAACAACTATTAAACAATAGTTTCTTTTCCTTGTATAGCTCAAGAGCCTTACCCCACAGTGTTTCATGCAAGCGCGGTGTTAGCTCCCGCTAAATTTCGCGGTTGTTTATATATATTTTTAAAAACACACAACTGTATGAAGGACAAAGCGCATTCCGCGTATTTGGACATGCGCACCAACAACCAGGGAGATCCTTGTCAATCGCCTAGAGAAAAAGGCGTGTTAATTTCGTTCTCCAACTATTTCAAATATCTACACCTGAAAATGCTCGATTTTTGTGTACTGAAGCATATAACTAGAAACTTCAACCCTTCAGCTACGTGGTGACATCATTAGATCCATCAGGGGCCCCTTGGAAGTGGAGAATTTGGCTGCAAAAGAGGTGAGTGCATTTGTTCTGATTACCGTTGTGTGCCACCAATATTTTACCTATGGACGTTTTGATTATTTCGTAATTTCATATCAATATTTATGTTTGTTCGCGCTATCATTAATTAAAATTTATACAGTCCATTGCATTTAACGTTTTTCTAACCGTGGACTAACAGCGCGGATCTGAATAAAACTCTAAGGGGAAAAAGGGGTGGCGGCGATAAAATGCCTAGCCTGCGCAGCAATGCTTTTTTTTTTGAGCTGACTACAAAAATGTGTTATTTGGGTGTATTTTGGCCGATGTTAGCAATATCGTCGTGTCGTCCGTGTGTGTGTCTCTGCCCAAGTAACATTTCTTTATTTATAGCAGAAGCTAAAAGGTTGCCAGCGCCTTTCCTTAAAACCATTAGTTTTAATGTTTGGTCGCTAGCACGTTCCAATTACCCTTATATACCCCTTAGACCTCCTAAATGGGACTCCACAATTGGTGGTGGCAACCTTTGTATTAAACTCACTATAAAACCATAAGAAATAAACTCCAGCTTCGCCCTCTAGCGGTTCCACCAGTATAGAACCTTTTAGAGCCTAAAGCTATTATGCCAGGTTCTAAAAGCAACTCAGAAACGTCCTCTATCCTATTATAAAACTAGATTTGGTAATTTGGTATCCTGGCGATTCTGTTGAATACCATAATACCTTTAGAGTAAAGAAGTTTTCCTATAAAAGCTATGGCGAAATTTTAGATTCACAATGGCTATATAAAATAATTTAGGTCACAAAATTGCCAAAAATGTCATAGTCCCAAAATTATTTTATCACACGAGTTTGTCGTTTTGTTAATGATCAAATTTCCTGCCAGATTTATTTTTTTGATAAAATAATATCTGAAAAGCTCTCAAAACAAGCGCGCCAGCTCAAGAATGCTTTTTAATAGTTTTTTGATAACAAAATAACAAATATTTAAAATTAAAAAAAATCATTTACACTATTCACCATTAAAAAAATCTGTTTGGTTTATATAAATCAAAATTAAAGTAAAATTATTGTTAAAAAACACTGCTAAAACGACTAGATAAATATTTTCTCTTTACAATATTTTTTAAATAAATTTATATACGCCATTATGGTTTTATAGTGGTCACTTGGTTTTATTTGTTACTGTATCGCAACAAGGATTTTTGAGTGCCCTTATGAAATCAACAAAAAAGAACAATGTAAACATAGTCAACATAGCCTCACTTAAATTTTTTGTATTTGTTTTTAAAGTGTTTAAAAGCGTATAATTCAACACTTTTGAATGTTTTTTATCGCTCAATTTCGACACAAACAGGTTTTTGGGGATTTGGGGGGGATTTTCTCCGTCCCTGTCGATTTTTAGAGTTGGCAACAGAGATATTCGGATTCAGCGGGGTCAAATTAGGGGAAAATGGTCTGTTGCCAAAAAGTAATATGTTTTGCTTCTAGACCGAAAACGGAAAGCCTTTTAAAATAATATGCTCCGACTAATATTGATTTCTGGTAAAGTCTTTATGGGATCTTTTTTGAGGATATTTGATCTAAGTGACAGTTATGTCAAAATAACCTAATGTGTCAAATAAAAAAAAATTAATTGGAAGGGGGGGGTTATATCTCTTTCGAAAGGTAATTTGATTGTCTATACAGGACAATTTAATATTATGAAATCGGTTAATTTTCGCAGGAAATATCCGAGGAGATATCGTTATTTTTGTTCGCGGTCGACTCTGAAAAAGTTAACTTTTTATCAAACAATTTTTTTTTAAATGATTTGTTTTATAATAAATTGATTTTGTATGCTTCTTACTTATGACAAAACCTAAAAATAAGTTTAAACATTTAAGTAGGAAAGCTTGATGTGTAATAACTACTCTAAAATAATTTAAAATAAACAAAAAAGTTTTGAAAAAATTAACACACAGCACGTTTTCCTATTTAAATGTTTTAACTTATTTTTAGGTTCTGACATAACTTAGAAGTATAAAATTCAGTTTATGATAAAAATAAATCAATTTAAGTTACTTTTTTTACTTGATACAAAAATACTTTTTTTAGTCGACCACGAAGAAAAATATACATATCTCCTGGGATACTAAACCGATTTAAAAAAAAATTATTGTGTTGTATAGAGAATCAAAATACCTTTCGAAGGAGGTATTATGTGCAAAGAAGAAAGATGGAAAAACGTGCTGTGTGTGAATCGATAAAAATCAAAACGAATTTTATACTTCACACAAAGGTATGTGTGTCTAACTTGCGAGTGTCAGAAGGAGAGGGAAGAGTTGATTTTGGTTGTTTTCCTACTTACACAAGGTTGCATCTCTAGACGTACGTTTCTGTGTGTTTTACGTCATCAGTAGAGAACAGCAAACCCAGGTAAGCCTATTTTAACCAAAACCAACTCCTACATAAGAAATACTCGCGGCGGTGCAATGCGAGTAAACTACAAGGTGTAGCGCCATCTAGCGGACTGGCTCGAGCACTCGAAAGTTTAAGCATACTGGCATCGTCTTGTCTGAGACGCCGAAGCGCCATCTATGACAAGGTTCGTCCATTAATGTGGTATTAAAACCACGTAATCACGTAGCAACTAAAAGGCCGTACTGCCCGAAGCATATGCAAAGAAGAAAGATGGAAAAACGTGCTGTGTACGGATCGATAAAAATCAAAACGAATTTTATACTTCACACAAAGGTATGTGTGCCTAACTTGCGAGTGTCAGAAGGAGAGGGAAGAGTTGATTTTGGTTGTTTTCCTACTTACACAAGGTTGCATCTCTAGACGTACGTTTCTGTGTGTTTTACGTCATCAGTAGAGAACAGCAAACCCAGGTAAGCCTACTTTAACCAAAACCAACTCCTACATATAAAATACTCGCGGCGGTGCAATGCGAGTAAACTACAAGGACAATGGACGAAACTTGTCATAGATGGCGCTTCGGCGTCTCAGACAAGACGATGCCAGTGTGCTTAAACTTTCGAGTGCTCGAGCCAGTCCGCTAGATGGCGCTACACCTTGTAGTTTACTCGCATGCACCGCCGCGAGTATTTCATATGTAGGAGTTGGTTTTGAAGCTAGAGAAATAAAAAAATGGCCCTCCAGTACTGATAGTAGATATATAAAACATATTTTGGTACTGATTTACAACAGTTCGAAAATTAGATATCTTTAATTTTTTGCAGGTACTCTTCGACGGAATAAAAGCAATTATCTAAAAATGAACATTTTAATTTTATTTTTAAAATTTTTTATTGGCAAGCATTTAATATTGTTTGGAATTGATTTATAAATATTCAGATTAAGTGAGTTTTTAACACTTTTTGTGTACTTTAATTTTGTAACGAAGTTACTATTTTTTTGTTTTAATTTATTTTCTAGACTATTTAAGCTCAGACAGTTAAAAAATATTTTTGCTGAAACCTGATTCAATTTTTGCTCATTAATTTTGTTTCATATTTTCCGCGGAAAAATGACGTTTTGACATATGACTGTCCTTAAAGCCTCTCAAAACTTTTGTTGCAAAAAGACTAGATAAAATAATATTCCGAATAAATCAATCCACGTTCATTTTTAAAAACGTGGTTGGGTTTCATTCGGTTATTTCCGTCGGTTCTTGTTGTGTAGCCGAGCTCTAGCCTATAAAACAGCAATGCCTTCGCCCATAATTGTAGCGCTTTGTCAAACCACCATTTCCGTTTCTGCCGTTTCCCGGTTTTTATTATTTTTGTTCTCTTTCGAGAAAGCAAAAATAATAACAAAGCTATAGATTATGTTTTGTGGGCTCGTTAGGTTCGTCACCAACTCATAATTGTAGCGCTTTGATAAACCACGCTTCCCTTTTCTCCCATAATTTGAGCACTGTGATCTGATAGAGCCGGATTAACAACCCTAGTGAAAAAAATTGAGCAATCTAAATTTGTTAGTTTATGACTTCATTCCTGTATCACTTTTGTAACTTTTGAACTAACCTACTTTTAGGAATAGGAACAGAAATAACTACATGAAGACCGAAAACTTACATTGAATGTCTGATTTGGTCTTCCTCGGTCTTTTTAGCTGCTATGTAAAAAATTTTCTTCATCTCTGGCTGCATGGTTTTCCAAAGGTTTCCAAGACGGAGCGATATTTCTTTTGTAGTTTCATCTAATCAATTAAAAAAACTTAATCAGCTTACAGTAAACTTAGCGCCATTAGCTCTGATTTCAAAAAATTTTATATATCTTTGCGTTTCAGATGATTTTGAAACTTTTTTGTTGCGCCGTCTGTCTGTCTGTCTGTCTGTATGTCTGTCTGTATGTCTGTCTGTAACGACCAACGCGCATAACTCAAAAACCGCTTGGCCGATTTTAATGAAATTTGGTACCTAGGCTGGATCTTTGGTCGAGATGGTCCCATTTAAAAATGAACAAAATCCACCGAACACAAACCAAATAAAAGGGTGGGGGTCGATTTCAAAATTTAGAGTTTATGTGAAAATATGGTGTGTGTGATATCAAACGAAAGGTAATTGAGTCTGGAGTTAAACAAAATACATTTTAATTTATTTTTAAAAAAGGGTGGGGGTATATTTCAAAAATTAGAGTTTAAGTGAAAATATGGCATGTGTGATATCAAACGAAAGGTAATTGAGTCCGGAGTTTAGCAAAATACATTATAGTTTTTGTTTTTATTAAGAGTGGGGGTAGATTTCAAAAATTTGAGTTTAAGTCAAAACATGGCTTGTGTGGTATCAAACAAAAGGTAATTTAGTCTGGAGTTGAATAAAATATATTTCAGTTTTAAGTTATATTAGCTCACCCGTACACTATAACTATAGTACCTAGTGTGAGCTTAGGGGCTCATATATTGGCAGAGTATTTTGCAAGGAATTTATTTTGTTTACTAATAATTTTTTAAGACATACTTGGAAATTCTCCAGCTAACTTCGGTCTCCAGTCTCGAGCAAAAATCATAAAGGCATTCATAGGTTTAGCTGGTTGGCTATTAAGACCCGTTTCGCAAGGCGTCTCTGTGCTTTCTTCTCCTTTTTGGTAATGTTTCACATCTGGTATCTGTTGCTGCTGCTTAAAACCATAATAAAATACAAATTGTGAAAGGCTTTCGCGGCCATCGTCCAATGGTGGGTGTGCTTTCGGGCTGTTCGGCCGTCGTCGTTGGAAATTCGTTCTCGACGTTTCGCCATCTCGAGTGGATGGCATCTTCAGGAGATGTTGACTGTTTGTCGGCTTCTCGAAGACTGGTGTCGTCGAGAACGAATTTCCAACGACGACGGCCGAACAGCCCGAAAGCACACCCACCATAATAAAATAATTACAAAACACAAGAATCTTCCGAAAGAATCACGTTGTGAAGCTGCCCCAGGGTTTCGTGAAAACCGAGCGAATATTTTTCTAAGTTACCCCGGGTGCAGTTACAAAATCTTTACCATCTTTTTAGCGTAAGCGTTTTAGCGTATATTGCTTTGTTTACAACCGTTTTATATTGATAAAAATTAAACACTTTCTTTAAAGCAGGTTATTATATATTGATAAATAAAATATAGTACATATTCCAAAGTATTGCATGTCGTTATTTTGATTCAAGTCACACAAAAGTTAAAACTATAACATTAAATTCATATTTTTCAATAAACTCTTTTTGGCCATAGTCTATCAGTTAATATATTAGCAAAACGCTCTTGTGAGCAAAAGTTTGTATGGTAAAACAAAATGATTCAAAGTCAATTTTCATAGTCCACGAATTTTAAGCAACAACCGATAGATTAAAGTTCAAAATAAATCTCTCACCATAATTACAGCCAGAATGCCACCACTAATATTTAACACTACTTAGTTTTTTTGTTTTGTGGCATTACAGTTACCTTTGGCACATTTAGTAACTTTTATTATTTATTTACTTATTTTCACTTTTTGGTTTGGATTCAAAAATCATAACTTATTACGAATGATATTAAGTTTTTGACTGATTTGAACTGATCATCTTTTGCTATCCCGATCGCGCTTTTATAACAAGTCTTAAAGTGGGGAACAACATCGTTGTTTCCTCTCTCGTGATGTTTTTCACCATTTAAGGTCATACAAATATTAAAGTTTGGCCTAGTGGGATTAACCTTGCGGTCTGCCCGCTTTTATTTTTAGCAATGCGCAAAGCCATGCCAACATAGACTCAAGATTTTGCCTTGTTTGGCTGTCCTAATTAAAATTAGGTAGCGTTGGCGCCGTTTTTGTCTCGAGGCTTTAGAACCTTGATTTGGCGGATATTTCATCATCGAACCGAGTTGATAAAAAGGCTAGGTTCTTTTCTTTTTTTATTTAAATTAAGCTCACAGTCTCTACAAGTAAGGTAGTATAAAGTGTTAGTGGTTATAGTCAAAAGTCTAAGTGATGTGATGGGTTGATTACAATAACGTGAGTTACTTATTAATTTTATATCGTTCAATAGTGAGTGTTAAATATAATTGAAATTTCTTTGCGGTTCAACCTCTAAGTAACATTATTATTTAAGTTGCCAATGTATTTTTAAAATTAAGCTGTTAGCTGACCACTACAACGTACTAGATAAACACTAAAAACAAAAGAGTCCTGCTAATCTAAAAGCAACTTTTTTTGAGAAACGCGGGGACACGTTAATGTTATTTTTTAGGCGAACTTATTTGCAGGATGCAACCTCTTCTGACGAGTGAAAGCAATGCACAGACGACTCACGCATCTGATTTTTGGCCAAAAAGGGCTTAAGGTGAAATGCCCTCAAAGGCAGCAAGCTTAGTGTCAGTCTAAAGTAAAGAGTCTAATAGGCTTAAAAACACATGAAACAAAACTAAAAATACTCTTTGACAAGCGTCAGAGATGATTTATTTTAAATATTGTTTTCGTAGTGCTTGAAACGTAAAATATTGTCAATATTTTAATCCGTATTGACAGCATTTTTTTCCTTGTATTGTTTTTAAATTTAAGCAAATATAAAATGGATTTGAGAGATTATGGTAAGTAGATTTCAGAATATATGCTGAAAGGCTCAAATATGGATCAGAGAAACTACTCGAAAATCTCACATATATTTTCAATCAATGCATAAACGGACATCCAGTACCTAATCATTGGAAAATTGCATTCATATCCTCAATACATAAAAAAGGAAACAAGCTGGATTGTAACAATTACAGAGGAATTTCAGTCACCAGCACTCTAAGTAGATTGTACGGTAGGATTCTTAGAGATCTAATAGAGAATGATTTTCATGAACAAGAAGAAGAAGAGCAAAGTGGGTTTCGTGCAGACAGATCTTGTAGTGATAATGTTTTTTGTCTTAAACAAGTAATTGAGAAAAGAAGCGCCAGAAATATAGAGACTCATGTTACCTTTGTGGACCTACAAAAAGCATATGATACCGTTCCAGTAGAAAAATTATGGACGGTGTTGGAACAAACTAATATCAATCATACATACATACAAGCGATAAAAGAACTATACAAAGGGTCAAAATCTAAAATTAAAATTGGAAATCGACTTTCGAAAGAATTCCTGGTAATAAAAGGCTTAAGACAGGGATGTTGTACCTCTCCAACTCTTTTTAAAATATATATCGCAGTGGCTTTAAAAAACTGGAAACGTAAAGTGCACGGCATGGGAATACAACTTAACGACCGATTTACTATATACACACTACAGTTTGCTGACGACCAAGTAATTGTAGCTAATGATAAAGAAGACATGGAGAAACATGATGAGAAAGTTAACGGAAGAATACCAAAAGTGGGGACTAACAGTGACCGTGGACAAGACACAGTACTTATGTATAGGAAACGAATCCAGTGAGTTAGAACTAGACAATGGACAAACAATATCTCCATGCAATGAGTATGTATACTTGGGTGTCACATTTGATAAGACATGAACAGACTGTGGAGAGTTGGAGGAAAGAATAGTCAAAGCAAAAAAGGTTATTGGATGTCTTAACAGTATTTTAAGGAGCAGAGAGATAAGAAAGAATGTAAAATTTAACATATATGAAACAATGGTAAAAAGCACGCTGTTGTATGTAATAGAGACTTGTCGCGTAACAGAAAAATACAAAACAAAAATGGAAAGTGTCGAAATATGCAATAAGAAGATCAATGAGAATATCTAGATTGGATCACATAAGGAATGAGATCATAAAAGAAAGAATGGGAATCGAGGGAAGCATAACGGATGACATCACTAAAAGGCAGTTGATATGGTACGGCCATGTACAACGGATGAACGACGAAAGATTACCAAAACAGGTCCTAGAGTGGCAACCAGTAGGGCGCAGAAAAAGAGGACGTCCTAAACTAGAATGGCAACAGTCAATCCAAAGATCAATGAGTCAAAAGAATCTGACAAAAGATGATTGTCAGGATCGAAGGAGGTGGAGAATAGGCGTCGGACAACGTAGAAAAATGTTCTAAACCGACATAGTAGTAGTAGTAGATTTCAGAATTGCTTATTTAATAAAAAACTGATGAATTACTTACATACAGTGAAAAATTTATGTAAGAACCTGAAAAAAAAGCAATAAATTTTGGATATGTCAGAGTAAAACTTTATGTCGGCTATAAACTGCCACCTAGAGATAAATTTTATTTAAAACTAAACACATCCAGGATTACTACAGTAAAAAAAAATTCTGCGCCCATATGCGCCTCTTCGATATTTTGACATATTTTATTCTTTAACATAACATGCTCCAGTGCTAACAGTTGATCACAGCCACACAAAAGACAACTAAGTAATAATAATAATCATATTCTATAGTATTTTATCGCACTAAATCTGAATCTGTTGTCGGAATTGCGTTAGCACGTCAAACTTTTTTCTAACCTCAAAAGACCGGTAAAATTTTAGACAATTTACAAAAATACCCAACAAAAAAATGATTATTTTTTTCTATTGCAACTGTGTTATCTGCATATATGTAAAAAAGCTGAATACAAATTTAATACCCCAATTGCAATTGCACATGTTTTATCTTCTTTCTTTCTCTCCCTCTTTTTCCAAAAAACTATCCACAGATCATGATTTAGAAAAATAAACCGATTCAAACCAAATTTGGTACAGAGGGGCTTTTAAGGTCGCTGAATACGAATGTTTAGTCAGATTTCCAAAATTCAATATGGCGGCTCCAATAAGAGTACAGATTTTCAGAACTTTGCGAATGCAATATAACATTCAATGTGCAAGAAATAACGCAGGTAGGAGAGATTTGGATGACCACTTTTTGTTGCCTGAAAATTTTGGAAAACGACAATCAACAAAATCCCAAGCAGGTAAAAAAGCTTTATTGTTTCCATTGCCTCCTCTCAAAGCACAATGCGAATTATAAAGAAAATTGAAAAAGAGAAAAGACGACAAGAATTAGAAAGAAAATTAGCTAAGGTGAGAGAAGAAAACATTATGCTTGAATTAGAGCAACATGTGCGAAAGTAATCGCTTGAAAGTAAACTTTATGCTGAACAAACTTAAAGTAGAATGGTTAGTTTTACAGAGTTAAACACAAGACAAGATGTAGAAACTTGACTGCCGCAGTAAGTGCCCTTTCTGTCATGCAAATTTCAGATCAATCCCGTCGATCGCTCACCGCACCAGGTGAACCGCCTTTGGATCAACCCGTAGAAATAGATCGTTCACAACAAGATGCAATTAAACAAGTTCATTCGCTGAACATGGGTCAGAACTATGTCACAAAACTGAAAGACTTTGAACATCGAAAATATTTAGATGACAGGCCGATATTTTCAAAAGAAAGAGCATGTGCTGAAGAATGGGAAAGAGAAGGCATCCAAGAGGAACAATTAGAAAGGCAAAGTTGGATAAATAGAGAGAAACAAAAGCAAATATCAGCTGGTGATAGTGGATTTGGAATATCGGTTTATGACAGCGAGAGCGAGGAAGAAAGCTTGAGCTTAAATCAGTTTCAAACTAATCCGGATGATTTATATATTGATCAATCAAATGATGCATCTCAAAACAACCTCGGCCAGATAAGCTACCAAGAAAATAACGATTCACCAATACACAGAGACCATGCCACAGATTCTAACGCTAGCAATAGCGATGCTGAATCTTCTGTTGACAGTAGTGAAGATGAGTTAATGCAAGATAAAAAACAACTGGAGATTATTTTGATGTTAAAGAGAATAAAGTTTAAATAAGTAATAGAGCGTTTATTATTAAAAAAAAGTGATAAAAATTCAATGTGTGTTGAAGAAAAAAAAAGACTTTAATGAAAATAATGAAAAAGAAATACAGATAGAAGAAGTTCAA
Source organism: Aspidapion aeneum (assembly GCA_963576565.1). Classification (NCBI taxonomy): domain Eukaryota; kingdom Metazoa; phylum Arthropoda; class Insecta; order Coleoptera; family Brentidae; genus Aspidapion; species Aspidapion aeneum. Next base: position 3,930,107 of record OY755039.1, read on the forward strand.
TGCTGTGTAGAAGTTGCAAAACAGGATAATGAAAATAAATGTCTTATTAAAAAAAAAGAAAAGAATGTAAAGAAATAGTAGAAAAGGAAAAAAATCCATGAAAGAAGTAAAACCGGTAAAAAGCAATAAAGAAGAACATTTAAGAAAAAAGTTAAGAATATTCAACAAAATAGTAAAATAACTGAAATTACAATAAAATAATTTTTTTTTATAAAAAACAACAGGGTAATGATAATAGGACTGCCACCACCAATAATTTCTATTGACGCAAACGCCAATCACACAACTGTAAACTTGAATGAGGCAAATGTTACTGAAAGTGATGATGTGAAAATGCCAGAAATGAAAGTGGAAGGAAATATTTTAAATCAAAATATATTGCAAAATTACTTAATACAACCAATCACTGCTACAGAAATAGTGACTAATGACACAAATATAATTTTAGCTGATACAAAATTCGCCAAGCGCATTACTATAGGATACTAAAGAAATGTTAAAAAACTATTTTACATGTTAATTTTTTAGACAAGTTGGCGACGATTAAACCGATGATCGATTGTTTTGGTGAATGTGTAATTGAAAAGGGATTCTAATATATCTTGTCCTTTTTACAGTATTTAAATATTGATACGTATGTTTTAAGTTATTTATATATTATTTAGCTTCGAATATTTTTGTATATAAGTTTTTTTGTCAACCATGGATTATTTCTATTGTTTTTCGAAATTTAAACCACCCGTCAGGGGTGGTACTACAATTTGAGAATATTTTTAACGGGAATCCTACGACTGCACGGACTAAATTTCCAAAAAATGACATTTCGTTACAAAATTTTAGCTCACACATATACTATACTATAGTAGTGTGAGCTATGATGATCCTAATTTTTTCGAGAAAAAAAAAGTTGCTCCGATTTCAAAAATTTTTATATATCTTTGCGTTTCAGATGATTTTGAAACTTTTTTATTGCGCCGTCTGTCTGTCTGTCTGTCTGTATGTCTGTCTGTAACGACCAACGCGCATAACTCAAAAACCGCTTGGCCGATTTTAATGAAATTTGGTACCTAGGCTGGGTCTTGGGTCGAGATGGTCCCATTTAAAAATGAACAAAATCCACCGAACACAAACCAAATAAAAGGGTGGGGGTAGATTTCAAAAATTAGAGTTTATGTGAAAATATGGCGTGTGTGATATCAAACGAAAGGTAATTGAGTCTGGAGTTAAACAAAATACATTTTAATTTATTTAAAAAAAAGGGTGGGGGTATATTTCAAAAATTAGAGTTTAAGTGAAAATATGGCGTGTGTGATATCAAACGAAAGGTAATTGAGTCTGGAGTTAAACAAAATACATTTTAATTTATTTAAAAAAAAAGGGTGGGGGTATATTTAAAAAAATAGAGTTTAAGTGAAAATATGGCGTGTGTGATATCAAACGAAAGGTAATTGAGTCTGGAGTTTAACAAAATCCACCGAACACAAACCAAATAAAAGGGGGGGGGGTAGATTTCAAAAATTAGAGTTTATGTGAAAATATGGCGTGTGTAATATCAAACGAAAGGTAATTGAGTCTGGAGTTAAACAAAATACATTTTAATTTATTTTAAAAAAAGGGTAGGGGTATATTTCAAAAATTAGAGTTTAAGTGAAAATATGGCGTGTGTGATATCAAACGAAAGGTAATTGAGTCTGGAGTTAAACAAAATACATTTTAATTTATTTAAAAAAAAGGGTGGGGGTATATTTCAAAAATTAGAGTTTAAGTGAAAATATGGCGTGTGTGATATCAAACGAAAGGTAATTGAGTCTGGAGTTAAACAAAATACATTTTAATTTATTTTAAAAAAAAGGGTGGGGGTATATTTAAAAAAATAGAGTTTAAGTGAAAATATGGCGTGTGTGATATCAAACGAAAGGTAATTGAGTCTGGAGTTTAACAAAATCCACCGAACACAAACCAAATAAAAGGGGGGGGGGGGGTAGATTTCAAAAATTAGAGTTTATGTGAAAATATGGCGTGTGTAATATCAAACGAAAGGTAATTGAGTCTGGAGTTAAACAAAATACATTTTAATTTATTTTAAAAAAAAGGGTAGGGGTATATTTCAAAAATTAGAGTTTAAGTGAAAATATGGCGTGTGTGATATCAAACGAAAGGTAATTGAGTCTGGAGTTAAACAAAATACATTTTAATTTATTTAAAAAAAAGGGTGGGGGTATATTTCAAAAATTAGAGTTTAAGTGAAAATATGGCGTGTGTGATATCAAACGAAAGGTAATTGAGTCCGGAGTTTATCAAAATACATTAAAGTTTTTGTTTTTTTAAGGGTGGGAGTAGATTTCAAAAATTTGAGTTTAAGTCAAAACATGGCTTGTGTGGTATCAAACGAAAGGTAATTTAGTCTGGAGTTGAATAAAATATATTTTAGTTTTTAGTTATATTAGCTCACACGTACACTATAACTATAGTACCTAGTGTGAGCTTAGGGGCCCATATATTGGTTAGTTATATTAGCTCACACATACACTATAACTATAGTACCTAGTGTGAGCTTAGGGGCCCATATATTGGCAGAGTATTTTAATCAGGTTGGGCACGCATAGGTGGAAACTGGGCTTTAGAGAGCAGCCGCCTGTGCAATATAAAGATTTTCTTGATAAAAGATGGCGGCGAAAATACACGACCAATAAGTCTTTATTGTTTAAATTTTAGCCACAAAAAGCTCGGTGAAAATGTTGGTTACCGGAAACACTTACGCCATTCTCCTCTACGGCTCTCTTTTTTGCTGGCGGTACCTCTTCTAAATCAGTATTTTCCGTCTTCGAATGGGGCCTGAGAAGGCTGGTACTTCTATGATTTGTTGGAAACGATTTTGGAACTTCGGAAGGTAGCATAGATTCGGGAAACTTAACAAGTATAGACTGAGTCGTTGATAATTCTGGACTTTTTAAAGGACGCTGAAAGTCCCTTTTGATTAATGGGAATGTCAGGTCAGGTTTTGGCGCAGTTCTTAAATGATTTGTTACTTGATTGGTTGGGGTTTCAGTACAATTTGCTTGAGGAGTTCCTTCCGCTGGGTGTTTTAATTTCACTGATGAAAGACCTGAGAAAGAAAAAAAAATGGTGTTAACCTTATCGGTGCTAGGCTAGGTAAAAAAAATATTTGGACCAAACCTTCTTCGTAAAAATAATTCATGGAAAAAACGAAATATATCATTCACAGTATATAAATAAGTTTAAAGTTAATGGATTGATTTTTTTGTTTGTAAGTTAGGAAATTATTAAATCATTTTTAACATATAGGGTAGAAATCTGAGCCCTGAAGGGGAGAAAAACTAGAGAAATCCCAAAAAAAATAACCCCAAAATTAAATTCGCCCCGCCTGGGAAAACAGAGTCTATTAAACTAAAAAACAAAGGAAAAAATCGGCAACACGCTAGAAGCTTACCTTCTGTAATTCTGCAGCAGTCCCAAAATTTCACTGGCGGCACCGCCCCTCCTTGCGACTGGAATTTCGGTCTTCAACCCGAAAACACGTGTGACTTCTTTTAGTTTTTTGGCGGAAGTGATTTCTTCATTCCCCTGTCACACACAGGGTGGCGCTTCAAAACTCCCAGCGTGAGCAAAAAACGCGCATGATTTTAATAAAATGATCAGGTGATCAAAAAGAAAATAACTTTCAACAAAGAGAGAAATTATCACCTGATCGGAATTTTTCCCAAACAGGACTTTCTTTTTTGAAGGTTTTTGCAGAAAGCCCAAAAATATCAAAACAAACTTTAAGGTTAGGTTTTCCAAAAATTCAAAATAAAACAATAGGGCTGTCTAACAAAACATATGATCAAATTCAAGATGTCTTCCATAGGACAGACAAACCGATTTCCCATATGCCGTAATGTTAAAAAAAACGTAAATTTTACAAAAACGACAAGAGCTTTAGTCTCAAAAATTAATCAGTTTTAAGAACAGATCCTTTGTGCATATGGGAAAAATGCGTTTTTCTTAAAAATATTAAACTAAAGCGAGAAAATCTGAAATAAAAGGGACCATGTTTTCATCAGAAAAGGAGGTTATGTTTTTGTTTATTTTGTTTTTTTTTTAACTTTTTTTCTAGTTTTTTCACTTATTTTGAATTATTACATGGGCGCACCAAGGGGGCGGGGTGGCTAGGGGCCCGGACCCCCCCAAACCACATATTTTTTTAGATATTTTCCATATATTTCATGAATAAACAGAAAAAATAGCATAAAGTACATCATAAGACCTCTGGGGGCCCCCCTAAGGTATCGGGCCCCCAAAGGTTTTTGAAGTTTTTTTGACCAATGAATCAATGAACTATCAGCCCAAGGTAGGGGAAAGTAGTTCTATTCAAAGACCTCACTTCAAGGCTCACTTAACAGAGACGGAATTGAAACAGACTAAACTTTTCTCATCAGATTCACGTTTTCTATTAGGATCTTTTGTTGTACTTGACTAAACCTTTTGCTAAGTAATAGGCCTTCTATAGCGTTAAACTGTTAAAAATATTTCACTATGATTTTTAGGTTTAGACAAAGTTTAATTGTTTTAACCCTCCAGTAGTGACATTGAAAAGAGGCACAACTTATAGGTAGGTCAGTCCAACAGATCAATATGCACATATGAGTTCCAACCGAGGTTGGTCAAGCAAACTTCTAATAAGTACTTTACAAAATATGTTTATTTAAAAAAATATAAGTAAACATTATATAAAAAAAAAACTTGCAAAATTAAAATACAGTTTTTCCTTGTCATTGGCCTCACACACCGTACATCACCATATGATTTTCCATGAACTATAATACATAGGGCTTAAGTACGGTCAAACCTAAGGTTCATCAGCTCACAACAGTAAGTACTGTTCAAATTTTACAACAGTACAATATTCGCTGTTGTATTACTACTGTTAATATTACTTTTATTACTGTTGTTTTGTAACAATATTTGCTCAATTATGTATCTAAAAGTTTATGCAAATAAATATATACTCTACTCTACAATTGGGCGTAACAGCATATGACCCATTAGGAGTATAAGAACCCAAGTTTTTTTGAGAGAAATTGAAAAAAATATCTGAGAGAACTTATTTGTTTTTCTTGTGGTCATCAAAGTCAACAAAGATGACTTTTTTTTCCATCTATTATTAATGATGCCATAAAAAAATTTTTTTGGTAATAAGCTCAGAACAGTTCCGTAGAAATTTTACAACAGGACTTGTAGTAGGTCCAGTCAGATACTATACAAATTTTACGGTCTACAAGTTTTAGGTGTCAAAAAGCATGGAAATAAAGGAAAATTTGCACCAAAATAGTTTAAGATAAAAAGAGGTTTGAGTTAGGGAGATTGTCAAATTCACCAGTTTATTCTAAACCGTTTTGAGGTCTGTAAAATAAATATTTATTAAAGAAAAAGAAACTTTGATGATACAGGACTTCACTCGACACTATACAGGATGCTACACTACCAAAAGTTTATTAGAGTTCTGTAGGATGGTGCACAAATTTGGTTCAGCTCATTATTCACACTTTAACCTCATATTGTTTTCCTTTTCTTTCTTCTCTGGACCCTTTTTTCAACCATCATTTTTAAAATTTTTCTACCGTTTTGAAACAATAATCCATTCAGGAGAGACCCAGTCATGATCATTGCTGTATTCTAGTTTTGAAAGTTGCTTGCCTAGAATAGTAAAAAAATCATAGTGAAATATTTCTTACAGTTTAACACAATTCTACGTTACACTTCTGCAAAAGGTCCACTCAAGCACAAAAAAAGATCCCAATTGAAAATGTTGCCAAAATGGCAGTTACACATTTATCCAAAACAAACCTGACAAAAAACTCTCGAATATTTCAATTTATCCTCTGTTAAGTCAGGTAATAGAGCACTTATCCACTTTCTTTTCCCTTCTTTGAGCTGATACCTAGTTCATTTAAATCAAGATGATTTTTTAAGGTCAAAATACTTGGCATTCCATCAAAACTAACATTATCAAGCTCTCCCCAGCTGCCACAATTCATAACAGCACAGAAACTAATAATAATGATTCAAACTGAGTAAAAAACTGGAAAAAAAGTAAAAAAAAAACAAAAGTAAATAAAAACATAACCTGACTTTTGAACAAAACATGGTCCCTTTTATTTGAGATTTACTGGCTTCAATTGATTTTTTTTAAGAAAAACGCATTTTTCCCATGTATACAAAGGTTCAATACTTAAAACAGCATCTTTGTTGTAAGTTAAATCGTTTCACTTTTTTTAAAAATTACGTTTTTGTTAACATTGCGGCTTATGGGAAAACGCTTTGTTTGTCCCATGGCGACCATCTTGGATCGAAAAACAGCTGATCGTGACAGTTCGTTAGACAAGCTAATAGTGCAAACATTGATGTTAACATTTTGGTTATGTAAAAATAAATTTAGTAGTCTAATCAATTTTTTAGCAAACATACCTTTTACTCGCAAACTTTGTCCTAGAGCAAGAACGCCGGCGAGATCAGCATCCAATACCTTGACCTCTCCATGGTACATAAACTGAATGATATATTTTAAGTCTTTTATTTTTGCGCCGTGCAGTAAAATGACTGACATAGGGGGCATGTCATGCATTTGAAAAATACTGTTAAAGTAATCACTGCATGCAGACAAAATCAATTTGTGAGCTTTGATGTATTCGCCCTCACACAAAAGAGTGACGTCTACTAACGACTGGGTATTTTGGTGCTCCGCGAACACTTGAATAAAGTTTGGAGCATGGTTGTTCCATTTTAGATTAAAGCGATCTCCAGCGGCTGGAACATCCATGTTACTAGCTAAAAAAATAATAAAAGTATGCTAAAATATTACAGAATTATACCGTTTTACCCGTTGGCAACTCGTGTTGCCTTTACGTTGACATTTGAATGGAATTAAGCTAAGCTATCCGGGTTCTGACAACATAGTCCGCGTTGTGACAGCAAGAATACAACAAGGCATCTAGGCCAGTCACGATGGGGCAATTTTTGTAAATTAATTGTTCAAAACTTGTCTACAAATATTAAAGCAAAAGTAAAACTCTTTACAGATCCTTTACAAAAAAAGTAGGCATTGTTAGAATGTTTAAACTATTACAAAGTGAGACTGTGTGAGTGTTTTTTTAGATTACAACAATGCTGAACAAAATTGCATAGAGGTCATTGAGAGATTCTTGTCATATCGGGGCATTGCATTTCCAATGGTTTGTCGCACTCTTAACACAGAAAAGACGTGAAAGATATAGTGATATATTTAATTGCTTCACAGTGTTGGAACCGCTCTAAGAACCCATAGTCCCTGTATGTTGACATATTTTGATATAGAGTCGCGACAAGTATGAGTATATTTATTACGGAAAATTAATAAGGCCTCCCATCACAAAGGGTCCAGTCAAAACCACCTTGATATTTATACCGGGGGTGCGGTCCGGTTAAAGGACTTACTTTTGATTATCTATATATTTAATTATAAAAGAAATTATTATTTGGTAACATCCAAAGTGCATATCAAATTGTCGATAAGTTTTTAACTATTTCCTGAAAAAAATATTGTATAATTTATTTATTATTAGAACAACTGCTTTGAAAGTTTTTAGTCCACAGTATTTTTAAGTGAACAGGATGAATTTTTGTACATAGCATTATTTTTCTAAAACCTTAAACATTTTCCTGTGTGAAAATTCGTGAAGGGGATTCCTAACAGAGTGTACAAGCGCTAAATGTCAATTTAGAAGTTGTATCCAAACATTGTATGATATCAAACATGAAAAAACCTTTATCCTACAAATTAGATGCTTCGACGGCCGTGTTCCTCAGACCTACGGTTGCCAACTGTACTATATTATATAGTATTGTACTATATTTCGGATCTGCATACTATATACTGTTTAAAAAATATATAGTATACAAAAATACCATACTTGGATCTTGATTTGGTCTTTATTTTGCAAGGCCAACGCTAAAATTAGTAAAATCTCTTGATTTCTGAACGTACCGATATGCCTATAATTGAACGCGCCTTTTGACCAAGAAAATCTCTTAGATTTGTTTAATATTATGTCAACTTCTTTGGTTGTGAAACAAAAAAACGTTGCAATCCTTAGAAGCAAAATCCGCCATAGATAGTGACAAAATTAAGAAGAATTTTAGCTCACACATATACTATACTATAGTAGTGTGAGCTATTGCGCCGTCTGTCTGTCTGTATGTCTGTCTGTAACGACCAACGCGCATAACTCAAAAACCGCTTAGCCGATTTTAATGAAATTCGGTACCTAGGCTGGGTCTTGGGTCGAGATGGTCCCATTTAAAAATGAACAAAATCCACCAAACACAAACCAAATAAAAGGGTGGGGGTACATTTCAAAATTAGAGTTTATGTGAAAATATGGCGTGTGTGATATCACACGAAAGGTAATTGAGTCTGCAGTGAAACAAAATACATTTTAATTTATTTTAAAAAAAAGGGTGGGGGTATATTTTAAAAATTAGAGTTTAAGTGAAAATATGGCGTGTGTGATATCAAACTAAAGGTAATTGAGTCCAGAGTTTATCAGTAGTAACGGAGCTAGGTAATTTCCAAAAATGAATAAAATCACATGCTTGGGCAAATTTTCAGATTTTTTCTACTTTAGACGGCATAAGCTCCGAAATACTTTGTTGTAGGGTAAAAGTTCTAAGAATATATCTTGTAGAGAATTTTATCAGCTACAAAATCCATTCTTTAAATGTATTTTTAAATATTGTAATGGAGTGGGGTAACTTTTAACTTAAAGTAAGTAAGTTAGAAAATAATATTTTTTTTTAAATTTAGTGGTTTAAACGGCACGTTTTTTATTTATTAAAAATTTTTAAAAAATTTTTTACTTTTTTAAATTACTTCAATTAACGGACGCCGCTGAAGAGATTATAAATAGTTGACCCCCCATCGAGTTGTACCCTTTTCAAAAGGAAATTTCATTGTCTACAATAAAGTATATTACACATTTTTCTCTTAGAAGCGTATTTTTTGAGAAAATTTGAGAAAACCTAAATATGTTAGATTTTGGGGGGTCTGGGGGGGGTTTTGAAGAGGTGGTTAGTTTAAAGAGGTGTTTGACCCCTAAGCTCTCTTACCTTTTTGTTTGTCACTAAATTTATACAAAAAAATTAAAATAAATAAAAAACGTGCCATTTAAAGCACTAAATTTTAAAAAATTATTATTTTCTAACTTACTTACTTTAAGTTAAAAGTTACTCCCACTCCATTACAATATTTAAAAATACATTTAAAGAATGGATTTTGTAGCTGATAAAATTCTCTACAAGATATGATCTAAGAACTTTTACCCTAGAACAAAGTATTTCGGAGCTTATGCTGTCTAAAGTAGAAAAAGTCTGAAAATTTGCCCAAGCACATGATTTTAGTCTTTTTTGGAAATTACCTAGCTCCGTTACTACTGCTAGCAGAACAACCATAGTACCACCCAATTGTAGATAATTATATCCTCTAAAAAATTTCATATAACTCTTTTTGCGATTTAGTGTACTGGAACGAAATTAAAGGCCAAAAACTAAAAAAAGTGCCAATTTTTTATGGTTTTTTCAAGATGGCGGAGGGAGCACAGGGGTGGGGGTGACAAAAACTCAGATTTTTAACTACCCTCCTGAGCTTAACAACATATCCAAAATTCAGAACTACCGGACCTTTTGTAGGTTAACCCCCCTATTTTGGCCTCTATTCATTGAACTACGAACTTTACACTGAAATAACAGTGTTAAACAAAATCTATGGAAAAATGAAAGATTGCAGTAAATTCACCAATCAAAATACAGGTCAAAAATGGCAGAATATTTTTCGAAATACCCGAAATAATTTACCAAATTTCCTGCTTTCTATTCCTGCAACATCAACGTTTACAGAAATAACTTTTTCAATTGTGAATTTGAAGTGGTGGAAGGAAAAAAATAGAACAAAAAAATCAGCTTTTTGTGGAAAAGGTGTAAAAAAAGTATAGTTTTTGCAAGAATAAATAAGTAGAAATTATGCCTTGCTTTTTTTTCCATCAAATACTATAGATTTTTAGGTGTACTATATTTTTTTTTGTTTTATATTGAAAAATACTATATTTATCTTATAAAAAGTTGGCAACCCTACTCTGACCAAACATTTTAAAATAATGAGATGAAAAATGTTACAGTAAATAATTAGTAAACAGCTCATTTTTCTTTCTATGGCTTAAAAAATGTGTTTACAAGTAAATAGTAACATTGTAGAAATAAAATTTCGGACTTCTATTGTCTTTATTTATTTTAAAACACGACGTTTCGATTAGTAAGTATCTCTAACCATTATCAAGTGTAAACTAAACAATCTAGTCTCTAGGCTACTACTTATACTACTTGGTGTGCAGTCAGGTGTGACGGCCCGCCCCCTTTTTAATCATAAGACGCCTGTTTTCCTTAAGGAGTGGTTTCCATATGTTTGGTATGTCCGTGCTTGGTTGACTGAAAACTTCTTTATTCTGCATTATAAACGCAGCTTCAATAAACTTTCGTTTTCGCCAATGCGCCTCCTTATGTAAAACTTTAGCTTCTGACCACTGAATCCTGTGATCATTTGACCATGCATGATCTGCTAAACCGGATTTTGCAATATCCCCTAATTGGGTACTTTTTAGATGTTCATTTACTCTAACCTGAAGAGTAAGTAACATTGTGTTCTGTTAGGAAGCACTAACAAAGCTCTTCACAAAAATTTAAATGGAACGCAGCCTGCTCTAGAGGGTTAATATGTGTTTTTTTGGCAAAGGCTTTCTTCTTGATGTAAAAAATTTTTGGTTGGACCCCCGCAACGGGGTCTACACATAACAATTTTTATTTTTTAAGGGGGATGACCCCACTTGTGGACTCTCTTTCAAAAGCATATAAAAAAATAAAAACACAATGTCAATTTTTTTATTATTATGTTGAATGTGGTCCCTCATTTGAAAGCTTATGAAAAATAAAAAAAATAGCTTATATTTTTTTGGGCTCTGGAACGAAATAGCGACGTACGAAATAGCGAGTAATGAAATAGCGATTATCACAATAGCGATGTAATGAAAGAGCGACTATCAAAATAGTGATGTATCAAACTAGCGTTTGTACCAAAACAGTGACATATCAAAATAGTGATGTATCAAAATAGCGATAATCAAAAAAGCGACAATCAAAATAGTGATGTATCAAAATGGCAATCTATCCAAATACTGAATCAAACCAAACCAATCCAAACCAAAACGAACTGAAATCCGCTATTAGATCCTGCGGTATTTTGACTATACCAGCTTATTTTTCCAAAAAAAACTTCCCTGATTTTTTGCCGGGATCCTAGAGGGTGCGAATCCGAACAGAACCGATCTAAACCGAATTCCGACGCGACAATTTCTTTTGTTTTTTTTTTCCCAGGTTAGAGCAGTTACTGTGTTTTCCATCTGTGTGTACTTTTGATTTATTAGTAGGTAGTGATTTTTATTTAATATGCCAAAACCAAAGCATTCATATTGATAATGATATATATCTGATATATATCATGTGATATGATATTTATATAAATATCATGATATTTTCGAACCCTGATATTTATTGAATTAAACATTTTTATTGCCATACTTAGTAAATAAGTGGGTAAGGTATTAAGAAATTTTTACTTTAATGTACTTGCCTTAAATTTTGTTCCTCATTGTCTACTGAGAAGTTTAAAAAAGTAAAGATATTTTTAATATGATGTACGTTTTATTTTTTATGATATTATATACTAGAATAGAACATACTAGAATAGAACATATGTTAAATGAGCTTCAATGGTTAAATGTAAGGACATTTTCAGAGTTTAATGTAATTCTTTTTATTCACAAATTAAAGAATAATCAACTACCTAATTATTTGGACAACAGATTGATAAATGTCACAAATGTTCATGCCTATGCAACAAGGAATAACTGCAATTTTTATTTAAATAGTATAAATACTGAGTTAGGATATAAATCATTGTTTTATAAAGGAATCAGATTGTATAACAAATTACTCTTATACATAAAAAATTGTAAATCAAATAATATGTTTAAGAGAGCACTTAAAAATTACTTGTTGCCTAGTCAGTTTGTAAGCCTGATTGTTTAGGTAGACCCTTGGTATATATTATATTATAATATTATTTTAGTCTACATATTATTTTTGGTGTGTTTTAGTCTAGTATTGTTATTTTCTTAGGCTAAGATTAAATTGTATTTTAAAGTACACAGTGTTAGTACCTGATGAAACTGTGTGTTGCTATTATATATCTACATAATAAGTAAATAGTTATTAGTCTCATATTTGGAATTATTATGTTTTATTAACATTAACATTTAAATGTATTTTTTTATAATAATGTTTGTATTATGAAATAGCATAATTTGCTAATAAAGATTTATTCAATTCAATATTTTGTGGATGTCCTGATTCAAAAATTCAAAGTTGGCAACCCTAGACTAAGCCGAAAACCCAAAGCAGCAAAAAGCATCTCTACTAGCAAAATTGTGCCAAAAAACCTTTGCAGGCCTTGAAAAGTTAATGCATTTTGATTCCAGCTTTGATACACCTTCCTCATTAAGGTAGAATACCCACGAACTTCCCTAAAGAACAACATTTATTAAATACTTACCGACTACAGTTTTAAATTCTAATGCAAAGTTTCCTCAGTTTTGATTTTACCCAACATCCCAAGCACAAACAAAAACAGAAAACAACTCTTCAGCTAACCTTACTTTTTCAAAACATCTCTACTTTTTTTATGATAAAATTGTAATTTTTTTCTCGGGCTATCTAGCCATCCGCTTAAATGAATTGTAGGGTTTTTTTGCGAGTCGTGGTAACTAGTCACGGTCCCGAGAATAACCGGTCTATGGATTTCACGGTCCCTAGAATAGAACGGTCTTCGGATCTTATATATATATATATATATATATATATATATATATATATATATATATATATATATATATATATATATATCTATATATATATATTTTTTTATTCTTTTATTTTATTAAAGAAAAACTAAATATAAGGTACTTGAATTAATATTTAAGAACAGAACAAAATTAACACTTCTTAAAAATATTTTTACATAAGAACTAAAAAACTAAAATAAACTATATATATTTTTTCTTTGAACCAACACGATTCTTTGGTTATATATATTGATTTTACTATTTTTGGACAAACTTCGAAAAGAGGTTGAAGCCTCGACTTGAAAGGGCAGTTTATGAAACTCGGTAGCAGCCATATAAAAAATCCTTTTTTTCCTATATTTTTGTTTAGATGAAGGTTGTTCTTGTTTCTTGTATTATGCTGGTGATACTCAACATTTTTTTAGGCCAATAGTTGTCTTGATTATTTTGTTTTGATTTTTGTAGATTAATTTGACATTTTCATAATTTATTATTTCCTTGTTGTTTAAAAATTTTGTTTTTTCATATGTCTTTAGTTGGGGTATAATAATCCATATTCATCAATATCTTTACTATTTTATTTTGTGCTCTCTGTAGACGGTCTATCTGAGTTTACAGCCCATGTCCATATATTGGTGCCACATATGTTAAGATGGAGTTAATATATGCATAGTAAATAAGAATTTTACATTTTTTGCTAAGATATTTGGAGGTATTGCTGAGTGTTCCAGATAGGCTTGATAGTTTTTTAATTAGATTTTCCATGTGTGCAGACCAGTTTAGTTTGTGATCATTTAATATTCCAAGGTATTTTACATTTTCACATTTATTGATTTTGATATAAGAACTAAAAAACTAAAAGAAACTATATATATTTTTTCTTTGAACCTACACTAATCTTTGATTATATATATTGATTTTACTATTTTTGGACAAACTTCGAAAAGAAGTTGAAGCCTTGACTTGAAAGGGCAGTTTATGAAACTCGGTAGCAGCCATATAAAAAATCCTTTTTTTTTCCTATATTGTTGTTTAGATGAAGGTTGTTCTTGTTTCTTGTATTATGCTGGTGATACTCAACATTTTTTTAGGCCAATAATTGTCTTGGTTAGTTTGTTTTGAATTTTGTAGATTAATTTGACATTTTCATAATTTATTATTTCCTTGTTGTTTAAAAATTTTGTTTTTTCATATGTCTTTAGTTGGGGTATAATAATCCATATTCATCAATATCTTTACTATTTTATTTTGTGCTCTCTGTAGACGGTCTATCTGAGTTTGCAGCCCATATATTGGTGCCACATATGTTAAGATGGAGTTAATATATGCATAGTAAATAAGAGTTTTAGATTTTTTCCTAAGATATTCCAGATAGGCTTGAAAGTTTTTTAATTAGATTTTCCATGTGTGCAGACCACTTTAGTTTTCTCCAAGGTATTTTACATTCTCACATTTATTGATTTTGGTTTTATTTATAATTATTTCACCATTATGATTTAGAACTTCTTGATTTTTGCTTATTATTATATGATTGCATTTTTTTTCATTAAGTATAAGTAGATTTTTCTCTGTTAAGATAACATTTTTTTGCAAATAGCTTTTTTATAGGATATCAATTATGAATAGGGCAAATTGATTATGCAAAAATCTCATATCAGACCAACCACGATACACGATATCCATTTTTATTTGTTTTAAAGATAAGATAATAATAAAAATTCGTAATGTAAATAAATAATGATTTTATTTAAAAAAAAGTCAATAAGAATATTTTAAAAATGCCCACCTCCTTGTTGAATGCAGGCTTGTACTCGTATATCAACAGATAAGAGTAGTTATCTGTATCTTTTTCAAAAAAACCTAAACAGAAATGTACTTTATACTCCCAAAATTTGAACATAAGGATTCAAAACACCTTGTATACATATATAATTTTTCACAAGTTTCTTTGAACTAAACCTAACTTTCCTGCCTTGCGGAATTTGGTTGAAAATATGTTGTTCAATAACCATTTGATCGAGTGCAGTATTAATACTTCAATAACATTTTTTTGAAACAGAAAATTATACAAAAACATTTTCTTCAAAGAAAAAATTGTATAAAACATTTTTTTAAAATTATTTGTTTAAAAACATTTTCTTTGAAAGTCATTTTTTTTCATAACGAAAAATTGTTCAAAAAATCTTTTGAAGAAAATATTTTTGAACAAATTTCCATTTAACAAGAACATAATCTAACCTTACAGCTAGGTAAGGGTGTTTTAACATACCATAAAAATGACAACACGACATGTGCCTCAGCACTAATGGGGTTTCGTCTGTGTTCTATTTTTGGACGACAGAATTGAGACCCTTTGAACTTGTTTATGACGAATTCCTCATTGCTCAACTCGAGCCGAAAGTGTTTCTTGAACTAAAAAATATATTTATTTTTACTTATACATAGCTGCCAGAAAACCCCAACTGTCGGAAAATTAGACCCAGGGCCCCAGTCAATCAAATCCATGTAGATTTGTTGTTGAATCTGTAAACCACATTTTCAATAAAGTTTATGATTTTTGAGGTTTCCGCTTTTATTGTTTGCATTGCACAAAACTGTTCCTCTTCATCTTCATCGCTGCTACTACCTAGCAGCGAGGAAAATAATAAAAAATCGCTCACTACTTTATCTGCACTCATTTTTACGTCCGACGACAATAATAAGCGTTTAAAATTAATGGCGGGAAAAAGTTTTCCGTGCGGCACGAGCCCTCAGAGACGGTGTCAAAAAAGCCGCACTCAGTGCAGAACTGAATTCATAAGTTCCTCAATGAAATACGAAAACTGAAAAAGTGCATGTCAATGGAATACAAACACCGAGCCAGTTGTGCACTAGTGCTGCACTCATTTCCCCAAAGGAATACGGCATTAGACTCCAGTGTATAGGGCTGTCTAACAAAACATATGATCAAATCCAAGATGTCTTCCATGGGACAAACAAACCGATTTCCCATAAGCCGTAATGTTAACAAAAACGTAAATTTTACAAAAACGACAAGAGCTTTAGTCTCAAAAATTAATCAGTTTTAAGAATAGATCCTTTGTGCATATGAGAAAAATGCGTTTTTCTTAAAAATATTAAACTAAAGCGAGAAAATCTGAAATAAAAGGGACCATGTTTTCTTCAAAAAAGTAGGTTATGTTTTTGTTTATTTTGTTTTTTTTTTAACTTTTTTTCTAGTTTTTTCACTTATTTTGAATTATTACATGGGCGCACCAAGGGGGCGGGGGGCTAGGGGGCCGGACCCCCCAAACCACATATTTTTTTAGATATTTTCCATATATTTCATGAGTAAACAGAAAAAATAGCATAAAGTACATCATGAGACCTCTGGGGCCCCCCAAAGGTTTTTGAAGTTTTTTGACCAATGAATCAATGAACTATCAGCCCAAGGTAGGGGAAAGTAGTTCTATTCAAAGAGCTCACTTAACAGAGACGAAATTGAAATAGACTAAACTTTTCTCATCAGATTCAGGTTTTCTATTAGGATCTTTTGTTGTACTTGACTAAACCTTTTGCTAAGTAATAGGCCTTCTATAGCATTAAACTGTGAAAAATATTTCACTATGATTTTTAGGTTTAGACAAAGTTTAATCACGGATCATCTTAACAAAGGTGATCCGTGGTTTAATTGTTTTAACCCTCCAGTAGTAAAAAAAAAAGAGGCACAACTTATAAGTAGGTCAGTCCAACAGATCAATATGCACATATAAGTTCCAACCAAGGTTGGTCAAGCAAACTTCTAATAAGTACTTTACAAAATATGTTTATTTAAAAAAATATAAGTAAACATTATATAAAAAAAAAACTTGCAAAATTAAAATACAGTTTTTTCTTGTCATTGGCCTCACACACCGTACATCACCATATGATTTTCCATGAACTATAATACATAGGGCTTAAGTACGGTCAAATTCATCAGCTCACAACAGTAAGTACTGTTCAAATTTTACAACAGTACAATATTCGCTGTTGTATTACTACTGTTACTATTACTTTTATTACTGTTTTTTTTGTAACAATATTTGCTCAATTATGTATCTAAAAGTTTATGCAAATAAACATATACTCTACTCTACAATTGGGCGTAACAGCATATGACCCATTAGGAGTATTAGAACCCAAATTTTTTTGAGAGAAATTGAAAAAAATATCTGAGAGAACTTATTTGTTTTTCTTGTGGTCATCAAAGTCAACAAAGATTACTTTTTTATCCATCTATTATTAATGATGGCAAAAAAATTTTTTTTGCTAATAAGCTCAGTACAGTACCGGAGAAATTTCACAACAGGACTTGTAGTAGGTCCAGTCAGATACTATACAAATTTTACGGTGTACAAGTTTTAGGTGTCAAAAAGCATGGAAATAAAGGAAAATTTGCACCAAAATAGTTTAAGATAAAAAGAGGTTTGAGTTAGGGAGACTGTCAAACTCACCAGTTTATTCTAAACTGTTTTGAGGTCTGTAAAATAAATATTTATTAAAGAAAAAGAAACTTTGATGATACAGGACTTCACTCGACACTATACAGGACGTTACACTACCAAAAGTTTATTTAAGGTTCTGTAGGATGGTGTACAAATTTGGTTCAGCTCATTATTCACACTTTAACCTCATATTGTTTTCCTTTTCTTTCTTCTCGGGACCCTTTTTTCAACCATCATTTTTAAAATTTTTCAACCGTTTTGAAACAATGGATGAATGGATATTCAGGAGAGACCCAGTCATGATCATTGCTGTATTGTATTGCCTAGAATAGTGAAAAAATCATAGTGAAATATTTCTTACAGTTTAACACAATTCTATGTTACACTTCTGCAAAAGGTCCACTCAAGCACAAAAAAAGATCCCAATAGAAAATGTTGCCAAAATGGCAGTTGCACATTTATCCAAAACAAACCTGACAAAAAACCATTGAATATTTCAATTTATCCTCTGTTAAGTCAGGTAATAGAGCACTTATCCACTTTCTTTTCCCTTCTTTGAGCTGATACCTAGTTCATTTAAATCAAGATGATTTTTTAAGGTCAAAATACTTGGCATTCCATTAAAACTAACATTATCAAGCTCTCCCCAGCTGCCACAATTCATAACAGCACAGAAACTAATAATAATGATTCAAACTGAGTAAAAAACTGGAAAAAAAGTAAAAAAAAACAAAAGTAAATAAAAACATAACCTGACTTTTGAACAAAACATGGTCCCTTTTATTTGAGATTTACTGGCTTCAATTGATTTTTTTTAAGAAAAACGCATTTTTCCCATGTGTACAAAGGTTCAATACTTAAAACAGCATCTTTGTTGTAAGTTAAATCGTTTCACTTTTTTTAAAAATTACGTTTTTGTTAACATTGCGGCTTATGGGAAAACGCTTTGTTTGTCCCATGGCGACCATCTTGGATCGAAAAACAGCTGATCGTGACAGTTCGTTAGACAAGCTAATAAGGGCTGTCTAACAAAACATATGATCAAATCCAAGATGTCTTCCATGGGACAAACAAACCGATTTCCCATAAGCCGTAATGTTAACAAAAACGTAAATTTTACAAAAACGACAAGAGCTTTAGTCTCAAAAATTAATCAGTTTTAAGAATAGATCCTTTGTGCATATGAGAAAAATGCGTTTTTCTTAAAAATATTAAACTAAAGCGAGAAAATCTGAAATAAAAGGGACCATGTTTTCTTCAAAAAAGTAGGTTATGTTTTTGTTTATTTTGTTTTTTTTTTAACTTTTTTTCTAGTTTTTTCACTTATTTTGAATTATTACATGGGCGCACCAAGGGGGCGGGGGGCTAGGGGGCCGGACCCCCCAAACCACATATTTTTTTAGATATTTTCCATATATTTCATGAGTAAACAGAAAAAATAGCATAAAGTACATCATGAGACCTCTGGGGCCCCCCAAAGGTTTTTGAAGTTTTTTGACCAATGAATCAATGAACTATCAGCCCAAGGTAGGGGAAAGTAGTTCTATTCAAAGAGCTCACTTAACAGAGACGAAATTGAAATAGACTAAACTTTTCTCATCAGATTCAGGTTTTCTATTAGGATCTTTTGTTGTACTTGACTAAACCTTTTGCTAAGTAATAGGCCTTCTATAGCATTAAACTGTGAAAAATATTTCACTATGATTTTTAGGTTTAGACAAAGTTTAATCACGGATCATCTTAACAAAGGTGATCCGTGGTTTAATTGTTTTAACCCTCCAGTAGTAAAAAAAAAAGAGGCACAACTTATAAGTAGGTCAGTCCAACAGATCAATATGCACATATAAGTTCCAACCAAGGTTGGTCAAGCAAACTTCTAATAAGTACTTTACAAAATATGTTTATTTAAAAAAATATAAGTAAACATTATATAAAAAAAAAACTTGCAAAATTAAAATACAGTTTTTTCTTGTCATTGGCCTCACACACCGTACATCACCATATGATTTTCCATGAACTATAATACATAGGGCTTAAGTACGGTCAAATTCATCAGCTCACAACAGTAAGTACTGTTCAAATTTTACAACAGTACAATATTCGCTGTTGTATTACTACTGTTACTATTACTTTTATTACTGTTTTTTTTGTAACAATATTTGCTCAATTATGTATCTAAAAGTTTATGCAAATAAACATATACTCTACTCTACAATTGGGCGTAACAGCATATGACCCATTAGGAGTATTAGAACCCAAATTTTTTTGAGAGAAATTGAAAAAAATATCTGAGAGAACTTATTTGTTTTTCTTGTGGTCATCAAAGTCAACAAAGATTACTTTTTTATCCATCTATTATTAATGATGGCAAAAAAATTTTTTTTGCTAATAAGCTCAGTACAGTACCGGAGAAATTTCACAACAGGACTTGTAGTAGGTCCAGTCAGATACTATACAAATTTTACGGTGTACAAGTTTTAGGTGTCAAAAAGCATGGAAATAAAGGAAAATTTGCACCAAAATAGTTTAAGATAAAAAGAGGTTTGAGTTAGGGAGACTGTCAAACTCACCAGTTTATTCTAAACTGTTTTGAGGTCTGTAAAATAAATATTTATTAAAGAAAAAGAAACTTTGATGATACAGGACTTCACTCGACACTATACAGGACGTTACACTACCAAAAGTTTATTTAAGGTTCTGTAGGATGGTGTACAAATTTGGTTCAGCTCATTATTCACACTTTAACCTCATATTGTTTTCCTTTTCTTTCTTCTCGGGACCCTTTTTTCAACCATCATTTTTAAAATTTTTCAACCGTTTTGAAACAATGGATGAATGGATATTCAGGAGAGACCCAGTCATGATCATTGCTGTATTGTATTGCCTAGAATAGTGAAAAAATCATAGTGAAATATTTCTTACAGTTTAACACAATTCTATGTTACACTTCTGCAAAAGGTCCACTCAAGCACAAAAAAAGATCCCAATAGAAAATGTTGCCAAAATGGCAGTTGCACATTTATCCAAAACAAACCTGACAAAAAACCATTGAATATTTCAATTTATCCTCTGTTAAGTCAGGTAATAGAGCACTTATCCACTTTCTTTTCCCTTCTTTGAGCTGATACCTAGTTCATTTAAATCAAGATGATTTTTTAAGGTCAAAATACTTGGCATTCCATTAAAACTAACATTATCAAGCTCTCCCCAGCTGCCACAATTCATAACAGCACAGAAACTAATAATAATGATTCAAACTGAGTAAAAAACTGGAAAAAAAGTAAAAAAAAACAAAAGTAAATAAAAACATAACCTGACTTTTGAACAAAACATGGTCCCTTTTATTTGAGATTTACTGGCTTCAATTGATTTTTTTTAAGAAAAACGCATTTTTCCCATGTGTACAAAGGTTCAATACTTAAAACAGCATCTTTGTTGTAAGTTAAATCGTTTCACTTTTTTTAAAAATTACGTTTTTGTTAACATTGCGGCTTATGGGAAAACGCTTTGTTTGTCCCATGGCGACCATCTTGGATCGAAAAACAGCTGATCGTGACAGTTCGTTAGACAAGCTAATAGGACCAAAAAAGAGAGAAGAACACAAACACAAATTTTTATTAAATGGGGTTAGGTTTTAACCAACAAAAAATAACATTTTTAGCTAAATTCGAATGTAATGTGAGATCTGTGAATGTGAACAATGGTACGTATTCTATTCAGCGTAATATATAGGCCTTGTTGATACTGGCTCTAGTCTTATTTTTTGCTTAGTCAAGGTTGGCAACCCTCTTGTTTTTTACGTGACTGTCACCAGGGTTGCCAGACGTCCCGCCGTAGGAGGGACGGTCCCGCTTTTTGTAGCTCGGTTCCGCTTTTTTTAAATCCTGAGAGTCCCGCTTTTTATGCAAATTATCCCGATTTTCCCGCTTTTTTTTTCATTTCTGTCCTATTTTTTACCTGTTTGTATCTTCTTATATATAACCTATAAATTTTTTTATTTTTCCAAAATCTTTGAGAAAATAAATGTAAATAGAATGCGGTCATTCCTGAATCATGAAAACCTTCTCTCAAATGCACAGCATGGGGCGAGTTCGTAAAGGATGAGCTCATCGATGACAACAATCAAGTTTTTAAATTAATCAGTGCAATCGGGTTCGTAAATTATCTGATGAATTTCACCAAGGCACCAATTGATGGCATCAATGCTCACCGACCCTGAGAGTCGGTGAGCAATCTTCGATGAATGTCAATTACATCAAAAATTGTTTGTGTTTTTTTTCAGCTGTGTAATTTTATATCTTTTTTGTTGTTTGTTTTTGTTAAATGCTCCACAGTGTGGTAAACAAAGTTTCGATGGTCATCTTAAAAGATATAAATAGTGACTCAAAACTCGGATGATGAAGATCTGGCGTTAATTTCAATTTCTGTATTTATATACCAGAAATTTTTATAAAATCATTTATATTTTACAAACTTATTATTAATTTATTCTAGAGAGCAGAAGAACTTAATCTCGAGAGCCCTTTACCATTATTATTTTATGCTAAGTTTATATGCAAATATAAATTTTTAAAATAAATGAGTTTTAGTTGTTTTAAATTAGAGTAAATTTTTCAAGTAAAATTCCTCATCCTCATCCTAACCTAATCTATACAAAGGCACAAAGGCCTACCTTAACAAAAGCCTAAAAAAAACTTTAAATAACATTAAAATACTTATAAAATATGAAAAAACAAATCCTGTTTTTTATTTTGTTTTTAAAATTTGGATATCATCAGACCACGGCATGCCAGGATTGAGGGTTATGTTGAAAATTTTGTTTCCATGTATTAATCTTTCAGAAAATAAATCAAAATCGAAAAAAGCGAGGTTTAGATATCTGATTCATCACATTCTTTTTTATTATCTGGTGTTCATCGGACTCACCGAATGAAAATGTCAAATGAACGTCAAACGTCATATGTCAAAAACCGATGTAATCAGTGAGCAAAATTAGATTACTTTACAAACTCGCCCATGGTTTCAGAGATAAAGTGTCAACTAATACTGCCGCTTATGATTTCACTCAAGCAATTTACAACTCAATGGACTCAAGCAAGTTCACTGTTGCTCTCTATTTTGACCTCACACATGCATTTGATTGTGTTGATAGTGTGTTTCTTATTCAAAAACTGAATGCTTTAGGGTTTCGAGGTGATTTCAGAAATCTTGTTACTTCTTTTATGACAGGTAGGAAAATAAAGGTAAAGTTTGGTTCAGATTTCTCTAGTACTTGTGCGCAAAGATATGGGGTGCCACAAGGTAGTGTGCTATCCCCACTCCTATTTATTCTGTTTATTAATGACCTTGTAAGTTTTCTAGAAAGTTGTTGGTCCCCAGGGGATAAAATAAAAATCGTTCTGTATGCCGATGATTCCACCATTGTCATATCGTGTGAATCCCTACAAACTCTTATCAAAAAGTCCAATCTCATGCTTGATAAGTTTCATGAATGGTGTACTAGTAACAAACTGCTAGTCAATGGGAGCAAAACTAAATACATGGTGTTTCACAAGAGAAGGTTAGTACCAAACTTTGTCCTCTCCATGAATGGTGTAAATGTTGATAGGGTTGACAGCTATAAGTTCTTAGGATTACATATCGATAGCCAGCTTATCTGGACCTGTCATATTGACCATGTAGCTGGAAAACTCAACTCTGCATACTTCGCAATAGTTAATTTGAAAAACATATTAACAACAAAACAACTTATAAATGTATATTATGCTTTGGTATACAGTCATCTGAAATACATGATTCTTTATTGGGGTCAATCATGCGAAATTGGGAGGGTTTTTGTGCTTCAGAAACGAATCTTAAGGAAGATTTTTTCCTTGAGCCCTGTGGAATCATGTAGGCCATGGGAACTCTTTTATGGGCTTTATGCAGGAGGTGCAGAGGTAAGATATCACCCGTTCTTTTACTTCGATAAACCGGATTTCGGTGGATGACCATTTCTCACATACTTCGCATAGTATGGTTTTGCATGTATCACATGGGGCTGCAAAGGGCAGTTTGGGAAGATCTCTATCCTTCCTCCGTCCGGTGCATTTTATTTTGCATTTAACACAAGTTAGACTCATCTTTATTTTATTTTATTGTTTACTTGTTTAATTTTTTTTATGAGGATTGTAGGTATTTAAACAGATATAAGCAAACAAGTTTTATCGTTTTTTTTTGGTTTTACTGTTTTTATTGTGTTGTGTTGATAAATTATTTTTCTATAATTGGCGTTTTATTTATGGAAATAGATATGTCTATTGATTCACAAATATGCACATTTTAAAGACAATTTTTTAAGCAGTAGATTGCTGTATTTTTTTTTTGTTTTTCACTTTTTCTTGCCTAAAATCGCGATTATTCAGGAGCGTTTGTAGAAACGATCCGCTCTGCACAGATTAGGTAAATAAGTATAAAAAAAGATGGGACACTCATTCTATGCCTCTTTTTTTAGTTCCTGACCAATCGAGCGCGGCGCTGCAATCGCCCAGCTGGCGCGGCGGCGGCAGCCGCCAATTTTAAAAATTAAATTTTGATTGCACCAAAATGTTTGCATTGTTTCATATCAAAAATGAAACAATGCAAATATTTTGGCAGTAAATTCAGAAAATAAAACTACATTATGTATGTGGGTAGGTATTTATTATAAATAACTTATTTAAAACTTTATTAAAAGAAAATTAATAAATTTTTTATTGTATAATTCAACACACTAAATATGTAATACCAGTATTATAATTAATCTCTCTTAATAATAAACATGTGAGTTCCTTACATATATTAGGGGGCTAGCTCAGTCATAATATATCATATTTTATATAACACTTTTGTCCAGAGGTGGTTCGGTTGCTAATTTTAGTACACCATATTTGCCCAGGTAGAATATCCTAGGTCACGTAGTGAGTGCTGCTCTCTTGATCAGTTACCTACCTTAGCATACACACCAAATTACCCTAAATGATCTATCCTGCTGTTATAATTGGTCTCGTTTTTGAAAATGTGAATTGTGAACACGAGCCCCACTCTATGTGCATGTCAGTCATGTCTCCTTTGGAGCAGCTGGAAAAACATTACCTGAAACAATATAAAATTGTAATATACAAACAATATTCTTTCTTCGGAATGTTATAATTCCTATTTACCAAAAGTGCTAGATAAGCAAACCGAACCCAGCCCAAGGTTTGAAATTTATAACCCACAATCAGAGGATAGACATCAGCGTAGCTAAGGGGGGCCTGGCCCCCTCTGTTGGATCTCAGGCTGCCCTTATGTATTGCAGGGGTCCCCTGGATCACTACTATTAAAAAAATACAGATACAATATATGTGTATCACAGAAAGCATAGACGTAGGCCGCAGCCCCCTTCAGGCTGGCCACGCCGATGAAATTGGGCTTTTTGTTAAAATAAACCATGCAAATTTATTTTATAGGTTATGTTATATACTTACTTGAGATTATTAACAAATTCTTGAATTTTTGGCTGGCCGGTAAAATTTGGTTTCCTAAATACCAAAAATGTTGGTAAAAGCCGTAAAAATTGCAGTAAAAAACGAAAAAATGGAATTCCAGAAAATTCGAGACCGATCAGCTGGTTTCTACCGAAAAGATTGGCAGTAGCGGGTTGGGTGAGGATGAGCGGGGGTCTACGGTGGCGCCGCCATCGACTGGTCAGTGAAGCTCGAGTGACCAGGCCCTGCCGCTCTGTACCGAATTCGCGGTTCTTCCTTGAATTTTTCGTAAACATAAATTTGGGTACTGGCAAAGGTAATTGATGTTGTCGTAGATTATAACCGCTATTATTATCTTGAACAAAACCAGAGATTTTTATAAAGAGAAAGACACTAAGATAAACAGGCATGGCACGGTCAATATTCCTCCCTGTACAAGCAATGCCCTGCAAGATTCTGTACATCTTTTTTTGCACAGATAGCGAACAGCTCTTTTCTGCAGAACAAAGACTGCAGAAAAGTTTGCTGTCTTTTTGCCGAGTTTATGTACAAAAGTTCTAATGATGTAGCAGGCACTTGCCAAGCTAAATGTGTTCATCAATATGTAGCCCCAAATATTTCACATATGGCTTGCTCTCTAGGCTTTCGTCGTAAGCGGAAGTCGTTTCTCTCTCTCTCAGAAACACCTGAAACCCCCATCGAATTAAGGACAGCCTGTACAAGTTAACAATCATTTTATTCCATAAACTAATTTTTTGACCATACAAATAAATTAGGTACATTTGGATAGAACGGTGCTTACTGATTTTAACTGCTGGCTTTAACTACTGATTTTAAATATTATGTGATTTTAAAGTACTGTTAAATTGAATAATTAAGAAACATAAATAGTGTTATTTTGTTATCAAAAAATTTTAAGGTTTCTAGCCTACTATAGTATATACAGCGTGTCCTGAAATTAGATGTCAGAGTTTTAGTCGTGTATTCTACGGCCCAAAATACAGATAAAGTTTGTTTAAACTAGGTTCCAAAATTGATTTGTTTCCGATATACAGTGTTTAAAAGAAATAACAGACAAAACTATAGAAATTGAACAACTAACATCTAAGATGGAAGAGTTAAAAAAGAAGATTGAAAAGAGCAACGTTGAGATGGTATCAATAGGAACACAAATACAACCGTGTATCAAAGACAATACTAGCCAAACTATACTGCATGATTACACCTCTATCTCTGTTTAAACAGATCATTATAAAGGTAGTAGAAAAACTTAAATAATACATTGATTAAGCAAATTCAAGAAAATGAGACATTTACCATAAAACTAAGGAATGACATATTAATCTTGCGAGAAACTAACGAAGAAATGAAACAAGCACTGAATATGCTACAGGCTGATAATCAAATTTATGCTGACCAGATACACCAAAACGAGAGACTATCTAATAAATCATTGTGTGATGAGCTAGAAGTGATTAAAGAACTAGAAAAAAAATCGATGATCCTACAAAACAAGAGGCGCTGGAGACCCTAAGCGATGGCAAACGGGTGACGCTGGTTTGGGTTCCGGGACATACGGGGGTACCAGGCAACGAGAAGGCGGACGAACTCGCACGACTCGGGGCAGGAACCGCCTATGTAGGACCGGAGCCACTTTTGGGCGTGACAAAAAGACAAGTGCAAAGCGGACTCAACAAATGGGCCCAGGACGCGCTATTGAACTCCTGGGAAACAGGAACGGGTTGCAGACAGACCAGAGAATTCGTAGACCGTCCAAAAGCGACCAGAATTAGATGGATGCTGGGACGGACACGAAAAGACCTCGGACTGCTGATAGGTACTCTAACCGGACATAACCGGTTGAGGAAGCACATGACACGTATAGGAGTCGAGAATGACCCTACCTGCCCAGCCTGTGGACAGGAAGAAGAGACATCAAGACACCTCGTGGTAGAATGCGAGGCCTACGCAAGGATGAGACAACAGGCACTCGGAGCGCCAACTCTGAGCGAGGAAGAACTGCACATGCTGAAATGGGCAGACTTACTGGACTTTGTAAAGAGAACAGGAAGGCCCAATGAGTTACCCGACCATCAAAGGGAAGTGCAGAAAGTGGGTTAAGGGCCAGACTTGGGGCATGGCAAAAAGGGCCTACTCTGGCCTACTTGTCAGACCTGCGGGTCAACCCCTCCCCACTACTACTACTACTTTACATGTAAAATTCACTCCCATAACCGGACACTCTAATAACCGGACGCGGACAACTTTTTTTGGCTAAAAAATTCTGAAACCTCCCTTAGCCGGACGCGAACCTCTGACAACGGGACGGAGCGATGCACGACATAGGCATAATAATTATGTCGTATGTTGGCAACAACGCACTCTGCAGCCGGGGAATTACCTCTTTCTGTTTAAATATACATATTTTATTCGGCGGGGGCGGGACTGCTGTGTTTTATTTTTATTGTTCAATTGGGTAGTAATATATAGATCTCTTTAAAATGGTGTCTAGTAAAAAACTTCTTAGTTTACGTAAAAAATGAAAGTTGTTAACGTTTCGGAGAACGCATTCTTAAGGACTTATGTCACACTGATGTGCTCTAACGAGAGCGAAACACATGTGTCTGTGGCTAGTCAGACCACACCTAACCGGAGTTACTAATACTTTGGTTAGGTACGTGCGGGCAGATAAACAGCTGATCTCGTTAAAAGTGAGGTTGGTTTGTTTGTTTTGCTTTGCAGTCGTTAATGTGTGCATGTTGGTGTTGTGGTAAGTGTTTAAGTTTTGATTTACAGTTTTTAATTCGTTGTACATCTTACGAATCGCGGCTTGTTGAAGAAAATTTATATTTTCGATGCAAGTGCAGTGTTTTTAATCTAACGGAGTATAGGCCCTAGTGTTTTCCTTGTAAAAGTTGCGATTTATGAGGCTCCGTCGCGTTGTGGATTTATATCCTATTTTGGGTATATTTTTCTGTCTTTTATCAGAAGAAAAAACCGCTGAAAAATTTAATACCGGAAAAACTCAAGCAGCGGAAATTGTTAATAAATATATATTAAAATTTCGCAGATCCCTCTCATAAGCGGACACCTCCAATAAGCGGACAAAATCGACGGAACCGTGAGTGTCCGCTTATGGGAGGTTTCACTGTATATACTTTATGTTATTACATAAAAATGTATTATATACTTTATAACTCTGAAGGCGGGCCTTAATTGAAGGTAATAACATTTCCTTTTAAACCCTGTATAACTATGTCAGATTATAAACAACAAGTAAAATTAAAGAAAGAAAACTTTTTTCTTATTTTTCTTTCTTTAATTTCACTTGTTGTTTATAGTTTGACATGTCATATGTATGTATGTAAAACTTTAGGGATAATCACAAAATAAAACATTTTTTATGATGTGATTAGTTTCTGAGAAAATTTTGTAAAGCTATAATAGATAGTTTAAGTTGTGCTACGTATTTTTACGTAAGCATAAGATTTAAGAGTTACGCAAGCGCACTTCGTCACACCGTCGTCAAGGTCACGTTAGGAGCTTACGTATTTACGTTAGCTTACGGCAGTCTGCGGGCACCTTAACGTTACCAAAGAATAGAATTGGTTGATTGACCTATCGAAAAATGAGGCCTAGACGATAATTTCCGCTTTCAGTACAAACGATTCTTTGCAAATATATTCCTACTGTAGTTGAAAAGACAAAACACAAAATTGTAACATCAAAAAAACACAGTGCCGAATTCCATACTCTCTGCTATTAGATAGTTTAAGTTGTGCTACGTATTTTTACGTAAGCATGAGATTTGACAGATACGCAAGCACACTTCGTCACACCGTCGTCAAGGTCACGTTAGGAGCTTACGTATGTACGTTAGCTTACGGCAGTCTGCGGGCACCTTAACGTTACCAAAGAATAGAATTGTTTGATTGACCTATCGAAAAATGAGGCCTAGACGATAATTTCCGCTTCCAGTACAAACGATTCTTTGCAAATTTATTCCTACTGTAGTTGAAAAGACAAAAAACAAAATTGTAACATCAAAAAAACACAGTGCCGAATTCCATATTCTCTGCTATTAGTAGACTTGTTATGGTAACGTAAAAACATTCAACTTAAACTCAAATTTGGAACAAAACGTAGAGCGCTTAACGTGCAGTTTTACGTAAAAATACGTAGCACAACTTAAACTATCTAATGATGATGGATGGTAATGATCTCACCTTATTCTCTGTCTAAAGGGGCCTACAGACACGCGAGCATTTCTTGAGATTAGTACGCGCGACCTAATCTCTACATACATGTACGTTTGGTGGAATTGCCTACACACACGAAGACAAAATTAAACGTTCTAAACATATACACGATATTATCAATGCGTTTAGGGGCCTACAGACACGCGAGCATTTCTTGAGGTTAGTACGCGAACTAATCTCTGCATACATGTACGTTTGGTGGAATTGCCTACACACACGAAGACAAAATTAAATGTTCTAAACATAAACACGATTTTATCAATGCGTTTAGGGGCCTACAGACACGCGAGCATTTCTTGAGATTAGTACGCGAACTAATCTCTGCATACATGTACGTTTGGTGGAATTGCCTACACACACGAAGACAAAATTAAACGTTCTAAACATAAACACGATATTATCAATGCGTTTTGCCTAGACACCGAGAGATTTGCTCGCGTACATCGTGCGCGCGAACAAATCTTCGAGATATATTTTAGGCGGATATTGTCTACACACGAAGAGATTAGTATGCGCAAACTTGTACGCGCGGACTAATCTCTAGAAATGTTCGCGTGTCTGTAGGCCCCTTAATAGAAATTTTTTAATAGATGCCAGCTGAAGGTATTCAATATTCAGAAAAGTACAGCGACGAAAGGTATGAATATCGACATGTTATTCTACCACAAGACTTAGCAAAATTAGTTCCTAGACCACATCTCATGACAGAAACTGAATGGAGAAACTTAGGTTAGTATTTTATGCGTTTTAAGCGGGTTTAAGTAATCAATATCATAAATAAAATTCAATAATAATAATAATACAAGTTATGCCCAATCTTATTTCTTCGATGGCCCAATCTAATTGAGTTTTTTCCACATAGGCGCAAAATTTCGCTTCTAAAATACCCCAATAAATTGGTTATTAACTTACTTTTTTTTTAATATGGACCTGTATTTTTTATTAAAATTTTTCAAAGAACTTTTTAGCTCACACATGTACTATACTATAGTAGTGTGAACTATGGTGATCCTAATTTTTTCAAGAATAAAAAAGTTGCTCCGATTTCAAAATTTTTTATATATCTTTGCATTTCAGATGATTTTGAAACTTTTTTATTGCGCTGTCTGTCTGTCTCTGTCTGTCTGTCTGTCTGTCTGTCTGTCTGTCTGTCTGTCTGTCTGTCTGTCTGTCTGTCTGTCTGTCTGTCTGTCTGTCTGTCTGTCTGTCTGTCTGTCTGTCTGTCTGTCTGTCTGTCTGTCTGTCTGTCTGTCTGTCTGTCTGTCTGTCTGTCTGTCTGTCTGTCTGTCTGTCTGTCTGTCTGTCTGTCTGTCTGTCTGTCTGTCTGTCTGTCTGTCTGTCTGTCTGTCTGTCTGTCTGTCTGTCTGTCTGTCTGTCTGTCTGTCTGTCTGTCTGTCTGTCTGTCTGTCTGTCTGTCTGTCTGTCTGTCTGTCTGTCTGTCTGTCTGTCTGTCTGTCTGTCTGTCTGTCTGTCTGTAACGACCAACGCGCATAACTCAAAAACCGCTAGGCCGATTTTAATGAAATTTGGTACCTAGACTGGGTCTTGGGTCGAGATGGTCCCATTTAAAAATGAACAAAATCCACCGAATACAAGCCAAGTAAAAGGGTGGGGGAAGATTTCAAAAATTAGAGTTTATGTGAAAATATGGCGTGTATGATATCAAACGAAAGGTAATTAAGTCTGGAGTTAAAAAAAATTAATTTTAGTTTATTTTTAAAAAAGGGTGGGGGTAGATGTCAAAAATTAGAGTTTAAGTGAAAATATGGCGTGTGTGATATCAAACGAAAGGTAATTGAGTCTGGAGTTAAACAAAATACATGTTAGTTTTTTCAAAAGGGTGGATTTGAGTTTAAGTCAAAACATGGCTTGTGTGGTATCAAACGAAAGGTAATTGAGTCCGGAGTTGAATAAAATATATTTCAGTTTTTGATTATATTAGCTCACACTATAACTATAGTACCTAGTGTGAGCTTAGGTGCCCATAGATTGGCAGAGTAGCTTTGATAAGACCCCATATGGAAAATCCAGAGGAGTTATGTTCGGTGACCGATCTGATTTGGTTTGAAATTATTCAAAAACCTGGTACAACGACGATCTCTGTGGCCGGGTGCACCATCGTGCTCGTAGTACTCAAATTAGATCGAACATCTAAAGGCAGATCATCCGAAAAATCTTGTAATGTATTTGTCAGAAAATTGTAGTAGGTTAATCCGGTGAGAGTTTCTTGGGAGAAAATACATTTACCCCGAATCTTCTCTTTGCAAATGCTCATGTTCTTCTGTCCACCGATAATGCAAGTTCCTGTTGCACCATCCATTATTTCAAAAACGGCTTTCATCGGACCATACATTTTTAGATGTATTACGCATCATAGGTTTTTATAAGCAATTGTTTTTTTTGCTGTCCAAGCCACCTGCCATGCCATTTTTTTAGCATTAAAATACAAATAAATATTGACATGTGATACATCGTTAAAATCACAAAAAAAGTTGTTTTAAAAAATGGAATAAAATACTCTGCCAATATATGGGCCCCTAAGCTCACACTAGGTACTATAGTTATAGTTTACGTGTGACCTAATATAACTAAAAACTGAATATTTTGTTCAACTCCAGACTAAATTACCTTTTGTTTGATACCACACAAGCCATGTTTTGACATAAACTCAAATTTTTAAAATCTACCCCCACCCTTAAAAAAAACAAAAACCAAAATGTATTTTGTAAACTCCTGACTCAATTACCTTTCGTTTGATATCAGACACGCCATATTTTCACTTAAACTCTAATTTTTGAAATATACCCCCACCCTTTTTTTAAAATAAATTAAAATGTATTTTGTTTAACTCCAGACTCAATTACCTTTCGTTTGATATCACACGCGCCATATTTTCACATAAACTCTAATTTTTGAAATCTACCCCCACTCTTTTATTCGGTTTCTGTTCGGTGGATTTTGTTTATTTTTAAATGGGACCATCTCGACCCAAGACCCAACCTAGGTACCAAATTTCATTAAAATCGGCCAAGCGGTTTTTGAGTTATGCGCGTTGGTCGTTACAGACAGACATACAGACAGACAGACAGACAGACAGACAGACAGACAGACAGACAGACAGACAGACATACAGACAGACAGACAGACAGACAGACAGACAGACAGACGGCGCAACAAAAAAGTTTCAAAATCATCTGAAACGCAAAGATATATAAAAAATTTTGAAATCGGAGCAACTTTTTTTTTCTCGAAAAAATTAGGATCACCATAGCTCACACTACTATAGTATAGTATATGTGTGAGCTAAAATACAGGTCCGTATCTAAAAACAGTAACTTAATGGTAATATCTCTAAAACTAGAGGTGGTAAATTTTCTTAAAAAATACCACATTGAAGAACGTCAAAAATGGTAAAAAAATTTTTTTTGAGATATTTAATAAAATAGATTTGAGCAATTTTTCGAAAAACCCCCGTAGCTCTGGATATAATAGTTTTTTTTAAAATGTGAAACCAGATTTTTAATGTCCCCCAAAAACTGCTCATTTTATCTAATTTGAACAACCTTGTAGTTCTTATAGTTAACGAGATAGCAATAGTGACCCATAGCTGTATATATATATATATATATATATATATATATATATATATATATATATATTGGCGATTAAATCTGTGTATCTGTGATCTCTTCGGCTATTAATTAAATATGCTTTTACTGCCCAGTGCTCAATGCTATCGAAAGCTTTTTCAAAGTCTACACAATATATAGTGGCATGTTGTATTCTTTGGATCCTTTTATTCGGGTTTTCTGAAGCCTGCTTTGTTCTTTTGATTGATATCCTTCAAGTTTTGTTGTTAGTCTTTCTGTTAATATTTTCGTGAAAGCTTATAAATTACATTGTTATAGGTCGATAGTTTTTTATGTCTGCTCTATCGCTTTTATTGTGTAGAATAATATGGATTCTTTCCAGTATTTTGGGATTATTTTTTCTTTTAGTATTTTATTCAGGAGAATATGAAGGATTTTTTGCCGTTACTTTATCTGTTCCAGGTGATTTGTTAATTTTCATTTTCTTTAATGCTCTCAAACAAGTTTCATGGCTAATCGGGCAAAAAGGAGTTTTTTGTTTCTCTCATATTTTTCCGTGGGTAGCCCGAAAGCTTAACCTCACGGGGGTCCAAGATCTAATGGACACCTAATAAGTGTTGACAGTTAACCGTTTCGTCCTTATGGGACTCCTCAGAACATTGCTGGTCAATGTGACAAATCTTGCAAAGTTAATCAGACGGTTTTGTCTCTAATTAAATGTAATTAGTGAGCGAACTATAGCGAGAGGCGCCATCTACCGAGATACGAGAGAAACAAAAAACCAACAGCAGGCAAAAACACTGCTATATAATATCGATCAATGAAAAGATCGAATGCAAATAAAAGAAAACAACTATAGTCCGTGACCTACGACAGCTCTTTGTCTTTTCAGGCCGGATCAACGCATTTTGCATTTTTACCCGTCATCAAGACAGTGAGCGTCAATCAACGGAATTTTTAAGCCAAATAATACTAACAAACGTGAAATTTCGTACCCGTGAATTTAAAAATCAAACAAGTTTCATGGCTAATCGGGCAAAAAGGAGTTTTTTGTTTCTCTCATATTTTTCCGTGGGTAGCCCGAAAGCTTAACCTCACGGGGGTCCTTTTTGCCCGATTAGCCATGAAACTTGTTTGATTTTTAAATTCACGGGTACGAAATTTCACGTTTGTTAGTATTATTTGGCTTAAATGGCTGTCTTGATGACGGGTAAAAATGCGTTGATCCGGCCTGAAAAGACAAAGAGCTGTCGTAGGTCACGGACTATAGTTGTTTTCTTTTATTTGCATTCAATCTTTTCATTGATCGATATTGTATAGCAGTGTTTTTGCCTGCTGTTGGTTTTTTGTTTCTCTCGTATCTCGGTAGATGGCGCCTCTTGCTATAGTTCGCTCACTAATTACATTTAATTAGAGACAAAACCGTCTGATTAACTTCCCAAGATTTGTCACATTGACCAGCAGTGTTCTGAGGAGTCCCATAAGGACGAAACGGTTAACTGTGAACACTTATTAGGTGTCCATTAGATCTTGGACCCCCGTGAGGTTAAGCTTTCGGGCTACCCACGGAAAAATATGAGAGAAACAAAAAACTCCTTTTTGCCCGATTGGCCATGAAACTTGTTTGATTTTTAAATTCACGGGTACGAAATTTCACGTTTTTTAATGCTCTCCTTATTTTTGCTTTGCTTATTTCAGGTTGTAGCTCTGACTTTATGGTCTTTATTTTTGTTTGGAGTTTCTTCATGGTTTCTCGCGATGGCCCCCTGGTTTTATTTGATATAATTCTGTATAGAATAGTTGTATGATATTTCATATTTTTGTAATTTCCTATAACTCTCTCAACTTTTATTTCTTGGCTCTTTCTTTTATTTTCTTTTATCATTTTTCTTATAGTTTTATTTATTTCTGTGTACTCTATCGATGTTCTTTTTCCTTCTTTCTCAAGGTTCCGTCTTTTTTTCATTAGTTTCTTTATTTCTTATAATACTAGGGTAAGTAGTACAAGAAATATCGCAATTTTTTTAAATATATTTTTTAGCAAGATTGACAAATTTTTCATTTATAAATATATATATAAAAAAAACCGCTTAATACTTTAATTGATTATGAATAAGACACAAAAATAAGAAAACTGATTAAAATTATGTGTATTTTATGGTGTTTTAGGCGTCCAACAGAGTCCTAATTGGGTGCACTACATGCTTCACTTACCGGAACCACATGTGCTTTTGTTTAGAAGGCCTCTTACTAACACAGCAGGCTAGTCACTAAAATGGAACATGTTGTTTTTAGTTTTTTAAGATAAGTTACCTATTTTTTTGGTATTTGAAAGGATACTTGAATATTTGTATTCTTTTTATAAGTAAGTCTAAACATTAAAGGAATTGTTTGCGTAAACATAATTCCACTTTCTCTAAAAAACTTGGACTCTTAGGTCTTTCGTTTACGAATCTCTTTAAAGTCTACTAAGATTTAAGAGACTTTTTAAGGGTCAAATAAGCTTAAATTAGCATATTAAATATTTACCAGTAGCAGAAATATGGATTGTTGGTTAATATTAGAAATTAAGCCAATATGATCCTGTAAAAACAAAAATGTTTTATTTAATTTAATCGGCAATCTTCCATCCTACGTTTCCTCATCTCTCATAATAGTTTAGTGGTAAATTAGGATTTTCTACGTAGCTACCGCGTAAAACTACCAAAAACTAATTTTTTTCTTTTGATTTGAAGTAACCAAAAATTTTAAACTTTTATGGAGTTTAAACAGTTCACGTGCCAAATTCGGATTTAAACAACTAAAAACCAGACTTAAAAGTTATAAAATAAAGATTTCAAATAATCCTATTATTTAATGATCCTATATTTTAAAAACGAAAGATTTAGGACTAAGTTTATTTGACAAAAAACCCCCACTGTATAATACGAAATGTAAAACAAGTTTAATGTGGTAATAATAATACAAATACAGGGTATCATTAAAATGATGTGACTAAAACCGGCAGGTAATAGTACTCATAAAAATACTCTGCCAATATATGGCCCCCAAAGCTCACACTAGGTACTATAGTTATAGTGTACGTGTGAGCTAATATAACTAAAAACTGAAATATATTTTATTCAACTCCAGACTAAATTACCTTTTGTTTGATACCACACAAGCCATGTTTTGACTTAAACTCAAATTTTTGAAATCCACCCCCACCCTTAAAAAAAACTAAAACTAAAATGTATTTTGTTAAACTCCGGACTCAATTACCTTTCGTTTGATATCACACACGCCATATTTTCACTTAAACTCTAATTTTTGAAATATACCCCCACCCTTTTTTTAAAATAAATTAAAATGTATTTTGTTTAACTCCAGACTCAATTACCTTTCGTTTGATATCACACACGCCATATTTTCACATAAACTCTAATTTTTGAAATCTATCCCCACCCTTTTATTTGGTTTGTGTTTAGTGGATTTTGTGCATTTTTAAATGGGACCATCTCGACCCAAGACCCAGCCTAGGTACCAAATTTCATTGAAATCGGCCAAGCGGTTTTTGAGTTATGCGCGTTGGTCGTTACAGACAGACAGACAGACAGGCATACAGACAGACAGACAGACAGACAGACGGCGCAACAAAAAAGTTTCAAAATCATCTGAAACGCAAAGATATATAAAAATTTTTGAAATCGGAGCAACTTTTTTTTTTTCTCGAAAAAATTAGGATCACCATAGCTCACACTACTATAGTATAGTATATGTGTGAGCTAATATTTTAAAGAATTTAGAGGAGCTAAAAATTAAAATTGTTTTTTATGTATAGCAACTTTAAGAAATGGTTGTATTTTACAAAACGACTGGCGTGTGATACAAACATTCAGAAATAAAGATACGAAAAATGCATAATATATAACAAATTTACATAGATAGAGTTTTAGAGTTATGGTGATCCTAATTTTTTCGAGAAAAAAAAAGTTGCTCCTATTTCAAAATTTTTTATATATCTTTGCGTTTCAGATGATTTTGAAACTTTTTTGTTGCGCCGTCTGTCTGTCTGTCTGTCTGTCTGTCTGTCTATCTGTCTGTCTGTCTGTCTGTCTGTCTGTCTGTCTGTCTGTCTGTCTGTCTGTCTGTCTGTCTGTCTGTCTGTCTGTATGTCTGTCTGTCTGTCTGTCTGTAACGACCAACGCGCATAACTTAAAAACCGCTTGCCCGATTTCAATGAAATTTGGTACCTAGGCTGGGTCTTGCGTCGAGATGGTCCCATTTAAAAATGAACCAAATCCACCAAACACAAGCCAAATAAAAGGGTGGGGGTAGATTTCAAAAATTTGAGTTTATGTGAAAACATGGCGTGTGTGATATCAAACGAAAGGTAATTGAGTCTGGAATTAAATAAAATGCATTTTGGTTTTTTTTAAAGGGTGGGGGTAGATTTCAAAAATTAGAGTTTACGTGAAAATATGGCGTGTGTGATATCAAACGAAAGGTAATTGAGTCCGGAGTTAAACAAAATAAATTTTAGTTTTTGTTTTTTTAAGGGTGGGGGTAGATTTCAAAAATTTGAGTTTAAGTCAAAACATGGCTTGTGTGGTATCAAACGAAAGGTAATTTAGTCTGGAGTTGAATAAAATATATTTCAGGTTTTAGTTATATTAGCTCACACGTACACTATAACTATAGTACCTAGTGTGAGCTTAGGGGCCCATACATTGGCAGAGTATTTTTATGAGTAATCTCACGTGGCAAAGTTTGTAACATTATTTTTATGACAACCTACATACAGTGGGGGAGAAGGGAGACCGGACAATTTTTTTTTCATTATAACTTTTGAACTATACCATCGAATTTAATGGGACAAACTGCTTGTCAGAGAAATAATCAGAGTTTTCTATAAATATATTTTTTTCTCCGCCATCTTAAAATTACAGATGGCGGATGAAATTAAAATGTACCCTTTAAAGATGCTCGTTTATTCTTGTGTTGCTAATATGTTTTAATAATTTTTTTTAATCAGTAAAAAAGCCAGATTCTTGCCACACACAACAAGGTACGAATCAGCAAAATCGGTTCAGTGGTTCTAAAGAAATATATTTTTGTTTCAACCATTGTTTTGAATATTATACGATTGCCTTGCCAATCATGTCTATATTTATTTCCTTATAAATTCATTACTACTGAACTGATTTTGATAAAATAAAAAACATCCTGGTCAGAATTGATTGCTTTTTAAAGATCATAATCAAAATTTACAGCCATCTTAAAGCTTAAGATGGCGGATAGAATCATACTTGATTCTTCAAAATGCCGTGTTTATTCTTATTTTCTGAAAATATTTTAGTTTTACTTTTAATTTATGGAAAAGCGTTACTTTTGCCCCGCACAATGAGGTCCAAATTAGTAAAATGGGTGTGGTGATTCTCAAAAAATCTATTTTTGTTTCAGCCATTGTTTTAAAGATTATACGATTGCATTGCTAATCCTTTCTGCATTAATTTCCTCATAAACTCATTATTACGGAACCGATCTTAGTGAAATAAAAGAAATCATGATGAGAATCGATTGTTCTGTAAAGATTATAAACGAAAGTTGCCGCCATCTTAAAAGTTAAGATGTCGGACAGAATCATACTTGACCTTTAAAAGAGGCATGTTTATTCTTAATTTCCGAAAATTTTTTAGTTTTTTTTTTAAATTTATAGAAAAGCACTATAAAATCTGATTTTGTTTTAATGATTGTTTTACAAATTATACGGTTGCATTGCCAATCCTGTCTGCAATTATTTCTTTATAAATTCATGATTACTGATCCGATTTTAATACGTTACGGTTAAAAAACAATCAATTCTCAACATGATTCTTTTTATTTTATTAAAATCGGTTTAGTAATAACGAATTTATAAGGAAATTAATGCATGCAAACAATGGTTGAAACAAAAATAGATTTTTTTAAGAACCACCACACCGATCTTACTATTTTGTACCTCGATGTGTGGGGGAAAAGTAGTGCTTTTCCACAAAAAAAACAAAAGGAAAATAGGAATAAACACTGAGTCCACGCATCTTTGAATTGCGGTGGTATTTTGTCTCTTTGTCTTTCTCGCCAATGCGAGAGAGCTTAAGTTTCAAACCACGACAACGGCAGGTCAAGAATGTCTTGGACAAGAAAACCGTTAAAGAAAGCTTAGGTTTTAGACC
The DNA here is from genome assembly GCA_963576565.1 of Aspidapion aeneum. Taxonomy (NCBI): domain Eukaryota; kingdom Metazoa; phylum Arthropoda; class Insecta; order Coleoptera; family Brentidae; genus Aspidapion; species Aspidapion aeneum. The sequence continues at coordinate 3,969,086 of OY755039.1, forward strand.
AATCAGCTAGCGGCAAGCTAAGAACGCCTAGAGAGCAGGGTACTGAAGCTTTCGAAAGTCGGGAGGGAAATCACTCTTTAGTTGCGCTTAGCTTGGTTCATTTCGGCTACGCTTTCGTTCACACTTCTTAAGGGGGGTTTTATTTCAACTGGGCAAATTTATCAATTATGTTAACTTTGTATAAAACTGTTAACTTTAATATTTAATAACGAATTTATAAGGAAATTAATGCATGCAAACAATGGTTGAAACAAAAATAGATTTTTTAAGAACCACCACACCGATCTTACTATTTTGTACCTCGATGTGTGGGGGAAAAGTAGTGCTTTTCCACAAAAAAAAAAACAAAAGGAAAATAGGAATAAACACTGTATTTTGTCTCTTTGTCTGTCTCGCCAATGCGAGAGAGCTTAAGTTTCAAACCACGACAACGGCAGGTCAAGAATGTCTTGGACAAGAAAACCGTTAAAGAAAGTTTAGATGTTAGACCAATCAGCTAGCGGCAAGCTAAGAACGCCTAGAGAGCAGGGTACTGAAGCTTTCGAAAGTCGGGAGGGAAATCACTCTTTAGTTGCGCTTAGCTTGGTTCATTTCGGCTACGCTTTCGTTCACACTTCTTAAGGGGGGTTTTATTTCAACTGGGCAAATTTATTAATTATGTTAACTTTGTATAAAACTGTTAACTTTAATATTTAATAACGAATTTATAAGGAAATTAATGCATGCAAACAATGGTTGAAACAAAAATAGATTGTTTAAGAACCACCACACCGATCTTACTATTTTGTACCTCGATGTGTGGGGGAAAAGTAGTGCTTTTCCACAAAAAAAAAACAAAAGGAAAATAGGAATAAACACTGTATTTTGTCTCTTTGTCTGTCTCGCCAATGCGAGAGAGCTTAAGTTTCAAACCACGACAACGGCAGGTCAAGAATGTCTTGGACAAGAAAACCGTTAAAGAAAGTTTAGATGTTAGACCAATCAGCTAGCGGCAAGCTAAGAACGCCTAGAGAGCAGGGTACTGAAACTTTCGAAAGTCGGGAGGGAAATCACTCTTTAGTTGCGCTTAGCTTGGTTCATTTCGGCTACGCTTTCGTTCACACTTCTTAAGGGGGGTTTTATTTCAACTGGGCAAATTTATCAATTATGTTAACTTTGTATAAAACTGTTAACTTTAATATTTAATAACGAATTTATAAGGAAATTAATGCATGCAAACAATGGTTGAAACAAAAATAGATTTTTTTAAGAACCACCACACCGATCTTACTATTTTGTACCTCGATGTGTGGGGGAAAAGTAGTGCTTTTCCACAAAAAAAACAAAAGGAAAATAGGAATAAACACTGTATTTTGTCTCTTTGTCTTTCTCGCCAATGCGAGAGAGCTTAAGTTTCAAACCACGACAACGGCAGGTCAAGAATGTCTTGGACAAGAAAACCGTTAAAGAAAGCTTAGATTTTAGACCAATCAGCTAGCGGCAAGCTAAGAACGCCTAGAGAGCAGGGTACTGAAACTTTCGAAAGTCGGGAGGGAAATCACTCTTTAGTTGCGCTTAGCTTGGTTCATTTCGGCTACGCTTTCGTTCACACTTCTTAAGGGGGGTTTTATTTCAACTGGGCAAATTTATCAATTATGTTAACTTTGTATAAAACTGTTAATATTTAATAACGAATTTATAAGGAAATTAATGCATGCAAACAATGGTTGAAACAAAAATAGATTTTTTTAAGAACCACCACATCGATCTTACTATTTTGTACCTCGATGTGTGGGGAAAAGTAGTGCTTTTCCACAAAAAAAACAAAAGGAAAATAGGAATAAACACTGTATTTTGTCTCTTTGTCTTTCTCGCCAATGCGAGAGAGCTTAAGTTTCAAACCACGACAACGGCAGGTCAAGAATGTCTTGGACAAGAAAACCGTTAAAGAAAGCTTAGATTTTAGACCAATCAGCTAGCGGCAAGCTAAGAACGCCTAGAGAGCAGGGTACTGAAACTTTCGAAAGTCGGGAGGGAAATCACTCTTTAGTTGCGCTTAGCTTGGGTCATTTCGGCTACGCTTTCGTTCACACTTCTTAAGGGGGGTTTTATTTCAACTGGGCAAATTTATCAATTATGTAAACTTTGTATAAAACTGTTAACTTTAATATTTAATAACGAATTTATAAGGAAATTAATGCATGCAAACAATGGTTGAAACAAAAATAGATTTTTTAAGAACCACCACACCGATCTTACTATTTTGTACCTCGATGTGTGGGGGAAAAGTAGTGCTTTTCCACAAAAAGAACAAAAGAAAAATAGCCATTTTGAAAAATCCAGTATGATTCTTTCCGCCATCTTAAATTTTAAGATGGCGATAAACTTTTATCATGATCTTTAAAAAGCATCCAATATTTATATTTCATTAAAATCAGTGTAGTAGTAATGAATTTATAAAGAAATAAATGCAGACATGATTGGCAAGGCAATCGTATAATATGCAAAACAATGGTTGAAACAAAAATATTTTTTGTTAGAACCACTGAACCGATTTTGTTCATTTGTACCTTGTTGTGCGTGGCAAGAATGCAGCTTTTTCACTAATTTAAAAAAATAATTTAAACATGTTCGCAACACAAGAATAAACGAGCATCTTTGAAGGGTATATTTTAATTTCGTCCGGTATTTTGGATTTTGAGACGACGGACAAAAGAATATATTTAATCAAAACTCTGATTCATTCTCTGCCAAGTGCAGTTTGACCCATTAAAATCGATTGTATAGCTCAAAAGTTATTATTGAAAAAGAAAGTGTCCGTTTCTTTTGACCCACCCGGTAGTTTTCGTGAGTCTAGCCCGCTTTTTATATGAGAACGTAAAATACTTCCTAGTTGGTAAAGTTTATATTTACCCAAGCAGCATTTAGACGTCATATTACGTTACGCATACGTTGCTTGCGATAAACGCGACGTCGGGTACCGACGTCGTTTCGACCGCCCGACGACCCTCGTTTGCACCTAAATGGGGAATACAAATTCGGGTCGCTACGACGTCAGCATCTGACCTTATAGGTAATAGAGTTTACCAATTAACAACGTAATTGTAAGTTGGATTTCCGTCACTTAAATTTAGTCGCAAACAGGTAAGTTGCGTTTGGTTTCGTTTCCATTGCCTAGAATATATATAGTTTTTGCTAAAAAGAATTCCTGTCAAGTAACTAAAATTATACCTGATAAGTAAATATTTTAAACTTATTAAACAAGTCTCATAAAAATGGGTGCATTTTACAAATGACAATTATAGTCATGCATGTATTAGAATATTAATAATTTATATTTCAAAGCAGGAATCCAACTAAAATTTTACAACGAAGGCATGTTTATTGATAAATGTGATTAAAATACTTTCAAAAAAAGGAAGCGCTCCTGAAGTATGCAAGATTTACTAAAATATACATATTTTTTAAATAGATCTAATTTTTATTATTATTTTATTTTTGTAAAAAAAAATTGTTTTGCTGCTTCACTAAACTCAAATTTGTTACTAATTTTGCAATTATTCCTTCATTTCTACTTAAAATTAGAAAAAGAAAAAATATTTTATAATGGCCGACAGACGCTAACCTTTTCAGAATGGCGGATTTCGGTGTCTGACTTAATGTGAACTAAAAATATAGCAATTCGGACCGGGTCTCCACTTTTGGTTGTGAAAGATAACCAAAGAGTGGAAGTCCGACGTCTGGCAAACGTATTTCGTCCCAATAAATTCGGACGTTCGCCCCGCATGATTTTGCGTCGGCCTACCAACGGATTGGAGCTCTAGGTTCGCAACTATATCTATCATATTAACCAAAATCTCGGTATAGAATTGAACGTCCGCTCTTTTTTTGCCTACAATAGGTAAAGCCCACGGTCCCAAAGCTAATTACCGCGCTGTCAACTGTCAGGCAGTGACGAAATCATTGTTTTTTTATATTTTTTTGTTTTTAAAAATGTTTGTTTAAATACCAAAAATCTAAGGAAAATAAAACCGATACCCCACCTGTGGGAAGAGGATAGGCTATTATGGTTTCCAAAATCCAAAAAAGATATAAAACTGCGCCATGTCCTGACATGTAGCCGTCCTGACCAAACGCACTTTTTGTTAGGTTATGGGCGTCTATAAATGACAGTAGGCTGTAAATGTGACGCGTAGGCCATATGAACAGACGTCGAATAGGTCAAGTAAAAGTTACGGGAAATACACCAACCAAACTAAACGCTACTTTAGGCCTGCGGTTAGGGTCTTCACCGGAGGTACCCGACGCCGACGTCTGTTGGTCGTTGGGCTGGTTAGAGTTTTTGTACGTCGAACAAACGAACGTAAGACCGACGTTGGGAAATCAATGGAACATTGCGTTGCAATATTTGACGTCGCGAGATCGATAAAAAAACGGACGTATATTTAATAACGTCGGTTTTGATATAAATGTGACGTCGCTCAACGCATAATCAATCTTGCAACTTAATACTTCACTAAATCCAACGTCGGTGCAGGTCTCATTAGGTTGTAAGTGAAATAAATGTTTCTTGGGTACTTTTGATTAAAACTTTTTTTAAAGTTGCAATAATACTTATTTTTAGATAGTTAGTTGAGTTACAATTAGTTTTGTGTGCTTCGTTAAGTAAAATGTTGTTTCCAGTATTTCTTTTTTATTTCAATTTCCAACTTGCCATAGTTTTCCCTAAATTTCCAAAACCAATAGATAATAATAATCTATGTAGGTACCTATCTATTACTGGGAAAAATACTTATTAAGAATTTGTCGATTTTGGTTTAGATAACGTCGGATATGTGATATTTACGTGTTTCGTTATCTAAATTTACGTTATTTAAACTTTATAAAATTAATTGATCCTAACATCGAAAAATATTAACCCATATATATCTCTATGATCCTAAGAATATTTCTATAAGGTCATACAAAATTGGCGCCAGTAGGCACGTAGAGCCATCCATAAGACCTAGTCGTTCTGAGTGTCTATTTTTGTTGAAAATTAAATTTTTAATCAATTTGTGAAAACTACGTTAGGTACTCTTGCTGCTGTTGTTTGTTTTTTTAGCTCACGTATTTTATAACTATAACAGTGTGAACTATGGTGACCGTGTAAATACTCTGCCAATATATGGGCCCCTAAGCTCACACTAGGTACTATAGTTATAGTGTACGTGTGAGCTAATATAACTAAAAACTGAAATATATTTTATTCAACTCCAGATTAAATTACCTTTTGTTTGATACCACACAAGCTATGTTTTGACTTAAACTCAAATTTTTGAAATCTACCCCCACCCTTACAAAAAAAAACAAAAACTAAAATGTATTTTGTTAAAGTCCGGACTCAATTACCCTTCGTTTGATATCACACACGCCATATTTTCACTTAAACTCTAATTTTTAAAATATACCCCCACCCTTTTTTTTAAATAAATTAAAATGTATTTTGTTTAACTGCAGACTCAATTACCTTTCGTTTAATATCACACACGCCATATTTTCACATAAACTCTAATTTTTGAAATCTACCCCGACCCTTTTATTTGGTTTGTGTTCGGTGGATTTTGTTTATTTTTAAATGGGACCATCTCGACCCAAGACCCAGCCTAGGTAACAAATTTCATTAAAATCGGCCAAGCGGTTTTTGAGTTATGCGCGTTGGTCGTTACAGACAGACAGACAGACAGACGGCGCAACAAAAAAGTTTCAAAATCATCTGAAACGCAAAGATATTTAAAAAATTTTAAAATCAGAGCAACTTTTTTTTTCTCGAAAAAATTAGGATCACCATAGCTCACACTACTATAGTATAGTATATGTGTGAGCTAAAAAAAGTTGCTCCCGTTTCAATTTTAGCTCACACATATACTATACTATAGTAGTGTGAGCTTTGGTGATCCTAATTTTTTCGAGAAAAAAAACGTTGCTCCGATTTCAAAATTTTTTATATATCTTTGCGTTTCAGATGATTTTGAAACTTTTTTGTTGCGCCGTCTGTCTGTCTGTCTGTATGTCTGTCTGTCTGTATGTCTGTAACGACCAACGCGCATAACTCAAAAACCGCTTGGCCGATTTCAATGAAATTTGGTACCTATGCTGGGTCTTGGGTCGAGATGGTCCCATTTCAAAATGAACAAAATCCACCGAACACAAACCAAATAATAGATTTCAAAAATTAGAGTTTATATGAAAATATGGCGTGTGTAATATCAAACGAAAGGTAATTGAGTCTGGAGTTAAACAAAATACATTTTAATTTATTTAAAAAAAGGGTGGGGGTATATTTCAAAAATTAGAGTTTAAGTGAAAATATGGCGTGTGTGATATCAAACGAAAGGTAATTTGAGTCCGGAGTTTAACAAAATACATTTTAGTTTATATTTTTTTAAGGGTGGGGGTGGATTTCAAAAATTTGAGTTTAAGTCAAAACATGGCTTGTGTGGCATCAAACAAAAGGTAATTTAGTGTGGAGTTAAATAAAATATATTTCAGTTTTTAGTTATATTAGCTTACACGTACACTATAACTATAGTACCTAGTGTGAGCTTGGGGGCCCATATATTGGCAGAGTATTTTATATATTTTTGCGTTTCAGGTGATTTTTTGTCACACCGTCCGACTGTTTGTATATATAACTGTCTGTCTCATATACATAAGATTACGTATGTGGTGTATCTGTCTGTCTGTCTGTCATGACCAACGTGCATAACTCGAAAACTGGTTGACCGATTTTAATGGAATTCGGTTGGGTTTTGGCTTTAGGCCCTAAAAATGAATAATGAATAAAATCCACCAAAAATAAGGGTGGGGTGGAATCGTGTGTTTCTCTATGGTGTGAGTTCTCTAGCAAAAAATTTGAAACGGCTCTCCGTTTTCGGTCTAGAAGCAAATCATATTGTAACAAAACGGGATTTGAATATAAATGATATTTTTGCCATTTATAAGTTTTTAAATATGTTTAATTAAATATTGTTTTTGACATCAACAAGCATTAATTATATGCGACTAGGTTAAGATTAAGTAAAATTTATGGCAACTCCGGCGACTTGTTTTTTGGCATATTTTCAGGTTTGCTGTATTTTAATAAAAGTTATATTCGGCTAATATGTCCTTTGAGCCACTAACATCAAAATAATTCATATTTTGTAACTGGAAACAAATTAGCTAAACTATTTTCAACTTTTAAAAAACACACTGTGTAATTTTAACTTTATCGATTTTCTGAGTCCACGCATCTTTGAATTGCGGTGGTATTTTGTCTCTTTGTCTTTCTCGCCAATGCGAGAGAGCTTAAGTTTTAAACCACGACAACGGCAGGCCAAGAATGTCTTGGACAAGAAAACCGTTAAAGAAAGCTTAGATTTTAGACCAATCAGCTAGCGGCAAGCTAAGAACGCCTAGAGAGCAGGGTACTGAAACTTTCGAAAGTCGGGAGGGAAATCACTCTTTAGTTGCGCTTCGCTTGGTTCATTTCGGCTACGCTTTCGTTCACACTTCTTAAGGGGGGTTTTATTTCAACTGGGCAAATTTATCAATTATGTTAACTTTGTATAAAACTGTTAACTTTAATATTCATAATTATTTTAGTCTTTTCTTTTGGAGTTTATTAAGTTTAAAGCTTTTAACTATTACTGTTTCCAGTGTTTTGAAATAATGTTTTTAACTGTTTTATGGTTTTTTAACAACAAAATACCGTTGCCCTAAAATCGGCATTGTTAATCAACAATATATCCCAAACCTAAACAGTAATATTAAGTAAATTAAACAGTTGATTGAATGGTTTCACCCATTTAATCAACGTTTAAAATGTAGATAAATATATATATTTACAACAAATATACAAAAGGTTCATAAGGCCTAAAAGTTTAAGAAGTGTAAATATTTGAATACAAAAGTTTAATAGTAATAAATTTGATATTCAATTAGTAAATATAAGAAGTGATAATTTGAAGTTTTGGGAAGAAAATTGAAAAGGTATGTTTGATTTTCCTACATTGGTTATACATTTGAGAAAAACGTTTATAGCATATAACTTCCTCCAAGAATCATTAAACGGATTCAGCGGGGTCAAATTAGGGGAAAATGGTCTGTTGCCAAAAAGTAATATGATTTGCTTCTAGACCGAAAACGGAAAGCCTTTTAAAATAATATGCTCTGACTATTAAGAATAACCAAAAATTCCCTTTGCAATCTTGTAGTAGGTAAAAAAGCTAATGATTTTTTCTTTTTTATATTGACTAGTCTATTTCGTAAGCTGGTATGGAGAATAATTTTGGGGAAGTAACCCACAAAATGGCGGACTCACAGGTGTCCCCATGAAATAAAAAATAAAAAATTATTTTATTTTCTGGTAAGTAGTTTTTTTCTTAATTAAATTTTCTTTAATATTTCGTTAACCGAAAAATTATTTTTGCAGATTAGTTTTGTTGGTCCTAAAACTTCTTTAACATTGATCAGATCAAATTTGAATTTAAAACCCATCAGATCAAAGTTGACTTGCACAATAGACTGGGTAAAATAGTACAAAAAAAGTTTTTAATAATTAACCCTTTCTGCCTCAACGCCGCATATATATGTTTTTTTAAAAAGTGTGTCGGTAGTCCCAGCCGCCGTATATATACGTTCAAGGTGGAATGGTCTCAATTCACCAATGCCGTAGAGATATGTTCAAAAAAAAATTATTATTTTTTTTTAGTTACATTTTTAGCTCACACATATACTATACTATAGTAGTGTGAGCTATGGTGATCCTAATTTTTTCGAGGAAAAAAAAGTTGCTCCGATTTCAACATTTTTTATATATCTATGCGTTTCAGATGATTTTGAAACTTTTTTGTTGCGCCGTCTGTCTGTCTGTCTGTCTGTCTGTCTGTATGTATGTCTGTCTGTCTGTCTGTCTGTCTGTCTGTCTGTCTGTATGTCTGTCTGTAACGACCAACGCGCATAACTCAAAAACCGCTTGGCCGATTTTAATGAAATTTGGTACCTAGGCTGGGTCTTGGGTCGAGATGGTCCCATTTAAAAATGAACAAAATCCACCGAACACAAACCAAATAAAAGGGTGGGGGTAGATTTCAAAAATTAAAGTTTATGTGAAAATATGGCGTGTGTGATATCAAACGAAAGGTAATTGAGTCTGAACTTAAACAAAATACATTTTAATTTATTTAAAAAAAAGGGTGCGGGTGTATTTCAAAAATTAGAGTTTAAGTGAAAATATGGCCTGTGTGATATCAAACGAAAGGTAATTGAGGGGGTAGATTTCAAAAATTTGAGATTAAGTCAAAACATGGCTTGTGTGGTATCAAACAAAAGGTAATTTAAGTAGGAATTCGTGGGTAGAGGACAGACCAAAAAGAAACTAAGGTACCTTTGGTAACGTTTCGGATTTAAATCCGAAACGTTGCCAAAGGTACCTTAGTTTCTTTTTGGTCTGTCCTCTACCCACGAATTCCTACCTGATTCTATAATAGGACACAAAATGCACACAAAAAAGGGAATTTAGTCTGGAGTTGAATAAAATATATTTCAGTTTTTAGTTATATTAGCTCACACGTACACTATAACTATAGCACCTAGTGTGAGCTTAGGGGCCCATATATTGGCAGAGTATTTTAAGTTGCTTTGCTCTTTGATGAGTACTTCTGAAATGAAAACGTTTAAGTTTGTTAAAAAATATATATTTCTCATTAACATAACAAAAAATACAAAAAACATTGTTTGTTTATTTATCTGTTTATTTATATGCGACGTATATATAAGGCAATGGGACTCTAAGCATGAAAAAACCTCTGGGGCTGAGGGACCAACATGTAAATTAAGGCCCGGACACAAAGGGTTAAAAGTTACGTTCAGATACAAAGTATTAACCTCCTAGGACGAATTTGAGAATTCGAAAATTTAAGGATTTTTCATTTTAAAAAAATCATCACTTGCTACCACGGGTGAAAGTCAAGAATGCAGAATAGAAAAATCTTTACAAAAATTTCTGAAAATAAAAATAATAAATATAAATAATAAAAATGCGAGCTACTAATATCCCTTTTTGAGGAATTGCCCGCAATCTTTGTTGTTTTTTCGTTAAGTATGTCCTCACAATATTCCTTTTAATCTCTGAAAATTTTAAAAAGTTATCAATGTATCTGAACATAGCTTTTAATAAAAAAAAATTTTTTAGTATCTATTTTCATATCCGAGATGGTGACTTAGAAAGAAGAACCTTGTTTTGCAATTGGTTTATACAAAAATCGCAAGAAATCCCTCAATTTCCGCTTAAGGTTCTGTGGTCTGATGAAAGCAGGTTTACAAACTGCGGGGTGTTTAACAGACATGGCTACGTGTACTGGGCCATAGATAAAGGATTTGCGGCGCGGTTCAGTGAGTTTTTGTTAGATAGGCAACTCCGGCTGTTTGACAGGTCGTTAGCTCTGTGGCGCCCACTGCAGAGCTTAGTGACGAACTAAAAGGCGAGGCGGGAAATTTGAATCGCCTTTTATAATAAATTTTCTTTAATTTTAAAGTTTTTTTTGAAATTTTTAATCAGTCAATATTTTATAAAGACATACAATGTCTGTATAAGATATAAACAGATTGAAAATGATATATAAAATGCAATAAATAAAACATTTTTTAAATGAGTTTTTATTATTAAAAAAAAAGCTACAAATTAACGACTAACTATTGATGAAATAATACATAGTCTAATTGATTGGTAAAATAAAATATAATGCAAAACCAAACACTGTCTAGTATATTTAAATTTGCTTTTAACATTTCTGGTGAGTAATGAGTGAATAAATAATGAAACAGTTGTTCGTGAAGAGAATCATTCTTAAGTGTCTACTTTTTAACAGCTCGACGAAAATCTGACATGGTTTAAAAGTACCTCCTCGCCTTGGTTGTAAGTTGTGTAGGGTATGTTTCAAAGCAGTACATATATAGCTTATCAGTGGTCACACATATCATCGAAAAGCTGAAAACAATAAAAAAAATCAACTTATAACCACATTAATCATAGGTACTAGATTATGGTAAGATTTAAAATTAAGGAATAAATTTATTTAAAGTACATTACGCTGCTGGGTAATCCCTCGTTTACCCATCAATTAAGCCCCCCCCTTTTACTTAATATCAAACGAAAGGGATAGACATAAAAGTAACACTAAATTTGTGCTTAGTTCATGGGCAAATAAGGCACCTACCAGGCATTGGAAACCTGTATTCAGAGTTCCGTAAAGTAAGCGATAAGAAGTTAAAAAGACACTACCAATACAAATTTTATCAAATGCCAATCTAACCTCAAATGAGAAAATAAGAAAATTTACCTTAAAATTTCTCGAAAACTATGCATTTTATACTCGTCTGAACTTTAGACACTTCACCCAGAAAAGCAACTAGAAATTCTTATTCTTTTATATTTAAATTGCAAAAGTTAGAAATTTAACAAAATTTAATTTTAATGCGTCACAGCAGCAAAGATTACCTACATAAGCCAAAAAGATAGATTTTAAATGAACCCGAAATAAAATGCGGTGGAAGAGGTTTTTCTACCTGAAAAAAAGGGGGACGGAAAATCCAAACCACAGATAATTCTCAAAAAAAATAGAATAAGGAACAAACGCGTGACCGCAGTGCCTCTTGTGAGCTTAGTGAGAACTTTAACTTAACGACCTGTCAAATTGCATTGAGTTTCCTAGGCATGTACTGGGCCGATGAAAATCCGTTCTTAAATCCTGAGGTGCACCATCAAGTTAGGTGGGGTTTGAATGTATGGCTAGGAGTCATAAACGGACACATACTATTTAACATTTTTCATAATAATTTGACGGCACCTCGATATCTAGAAATTCTTCAAAATTACGTTGACTAAGTTTGACTGACTTCTTTCGCGGGATCCTAGAGGGTGTGAAAATAAACCGAACCGAACCGGCATCCTAGAGGTTGTGAGACCAAACCAAACTAAACCTATACTTCGATTCGGTTCAGTTCGGTTCGGTTCAGTTTTGTTTCACACCCGCTAGGAGTTTTTTTTTTGAAAAAATATGTTAGAAAGAGACTCCTTAGTCAAACAGTTGCTGTTTTTATAGGAACAAAAAGTTTTCGAACGAATTTCCGTTCGAAGAAAACGTTGTCGAACAAATTTCCGTTTGAACAAATTTCCGTTCGAACAAATGTCCTTTCAAACAAATTTTTGTTCGAACAAAATGTTTTCAAACAAATGTCCGTTCGAACAAATTTTCGTTCGAAGAAAATGTTTTCGAACCAATTTCCGTTTGAAGAAACTGTTTTCGAACAAATTTCCGTTCGAACAAAATGTTTTCGAACAAAAAAATTCGAAAAAAAAATTTCGAAGAAATTTCCGCGACCCATCTGATTGGGCTTAGAATAGCGCAACTTTTTTCTCATTTAAACAAACTCGTATCTCTTAGCGTTTCCGAAATCCCCATGTAGTTGCTTTTATTTGGGACACCCTATATATTACAATCCTTTATCAAACAACGACATTACGTAATAGCAATGGTGGGTGTGCTTTCGGGCTGTTCGGCCGTCGTCGTTGGAAATTCGTTCTCGACGTTTCGCCATCTCGAGTGGATGGCATCTTCAGGAGATGTTGACTGTTTGTCGGATTCTCGAAGACTGGTGGTTAGTCTGTCGCGGGCGCAGGTTATATACGCTATGGTGGGCGGGGCGTATATCAGAGCTGGTCGGTGATTGGTCACTTTCCCGAGATTCAGTTTTGTGACCAATCACCGACCAGCTCTGATATACGCCCCGCCCACCATAGCGTATATAACCTGCGCCCGCGACAGGCTAACCACCAGTCTTCGAGAAGCCGACAAACAGTCAACATCTCCTGAAGATGCCATCCACTCGAGATGGCGAAACGTCGAGAACGAATTTCCAACGACGACGGCCGAACAGCCCGAAAGCACACCCACCATTGGACGATGGCCGCGGAAGCCTTTCACAATTTGTAGCTTCAATATTTGTTTACATTTCAATTCCATCTAATTTGACATGTTTATAAATTACATTCAATTTTTTGAAAAAAAAAAGGTACTTATAGGTAAAATTTTGTACCTAACACTTGCGGAAAGTGTCTACCACCCTTGATGGCTTGCTTGCTGTCGCTTGCGGTAAAGTATTACTTTCCGCACTTTTTAGGTAAATAACTATTACGACTAGGGAAACGTGAATTTTACAGCCGCAGGAGAGACCTGTAAATGTACAAGACGCTAGCCCTACCAAGTCCACTTTCAATCCCTGACTTCGCATGCGCAGATCTACCAATATTATTTACCTCATGTATTAGAATAGATGAATACAGGGTGATTTTCACTTGAATGATTCTAACCACATGAAAATATAAAGTTTCAAAACCCTAACCTAACAAAACCTAATCAAATCTAACTTAACCGAACCAAAGGAAACTAAACCAATAATTAAAAAAAAAAAACGTTCCTGACTTCCTGCCCGGGATCCTAGAGGATGTGAATCCGAACCTAACTAAACTGAACCAAACCTAACCTAACTAAACTACAACACGTACTGCTAATTAGGTTTAGTTGGGTAGGGTTAGGTTTGGATAGGTTCGGTACGGTCCGGTTCGGATTCACATCCTCTAGGATCCCGGGTAGGAAGTCAGGAAAGTTTTTTTTTTTTGAAAAAAAATATTGGTTTAGTTTGCTTTGATTCGGTTCGGTCATATTAGGTTTCGTTAGGTTAGGTTTTTGAAACTTTCTATTTTCATGTGGTTAGAATCATTCAAGTGAAAATCACCCTGTACATTCTAATATATGAGGTAAATAATATTGGTAGATCTACGCATGCGAAGTCAGGGATTGCAAGTGGACTTGGTAGGGCTAGCGTCTTGTCTGTAAATGTTAGTTTTCGATCGTATAGGAACCGTAAAAATAGATTTTCAGTTCTTTTCGTTCTTTACCGGTCCCTGTGGATACCGGAAAGTTTTCTAAAAGGAATTTCCTGTAAAGTGACATTTTCCATATAAAAAATAGCAATCAAAACTATGGTGGCGGCAAGTTGGTCCGGCGGAAATTTGTACCATTTATTTATTGCCAGATTTTGTTTGCAATGAGTTAAATGTAAATCCAACCATACTTCCCAGTCGTCATTTTAACCAGCGGTGTTTTGTACCGGAGCCGTCGGCGTCGGCGTCGCTTCGCAATATACGAATTGTTATAAGTGACGTTGTTATTCACGACTTTTTCTGTATTTATAATCACATCAAGTTCTTGTTCCAATTCAAATTTTTTTCGTCCCGCTAAAATTCTTTGCGAGGGATTTGACTTTTTTTTTCTGCTCTTTTGCCACTTCTAATTTCGTCCTAGACAGGTACATCTCTACCTATCTCACCGCCTGGTGCCGGCCCTGAGCATAGGTGTTTAGATTATAAACGATGTTGCAAGATGACAACGTTATCTTTTATCTGAGAGAGAGTATCTATCGTAAAAAGATAATATTTTTCTGTATGAAAATTATGACTGTTGCCAACAGTGTTTATTATCATGTTCCGTGTTTAGTCAACTTATTTTATTTTATTAAATATATTTTTTAATATTGTAAAAAATGGATAACAAGGGAACATCCCCCTCGAGTGGAAACGCGATAAATCGAATAAACGAACGTACACAAATAAAACTTTTTCCCATACCAGAAAATGAAAAGGTTAAGAATTTTAAAGTGCCAAGTAGGAACAACAGCAATATAAATATTACATTTCAAGACATAACTTATACTGTTTCAAGAGGATTTTTTAGCAGAAGTAAGTATCTGGAGCACAGTGGCGAAAACGGCGTACTTAAGAAAAAAATTAACATAAATTTCCTTTGTTGGCGTCACTTCACTTGGCGTCCCTATTCGTATATCTGAGGGCACGGCAGTGCCCAACCAAGTTCGCGGCGTAAACTGCTGTACCGTCTTTTCTTTAAACTTTTCAGCTCATATTTGACCTATCTAAAACTCTACTTCGGAATGAGTTACGAAACTCCAACTTACAAACCCCTCCAAGTTTCATTGACTTCCATAAAGTAGTCACTTATGTATAGATCATCAAAATTCTACTGTACTTCCAGACATGCTACATGCCAACATTTAAAGTTATGTAAAAGTAACATTGCCCACTTCCAGACGTGCTAGAGAGCTGATTTTTGAAAGGCCGATAGGAAGTATGATAAAACTATAGAAAAAATTTTTAAAAACCCTAAAGTTTTAATTAACTTCCCTCCCTGATAAATGTAAAGTTATATAAAATTACCATTGCCCACTTCCAGAAACGCTACAGAGCTGAGCTTTGAAACTCACTCATGTATAGATTATCAAAATTCTACTGTACTTCCAGACATGCTACAAAGCTGAAATTTGGCAGACTGATAGAAAATATGACCAAACCTCTGAAAAAAAACCCCAAAATTCTAATTTACTCCCCTCCTCTATACATTTAAAGTTATGTAAAAGTAACATTGCCCACTTCCAGACGTGCTAGAGAGCTGAGCTTTGGAAGGCCGATAGGAACTATGATAAAACTATGGAAAAAATTTAAAAACCCTAAAGTTTTAATTAACTTCCCTCCCTGATAAATGTAAAGTTATATAAAATTACCATTGCCCACTTCCAGAAACGCTACAGAGCTGAGCTTTGGAACTCACTCATGTATAGATCATCAAAATTCTACTGTACTTCCAGACATGCTACAAAGCTGAAATTTGGCAGACTGATAGAAAATATGACCAAACCCCTGAAAAAAACCCCAAAATTCTAATTTACCCCCCTCTCCTATACATTTAAAGTTATGTAAAAGTAACATTGCCCACTTCCAGACGTGCTAGAGAGCTGATTTTTGAAAGGCCGATAGGAAGTATGATAAAACTATAGAAAAATTTTTTAAAAACCCTAAAGTTTTAATTAACTTCCCTCCCTGATAAATGTAAAGTTATATAAAATTACCATTGCCCACTTCCAGAAACGCTACAGAGCTGAGCTTTGAAACTCACTCATGTATAGATTATCAAAATTCTACTGTACTTCCAGACATGCTACAAAGCTGAAATTTGGCAGACTGATAGAAAATATGACCAAACCCCTGAAAAAAAACCCAAAATTCTAATTTACTCCCCTCCCCTATACATTTAAAGTTATGTAAAAGTAACATTGCCCACTTCCAGACGTGCTAGGGAGCTGATTTTTGAAAGGCCGATAGGAAGTATGATAAAACTATAGAAAAAAATTTAAAAACCCTAAAGTTTTAATTAACTTCCCTCCCTGATAAATGTAAAGTTATATAAAATTACCATTGCCCACTTCCAGAAACGCTACAGAGCTGAGCTTTGAAACTCACTCATGTATAGATTATCAAAATTCTACTGTACTTCCAGACATGCTACAAAGCTGAAATTTGGCAGACTGATAGAAAATATGACCAAACCTCTGAAAAAAAACCCCAAAATTCTAATTTACTCCCCTCCCTATACATTTAAAGTTATGTAAAAGTAACATTGCCCACTTCCAGACGTGCTAGAGAGCTGAGCTTTGGAAGGCCGATAGGAACTATGATAAAACTATGGAAAAAATTTAAAAACCCTAAAGTTTTAATTAACTTCCCTCCCTGATAAATGTAAAGTTATATAAAATTACCATTGCCCACTTCCAGAAACGCTACAGAGCTGAGCTTTGGAACTCACTCATGTATAGATCATCAAAATTCTACTGTACTTCCAGACATGCTACAAAGCTGAAATTTGGCAGACTGATAGAAAATATGACCAAACCCCTGAAAAAAACCCCAAAATTCTAATTTACCCCCCTCTCCTATACATTTAAAGTTATGTAAAAGTAACATTGCCCACTTCCAGACGTGCTAGAGAGCTGATTTTTGAAAGGCCGATAGGAAGTATGATAAAACTATAGAAAAAATTTTTAAAAACCCTAAAGTTTTAATTAACTTCCCTCCCTGATAAATGTAAAGTTATATAAAATTACCATTGCCCACTTCCAGAAACGCTACAGAGCTGAGCTTTGAAACTCACTCATGTATAGATTATCAAAATTCTACTGTACTTCCAGACATGCTACAAAGCTGAAATTTGGCAGACTGATAGAAAATATGACCAAACCTCTGAAAAAAAACCCCAAAATTCTAATTTACTCCCCTCCCTATACATTTAAAGTTATGTAAAAGTAACATTGCCCACTTCCAGACGTGCTAGAGAGCTGAGCTTTGGAAGGCCGATAGGAACTATGATAAAACTATGGAAAAAATTTAAAAACCCTAAAGTTTTAATTAACTTCCCTCCCTGATAAATGTAAAGTTATATAAAATTACCATTGCCCACTTCCAGAAACGCTACAGAGCTGAGCTTTGGAACTCACTCATGTATAGATCATCAAAATTCTACTGTACTACCAGACATGCTACAAAGCTGAAATTTGGCAGACTGATAGAAAATATGACCAAACCCCTGAAAAAAAACCCAAAATTCTAATTTACTCCCCTCCCCTATACATTTAAAGTTATGTAAAAGTAACATTGCCCACTTCCAGACGTGCTAGAGAGCTGAGCTTTGGAAGGCCGATAGGAACTATGATAAAACTATGGAAAAAAATTTAAAAACCCTAAAGTTTTAATTAACTTCCCTCCCTGCTAAATGTAAAGTTATATAAAATTACCATTGCCCACTTCCAGAAACGCTACAGAGCTGAGCTTTGGAACTCACTCATGTATAGATCATCAAAATTCTACTGTACTTCCAGGCATGCTACAAAGCTGAAATTTGGCAGACTGATAGAAAATATGACCAAACCCCTGAAAAAAACCCCAAAATTCTAATTTACTCCCCTCCCCTATACATTTAAAGTTATGTAAAAGTAACATTGCCCACTTCCAGACGTGCTAGGGAGCTGATTTTTGAAAGGCCGATAGGAAGTATGATAAAGCTATAGAAAAAAATTTAAAAACCCTAAAATTTTAATTAACTTCCCTCCCCTATAAATGTAAAGGTATATAAAATTAACATTGCCCACTTCCAGAAATGCTATAGCTCTATAGCAACCCTGAGCTTTGGAAGACTGATAGGAATTATGAAAAATCATTTGAAAAAAATTAAAAACATCAAAATTTTAATTTACTTCCCTACCCTATAAATGCAAAGTTATGTAAAAGTAACATTGCTCACTTCCAGGAACGCTAGAGAGCCCAGCTTTAGAAGGCTGATAGGAACTATGATAAAACCATAGAAAAAATTAAAAAACCTCAAAATTTTTAATAAGGCATTGCGAAAGTTTTGAACAATGTTCCGCATATTTTACTACTTTCAAACTTAAATATTATCCAAATCCTTTAAAATATGAGTGAAATCAAAACAAAAACATTTCATGTAAAAAAAGCCAAGTACGCGAAAATAGTATTCCGTAAAAAGAATTGAGATAAAAGTAAAGCCAAGTTCTCCAATACAAATTTCAAAAGGAAAGGTTCTTGCTAGTTTGGAAATATTTTTCTAAACTTGGCTATTTTAAAAGTTTATTTATTTCTGACAAAAAATAAGTTTTTTAAAATGAATATCCAAACACACCATTTTGAAAATGACTATTCAAACACAAACTTTGTTATTTTATATTTATATATTTATATATATATATATATATATATATATATATATATATATATATATATATTTTTAAACTTTAAAAAACTACTTTTTTCAAGTTCTAGAAATTAAAAAAAAATCTACTTTTAAACAAAGCGTCCATTGCTTATATTAATATCATAGTTTCTTATTGATGATCCGTGTTAATATGCGTTTTCCAATTTATGATTCTTCAAAAATTGGATCAGGTATTTTTTGCCTTGAATTACACTTAATAACGCAAGACAGTCGTTGTCCGTAGTGTAGTGGTAGCATTTGCTTCACACCATTGGCGTAGCTAGGGGGGGCCAGGGGGGGGCCTGGCCCCCCCCTGAAGTCCCTCAGGCCCCCCCTAAGATATTTTAGGCCTCCCCTACCGACTACTAGTAAAAGAACTGACGCTGAAAATACATACTTTTCTATTATTACTCAGGAAATATTCAAATAAAATAGGTGCATTAAAATTTAAAATCATTCAGATAATGTTTACATTTCAGGAAAAAGCCCTTGTCTTGCGGAATTAGGCTTTTTCTCTTTAAATTATCGGTAACTTTTCTGCACTTATGCAATTTCCCGAAAATATTTTTTAAATTTAAACATAATTATGCATATTGAATATTTCATACATATTGGCGACATCTTGTAAAATATTATAGAAGTGTAAGTTAAATTTCGCATTTAATAAAGACAGCGACCTTTGCCCCTCTGTTTCCGAAATCGGGTTGTAGATGTCGTAAGGTTATAAAAGACCTTTTTAAACTGTTTTTCTAAAATAAATATAATAATCTTTTTAGTTTTTTTGAGGTTAGCGTTTAGTGTCTTATGAAAATTTTCCGATTTTGGTTACAATTTCATAACCATTTTCATATTAAGTTTTCCCACGTCGTTAAATGGAATAAATTCGTCGAGCAATACCGGGAAATTTTTAATATTAATACTTCTACTCTAAGAGCAGAAATGACCGTTTTAAAGAATTGTATTTTTCGGTTAAATCAAACTGTTGGTCATGATTCTATCAAACAACATTTAGCAGAAAACACCTATCCAAACCTCTACCAACTTTTTAAAGTTGCGAGTATTCTTCCAATTTCAAGTGCAACTTGCGAGAGGTCTTTCTCTGCCATGAGGAGAGTTTTTAATTGGCTTAGAACAACTATGACTCAAGAGAGACACTCAGGTTTGTCATTGTTATTCATAGAAAAAGATGTTGAGGTCGACTTAGACAGTGTGGTAGACGCTTTCAGTCAGCGACGTAGAAAACTTTCTTTGTAGAATTGATGAATTACATACTTCCTGTGTATACATATAAATAAGTTGGTAAATGTATTATTAAATTTGTTATATTAAAATATTAGAACATTTAATGCGCGTATTTTTTTTTATTCATTGCACACTTTGCACGACTCTTTAAAACCTATGTTTGCTTTTTGTTCAAGATAGACCGGGGCCACGGCCCCCCCGGAAAAGCAAGGCTAGCTACTTAGATGTTTGTGACTGTTTAAAATGCTTTAAATTTGATTTAACTTTGCGAAACGGGGCGATTGATCCTGATTGGATGGAAAGTCCCAGTATAAAAAAAAAATTAAAAAGTTTCCCCGACAAAAATTCTGATTATGGTTCAACAAATATCAAACTCATAAAAAAATTAGTTTAAGTTTATTTACCCATATTCTCTCGATCGGTTTCAGGGCGGGTTTTCAGGGCGGGTAGATCGACTTCAGATCATCTCTTTTGTATAACCCAAGTTATTGAAAAGAAAATGGCATACGGACAAGAGCTGCATCTGCTTTACGTGGATTTGCAGAAGGCATATGATAGTATACCACTAAATCTACTTTATTTATACCGCAATAGTAAAGCAAAAGTTAAAATAAAAGCAAAACTAACCAAAGGCTTTCAAGTAAATAAAGGTCTTAAACAAGGTTGCTGTTTCTCGCCTACGCTCTTCAAGATATACTTGGAACAAGTCCTTAAAGTATGGAAGAGAAAATGCCAAAACATGGGAATTCCGTTGGACGAAACCACCTTGTATACTTTATGTTTCGCCGATGATCAGATAGTAGTGGCTCAGGATTATGACGACCTCGAATATATGACACGAAAACTAATAGAAGAGTACAATAAGTGGGGACTAGAGGTTAATCTCAATAAGACAGAGTATATGTGTATCGGTGGAATGAAACAGGATCTAATCTTAAATACCGGGCAGCGAATTCAGTCCTGTGATGAGTATAAATACTAAAAATTACAGCTGACGGAACACTAGACAAAGCTATAAAAGATCGAAACGTACAAGGAAGAAAAGCAATAACTTTATTAAATGGAATAATTTGAGAACAAAGTATAACAAAACATAACAAAAAGCTTATATATGACACCATTGTAAAAAGTATTATTACATACGGCTCAGAAGTATGGCCAATCAAGGATAGAACAGAAAAAATGCTTTCCGCTACGGAGATGGACTATTGGAGAAGAGCAGCAGGGAAATCAAAAAGAGAAAGAGTTACAAATCAAGGAATAAGAGAAGTTATGACAGTGGGTGAACGTACTTTAGTGGATGAAATGAGAAGAAAACAACTGATGTGGTAGGGACATGTACAAAGAATGAATGATGAAAGACTACCTAAACAAATACTACAATGGAAACCAACTGGCCGAAGAAAACGAGGACGGCCAAGGGGAAGCTGGAGAGAAGGAATAGACAGTGAAATAAGAATAAGAGGCCTAGATGATGAATTATGGGCAAACAGAAACGAGTGGAGATTGGGTATCGGAAGACGTAGAACGTTGTGAAACCGATAAATATATATATATACCCATATTAATACAAAGTAGGAACATACTTAAGTAGCTGCTTATCTTAAATTAAGGTTAAAAAACTCACTCAGGTATTTAAATACACACAATTAAAAAGCATCACTTTTTGTCTAAATATGCAACTTAATAAAGTTCAGTAGCGGCTCGTGATGTAGTGCCACGGTGTCAGGGCGCTACCCTTTTTTTCTGCAAGAATACGTTTCTGTTTTATTTTTAAAACATCTTTGGGTTTTTATTTTATTTTATGCATTTTTTTGCATTTATAAATTATATTTCGTAACCCTGTTTAATGTAGTAGATCACACTCGATGCGACTCAAGAATGGACCACTGAAACCCAAGGCAGCGTAGAACATGCTGCAAACAGATGGTGGTTCGAGTAAACACACCGGGGCATTTACGTTTCCGTGCTCATTTCATGTCGGCGCGGTATTGAAATAGACACGGAAATGTTACAATATATTTGGGTTCAAATACGTGTTGATTTTAAGAGTTTTGATTTCGAAATGAGCACGGATCTGTAAGAGAACATCGCTCATTAAACTATTACAAAAGCGTATTCAACTGTCAGGTTAAAACGTTAACATAACGAAAGCTAATCAATCAAATCTAACTGAACCGAACCAAAGCAAACTGAACCAATAATTTAAAAAAAAACTTTTCTGACTTCCTACCCGGGATCCTAGAGGATGTGAATCAGAACCGAACCGAATTGAACCAAACTGCTAGATGTAAAACACGGAAAACACTTATCAAAACACAAATACACCAAAATGGGCGAGTTCGTAAAGGCATCGATGAGCTCATCGATGACAACAATCAAGTTTTTAAATTAATCAATGCAATTCGTTGAAATCCATCGGGTTCGTAAATTATCTGATGAATTTCACCAAGGCACCAATTGATGGCATCAATGCTCACCGACCCTGAGAGTCGGTGAGCAATCTTCGATGAATGTCAATTACGTCAAAAATTGTTTGTGTTTTTTTTTCGACTGTGTAATTTTATATCTTTTTTCTTGTTTTTTTTTGTTAACTGCTCCACGGTGTGGTAAATAAAGTTTCGATGGTCATCTTAAAAGATATAAATAGTGACTCCAAACTCGGATGATGAAGATGTGGCGTTAATTTCAATTTCTTTATTTATATACCAGATAAAATTTTTATAAAATCATTTACATTTTACAAACTTATTATTAATTTATTCTAGAGAGCAGAAGAACTTAATCTCGAGAGCCCTTTACCATTATTGTTTTATGCTAAGTTTATATGCTAATATGAATTTTTAAAATAAATGAGTTTTAGTTGTTTTAAATTAGAGTAAATTTTTCATGTAAAATTCCTCATCCTAATCCTAACCTAATCTATACAAAGGCACAAAGGCCTACCTTAACAAAAGCCTAAAAAAAACTTTAAATAACATTAAAATACTTATAAAATATGAAAAAACAAATCCTGTTTTTTATTTTGTTTTTAAAATTTGGATATCATCAGACCGCGGCATGCCAGGATTGAGGGTTACGTTGAAAATTTTGTTTCCATGTATTAATCTTTTAGAAAATAAATCAAAATCGAAAAAAGCGAGGTTTAGATATCTGATTCATTGCGTTCTTTTTTATTATCTAGTGTTCATCGGACTCACCGAATGAAAATGTCAAATGAACGTCAAACGTCATATGTCAAAAAACCGATGTAATCGGTGAGCAAAATTAGATTACTTTACAAACTCGCCCAATTAGAAACAAATTAATCAGATCTAAAAAATGGGGTTATGTTTTTGTTTTGATCTGACACGTTGCTCCGTCAAAAACGAGTCGTTAAATACCGAGATGAATTCCATCAAAGGAGCATGCGCCAAAATTAACGTCAAAATGTCTAATTTAAATTATTGGCGCGAATACCGGGATTGGCGCGAGATCGAAGAGCTTAACGTATAATAAAAAATTCAAGGTATAAAATAATGGTCAATTCTAATTTTTAGGTATGATTTTATGTAGGTACCGGGTGGTTTTTTATAACCTGAGCACTCAGCAACTTTATCATTGAAAATAAAGGGCTATAATAAATTGTAGATTTTTTTTTGGTTAATTATGATGATGATGAACTTTAAAAGCCAACATAATTTTTTTCTATCCGTCACCATGTTCAGGGTGTCCCAAATTCGATGGTTTTGGGGAGTTTCGGGTATTTCTAGAGGAACTAAAAAAACCTCATCAACCTTTGCGACACTCAAATTTCAAAAGGACCTTAAAGGTGAAAATCGCATTTTGATATAGCAAGCCGTTTTTAAACTACGGGGTGTTTTTAAAAAGTCTGCATTTTGGGAAGGGGTCTATAACTTGTTTATTTATTAATATTTTTATTTCTGTGAAATAGACACTTTTTTAAGAGGAATTCAACTGTTAAATTAAATTTCATTTGTCACGTTTAGTTTTTGAGATATCACATAAAATTAATTTTTCTTTATGGGATTAGTGGGATTTCTTTATATTTTTGTTTTTTTTTTACCACATATTTTAGTTTGCTTAATATTAAAAAATAATAAAGAGGTGATTAAAAAATAAAAATAAAGAAAACAATAAAAAAAATTAAAAATTAAAATATTGAGTGTGATACATCATTTTAAAGGAAATTTTAGAGAGAGTTTTAGAGTTATTCTGTAAGAAAAATAACAACTTTATGCAATATTTTAAAAACCAAAAGAGATAAATAAAAACCGTTGACATCTGTCAATTCTTCAAGAAAAGATCTATAAGAAAGCTATTTACACAAAAGCAAAATGCAGACAAAAACACTCCGTAGCTTAAAAACGGCTTGCTATATCTAAATGTAGTTTTCACCTTTAGGCTTCTCTTAAAATTTGAGCGTCGCAAAGGGGGCTCAGTTTTTTTCTTTCTCCCCTAGAAATACCCGACACCACAAAAAAACAACGAATTTGGGACACCCTGTACAGGGTGTGACAATAAAGTCGATTTTTTGAGAGGGAACACCCTGTATATTTTTGCATTTTAAGATTCGTCTTTTCTTTTTGATTTCAAACATATACAATATCTATGTGCTGCGATTAATATTTTTTGAGGTATATGCAGTATTTCTTCTATATGCATTTCACGTTTATTTTGTTTTGCAATGGGAGTATTGACAAATTTAAATGCGCTAAATCTTTTAAAAAAATGTTTATCGTAGCATAGACATACAGCAGAACCCATTTCAAATTAAATTGGGCACTAAATAATTTGTCACACAACTTGCACGTCACCGGCATTTTCACAGAACAAAAACGACGAATTTTCATCAAAAAGAACTGGGAATTATTAAACTGTTGCTGTATAAAACCATACTGAAATATCTCTCAGTTGATTGGTTGGCAGAAGTGACAGATCAACGCTTGCGCACGTCTTGGAATTCATCTCGGTATTTAACGACTCGTCGTCAAAAGACATGGAGCAATTCCGAGCACCCGCTCTGAGATTTGCGGGCAATAGTCGATCACGCAAATCTTTTTTAGAGCACTGCTTGTTTTTAAGCGCGTGCATCCGTTTCAGAGCAATTTTCGAGCACTCCAGGGCAGTTTTCGAGCAAAAGCCGAAATCGCTATAAGTTGCATATTTAGACAAAAATTAATACTTTTTAATTATATGTATTTAAATACCTAATTTAGTTTTTTAAACTTTGTTTAAGATAAGCAGCTACTTAAGTATTTTCCTACTTTGTATTAATATGTGTAAATAAGGTTAAACTAATTTTTTTATGAGTTTGATATTATTTTGTTGAAATATAATCAGAATTTTTGTCGGGGTCACTTGAGTTCATAAGTGTCGTTGCACAAGGCAATTTGCAATTTGTGAAAAATAGGTTATAAAAATCCGGAAAACGCATATTGACACGGATAATAATGAAAAACTGTAATATTAATACAACGCGAAGCGGTGAACGCTTTGTTTAAAATTAATAACGGGGATATTATAGAAAAAGGTGTATAAAATAAGACATCCCTAGAGTGACAGATAGGATCGGACGTATTCTGGGAAAACACAACATAAAAAACGATCTTCAAGCCGTCTAAGAAGATCGAGAACCATCTCAGATCTGCGAAGGATATAAGGAACCCACTAAGTTCTTCGGGGGTATACCGCATTCCCTGTACCTGTGGAAGTGTCAAGTGTCTACATCGGAACAACCAAACGGTCCGTAAACACAAGAATCAAAGAACACAAAGCCAACTGTCGACTCGGACATACGGAAAAATCTGCAGTTGCAGACCACACACTAAAGAATGAAGACCACCGAATAAAATTCGAAGACACATAAGTTCTGTGCGCCTCCTCTTCATACTATCCAAGACTCTATAGAGAAGCAATCGAAATTCATAAACACCAGCAGAACTTCAACAGATCTGAAGAAACTCTTAAAATTAACAGAACATGGGTACCGGTTCTTAAAAACACTAAACGGCTCGCTTACAATAACAAAACTGAATCAAGGGAATGTGACCAATCACCGACCAGCTCTGATATACGCCCCGCCCACCATAGCGTATATAACCTGCGCCCGCGACAGACTAACCACCAGTCTTCGAGAAGCCGACAAACAGTCAACATCTCCTGAAGATGCCATCCACTCGAGATGGCGAAACGTCGAGAACGAATTTCCAACGACGACGGCCGAACAGCCCGAAAGCACACCCACCATTGGACGATGGCCGCGAAAGCCTTTCACAATTTGTATAAAATAAGAAAGTTTGTGTTTTAATAGTCATTTTCAAAATGGTATGTTTGGATTTTCATTTTAAAAGACTTATTTTTGTCAGCGATAAATATACTTTAAATTTTAGAAAAATCTAAAATAATTTTTAAAATTTATTGTCTCAAATGTGGAACGGTCGCCCAATTTTTTTAAAGTCCTCTAAAAATTGCCTAGGCTTGTCCGGAATACCAAATATATTTTTTTATGAAATCATGATACCATGATTCTTCGGATTCTTCAAATGTAGAGAAAATAAGAGGACATAAAAAAATGGGTTAAGTTATATTATAGCTTCTCAGATGGCTTTATCATAAATACAGGGTGTTTTATGAAAGTCGAGAGAGAGGCCCTTTTGGGTATTTAAATTGCGATTTCGGGAAAAACTTCGGACATGTCAATTTTGTATTCACGGGAAACACTATTTTTTTCAAAACGAATTTTATACTTCACACAAAGGTATGTGTGCCTAACTTGCGCGTGTCAGAAGGAGAGGGAAGAGTTGATTTTGGTTGTTTTCCTATTTACACAAGGTTGCATCTCTAGACGTACGTTTCTGTGTGTTTCACGTCGTCAGTAGAGAACAGCAAACCCAGGTAAGCCAATTTTAACCAAAATCAACTCCTATATATGAAATACTCGCGGTGGTGCAATGCGAGTAAACTACAAGGTGTGGCGCCATCTAGCGAACTGGCTCGAGCACTCGAAAGTTTAAGCACACTGGCATCGTCTTGTCTGAGACGCCGAAGCGCCATCTATGACAAGTTTCTTCCATTAATGTATTAAAACCACGTATGGACGAAACTTGTCATAGATGGCGCTTCGGCGTCTCAGACAGGACGATGCCAGTGTGCTTAAACTTTCGAGTGCTCGAGCCAGTCCGCTAGATGGCGCTACACCTTGTAGTTTACTCGAATTGCACCGCCGCGAGTATTTCATATATAGGAGTTGATTTTGGTTAAAATTGGTTTACCTGGGTTTGCTGTTCTCTACTGACGACGTGAAACACACAGAAACGTACGTCTAGAGATGCAACCTTGTGTAAGTAGGAAAACAACCAAAATCAACTCTTCCCTCTCCTTCTGACACTCGCAAGTTAGGCACACATACCTTTGTGTGAAGTATAAAATTCGTTTTGATTTTTATCGATCCACACACAGCACGTTTTCCATCTTTCTTCTTTGCACTATTTTTTTACCTACAAAAAAAAACATTTTTACAAGATAGCGACGCGAGCAGACATCGCTCGAGGTGGCAAACTTCTTACTGTAATTTTAGGGACTCATCAACCGTACAATCGTGTTTAGTTTCAAAACTTTCGGACGTTTTGCAACGTATTCTGACAAAATTCGTATTTGCTTTTAGATTTTAAACATGTAACAGCCTTAAAAAAAAGTTCATACCGTGTTATCATAATTTTAGAAAAAACAACTCTTTTGAATGAGGTGAATGGAAAATTTTTGGGCGGAAAACTGACAGCTGTAATTGGTCCTTCAGGTGCGGGAAAGTCTACACTGATTAACATTTTATCTGGATATACGTAAGTATGGTTCCTTTATCTTTTCTGTCTGTAATTAAAAACTATCCATTTTTAATTTTATTTAAAAAAAAGTCTTCCTACACAGTTTTTTAACGAAAATTCCACACTTCCACATCAATATTTTTTTACCTATTAAAATGTGTTTTTTTGACATATCACCATAGCAACGCACGAATTTTAGTGGAAATTTTTTTGTGGGTACCCAACAGCAAATTAAATTTTTTGACGTCCTAATGACAGGATAATGTTTTTGACAGTAGGTTTCAATTTATTTATTTAATTACATAGTTTTTTTGGGCTCTGGAACGAAATAGCGATGTACAAAATAGCGAGTAATGAAATAGCGACTATCAAAATAGCGATGTAATGAAAGAGCGACTATCAAAATAGCGATGTATCAAAATAGCGTTTGCAACAAAACAGCGACATATCAAAATAGCGACAATCAAAATAGCGATATATCAAAATAGCGACAACCAAAATAGCGACAATCAAAATAGCGATGTATCAAAATAGCGATGTATCAAAATAGCGATGTATCAAAATAGCGATGTATGAAAATGGCGATGTATCAAAATACTGAATCAAACGAAACCGAATCGAATCAAATCAATCCAAACCGAAAAGAACCGAAATGCGCTATTATATCCTATTTTGACTATACCAGCTTATTTAAAAAAAAAACCTTCCTGATTCTTTTCCGGGATCCTAGAGGGTGTGAATCCGGACCGAACCGAACCGATCTGAACCGAATTCGGTTCGGTTCGGATTCATACTCTCTAGGATTCCGGAAAAGAAGTCTGGAGAGTTTTTTTTGAAAAAATATGCTAGTTTGGTTCGGTTCGGTTCAGTTTGGGTCGGTTCGGTTCGGTTTGCTTCGGATTCACACCCTTTAGGATCCCGGGAAAGAAGTCAGGAAAGTTTTTTTTTTGAAAACATTTCTTAGAAAGAAACCCTTTAGTCGAGCTATATGCCAAAACGGAACCGAAATATCGCTATTTTGATAGTTGCTATTTTGTTACATCGCTGTTTTGATAATCGCTATTTTGTTACATCGCTATTTTGATAGTCGCTATTTTGTTACATCGCTTTTTTGTTACATCGCTATTTCGTTACAATCGCTATTTTGTTACATCGCTATTTTGTTACATCGCTATTTTGATAGTCGCCTTTTCATTACATCGCTATTTTGATTGTCGCTATTTCGATACCGCTATTTTAATAGATGCTATTTTGTACATCGCTATTTCGTTCCAGAGCCGTTTTTTTGTATTCTTCGCACACCTCCTTTCTTCTTAAAGGCGAAAAAGCTGGATTCTGAATGGAATGAATTAAATATCTATGGCTAATAAAATATATAGGTATTGGACACGAGGTTTCTGACGCTACATAAGCGTTGCATGGTTATGACTGATTTACTAATAAAGCCCGTATAAGAAATTGATAAAAACGCAAAAAACCAATTTTCTTCCATTTGTAGTAACACAAAACTTATGTAAAATTGAATATTGTACTGTGATGAGTCTTAAAATATTATTTCCTTCAACTACAACAAGTAGAAATCAACAATTTATATGGCTAAAATTGCTGGCGAAACTGTGACAAACTAAATCTGTTCATGTACCTTTATAAAAAATCGTAAAAATGATAGTTTTCTACCACATGTAGTAGCCACAAGTAACTATAAAATTATTATTAAAATATAATGGTATTTTTGTGTTACTACAATGAGTAGAATTGATAAAATTATAATTTTCTGCCACTTGTAGTAACTCAAAATTAATATAAAATAAGAGAATAAAATATTTTACATTCTAAACTGGTATTTTGTATAAAGCTACAATAAGTAGAAATTAATCTAATTATTGGTGGTGAAACTGCGACGAAACTAAATTTGTTCATGCAAGTATATTAAAATGAAATAAAGAAAACTATTCTTATTGTATGAATAAAAATAATAAATCAGTTTTTAGTTTTTAATTCAGGTAGATAGAATGACAAAATATTAGTGGCCATAGTAAAAAACTAATTAAGTCAATCAAAACAGACTATGTTTTGCTTTTGTCTTGTCGAAGAAAAAATTGATATTCAGAAATAGTCAAAAAATAAATTTTAAATTTATTCAATTTTTAAACATAGTTTAGTGTGGAATTTTCTTACCAAATACCACGCGAGGTTAAATTAAATCCGTAAATTTTTTCTTGCTAATAAATATTTTCGGAAAATTTTGTAATATGCGGTTTAAGTTACATCATAGTTTTTGCAGATCTAAAAAATTCCTAAAAATACGGACCTATTTAAAAAAATTATAAATTTTATTTTTTATTATTTAAAGAAGTTGTGTATTATTACACATTGAAAATTTAATCAGAAAACTTAAACACAACTTCTTTAACCAAAACACTAGATTTAATTTAGTCCAAAGGATAACTGCTTCTGTAACAAAAAAATAAATTGGTAAAAAATTTTTTTTAAGTCACAAGCTTTTATAAAATGCACTAAAAATTAAAAAATAATTTTCTAACATTCTAATATTATCACAAAAATAAAAGCGATGGCCGACTGATGGAAATTTTGACGATGTTAGCACGATAAGATATCCGTATCAATTAAATATCACTATTTGCAAAAATCAATCTAGCAGAAAAATGCAGAGGTACCAAAAGCACCCAACCCGACCCAAGATACCCCAGCATTTCTCTGACAATGGCATAACATTGCGGCACATCAAACATATTTTTAATGACCTTCTATGTTGAATATTCTTTAAGTGTTTGGATCACAAATTTAGATTAACTTATACTTTGATTTGCGGCCATCGCTTTTATTATTATGATAATATTAGAATGTTAGAAAATTATTTTTTAATTTTTAGTGCATTTTATAAAAGCTTGTGACTTTAAAAAAAAATTTACCAATTTATTTTCTACTTTTTAGTCTCAGCTATCTACTCTATTAAATGAAAATATTTGTTCAATGACAGAACAGAAGAGTTTATTCTAGATTATAATGAAATCGCTGATCGTGAGTTGTTTGGAAACTCATTTTTTTATTGGGGGGAAGGAGAGGGTGGGGGTAGAGGTAGAAATATATTTTTTGTTTGGACTTTATTGCCATCGGACCTTTATGCATATACGAAATTTTATAAAAGTCATTTGAAGTGAAGTGTGTCAAAAACATGATTATGGAAGGAGGTGGGGGTAGGGTGGGAGGATATTTTTTTCTTGTTGTATTATCATCGGACCACTATGTGTATACCAGATTTTATCCAAATCGGATAACGGGAAGTGTGTCAAAAACACATTTTTCTATAGAAGGGGTGGGGGTAGGGGTGGGAGGATATTTTTTTCTTAATGTTGTATTGTCATGGGACCACTATGTGTGTACCAAATTTCATCCAAATCGGATAATGGGAAGTGTGTCAAAAACGCTTCACAAGATTTGATAGATAGTTAGATAGTTAAACAGAACTAAATAAAAGCTTGTAAAAAGTGTTATTTAGGCAAGCTTGGGACATAGACATAGACCCTGAGGGGTAGTACCCACCTGCCTCACTAACCAAAAAAGTGGGTACAATGACTCCAAAATTGGCATCCTGCAATCTAAAAACACGGATCACATAACAAAGGTGATTCGTGCTAAAAATCTGATAAAATCATAAATGGTAACATTACTTTTTATAGTTATGGGAATGTAATTACTTCCACGCTAAAATAACGAATAATAAAGATATATATTTGTTTAAATTTTAGACCAAACTTTGTATGTGAGATAAAATGAAGGCTGTTTAAAATTAACGAATACACCTGTAAAAAAATTCAACTAATAAATAAAATATTCCGTGACTGACAGAAGGTCTAAAAAACATTTTGTGAAGTTTCACATATCAAAAGTTACTTTTTAAAATTAAAAAAAAAACCGACTTACCTCAGAAACCCACTTACCTCACCTAACCTTAACTCAAAAACGGTTTATCTAAATGTCAACAACCTATATATTTTTGAAATCAGGACAAGATATATTTAGTTTTCGCAAATAATATACAGAATGTTTCCTTTAACTTAAAAAAGTTTCTGTCAACATTTGACATAAGAAATGACATCTGTGACTTCTGACATAGTCCAAAAGTTACTCTGGAAAAAATTATGCAACTTTTGTATTTAAAGCTTTTTTCTATCACCCTGTACAATGACCCTGTACAGGGTGATTTTTTATAATTGCAAGATCGCTATAACTCGGTTATTATTGGGAGTAGAAAGTTCAAACAAAAACTGTTCGGTTTGGTAAATTATGGCCACTTTAGGCCCACCATTAGTATTTTTTTATAGGTTATAATATACAGGGGGCGACAATCAGATCAATTTTTTTAAAGGAAACACCCTATATATTTTTGTATTTTTAAGTTCCGCAAAAAATTAGCTTTACAGATATATGTAACACTATGGCTCTATCTTTGTTAGTTTTCGAGATATTGACGATTAAAATTCCGAAAATTAGCAAATTTTATACTGTAGTCTTCCATCATCCATTCTTTGTACATGTCCGTACCACACTAGTTGTTTTGTTCTTATATCATCCACTAAAGTACGTTCACCCACTGTCATAATTTCTCTTATTCTTTGATTTGTAACTCTTTCTCTTTTTGATTTCCCTGCTGCTCTTCTCCAATAGTCCATCTCCGTAGCGGAAAGCATTTTTTCTGTTCTATCTTTGATTGGCCATATTTCTGAGCCGTATGTAATAATACTTTTTACAATGGTGTTATATATAAGCTTTTTGTTATGTTTTGATATACTTTGGTCCCAAATTATTCCATTTTATAAAGTTATTGCTTTTCTTCCTTGTACGTTTCTATCTTTTATAGCTTTGTCTAGTGTTCCGTCAGCTGTAATTTTTAGACCTAAGTATTTATATTCATCACAGGACTGAATTCTCTACCCAGTATTTAAGATTAGATCCTGTTTCGTTCCACCAATACACATATACTTTGTCTTATTGATATTAACCTCTAGTCCCCACTTATTGTACTCTTATATTAGTTTTCGTGTCATATATTCGAGGTCGTCATAATCCTGAGCCACCACTATCTGATCATCGGCGAAACATAAAGTATACAAGGTGGTTTCATCCAACGGAATTGCCATGTTTTGGCATTTTTTCTTCCAGACTTTAAGGACTTGTTCCAAATATATCGGTAATTAGGCTAACTAAGCAGAAATGTAACACATCATTCTAATAAATTTATTACCAGAAAATCGTTTTTGGGTAGGTGAAAGGTCAATTTGCTTAATAGGAAATCGCGATGCTGCCAAACCTCTTGTCCAGATCGGAGGCACACCCATTAATGGGTTAATCTGATTCGATACTTGTTTAATTTTGGTGTAGAGTAATTCAGGACAGCTAATATCAAATTGACAATGCTGGCAGGATCTGAGATATACCTAACCGTTCAAATATACATTTTTGTTAAACTGGATTCTAATGCATTTTCTGTATATTTGACTTTTTATAATTATGTTTATGTTATGTGCTATAGATACACACTTGTAGTTATGTTATTAATTTACTAGTATTAGCTACTTTATTTAGTTAACCTGTTTTCTTTGACAATGTCTATACATTTACTTATGTAAATCATTTAAGACAAATAAATGAATTTGAATTTGAATTTAATGTATTTATTATCAGAACATACTTAATTAAGGTTACGTTTTACAGGAACTAACTAATTACTGTATTACCAGCGGAATTTTCCTTTAGGGTTGTAGTTGTTTATTCCCTAAACCCAAAATTTCAATGCTGCCAATTCACCTCTTGCCCAAAGAACAGGCACACGCCCTCATTGTCTGGCTTTCCCAGCCTTGAACTAATGTATTTCAAGCCAGCATAATTTTTGTATGAAATGTATAATTTTATATGGTTCAATCCAAATTTTAATTGCTGCCATGCATTCTCCTGACTGGAGGACAGTTAAACCTTCTGAAAGATAGGTTAAACCTTTATGTGATTCTGAGTAAATGTATAGATTATGTGCAATCCTTTGATAAAAATTTGCCATGTTGCCAATCTTATTCTTGTCCCGAGCCTAGGCACATCGTTTTTCATGTGAAAATTTGATAGCTATTACTAATTTGTCGATTATAACACTAGCAAATTTTATTGTTGTGTATTCAACAATTATAGATTTGAATAAATTGGAAATTGTTTTGAATAGAAAATGTTATTGCTGATTTTGGGCTCTGACACTCTTGAGCTTTCTGAAACATTCCAGGTGGCGGTCAATTGTTTTTGTTTACGTAAAACTGAGACTATAGATACAATAAATAGAGTTCTTTTAAACAGAGTAAAAGTCTTTACGTCTTCCGTTCCATCAACATTGTGTATTACAAATTTACAATGCTGCCCAACCAATTCCTGTCATAAAAACTACGCACACATTTCTGAAGGCGTAGAATTTATATGTGGAAATTATGTATTTTAATGGAAGACGTGGGCCGTTTAAGAACGAGTCGTTAAATACCGAGATGAATTCCATCAAAGGAGCATGCGCCAAAATTAACGTCAAAATGTCTCATTTAAATTATTGGCGCGAATACCGGGATTGGCGCGAGATCGAAGAGCTTAACGTATAATAAAAAATTCAAGGTATAAAATAATGGTCAATTCTAATTTTTAGGTATAATTTTATGTAGGTACCGGGTGGTTTTTTATAACCGGAGCACTCAGCCACTTTATCATTGAAAATAAAGGGCTATAATAAATTGTAGATTTTTTTGGTTAATTATGACAACTTTAAAAGCCAACATAATTTTTTTCTATCCGTCACCATGTACAGGGTGTCCCAAATTGGATGTTTTTGGGGGGCTTCGGGTATTTCTAGAAGGGCTAAAAAAAACCTGATGCCCCTTTGCGACACTCAAATTTCAAAAGAAGCTTAAAGGTGAAAATCGCATTTTGATATAGCAAGCCGTTTTTAAACTACGGGGTGTTTTTAAAAAGTCTGCATTTTGGGAAGGGGTCTATAACTTGTTTATTTATTAATATTTTTTATTTCTGTGAAAACATTCTTAAGACACTTTTTTAAGAGGAATTCAACTGTTAAATTAAATTTCATTTGTCACGTTTAGTTTTTGAGATATCACATAAAATTAATTTTTCTTTATGGGAGGATCTCTTTATATCTTTATATTTTTATATATTTTTTTATTTTTACCACATATTTTAGTTTGCTTAATGGGTTTAAAATATTTTAATATTATAAAATTATAAAAACAAAAAAATAATAAAGAGGTGATTAAAAAATAAAAATAAAGAAAACAATAAAAAAAATTAAGAATTAAAATATTGAGTGTGATACATCATTTTAAAGGAAATTTTAAGCTGATTTTAAAAATCGAATAAAAAGAGTTATTCTGTAAGAAAAATAGCAACTTTATGCAATATCTTAAAATCAAAAGAGATAAATAAAAACCATTTACATCTGTCAATTCTTCAAGAAAAGATCTATAAGAAAGCTATTTACACAAAAACAAAATGCAGACAAAACACTCCGTAGCTTAAAAACGGCTTGCTATATCTAAATGTGGTTTTCACCTTTAGGCTTCTCTTAAAATTTGAGCGTCGCAAAGGGGGTTCAGTTTTTTTCTATCTCCCCTAGAAATACCTGACACCATAAAAAAACAACGAATTGGGGACACCCTGTACAGGGCGTAACAATGAAATCGATTTTTTGAGAAGGAACACCCTGTATATTTTTGCATTTTAAGATTCGTCTTTTCTTTTTGATTTCAAAAATATACTGCGATTAATATTTTTTGAGGTATATGCAGTATTTCTTCTATATGCATTTCACGTTTATTTTGTTTTGCCATGGGAGTATTGACAAATTTAAATGCGCTAAATCTTAAAAAATGTTTATCGTAGCATAAACATACAGTAGAACCCCGATGACAGTGTTTATTCAAATTAAATTGGTCACTAAATAATTTGTCACACAACTTGCACGGCATCGACATTTTCACGGCAAAAAAACGACGAATTTTCATCAAACAGAACTGGGAATTATTAAAGTTTTGCTGTATAAAACCATACTGAAATATCTCTGTTGATTGGCTGACAGAAGTGACAGATCAACGCTTGCGCACATCTTGGAATTCATCTCGGTATTTAACGACTCGTGTTTAAGAAAATATTATTATTATTTAATACAGATAAGGCCGAGAATTACATTCTGTATAGCCCTTAAAATATTAGTTGGCTGTATGACAATAAAAAAAAAGAAGAAAATTGAGAGAAAAATTTTAAACACTAAATGTATCCAACTTATCTAAGCGATTTTTATATACTGCTGCTATTGTTTTAGCTCTGTCGAAAATACTTACTATAACTATAATATAGTAAAAACTTATTTTTCTACATTTTGGTTTTTGACAAAACTTATTTTTAGGTCCAAAGGATCTACTGGAAAAATTTACTTAAATGACGAAATCAAAGAAGACCGGAAATTTAAAGATGTTTCTTGCTACATCATGCAAGACGATAAGTTGCAACCATTACTATCAGTTATGGAAGCCATGACAGTGTCGGCAAATTTAAAACTGCCGTTAAGTGTAAATGATGCAAAAAAAAGCAATAGGGTAAGATCATTTTTCAAGTTTAAGTTCTACTTGACTCTATAAAAGCAATACGTTTGTTTCGTTTTTACTTATTGGCTTTGTCCGCTTATTGCACACAATTTGCGAGCTCAATTCGAAAGACACCAAGATAACCTGACTCAGTCACTTTTTCGTCCAGTCGCGGTTTTGAGCTGCGCTGTTTTGGACGGCGCGGTATTCTCCGCGCGGTAAAGACCGCAATTCTAATGTGTAAGTTCAGTCAATGACACGTTTAGATTAGATGGTGATACGTTCGAGAATTCTATTTTATGTCGGGGTGCCGTGCTACGTCATAGCGCCTTATTGCTTTGTTTTACCAAGGCCAACACAAAAATAGAGGCCACGACCCTGAAAAAATCAGCTGTTCTCCCGGGGCTTGGGTCTTACGGGAGGTCAGACGTTTTTTTATGATATTATCAAAATGGCACTACAGATTTCCTCAAAATTTCAGTGAAATATTCTCAGACACCATCCCGATATTCCACCAAAGGTTTGTAAGGAAGCAACATGATTTAAAGGTTAAAATCTTCAAGATTTAGCATTCCTTATTTTGAATTCAAATTACCCGCCATGTACCACATGCCAACTGTTATATTTGACATGTATTTGACTTTGTCATATGTGATTGTCACATTCGCTTCTGCTTTAAACTTAATTTTTGTGTGAGCTAATGAAGCGGCTATGAAAAATTAAGGCTTACTATACATTTAAAAAAAATTGTTCTGCCAGAATAAAGTAAAAACAATCTCAAAAACGGCGTTATTTAAAAAAAAATTAAATATTCATGAACCGTCATTCCAACTTCAATATTTTAAAGACAATCAGCTGTGTCGTAACGTGACCATCAAAAAAAAAATCAGCCCCGGATGTGACGTCAACAAAGTGGAGGATCGTGGCCCGTCCGTTTTGATAGCCCTGGTTTTACAAGTATTAGAAAACCAATCTAATAATAAATAAATAAATAATAAATATACGTTTATTGCCATCATTATCTTACAAACAAAGGCAAAGCAACGTCAAAGAGAGAAAAAAAAATTACATACTAACAAAAAAAAAAGAAATTAGTCTGTAAACTTAAATGTATAAAAACATTTTTCGAGCACATATGCTTTTACTGCCCTCTTGAAATGAACAGGGTTCTATACAGCGTGTCCCATTTTCGATGGGATTAAATGGGAAACTCGGTTATTATTAAAGATATTGATTTTTTGATTGCACCTTACCGTGCTCTTTTTTTGAGCCCTTAAAAATGGCGTAATCAGATTTTTGTTATACCCCGTAGTTTCGCTAATACAGGGAGTTTTTGAAAAAATTGTATTTTTAATAATCCCTTGTATCTCGCTTATTTTGCGAGATACTTTTATTCTGTAAAAACATTTTTATGGCAACTTTTTTAGAAAAAAATAATGACGTCAATTTTTTAAAATATTGTTTAGTTTTTGAGATATGATATTTATCATAAAAAAATTAAATACGGACCTGGATTTTTTTAATTACTTTTTTGATTGGTTTCATGCTAGTATTATTATAAAATAATAAAAATTTAAAAAAATTTTGTTTTAAGGTAAAAAAAAATATTTAATATTTAAAAAAAAAATTAGTCCGAACCTGGATATTTCCAACCTAAATATAAACTAAAAATTGCTAGTTAAACAATTTTTAGTTTAACTGTTTTGATACTTAGCATATTAAAATGGTTTTACGTTAATTTACAGATTTAATTGAAACAAAGTCTACGAAAAATACAAAAAAAAACAAATTATAAAAAATAACTAATCTTTCTGATTACCATTATGTGTAAGACATTGTTGGCATTTTTGAGTAATTTTTCTTAACGCATTTTGCATAAAAATATTTCTGCCATTTAAATATTGGGATTTTGTTGCTTGAATAAAGCAATCAAACATATCACATTTTTCAAAATCTGGATATGGTCGATTTCTAGCCAGTTTAAAATAATTGTAAGCCATTTACAAAAATGACAAGTAAAATGACAATATCAATTCCACGCTTTTGTTTTGTAAATTTCACGACCTGCTGTTTGGTTATCAAATAATTAGTACGATATTATTTTTGTAACTTTTTAACGTTTTTTACTTTATTTATAAATCTTTTAATTATCATTTCAAAACAGATAAACTAAAAATCGTTCAACTAGTGTGTCTTGCAATTTTTAATTTATAATTACGTTGGAAATTTCCAGGTTCGGACTATAATTTTTTTTTTCAAATATTAAATAGCTTTTTTTAACCTTAAATCAAAAAAATATTAAAGTTTTATCATTTTAAGGTAATAATAGCATGGAACTAATCAAAGTAGTAATAAAAAAAATCCAGGTCCGTATTTAATTTTTTTATGTTAAATACCATATCTCAAAAACTAAACAATATTTTTAAAAATTGACAACGTCATTATTTTGCTCTAAAAAAGTTGCCATAGAAAGGTTTTTACAGAATAAAAATATCTTGCAAAATAAGCGAGATACAAGGAATTAATTAAAATGCAATTTTTTCAAAAACTCCCTGTATTAGCGAAACCACGGGGTATAGCAGAAATCTGATTACACCATTTTTAAGGGCTCCAAAAAAGAGCACGGTTAGGTGCAATCAGAAAATCGATAACTTTAATAATAACCGAGTTTCCCATTTAATCCCATCGAAAATGGGACACGCTGTACATTTTTTATATGCACTGGAAGCATTCTGTATGCATTTATGGCCTGGTAAAAAGTACCTCTTTCGAAAAATGTTGATCTGTGGGGAGGTATGGCCAATTCTGTCTCTTGTCTTGTCCTTATCGTCATGTCTGTTGAGTGATTGCTGCTGTTGGTGGGGAACAACTCAGGATTTTTTTGTTTGAAACTCGTAGACAATGATTGTGTAGAAATAAAATTTCGGACTTCCATTGTCTTTATTTATTTTAAAACACGACGTTTCGGTTAGTAAGTATCTCTAACCGTTATCAAGTGTAAACTAAACAATCTAGTCTCTAGGCTACTACTTATACTACTTGGTGTGCAGTCAGGTGTGAAGGCCCGCCCCCTTTTTGTGGAGGTTTTAAAAGGTATCGAATTAGATCCCGGCGATAGATTTGTAAGTTTTGATGTAGAAAGTCTCTACACCAACGTGCCAATAAATGAGTCACTCAGTATCATTAAAAACAAATTACAAACTGATGATATACTTCACGAGAGAACAACGCTATCGGTAGAGGGGGTGATGGATCTTTTGGAGCTCTGTCTCCGTAACTCTTACTTTCAAGTGAAAGATAAGTTTTACGCGCAAAACGATGGACTCCCAATGGGTTCATCTCTTTCGCCAGTGTTAGCAAACATCTACATGGAGTGGTTCGAGGGCCATGCAATCAACACAGCAAGAGTCAAACCAAAACTATGGCTACGATACATGGATGACACATTTATTATATGGCCGGAAAATGATGACGAACTACAAAATTTTCTACACCATTTAAACGGTATTCGGCCTTACCTTTTTTGGATGTTCTTGTCAAACGATTAGACAGAAACATTCAAACCACTGTATATAGGAAACCTACACACACGGGACAGTACCTAAATTTTAAGTTTTATCATTCTGTTACAACAAAACAAGGAGTTATAAGAAGTTTATATTTAAGAGCCGTAAATATTTGTAGTAATAATGAAGAATTAACCACAGAAATTAACAACATTAAAAAGGACTTACAACAGAATGGTTATTCCGAGAAATTAATAAACTCAACGATATTTAAAATTAAAAACAAACTAAATGTACCAAATTCTCAAAATAATAATCCGTTAGGTGTTATTAACATTCCATATGTTCAAGGGATTTCAGAAAACATAAGACGAATAGCTAAACACTATTATATAAAAACAGTATTTTCTTCGGGAAATACGATAAGAAGTTTTGTAACTAAAACAAAACCAGACAATCCCTCAAATAATAAGGAATGTATTTACCAAATCCCGTGTGAGTGTGGTAAATCATATGTAGGTGAAACGAAACGCCCTCTTCAGGTTAGAGTAAATGAACATCTAGAAAGTACCCAATTAGGGGATATTGAAAAATCCGGTTTAGCAAATGATCACAGGATTCAGTGGTCAGAAGCTAAAGTTTTACATAAGGAGTCGCATTGGCGAAAACGAAAGTTTATTGAAGCTGCGTTTATAATGCAGAATAAAGAAGTTTTCAGTCAACCAAGCACGGACATACCAAACATATGGAAACCACTCCTTAAGGGAAACAGGCGTCTTAGGATTAAAAAAGGGGGCGGGCCGTCACACCTGACTGCACACCAAGTAGTATAAGTAGTAGCCTAGAGACTAGATTGTTTAGTTTACACTTGATAACGGTTAGAGATACTTACTAACCGAAACGTCGTGTTTTAAAATAAATAAAGACAATGGAAGTCCGAAATTTTATTTCAACTCAGGATTTTTTTTTACAAAGACAACTAAATGGAGGAAAAAATGTGCTGGCGCTGTCATAATACCCAATTTTTTGAAATATGGCCTACATGATGTACGTGGGCTTAATCCCAGCATACATCGTATAAGTCGTTTTTGAATAATAAATATTTTGTTCGCGTTTTGAGATGATCCCCAAAAAATTATTGCATAGACTATACTACTATGTACAGCGTGTCCCATTTTCGATGGGATTAAATGGGAAACTCGGTTATTATTAAAGATATCGATTTTCTGATTGCACCTTACCGTGCTCTTTTTTTGAGCCCTTAAAAATGGTGTAATCAGAGTTTTTGAAAAAATTGTATTTTAATTAATTCCTTGTATCTCGCTTATTTTGCAAGATATTTTTATTCTGTAAAAACCTTTCTATGGCAACTTTTTTAAAGCAAAATAATGACGTTGTCAATTTTTAAAAATATTGTTTAGTTTTTGAGATATGGTGTTTATAATAAAAAAATTAAATACGGACCTGGATTTTTTTTATTACTGTTTTGATTGGTTCCATGCTATTATTACCTTAAAATGATAAAACTTTAATATTTTTTTGATTTAAGGTTAAAAAAAACTATTTAATATTTGAAAAAAAATTATAGTCCGAACCTGGAAATTTCCAACGTAATTATAAATTAAAAATTGCAAGACACACTAGTTGAACGATTTTTAGTATATCTGTTTTGAAATGATAATTAAAAGATTTATAAATAAAGTAAAAAACGTTAAAAAGTTACAAAAATAATATCTTATTTGATGGAAGCACAGCAGGTCGTGAAATTTACAAAACAAAAGCGTGGAATTGACATTACTATTTTACTTGTCATTTTTGTGCATGGCTTACAATTATTTTAAACTGGCTAGAAATCGACCATATCCAGATTTTGAAAAATGTGATATGTTTGACTGCTTCATTCAAGCAACAAAATCCCAATATTTAAATGGCAGAAATATTTTTATGCAAAATGCGTTAAGAAAAATTACTCAAAAATGCCAACAATGTCTTAAACATAATGGCAATCAGAAAAATTAGTTATTTTTGTAATTTGTTTTTTTTGTATTTTTCGTAGACTTTGTTTCAAATAAATCTGTAAATTAACGTAAAACCATTTTAATATGCTAAGTATCAAAACAGTTAAACTAAAAATTGTTTAACTAGCAATTTTTAATTTATATTTATGTTGGAAATATACAGGTTCGGACTAATTTTTTTAAAAAATATTAAATATTTTTTTTTACCTTAAAACAAAATTTTTTTAAATTTTTATTGTTTTATGATAATACTAGCATGAAACCAATCAAAATAGTAATAAAAAAAATCCAGGTCCGTATTTAATTTTTTTATGATAAATACCATATCTCAAAAACTAAACAATATTTCAAAAAGTTGACAACGTCATTATTTTCTTCTAAAAAAGTTGTCATGAAAAGGTTTTTACAGAATAAAAATATCTCGCAGAATAAGCGATATAGAAGGGATTATTAAAAATACAATTTTTTCAAAAACTCCCTGTATTAGCGAAACTACGGGGTATAGCAAAAATCTGATTACGCCATTTTTAAGGGCTCAAAAAAAGAGCACGGTAAGGTGCAATCAGAAAATCAATATTTTTAATAATAACCGAGTTTCCCATTTAATCCCATCGAAAATGGGACACGCTGTACTACTGAGAAGTAATATGCTTTTAGACCTTCTAGGCTGACAACATCTCTTAATCTTCGCATAAGCCCGCATATACTTGAGAGTTTTGAAGGTAATTGAGATACATGTTGCACCCAACTCAAACTTCCATCCAAGTAAGCCCCCAGAAATTTGACAAATTCTATGATCGGTATAGTTTTATGATTATATTTTACATAAAGTGAAGCTTGTGTGTTCTGTCTTTTGCTGAAAGTTATTAGTCCAGTTTTCCCTGCATTAAGCACAAGTGAGTTCTCTGAGCACCACCGGGAAAACATCTCTGCTGCATGCGAACAACCTGCAGAGAGGATCCCCATGGTTTGTCCCACCGATACAGAAGAAAAATCATCAGCAAATTGTGCTGGCAGGCCCTCTGATGGTTCAGGAGGACTAATCGCCTTAGGCAGCTGATTAACATGGATCAGAAACAAGATTGGACCCAGAATGGAGCCTTGAGGGACACCAGTTTTTATATCCCCCCAGTCCGAAAAGTGCTCTTGTCCATATTTACAGATGGAAATGATTTGTTTTCTCTGATCCATGTATGACATCAGCAGTTTCAGAGCAATCCCTCTTATCCCACTCATCTCTAAGTACCCAGTAAGTAATTTGTGGTCGATTGTGTCAAAGGCTTTTGAAAGATCAAAGTACAATGCTGCCACCTTGTTGCCTTTTTCAAGTTCTTTTGTAATGTTATCAAATGTGGAAAAAATAGCTTGTTCTGTGGATTTTTTTGGCCTAAAGCCATATTGATATTTTGATAAGATTTTATTTTCTTCAATAAATTTTATGAGTCGATCGTATATAGCTCTCTCAAAAACCTTTGACACTGAAGGTAACAGAGACACTGGTCTGTAATTTTCGGATTGGTCCCTACGACCTTTCTTATATATCGGTATCACCTTGGCTTGTTTCAGTCTGGTAGGAAAAATATATATATTTTATCGGTTTCACAACGTTCTACGTCTTCCGATACCCAATCTCCACTCGTTTCTGTTTGCCCATAATTCATCATCTAGGCCTCTTATTCTTATTTCACTATCTATTCCTTCTCTCCAGCTTCTCCTTGGTCTTCCTCGTTTTCTTCGGCCAGTTGGTTTCCATTGTAATATTTGTTTAGGTAGTCTTCCACCATCCATTCTTTGTACATGTCCGTACCACACCAGTTGTTTTGTTCTTATATCATCCACTAGAGTACGTTCACCCACTGTCATAATTTCTCTTATTCTTTGATTGGTAACTCTTTCTTTCTCTTTTTGATTTCCCTGCTGCTCTTCTCCAATAGTCCATCTCCGTAGCGGAAAGCATTTTTTCTGTTCTATCTTTGATTGGCCATACTTCTGAGCCGTATGTAATAATACTTTTTACAATGGTGTTATATATACGCTTTTTGTTATGTTTTGATATACTTTGGTCCCAAATTATTCCATTTAATAAAGTTATTGCTTTTCTTCCTTGTACGTTTCTATCTTTTATAGCTTTGTCTAGTGTTCCTTCAGCTGTAATTTTTAGACCTAAGTATTTATACTCATCACAGGACTGAATTCGCTGCCCAGTATTTAAGATTAGATCCTGTTTCGTTCCACCAATACACATATACTCTGTCTTTTTGATATTAACCTCTAGTCCCCACTTATTGTACTCTTCTATTAGTTTTCGTGTCATATATTCGAGGTCGTCATAATCCTGAGCCACCACTATCTGATCATCGGCGAAACATAAAGTATACAAGGTGGTTTCATTCAACGGA
This sequence comes from Aspidapion aeneum, assembly GCA_963576565.1. Lineage (NCBI taxonomy): Eukaryota > Metazoa > Arthropoda > Insecta > Coleoptera > Brentidae > Aspidapion > Aspidapion aeneum. Next base: position 4,013,390 of record OY755039.1, read on the forward strand.
ATTCCCATTATTTGGCATTTTCTCTTCCAGACTTTAAGGACCTGTTTAAGACCTTTATTTACTTGAAAGCCCTTGGTTAGTTTTGCTTTTATTTTAACTTTTGCCTTACTATTGCGGTATAACTCTTTGATGGCCTTAATTAGTTGTACGCTTATGTTTTTAGTGGTAGGAAAAATACCAGTCTGAAACATGTTATTAATAATGCCTCAACTGCCTACTTGGAGGGCCAGGATTTTTAATCAAGGTTTGTCTCCTCTAGGCTTTGGCGAGCCAACGCCATAGTGTAAGACAACAGCTTCGCATGTATCCTATGCAGGGACCCTTACAGGATACTATCACCCGGACCAGGTTTTTTTAGCGTGGTGTTACTCCTCCTGCCACTAATCCATAATGTTTTAATCCGCCAAAGTATTAGGTATTTACTTTTTGTCTTCTTTATTTTAGATTAAAGAAATATTGCAGTCTGTCAATTTGTGGGAGCATAGATTTGTAAAAACTTTGTCGTTATCTGGTGGCCAAAGAAAACGACTTTCATTAGCTTTGGAATTAGTTAATGATCCAACCGTTTTGTTTTTAGACGAACCGACGAGGTAAATTTCACTTAAAGATAGGTAACTTAACAGAGCTCGTAGTCCTGCCAACACCTGTTAACAGACCCAAACATGTCTCAATCTCACATCTTTTGCATCTAAACGTTATTTAATTTTCAAATAATTTTTTCTCTTTTTTTATCTGAGTATTTTGTTCATATTTTCTGTCAGAGTTTTGGTCGTCCCCTAAGATTGTCGACCTCTCCCAAGGTATTTATTTATTTAATTAAAATAATTTTTAGTGGCCTCGATAGCCTCACATCAAAACAATGTGTTAAATTATTAAAAGACTTGGCGTTAAAGGGAAAAACTGTGATTTGTTCGATACATCAACCGAGTGCAACAATTCTGGACCTGTTTGATCAAATGTATGTTTTAGCCACTGGTAAATGTATTTACCAAGGAGCTGTGGCTGGACTATTGCCTTATTTAGATGAAGCTGAATTAAAATGCCCACCATATCATAATCCTGCTGACTATGGTAAGTTGAAGTTGGGAAAATAGTCCATTTTCAGGCAAGATTTTGTTTAGAAATAACAGATTTATATTTTACAAAATATTCCAAAAGTTGAAACTATGTGGGTGTGCTTTCGGGCTGTTCGGCCGTCGTCGTTGGAAATTCGTTCTCGACGTTTCGCCATCTCGAGTGGATGGCATCTTCAGGAGATGTTGACTGTTTGTCGGCTTCTCGAAGACTGGTGGTTAGCCTGTCGTGGGCGCAGGTTATATACGCTATGGTGGGCGGGGCGTATATCAGAGCTGGTCGGTGATTGGTCATATTCCCTTGATTCAGTTTTGTTATTGTAAGCGAGCCGTTTAGTGTTTTTAAGAACCGGTACCCATGCTCTGTTAATTTTTAAACGATCTTTAAGCCATCTAAGAAGATCGAGAACCACCTCAGATCTGCGAAGCATATAAGGAACCCACTAAGTTCTTCGAGGGTATACCGCATTCCCTGTACCTGTGGAAGTGTCTACATCGGAACAACCAAACGGTCCGTAAACACAAGAATCAAAGAACACAAAGCCAACTGTCGACTCGGACATACGGAAAAATCCGCAGTTGCAGACCACACACTAAACAATGAAGACCACCGAATAAAATTCGAAGACACACAAGTTCTCTGCGCCTCCTCTTCATACTATCCAAGACTCTATAGAGAAGCAATCGAAATTCATAAACACCAGCAGAACTTCAACAGATCTGAAGAAACTCTTAAAATTAACAGAACATGGGTACCGGTTCTTAAAAACACTAAACGGCTCGCTTACAATAACAAAACTGAATCAAGGGAATATGACCAATCATCGACCAGCTCTGATATACGCCCCGCCCACCATAGCGTATATAACCTGCGCCCGCGACAGACTAACCACCAGTCTTCGAGAAGCCGACAAACAGTCAACATCTCCTGAAGATGCCATCCACTCGAGATGGCGAAACGTCGAGAACGAATTTCCAACGACGACGGCCGAACAGCCCGAAAGCACACCCACTATGTGGTTTTTACTTTCTCCAACGTCGATCACATGGGATGTAGGGGTATTTTCCCCTGGAAGTAGTTGTTTTTGTTGGTTTCACACAGCTTAGGCTTTACACAGACCTATTGCCTGTATTTCCTCGGAGGAGTTGTTTCTGTTGGTTTCACACCAGGAACCGTATTCTTCAAAGTTTGTGGAACGTTCCCTGAAAATCAAACTCACTTTTTCTCCCGGGATTGAAAATGTCGTATTCTTGAACGCTCGAAGCAGTTTGTGAGTGCAAGGTTTGGAATCACGCCGTGCAACTCCAGTGCACAACGTTGCTGCGTATCTCGCAACTAACCAAAGTGCGTTTTATGCCATTTTATTTTTGAATTCAGGAAGTTTTTTTAAAATTAGGGACTTATTGCAAATAAAACCAGGCAGTAATAGTGCCGGGCACTATTTTAACAGTTTTCCATTGAAAACTGACAGTTGATCTTTCAAAATTGACATACCAAAGTCGAATTTATCAGTCAGTGTTAGTGGGATCAGTAATCCAATAACACAGGTGTTGGAAAATCTTCATCAAAATGTAAGGCATGTTTGTGGCATTTTATCTTGATTTAAAAAATTAACATTTACATATGGAGTATATTTTTGGAGATTTTTGTCGGTTTTAAAAAAAACGTACGATATACGACTGGAAACTAAGTTTGCAGGTCTCCCCAGGTTTACAGATCTCGCCTGCGGCTCACCCTGTATACTCAGTTAAACGCTTGATGTTTTTTAAAGAAAAAATCAAACTTAGTTTATTTTTATTTATTTGGAGAAAACTATGTTTTATAAAAAAAAATATATTTTACATTTGTGGCTCGGAAATAAATGTTATGTTTAATTTCTATTTGATTTTAAAAAAAAAATATTTTTAAATTTATGGATCGTTCATACTCGTCTTTTGTCTTGGTTTAGTCATATGTCTTGTCATAAGAAAGTTAAAACCACTGTTTCTTATGGGAGTGTTCATACAATGCTTTTGCTTTGTTTTTGATTAGTCTTTGTCTTAAGAGTTGCCAACTTTCAATCCTTAGGACAACGACTAAGACGAGTGACAGACATCAGCTGATATTTGTTGTTTTTTTTTACAGGGCGTCCGAAGAGCGCAAGCGCGCGGCCGAAATTTTGAATTTACCGCCATTAATCATGTTTTTAACAGAAAATCTCAACATAACCTCAAAATTTTATTTGTTTTTTTTTTCTTTTTCGCTTTTGTTCTTTCGTGTCTGTGTTTCGTGCACAGATTAGGTTAAATAAGATTGTTTTGTGTAGAAAATGACTTTTGAAGAGGGCCTTTTTATTGAAATTGATTTTTTTTTTCAGTGGGTTATGACTAAGACTAATCAAAAACAAAAGACGAGTATGAACAGCCGATTTTGTTTAAGACAGCTAACACTAATCAAAGGACAAAGACTAATCAAAAACAAAAGACTAAGACGAGTATGAACAATACTTTATTTGACAGATTTTAATGAGTGACAAACCAGGTATAAGCTATAGATACATTTCTAATAAATAAGCATTGACAAAAAGAAAAAAACTCTGCCAATTTATGGGCACTTAAGCTCACACTAGATACTATATTTATAGTGTACGTGTGAGCTAATATAACTAAAAACTGAAATATATTTTCTTCAACTCTAGACTCAATTACCTGTCGTTTGATACTACACAAGCCATGTTATTACTTAAACTCAAATTTGTGAAATCTACCCCCACTTTAAAAAAAAAACTAAAATGTATTTTGTTTAACTCCAGACTCAATTACCTTGCGTTTGATATCACACACGCCATATTTTCACATAAATTCTAATTTTTGAAATTTACCCCCACTCTTTTTTTGTTAAATAAACTAAAATGTATTTTGTTTAACTCCAGACTCAATTACCTTTCGTTTGATATCACACACGCCATATTTTTACATAAACTTAATCTTTGAAATCTACCCCCACCCTTTTATTTGGCTTGTGTTTGGTGGATTTTGTTTATTTTTAAATGGGACCATCTCGAGCCAAAACCCAGCTTAGGTACCAAATTTCATTAAAATCGGGCTAGCGGTTTTTGAGTTATGCGCGTTGGTCGTTACAGACAGACATACAGACAGACAGACAGACAGACAGACAGACAGACAGACAGACAGACAGACAGACAAACAGACAGACAGACAGACAGACAGACAGACAGACAGACAACACAACAAAAAAGTTTCAAAATCATCTGAAACGCAAAGATATATAAAAATTTTTGAAATCGGAGCAACTTTTTTTTTCTCGAAAAAATTAGGATCACTATAGCTCACACTACTATAGTATAGTATATGTGTGAGCTAAAATCACTATTTTAAATAAGACTTCTAGACTCAAAAATACTTTTAACCGGCTATTCTCTAAAATTTTTCCTGTTTGCGATGTTTCGGCAGCAGAAATAGCCCCTTATGCTTTAACAACTCATTCATATAAATGGCAAATTACTGCAAATATTATTGGGCTTAAAATAAAAATAGTACTTCTGGTATCACAAATTTTTGCATATAACTGACTCTAGTTTTGATAAATTCCTTTAGTTTTAGAAGTTGCCACAGGAGAACATGGAGACTGTATAAGCCGGCTTGTAAAAAAGTCAAAAAATGGACTTACTGATGAATGGGAGAACTCCGACAACAATTTACAACAAATCAACTCATATGAAAATATAAGTGAGTACCTGTTTAAAGGCTTATTTTTTAAAGTGGCCACTTGGCAATCAGGTGTGTTCAGGTATAAAAATATGTCTAATTACAACAATTCAAATAATAGTCCATTAGTTACAGTGAAACTTTGTAATATACTTATAGTTTATTTGAGGTGCTTCAAATCTATTGCGGTTTTGTTTAAATGCAACATTCACACCATTATTTACTAAGACCTTAAGACTTAGCATTGTAGACCGGGTTTAAGTATCAAGTCTATAGACTTGATACCGACCGGTTTAAGTGTATTTTTTTAATACTCACAGGTCAAATAACTGTAAAGATTTGGTTCACCCTAATGTACATTATGATAGTAAGCATTTCTCTGTGAGATTCATCTCATATAAATTCAAATTAACTTTAGAAATAAAGAAAAACCACAAAAAATTTTTGTAACCTGTGATGCTGCCCCAAGGTTTCGTGAAAACCGAGCGAATATTTTTCTAAGTTTCCCCGGGTGCAGTTACAAAATCTTTACCATCTTTTTAACGTAAGCGTTTTAGCGTATATTGCTTTGTTTACAACCGTTTTATTGATATAAATTAAACACTTTCATTAAAGCAAGTTATTATATATTGATTATAATAAAATTGATTAAGTATTGCATGTCGTTATTTTGATTCAAGTCACACAAAAGTTAAAACTATAACATTAAATTCCTATTTTTCAATAAACTCTTTTTGACCATAGTCTATCAGTTAACATATTAGCAAAACGCTCTTGTGAGCAAAAGTTTGTATGGTAAAACAAAATGATTCAAAGTCAATTTTCATAGTCCACGAATTTTAAGCAATATATTAAAGTTCAAAATAAATCTCTCACCATAATTACAGCCAGAATGCCACCACTAATATTTAACACTACTTAGTTTTTTTGTTTTGTGGCATTACAGTTACCTTTGGCACATTTAGTCACTTTTATTATTTATTTACTTATTTTCACTTTTTGGTTTGGATTCAAGAATCATAACTTATTACGAATGATATTATGTTTTTGACTGATTTGAACTGATCATCTTTTGCTATCCCGATCGCGCTTTTATAACAAGTCTTAAAGTGGGGAACAACATCGTGCTTTCCTGTCTGGTGATGTTTTTCACCATTTAAGGTCATACAAATATCAAAGTTTGGCCTAGTGGGATTAACCTCGAGGTCTGTCCGCTTTTATTTTTAGCAATGCGCAAAGCCATGCAAACATTGCCTTGTTTGGCTGTCCTAATTAAAATTAGGTAGCGTTGGCGCCGTTTTTGTCTCGAGGCTTTAGAACCTTGATTTGGCGGATATTTCATCATCAAACAGAGTTGATAAAAAGGCTAGGATCTATTCGTTTATTATTTAATTTAAGCTCAGAGTCTCCACAAGTAAGGCGTTGTTGAGCATTAGTCAGTGGTTAAAGTCAAAGTTAAGTGATGTGATGGGTTGAATACAATAACGTGAGTTACTTTAATTTAATATCGTACAATAGTGAGTGTTAAAAATAAATGAATTTTCTTTACGGTTCAACCTCTAACTGAGTAAAATTATTAATTAAGTTGCCATTGTAGATTTTTAAAATTAAGCTGTTAGCTGACCCCTACAAACCAAATGTAATTTTTTGGAAACTTAGTCCGTGCAGTCGTATGATTCCCGTTAAAAATAGTCTCACGTTGTAGTACCACCCCTGAGGGGTGGTTGAAAGTTCGAAAATCAATAGAAATAATCCATGATTGACAAAAAAACTTACATAGAAAAATATTCAATGCTAAATAATACATAAATAACTCAAAACTATATCTGTAGATGCATTACCGTATTAAATACGTATCAATATTTAAGTACTGTAAAAAGCACAAGATATATTAGAATCCCTTTTCAATTACACATTCACTAAAACAATCGACCATCGGTTTAATCGTCGCTAACTTGTCTAAAAAATTAACATGTAAAATATAGCGGACAGCTGACACTGACTTACACCGTTTTTATTCGACATTTCCTAGTGACATTTGGGGGTTTAAATATGGCTACCATTGTTCAACCAAAATATTTGATTATTTTTATTTATTTATAACCTTTGTGTGGAAATAATGTCTTTGTAACAACAAAAAAAGATGACCCATATCGCAAGGTATTTATGAATAATTTATATGAATATTAAAAACTATTGCATTTACGGGAAAAATGAGTTAAACCTTCAACTAAAATGTAGACTTTTAAACCTAGGATTGTAGGACTTAGCACTTAGCACCCTTTAGTAAATACTGGTGAAAAGGTCTTAAAAAATATAGGCATCATTTGATTACAGAGGAACCTGGCACAGAAATGAATTAAAATGTTTGTCCCTCAAGTTTTTGTCTTATCCGCATCAAGCCAAAAATTGACAATACAAATAATATCAGGTGGCAACACTGCATATAACATTTTGAGTACCTCTGCATGTCCTCTGCATTTTCCCAAAGAATATTTAATATGACTAGAGAATCTTTATTTTCTATATGAACTGCCAAAAATTTGAAGGGTGTAGGTTAGTTCAAGGCCAACACAAAAATAGAGGCCACGACCCTGAAAAAATCAGCTGTTCTCCCGGGGCTGAATTTTACATTGGGTCTTATGGGAGGTCAGACGTTTTTTTATGATATTTTCAAAATGGCACTACAGATTTCTGCAAAATTTTAGTGAAATATTCTCAGACACGATCCCGATATTCCACCAAAGGTTTGTAAGGAAGCAACATGATTAAAAGGTTAAAATCTTCAAAATTTAGCATTCCTTATTTTGAATTCAAATTACCCGCCATGTACCACATGCCAACTGTTATATTTGACATGTATTTGACTTTGTCATATGTGATTGTCATATTCGCTTCTGCTTTAAACTTAATTTTTGTGTGAGCTAATGAAGCGGCTATGAAAAATTAGGGCTTACTATACATTAAAAAAAAATTGTTCTGCCTTAATAAAGTAAAAACAATCTCAAAAACGGCTTTATTAAAAAAAAATGAAATATCCATGAACCGTCATTCCAACTTCAATATTCTAAAGACAATCAGCTGTGTCGTAACGTGACCATCAAAAAAAAAATCAGCCCCGGATGTGACGTCAACAAAGTGGAGGATCGTGGCCCGTCCATTTTGATAGCCCTGGTTAGTTCTGCTGAAAGAGAATTTAAAAAACCAAAGATTTGTCCATCCATTGTTGTTATATTAATCATTTTCATATATTTTTTGTCACCAACAATTTGTAAATAATATTTTTGGTACTAAAGAGTACTTTTTTAAAATCCGTTGCTGAAAATAGGAATTATATTTTTTTTACCAAATTTGATCTCTGTGATACATCTATATTGTTTGACAAAATCGCATGTCAAAAAATTGCGATTTGCTCATAGTAAGGATGAAAACAGATTTCTTGGCTTGTCTTTCCAGGATTTAAAAATCAATAGATTTCTTATTGATATGGGCCGGACAGAATAACAGCTCTGTGGCAATTTTATTGATCAGTTTTAGTAGTCCTTGGTATAGTCTCTACTGTATGGTGGTACTGGTACCGCAATAGCATCAGCACTTATAGATGAAAGAAAGTACAAGATCAACAATATTAATTTAGTGCTGGGTTCATATGGTTCATCTTTATCTACGCATTTTTAGTTTGGTATATAGTTCTATCATAACAAAAACAAATAATTCCCTTGACTAGGAAAGTAAAATTGGTGGGCTAAATCAATAAGGGACACTCATCAACTGACTAATTTGTGGAATCAGACTATAGGTCGTACGGATTAACAGTTTTAGTAGTCCTTGGTATCCCTTATACTGTATACTTGGTATCCCTTATACTGTATACTTGGTATCCCTTATACTGTATACTCAGTGGTACCGCAATAGCGTCAGCAATTATTTATTATAGATGAAAATAAGTACAGGGTGATTTTTTATAATTGCAAGATCGCTATAACTCGGTTATTATTGGGAGTAGAAAGTTCAAGCAAAAACTATTCGGTTTGGTAAATTATGGCCACTTTAGGCCCACCATTAGTATTTTTTTATAAGTTATAATATACAGGGGGCGACAATCAGATCAATTTTTTAAAACATCCTATATATTTTTGTATTTTTAAGTTCCGCAAAAAATTAGCTTTACAGATATATGTAACACTATGGCTCTATCTTTGTTAGTTTTCGAGATATTGACGATTGAAATTCCGAAAATTAGCAAATTTTAAATAAGTATTTCCTGTGACAAGTCACAAACAATATTAAGATGTGTGGATACCTAATGACATTGTCAGTGCCAAATTTTAAATATTTATCAACAATGTTGCTTTATTCCAATGCAGAAAAGCATGAGATACTTTTATTATATGCGAAAAATAATAAAAATGCCACTGCTACTGCGAGAGAATATCGAGAACTGTATCCAGCCCGACAATGTCCTAATATATCCACAATTCTTAGGATATATAGAAAATTTCATGAAACATCGTCTGTGGAACGAAAAAAACGAGTTGTTCGTCCAAACGAGCCTCTTCGTTTAAATATTTTACTACATTTTTAAGAAAGCCCACAAATTTCTATAAGAAAAGTATCTTCCGCATTAGTGCAAGAAGGATAGGAACGCTTGACGTCTTTTACCAAAGTAAGAAGTGTCCTAAGAACAAATTCTTATTGGGCATATAAACAACAAGAACTTCAAGGCCTAACACCCGATCAGAAAAGAAAAAGGGTAGAGTTTTGTCACTTTATGCATGAAAGACTAAACGCAGAACCCCGTTGTTTAAATCACATTTTGTGGTCGGATGAGTCGACGTTTACAACTTGTGGTCTACCAAATAGACAGAATAGCAGACTATGGTCCACGACTAATCCTAATTTTGTAAAAGAAATTAAAAGACAGGGAAGACAATCCGTGAATGTCTGGTGTGGCATACTGAATGACCGTGTTTTTTTTGAGCACTCTTTAACGGAACAAATTTATTTAAATTTTTTACAAAATTACTTAGAAAATTTTTTGGATGACTTGCCACTAAATCAAAGAAGAAGATTGATTTTTCAGCAGGATGGGGCTCCTCCTCATAATGTTCATGAGGTTCGAGAATTCTTAAATAATAATTTTAATGAATGGGTTGGGAAAAACGGCACAATACGCTGGCCACCCAACAGTTTTGATTTAACTCCTTTAGACATTTTTTTATGGGGTCACCTAAAAGATAAAGTTTACAGATTAGAAGCAAGGAATACTCGAGAGCTCAGAGAATTAATATCACTGTCTGTCAATGAGTTTAATGAAAATTTTTCTAATTTAATAACCAGAACAATAAATAATTTAAGAGACCGGTTTCAAAAATGTATTGAAGTCAATGGTGATAGGTTTGAACATTTGTTACGTTAATTTTTATTTATTTATGGATTTAAAACAATTAAAACATTAAAAAAATTGTCTTTTGATTTTAAATTTCTATGAAAATTGACAAAGATAATTATTTATATTTATCAAACTGTCAGTCAATATTGTTTTAGTTTGTTATTTACAGTCTATACGTTAAATACTCCGCACCGTATACCTATTTAAAATTTGCTAATTTTCGGAATTTCAATCGTCAATATCTCGAAAACTAACAAAGATCCTACAGTATTACATATATCTGTAAAGCTAATTTTTTGCGGAACTTAAAAATACAAAAATATATAGGGTGTTTCCTTTAAAAAAATTGATCTGATTGTCGCCCCCTGTATATTATAACCTATAAAAAATACTAATCGTGGGTCTAAAGTGGCCATAATTTAGCAAACCGAACAGTTTTTGTTTGAACTTTCTACCCCAATAATAACCGAGTTATAGCGATCTTGCAATTATAAAAAATCACCCTGTACAAGATCAACAATATTGATTTAGTGCTGGCTTCATATGGTCAATTAACAACTTAAACAAATCTTTTATTGCGAAAAAGCATAGACAAAACTTTTACATTTTAGATTTTAATTTTTAGAAAAAATGTTTTTAATTAATTCAATTTTAAACTTAGTTTTTTTTAGAGGCCCTCATGGCAGCCGGAAGAATATCGCCAATCCAAGCACCTACAACACCAACATTTTTATTTCCTTGTCACTCGTTAGCAAATTATTCAAATATATCAGAAACAAAAAAGCAAAACTGTTGTCGTTCAGAGTCTTATCCAACTACGTCGTTACATCAGTTTAAGATTCTTCTTAAAAGGTCGTCAACCAAATTATACAGAAACAAGTCTTTGGTGTATAATCGAATCATAACACATTTGGCAATTGGTGCGTTTTTAGGTGAGTTATTTTGGATATTATACAATATGCTTGTACTCCATATCATAATTTTTGAGATAACTTTTTGACACTCATCAGCTGTTTACCATAACAAATAGCATACGCCAACGAAAAAAAGTCGTAAAAAGTTGTCTCAAAAATAATGATATGAACTATAGATTCAGTGGATAATCATCTTGTAGTTGAGTTGCCTATGGTATCCTGTGGGATAGTTGTAGAATTTTTTTTTAAACTAATAATAACACAGAATTTTAAATCATTGGGTGTTTGACTTCAATTTGAGTAGGAAGGCCGGTGTGATGTCATAAATCCAAGATGGCGGTTGTTTTAATGTTTTTTCAAAATTTGGCTTATAACTTTTGGGCGATTCCGCTGTAGACGATTTTTGACATGAATTTTTAAATGATGCTATTTGTTACTTTTTTTGATATCGGTGCAAAGAAAAAGGTATAAATTTATTAAAACATTTTTATTTTTTTATTTTACTTCATATTTAACTTTTTTGTGCACTTGGAAACATTATCCAAGGCCAACACAAAAATAGAGGCCACGACCCTGAAAAAATCAGCTGTTCTCCCGGGGCTGAATTTTACATTGGGTCTTATGGGAGGTCAGACGTTTTTTTATGATATTTTCAAAATGGTACTACAGATTTCCGCAAAATTTCAGTGAAATATTCTCAGACACCATCCCGATATTCCACCAAAGGTTTTTAAGGAAGCAACATGATTAAAAGGTTAAAATCTTCAAGATTTAGCATTCCTTATTTTGAATTCAAATTACCCGCCATGTACCACATGCCAACTGTTATATTTGACATGTATTTGACTTTGTCATATGTGATTGTCACATTCGCTTCTGCTTTAAACTTAATTTTTGTGTGAGCTAATGAACCGGCTATGAAAAATTAGGGCTTACTATACATTTTAAAAAAAATTGTTCTGCCAGAATAAAGTAAAAACAATCTCAAAAACGGCTTTATTTAACAAAAAATCAAATATCCATGAACCGTCATTCCAACTTCAAAATTTTAAAGACAATCAGCTGTGTCGTAACGTGACCATCAAAAAAAATCAGCCCCGGATGTGACGTCAACAAAGTGGAGGATCGTGGCCCGTCCATTTTGATAGCCCTGCTATAACAAATAGCATACGCCAACGAAAAAAAGTCGTAAAAAGTTGTCTCAAAAATAATGATATGAACTATAGATTCAGTGGATAATCATCTTGTAGTTGAGTTGTCTATGGTATCCTGTGGGATAGTTGTAGAATTTTTAACTCACACATATACTATACTAGAGTAGTGTGAGCTATGATGATCCTAATTTTTTCGAGAAAAAAAAGTTGCTCCGATTTCAAAAATTTTTATATATCTTTGCGTTTCAGATGATTTTGAAACTTTTTTGTTGCGCCGTCTGTCTGTATGTATGTCTGTCTGTCTGTCTGTCTGTCTGTCTGTCTGTCTGTCTGTCTGTCTGTCTGTCTGTCTGTCTGTCTGTCTGTCTGTCTGTCTGTCTGTCTGTCTGTCTGTCTGTCTGTCTGTCTGTCAGTCTGTCTGTCTGTCTGTCTGTCTGTCTGTCTGTCTGTCTGTCTGTCTGTCTGTCTGTCTGTCTGTCTGTCTGTCTGTCTGTCTGTCTGTCTGTCTGTCTGTCTGTCTGTCTGTCTGTCTGTCTGTCTGTCTGTCTGTCTGTCTGTCTGTCTGTCTGTCTGTCTGTCTGTCTGTCTGTCTGTCTGTCTGTCTGTCTGTCTGTCTGTCTGTCTGTCTGTCTGTCTGTCTGTCTGTCTGTCTGTCTGTCTGTCTGTCTGTCTGTCTGTCTGTCTGTCTGTCTGTCTGTCTGTCTGTCTGTCTGTCTGTCTGTCTGTCTGTCTGTCTGTCTGTCTGTCTGTCTGTCTGTCTGTCTGTCTGTCTGTCTGTCTGTCTGTCTGTCTGTCTGTATGTCTGTCTGTAACGACCAAAGCGCATAACTCAAAAACCGCTTGGCCGATTTTAATGAAATTTAAAAATGAACAAAATCCACCCAACACAAACCCAATAAAAGGGTGGGGGTAGATTTCAAAAATTAGAGTTTATGTGAAAATATGGCGTGTGTGATATCAAACGAAAGGTAATTGAGTCTGCAGTTAAACAAAATACATTTTAATTTATTTAAAAAAAAGGGTGGGGGTATATTTTAAAAATTAGAGTTTAAGTGAAAATATGGCGTGTGTGATATCAAACGAAAGGTAATTGAGTCCGGAGTTTAACAAAATACATTTTAGTTTTTGTTTTTTTAAGGGTGGGGGTAGATTTAAAAAAATTGAGTTTAAGTCAAAACATGGCTTGTGTGGTATCAAACAAAAGATAATTTAGTCTGGAGTTGAATAAAATATATTTCAGTTTTTAATTATATTAGCTCACACGGACACTATAACTATAGTACCTAGTGTGAGCTTAGGGACCCATATATTGGCAGAGTATTTTAAAACTAATAATAACACACAATTTTAAATCATTGGGTGTTTGACTTCAATTTCAGTTGGAAGGCCGGTGTGACGTTATAAATCCAAGATGGCGGCTGTTTTAATGTTTTTTCAAACTTTGGCTTATAACTTTTGCTAAATTAGTTAGACAGAAAAACTATAAATACATTTTTTGTTTCCAATAGAACACCAATTAAGATGGTATAAACTAACAGATATAATTTTTTTTTAACCATAAAATACATTCTTTACCCAAAAAAAAAAAAAAAAAAATTGAGAAAGGAAGTTTTAGACTACCTCCATTCCATTGGCTATAGATCACTCAATTTCGCCTAGTGTTTGCCTTAAATTTGAGTAAAAGCGTCTGTGTTGTTCACAAACTTTTGCCAACTTTACAGAAAAATTGTATGAGTTATGATTTGTTTGCAATAAAACAGCAACTTAATTGTCGTTTTAGTGAGCTTTATATTTCAAGAACTAAAAAAGATAATCAACAAGTTTCGTGGCTAATCGGGCAAAAAGGAGATTTTTTGTTTCCCTTATATTTTTCCGTGGGTAGCTTGAAAGCTTAACCTCACGGGGGTCCAAGATCTAATGGACACCTAATAAGTGTTGACAGTTAACCGTTTCGTCCTTATGGGACTTCTCAGAACACTGCTGGTCAATGTGACAAATCTTGCGAAGTTAATCAGACGGGTTTGTCTCTAATTAAATTTAATTAGTGAGCGAACTATAGCAAGAGGCGCCATCTACCGAGATACGAGAGTTTCTCTTCGAAATTATATGACTACACTCGATCGACTGGTAATGGATCACTTGCACCAGTATTTACTAAGACCTTAAGACTTAGCATTGTAGACCGGGTTTAAGTATCAAGTCTATAGACTTGATACCGACCGGTTTAAGTGTATTTTTTTAATACTCACAGGTCAAATAACTGCAAAGATTTGATTCACTCTAATGTGCAATATGATAGTAAGCATTTCTCAGTGAGTTTCATCTCATATAAATTCAAATTAACTTTAGAAATAAAGAAAAACCACATAAAAATTTTGTAAGCAAATGTTATTTTTTGGAAACTTTGTCCGTGCAGTCGTAGGATTCCCGCTAAAAATTGTCTCAAATTGTAGTACCACCCCTGAGGGGTGGTTTAAAGTTCAAAAAAGAATAGAAATAATCCATGATTGACAAAAAAACTTACATACAAAAATATTAAAGCTAAATAATACATAAATACCTTAAAACTATATCTGTAGATGTATTACCGTATTAAATACGTATCAATATTTAAATACTGTAAAAAGCACAAGATATATTAGAATCCCTTTTCAATTACACATTCACTAAAACAATCGACCATCGGTTTAATCGTCGCTAACTTGTCTAAAAAATTAACATGTAAAATATAGCGGACAGCTGACACTGACTTACACCGTTTTTATTCGACATTCCCTAGTGACGTTTGGAGGTTTAAATATGGCTACCATTGTTAAACCAAAATAATTTATTATTTTTATTTATTTATAACCTTTGTGTGGAAATAATGTCTTTGTTACAACGAAAAAAGATGACCCATATCCCAAGGTATTTATGAACAATTTATATAAATATTAAAAACTATTGCATTCACGGGAAAAATAAGTTAAACCTTCAACCAAAATGTAAACTTTTAAACCTAGGATTGTAACACTAAGCACTGTAGACCCTTTAGTAAATACTGGTGTCAATGTTTCAAAAAAATACTACTACTATGTCGTTTTAGGACGTAGAAACGTTGTCCGACGCCTATTCTCCACCTCATTCGATCCCGACAATCATCTTCTGTCAGATTTTTTTGCCTCATTGATGTTTGGATTGACTGTTGCCATTTTAGGTTAGGACGCCCTCTTTTTCTGTGCCCTATTGGTTGCCATTCTAGGACTTGCTTTGATAATCTTTCGTCGTTCATCCGTTGTACAGGGTGTCCCAAATTGGGCACTTTTGGGGGGTTTAAGGTAGTTCTAGGGAAGACAGAGAAAAACTGACCACGCATTACGAGGCTCAAATTTCAAGAGAAGACTTATAGTGAAAACCGCATTTTGAAATATCGTCTCATCTTTGAGCTACGGGGGCTTTTTGAAAAGTCTGCATTTTGGAGGGGGGTCTATAACTTCGTTATTATTGGAAATATTGATTTAGAGTAAATTGCAATTTTATAGACTTTGTCACGAGGAATTCAACCGCTAAATTAAATTTTAACTGTCACTTTTAGTTTTTGAGATATGACATAAAGTTGCATTTTTTCTTATGAATGGCCTATACTTTAATTAATTTTCGAATTCGCGATTGAATTCTTTTCAAAATGATGTATCATATGTCATAGTTTGATTGAGCGGTTTCGGAGATAATTAAAGTTTTTTATTTTTGTCTAGTGTGCGTTGAATGACGTCATGCGCCATTGACGTGAAAGCCTTGCGGTCAAATCCTACTTCAATGCTCCTATAGTTTTGTTGTCTTATACTATGCAAATCAAGTTGGCCTTGCGTCTTGGCGTTTTGTCATAGTTTTCAATTGTTTAAACAATTTGACATTACGCTTTGATATGAAATTATTTTTCACAAAAGCGTTTTAATTTTATTTTGAAATATGTATCATTTTTTAAAACTTTTTATAACTAGGCTTTGAGGGCCGTCAGCTGAATTATAATTTTTCCAAACCAGCCTTACTATATTTGTGACTGTGTAAAATAATAAAAATACTGGAATGCCTTTACCTGCCTCAGCAGGAAATCATAGCGCACTAGAAATAAGTGAAAAAGCTGAATATCTCCTAAACCGTTCAATCAAACTATGACATATGATACATCATTTTGAAAAGAATTCAATGACGAATTCGAAAATCAATTAAAATATAGGCCATTCCATAAGAAAAAATGCAACTTTATGTTATATCTCAAAAACTAAAAGTGACAGTTAAAATATAATTTAGCGGGTGAATTCCTCGTGACAAAGTCTATAAAACTGCAATTTACTCTAAATCAAAATTTCCACTAATAATGAAGTTATAGACCCCCTTCAAAAATGCAGACTTTTCAAAAAGCCCCCGTAGCTCAAAGACGAGACGATATTTCAAAATGCGGTTTTCACTATAAGTCTTCTCTTGAAATTTGAGCCTCGCAATGCGTGGTCAGTTTTTTTCTGTCTCCCCTAGAAGTACCTTAAACCCCCTAAAAGTGCCCAATTTGGGACACCCTGTACATGGCCGTACCCTATCAGTTGTCTTTTAGTGATGGCATCCGTTATGCTTTCCTTGATTTTCATTCTTTTTTTTATGATATTATTTCTTATGTGACCTGTTCTAGATATTCTCATTGATCTTGTTATTGCATCCTTTTCGACACTTTCCATTTTTGTTTTGAATTTTTCTGTTACGCGACAAGTTTGTATGCCACACAACAGCGTGCTTTTTACCATTGTTTCATATATGTTAAATTTTACATTCTTTTTTATCTTTCTGCTCCATAAAATACTGTTAAGATATCTACTAATCTTTTTTGATTTTACTATTCTTTTTTCCAGTTCTTACAGTCTGTTCCTCTCTTATCAAATGTGACACCCAAGTATACATACTCATTGCATGGAGATATTGTTTGTCCATTGTCTAGTTCTAGCACTTGATTCGTTTCCAATACATAAGTACTGTGTCTTGTCCACTTTCACTGTTAACCCCCCACTTTTGGTATTCTTCCGTTAACTTTCTCATCATATACTCCATGTCTTCTTTATCATTAGCTACAATTACTTGGTCGTCAGCAAACTGTAGTGTGTATATGGTACATCGGTCGTTAAGTTGTATTCCCATGCCGTGTACTTTACGTTTCCAGTTTTTTAGAGCTACTGCGATATATATTTTAAAAATAGTTGGAGAGATACAAAATCCCTGTCTTAAGCCTTTCGTTACCAGGAATTCTTTTGAAAGTTGATTTCCAATTTTAGTTTTAGATTTTGACCCTTTGTATAGTTCTTTTATCGCTTTTATGTATGTATGATTTATATTAGTTTTCTCTAACACTGTCCACAATTTTTCTACTGGAACGGATCATATGCTTTTTGTAGGTCCATAAAGGTAACATGAGTCTCTATATTTCTGGCACTCCTTTTCTTAATTACTTTTTTAAGACAAAAAACATTATCAGTACAAGATCTGCCTGCACAAAATCCACTTTGCTCTTCTTCTTGTTCATGAAAATCATTCTCTATTAGATATCTAAGAATCCTACCGTACAATCTACTTAGAGTACTTAGTTACTGAAATTCCTCGGTAATTGTTGCAATTCAGCTTGTTTCTGTTTTTATGTATTGAGGATATAAATGCAATTTTCCAATTATCAGGTACTGGATGTTCGTTTAGGCATTGATTGATAATATATGTAAGATTTTCTAGTAGTTTCTCTGATCCATATTTAAGCATTTTAGCGTATATTCCCCCAGGTCCGGTAAAAAAATACCTCCAAAAAAATTAGGACAACTATCTCCCGGGACAGGATTTTTGACTATAAGCCACTCAAATATTGTAAATTTTGAACATTTCAAATACGGTGGCCATTTTTAAACAAAAATATTTTCTTTTTTAATTTCTTTAATCTTTTATGCTGATATAATGAACTTGTTATAATGGACATTATGTAAACTACAAATTGTGAAAGGTTTTCGCGGCCATCGTCCAATGGTGGGTGTGCTTTCGGGCTGTTCGGCCGTCGTCGTTGGAAATTCGTTCTCGACGTTTCGCCATCTCGAGTGGATGGCATCTTCAGGAGATGTTGACTGTTTGTCGGCTTCTCGAAGACTGGTGGTTAGTCTGTCGCGGGCGCAGGTTATATACGCTATGGTGGGCGGGGCGTATATCAGAGCTGGTCGGTCATTGGTCACTTTCCCCAGATTCAGTTTTGTTGCTATAAGCGAGCCGTTTAGTGTTTTTAAGAACCGGTACCGATGTTCTGTTAATTTTAAGAGTTTCTTCAGATCTGTTAAAGTTCTGCTGGTGTTTATGAATTTCGATTGCTTCTCTATAGAGTCTTGGATAGTATGAAGAGGAGGCGCAGAGAACTTGTGTGTCTTCGAATTTTATTCGGTGGTCTTCATTGTTTACTGTGTGGTCTGCAATTGCGGATTTTTCCGTATGTCCAAGTCGACAGTTGGCTTTGTGTTCTTTGATTCTTGTGTTTACGGACCGTTTGGTTGTTCCGATGTAGACACTTCCACAGGTACAGGGAATGCGGTATACCCCCGAAGAACTTAGTGGGTTCCTTATATCCTTCGCAAATCTGAGGTGGTTCTCGATCTTCTTAGATGGCTTGAAGATCATTTTTATGTTGTGTTTTCCCAGAATACGTCCGATCCTATCCGTCACTCTAGGGATGTAGAGCAGAAAGGCTCTTGAAGTAACTTCGCGGCTGCTCAGTCCACCGCTACTGTTACTTCTAGTGCTCGGCTTTGGTCGTATACATCTATCTATCTATCTCAAAGCGACATAGGTGACATTGGTTACAATTTAGCCACAGTTGTTCAAGGACAAACTATGTTTTCTACTCACGTATCTCATTCAGAGATCAGTTCAATGACATGGTCGAGTTAATGCCCTGAGAGTTTCTTGTTCTTGTATTGAGACACCGCAGCCTGCATAGATGGAAGTTTTCCGAAAATTTATGTATGGCTTCGGTAGTTCAGTGGTTAGAATGTTTGCCTAGATAGCAAGAGATCCCGGGTTCGATCCCCGGCCGAAGCAGAAAACTTTTTTTTTATTTTTCTTTCTTTAATTTCACTTTAAAAAAGTTTATACCGTAAGTTGAGCTTTTGCCCACCCTCTACTTTTATCTTAGCAAACCTCTTAAAGCTAATAAAAACTGAAATAGTAACAATGATTATTAAAGTAAATATTCACTGGAATGCTATTTACTGATTTTTGAAGTGTAAACTTCTTTAGCACTTTTTGTGGGTACTGAATTGAACGGAACCGTAACGCTCGGCTATGTAACGCTCATTCGGGTGAAGTCGGCTCGAGTCGACTAACTGTGAGAGGAACAGTCAGCAGAGCGATATGATGATGCAGATGAAGGCCACTCAGATCAAAATTTACTAGAGTAATTTATACCAGCGGCGTAGCGTGCCTGGCGGGGGGGGGGCCGACAGCGAAAAGGGCGACCATCAAAACTCTTGCGACCAACAAAAAAAAAAAAAAAAAGGTCATGATGTCTTGTCTAGAGTTTTCTTTGCCGCCCTCTCAATTTGCGTC
This sequence comes from Aspidapion aeneum, assembly GCA_963576565.1. NCBI lineage: Eukaryota > Metazoa > Arthropoda > Insecta > Coleoptera > Brentidae > Aspidapion > Aspidapion aeneum. The sequence goes on from OY755039.1 coordinate 4,033,224, forward strand.
TGCTACTTACAGAGGCGCTTCAGGCACCCATGGGGCGGGGGGGGGGGGGGCGACGAACCCCCCACGCTACGCCACTGATTTATACCCAATTATAATTTTAATACTTTGTATATTACTTTGTCAATATATAACGCAAAAAATCTTATATTTCGTATGATTGATTTCGCCTTGTTGCCGTGTGGTCTTAAGCACACACAATTTTTTTTTAGGTATTCTCTGTTATGGGATTGGTACAGATGGATCTAAAACAATGACAAATTTTAATCTGATGTTTTTTTCAGTCATGTTTTTGATGTTTACAGCTTTTAATACTGTGGTTACGACGTGTAAGTATCTATTTATTAAAAAATATATGGGGTATTTTCGATAAAGTGTCCCCACTGTACACTCTTTATACGGCATTTAGGGATAAAAGTGTCACTATTTTTACAAGCTTTTATTTAGCTTCAGATGTTCTGTCTAACTATCTAACTATCCAATTATCTAACTATCTAACTAACTATCTCTATCTATCAAATCTTGTAAAGCGTTTTTGACACACTTCCCATTATCCGATTTGGATGAAATTTGGTACACACATAGTGGTCCCATGACAATACAACATTAAGAAAAAAATATCCTGCCACCCCTACTCCCACTCCTTCTATAGAAAAATGTGTTTTTGACACACTTCCCGTTATCCGATTTGGATAAAATTTGGTATACACATAGTGGTCCGATGATAATACAACAATAAGAAAAAAATATTCTCCCACCCCTACCCCTTCTATAGAAAAATGTGTTTTTGACACACTTCCCGTTATCCGATTTGGATAAAATTTGGTATACACATAGTGGTCCGATGATAATACAACAATAAGAAAAAAATATCCTCCCACCCCTACCCCCACCCCTTCTATAGAAAAATGTGTTTTTGACACACTTCCCGTTATCCGATATGGATAAAATTTGGTATACACATAGTGGTCCAATGATAATACAACAATAAGAAAAAAATATCCTCCCACCCCTACCCCTTCTATAGAAAAATGTGTTTTTGACACACTTCCCGTTATCCGATATGGATAAAATTTGGTATACACATAGTGGTCCAATGATAATACAACAATAAGAAAAAAATATCCTCCCACCCCTACCCCCACCCCTTCTATAAAAAAATGTGTTTTTCACACACTTCCCGTTATCCGATATGGATAAAATTTGGTATACACATAGTGGTCCAATGATAATACAACAATACGAACAAAATATCCTCCCACCCCTACCCCCACCCCCTTTCATAGAAAAATGAGTTTTTGACACACTTCCCATTATCCGATTTGGATGAAATTTGGTATTCACATAGTGGTCCGATGACAATACAACATTAAAAAAAAATATCCTCCCATCCCTACCCTCACCCCCATGTACAGAAAAATGCATTTTTGACACACTTCCCATTATCCGATTTGGATGAAATTTGGTATACATATAGTGGTCCGATGACAATACAACAATAATGAAAAAATGTCCTCTCACCCCTACCCCCCACCCCTTCCATAAAAAATGCGTTTTTGACACACTTCACTTCAAATGACTTTTATAAAATTTGGTATATGCATAAAGGTCCGATGGCAATACAGCCTAAACAAAAAATATATTTCTACCTCTACCCCCACCCTCTCCTTCTCCCAATAGAAAAATAAGTTTCCAAACAACTTACGATCAGCGATTTCATTATAATCTAGAATAAACACTTCTGTTCTGTTATTGAACAAATATTTTCATTTAATAGAGTAGATAGCTGAGACTAAAAAGTAGCAAATTAATTGGTAAAAATTTTTTTTTAAGTCACAAGCTTTTATAAAATGCACTAAAAATTACAAAATAATTTTCTAAAATTCTAATATTATCATAATAATAAAAGCAATGGCCGCAAATCAAAGCATAAGTTAATCTAAATTATTATAATATTAGAATTTTAGAAAATTATTTTGTAATTTTTAGTGCATTTTATAAAAGCTTGTGACTTAAAAAAAATTTTTTACCAATTAATTTCCAGGGAGGGATAAAAAGTGAATCCGGGATAAAAAAGAAAAAATCGGGATGAAAAGGACGGATCAGGTAGGTATCAAAAGTAAAACATCCTAAAAAAAAAACGGAAAAACCTAAAAACCTGAAAAAAATTTAAAAACTCGGAAAAAAAGTTCGAAATAGTATCCTATAAACCCTGTGATAAATATGTATTTTCGTCCCTTGACGAACTGTAGAAACTTTTCGCTTTGGGATAAAAAGTGCCACTTTTAATCCTTGAGACTACCAAACTTGTCATTTTATCAAAAAAAGGAATATCTCTTCCCCCAATCCAGTAACTTTAAAAATGCTATATCTTGAAAACAGGCATATACAAAAATATATAGGGTGTTCCCTTTAAAAAATTGATCTGATTGTCGCCCCCTGTATATTATAACCTATAAAAAAATACTTATGGTGGGTCTAAAGTGGCCATAATTTACCAAACCGAACAGTTTTTGTTTGAACTTTCTACTCCCAATAATAACCGAGTTATAGCGATCTTGCAATTATGAAAAATCACCCTCTACAGCGTGTCCCATTTTCGATGGGATTAAATGGGAAACTCGGTTATTATTAAAAATATCGATTTTCTGATTGCACCTTATTGTGCTCTTTTTTGGAGCCCTTAAAAATGGTGTAATCATATTTTTGCTATACCCCGTGGTTTCGCTAATACAGGGAGTTTTTGAAAAAATTGCATTTTAATTAATTCCTTGTATCTCGCTTATTTTGCAAGATATTTTTATTCTGTAAAAACCTTTTTATGGCAACTTTTTTAGAGCAAAATAATGACGTTGTCGATTTTTAAAAATATTGTTTAGTTTTTGAGATATGGTATTTATCATAAAAAAATTAAATACGGACCTGGATTTTTTTTATTACTACTTTAATTAGTTCCATGCTATTATTACCTTAAAATGATAAAACTTTAATATTTTTTTGATTTAAGATTAAAAAAAGCTATTTAATATTTGAAAAAAAAATTATAGTCCGAACCTGGAAATTTCCAACGTAATTATAAATTAAAAATTGCAAGACACACTAGTTGAACGATTTTTAGTTTATCTGTTTTGAAATGATAATTAAAAGATTTATAAATAAGGTAAAAAACGTTAAAAAGTTACAAAAATAATATCATACTAATTATTTGATAACCGAACAGCAGGTCGTGAAATTTACAAAACAAAAGCATGGAATTGACATTGTCATTTTACTTGTCATTTTTGTAAATGGCTTACAATTATTTTAAACTGGCTAGAAATCGACCATATCCAGATTTTGAAAAATGTGATATGTTTGACTGCTTCATTCAAGCAACAAAATTCCAATATTTAAATGGCAGAAATATTTTTATGCAAAATGCGTTAAGAAAAATTACTCAAAAATGCCAACAATGTCTTACACATAATGGTAATCAGAAAGATTAGTTATTTTTTATAATTTGTTTTTTTTTTGTATTTTTCGTAGACTTTGTTTCAAATAAATCTGTAAATTAACGTAAAACCATTTTAATATGCTAAGTATCAAAACAGTTAAACTAAAAATTGTTTAACTAGCAATTTTTAGTTTATATTTATGTTGGAAATATCCAGGTTCAGACTAATTTTTTTTAAAATATTAAATATTTTTTTTTACCTTAAAACAAAAATTTTTTAAATTTTTATTATTTTATGATAATACTAGCATGAAACCAATCAAAAAAGTAATAAAAAAAATCCAGATCCGTATTTAATTTTTTTATGATAAATACCATATCTAAAAAACTAAACAATATTTTAAAAAATTGACAACGTCATTATTTTCTTCTAAAAAAGTTGCCATAAAAATGTTTTTACAGAATAAAAGTATCTCACAAAATAAGCGAGATACAAGGGATTATTAAAAATACAATTTTTTCAAAAACTCCCTGTATTAGCGAAACTACGGGGTATAGCAAAAATCTGATTACGCCATTTTTAAGGGCTCAAAAAAAGAGCACGGTAAGGTGCAATCAGAAAATCAATATCTTTAATAATAACCGAGTTTCCCATTTAATCCCATCGAAAATGGGACACGCTGTACATAAATAGAAAACAATCTGGACATTAATATTTTTCTAAACTAAATAATTTTAGCGCAATTCCCTCACTTCTACGAAGCGTTCCATTTATATCTCCACCAAAACCTATGATCCAAACCTTTGAGTAATAAATTGTAAAATCTTGTTTTAGTTCCCTTGGAAATGTCTATTTTAACCCAAGAATATTTCAACAAATGGTATTGTCTGAAATCCTATTATATAGCGACTTCCGTTGCAGATATTCCAATTCAGGTAGGAGAGTAGGGGAAAATAGTGTCACAGAGAAAAATTAACCTAGGGTCTTTAGTTTGGGGGCGTAGAAACTTTTTTTAGAAGTTTAATACATATATTTCGTTTATAATTATACAGCGGATAAATCGACAGAAATTATAGCCTAAGCTAACCTACCCAAAAAAAATATGGAGAACCATAAATACGGCCATTAGGGCCTTACTGTGAATTATGCCGGGTAGGACTCGGGGGACGCAGTACACAGGACCACAGGTTCAGGGTTAAAAAAGAGACGACGTCCAGAACTGGTTACGAAGCTCAGCGGACGTCCAGAAACTGGATACGAACGCTTAGTTAAGGGGCAAATGAGACGACGTCCAGAAACTGGTTACGAAGCTCAGCAGGGCGTCCAGAAACTGGTTACGAACGCTTAGTTAGGAGTGGACCCCGGGTACTGGTCACTTGTATGGTGTGTTACATCGCCTTTTATATTAAATTATTGCAAATTCAGCAATATTGCTAGTGACGATGGTTTTCGATACTTAGTTACCACAATTATTATTACTGCCAATAACTTGGTATTTTATAATAATAGATGCACGCCTTTTATTTATATGGATCCCAATAATTAAAGTAATACGAAGTGCATCTGTTTTGTTTAGATAAATGTATCACTTTGGGATAGTTTAATTATGATTTGTGTGATAATAGAATGATGTCCGTGAAGGCGGCAGGTTAGTCCCGTGGTTTGAAGGTGCCGCGTCTCGAACAACAACGCAAAAGAAGTCATAGATAAAGGATTTGCGGCGCGGTTCAGTGAGTTTTTATTAGATAGGCAACTCCGGCTGTTTGACAGGTCGTTAGCTCTGTGGCGCCCACTGCAGAGCTTAGTGACGAACTAAAAGTTAAGGCGGGAAATTTGAATCGCCTTTTATAACAAATTTTCTTTAATTTTAAAGTTTTTTTTTAAATTTTTAATCAGTCAATATTTTATAAAGACATACACTGTCTTTATAAGATATAAACAGATTGAAAATGATATATAAAGTGCAATAAATAAAACATTTTTTAAATGAGTTTTTCTTATTATAAAAAAAGCTACAAATTAACGACTAACTATTGATGAAATAATACGTAGTCTAATTGATTGGCAAAATAAAATATAATGAAAAACCAAACACTATCTAGCATATTTAAATTTGCTTTTAACAGTTCTTCGTGAAGAGAATCATTCTTAAATGTCTACTTTTTAACAGCTTGACGAAAATCTGACATGATTTAAAAGTACCTCCTCGCCTTGGTTGTAAGTTGTGTAGGGTATGTTTCAAAGTAGTATATACATAGTTTATCAGTGGTTGCACATATCATCCAAAAGCTGAAAACAATAAGAAAAATCAACTTATAACCACATTAATCATAGGTACTAGATTATGGAAAGATAAAGATTTAAAATTAAGGAATAAATTTATTGAAAGTACATTACGCTGCTGGGTAATCCCTCGTTTACCCATCAATTAAGTACAAATTTAGTGTTAATTTTGTATGTGTCTCGGAAATATTGGGAATATTGGAAATATTTAAAAAAATATTATCCTTCATATTTTGTAACCTTGGGTAGCGTTCTTAAATTACGCAACGCAAAAATTCAGGATTTTTGACCCCCACCCTTCTTCTTAACGCATTTTCAGGAAAAAACACATTACAATAACATTGAGTGTAACGAGCCAAAACCCCCTCCCAAGCGTTACGTAATTTAAGGATAGGTCCATAAGCATTAATCTTACTATAGAACAATTTTTCTTTCTGATACTATTGAAGATTTTGAAGAAGTAGGATGACAGCGATGAATATATGCCTCTTGCTCGACTAGTGAATAGTGTAGTGTGTCAAGAATGAGATTTTTGTTGTACATATTTGACTTTATGTATGTTTATTTGTTTGAAGAATAACTCCTGATTTGTGTTCATGTATAAGCCTTCTGCGTTTTCCGGTGTTTTGTTATGATTTTATAAATAAATATTCCCTTTTTTCTTATTTTTTTAATATTTTATATATTTCCTATATTTCCAATGTTTCAGGAAATATTTCCGGAAATATTTCCGAAAATATATTTCTGGACATTTTACAACACTACGCTTTGCCCATACGCTCAACTTTTGTTAATTCCATAGCCATCTTGGTAGCAGATCGTAGCAGATAAATGTTATATTTTCGTGATCGTAATACTCTAGCAATTATATTGAGATCACTGGTAAAGCGAATCCTGTCGAATCTCAAATTTTGTAAATACAAAAACTTAGATGTTTATTATATATTTTTACCTAATTTGTTCATTTTATTATTATATTTCTGATAAAAAAGACGACTTATTTATTAGACAATCATATAACAAAAATATTTACTAAAGTCAACATTTTATACTAGATTTTTTTTTATATTTACTTTTCATTGGCATTTCATTTAAATAGTAGTAAAATTTGTAATTAGACACACTTGTAGCCAAAATTTAGAGCATAAAGATATCTATCACCCAAAATTACAATAAAATTATAATAAATGGACTTCTTTCTAAATAATTGTGTGAAGTTAATTTTAAAAATATAAAGAAAATTTTTTGCTCTATGTCTCTAAAATTATACTAAGCCGTTCCTCTGTGTGGCGCCAGCAAAAATCTCCTAAAGACAATTCACAACGACCACGACTGTTGCGCTGTAAAAGAATGAATGAAGATAGATGCAAGCCTAACATGTAGCAGGAGAACCTTTCGAAAGGGGTGTAAAAGCGTGTGTATACTTGCTGCGTAGTATAAAGATTTCTGCCCTCGCCAGAGGTCATTGACAGGTCGTTAGGTTAAAGTTCTCACTAAGCTCAAAAGAGGCACTGCGGTCGCGCGTTTGTTCCTTATTCTATTTTTTTTGAGAATTATCTGTGGTTTGGATTTTTCGTCCCCCTTTTTTTCAGGTAGAAAAACCTCTTCCACCGCATTTTATTTCGGGTTCATTTTAAATCTATCTTTTTGGCTTATGTAGGTATATCTTTGCTGCTGTGACGCATTAAAATTAAATTTTGTTAAATTTGTAACTTTTGCAATTTTAAATATAAAAGAATAAGAATTTCTAGTTGCTTTTCTGGGTGAAGTGTCTAAATTTCAGACGAGTATAAAATGCATAGTTTTCCGAGACATTTTAAGGTAAGTTTTATTATTTTCTCATTTGAGGTTAGATTGGCATTTGATAAAATTTGTATTGGTAGTGTCTTTTTAACTTCTTATCGCTTACTTTACGGAACTCTGAATACAGGTTTCCAATGCCTGATAGCCTTATTTGCCCATCAATTAAGCACAAATTTAGTGTTATTTTTATGTCTATCCCTTTCTTTTGATATTAAGTAAAAGGGAAACACATACAAAATTAACACTAAATTTGTGCTTAATTGATGGGTAAACGAGGGATTACCCAGCAGCGTAATGTACTTTGAATAAATTTATTCCTTAATTTTAAATCTTTATCTTTCCATAATCTAGTACCTATGATTAATGTGGTTATAAGTTGATTTTTTTTATTGTTTTCAGCTTTTGGATGCTTTGTGCGACCACTGATAAGCTATGTATATACTACTTTGAAACATACCCTACACAACTTACAACCAAGGCGCGGAGGTACTTTTCAATCATATCAGATTTTCGTCAAGCTGTTAAAAAGTAGACATTTAAGAATGATTCTCTTCACGAACAACTGTTTCATTATTTATTCACTCATCACTCACCAGAAATGTTAAAAGCAAATTTAAATATGCTAGATAGTGTTTGGTTTTTCATTATATTTTATTTTACCAATCAATTAGACTATGTATTATTTCATCAATAGTTAGTCGTTAATTTGTAGCTTTTTTTATAATAATAAAAACTCATTTAAAAAATGTTTTATTTATTGCACTTTATATATCATTTTCAATCTGTTTATATCTTATAAAGACAGTGTGTCTATAAAATATTGACTGATTAAAACTTAAAAAAAAAACTTTAAAATGAAAGAAAATTTATTATAAAAGGCGATTCAAATTTCCCGCCTTAACTTTTAGTTCGTCACTAAGCTCTGCAGTGGGCGCCACAGAGCAAACGACCTGTCAAACAGCCGGAGTTGCCTATCTAATAAAAACTCACTGAACCGCGCCGCAAATCCTTTATCTATGGCCAGAGGTGTCAGGCAAATTTAAGTCCTCTTAGGGGCACGTGCATCAGTTTGTTATATGCTGTACGGACAAAATGGGGTTTGCGAAAAGGGCGCGCCGTGTGCCTAGTCGCTAGAACAAAATGGTCTCCCCAGTACTACTACTAGATGTCCGTGGAGTGCATAGTATCCAGTGAGCACTCCAAGCAGAAGATTCACTTCTCCTTCAGCCAGTTTATTTTAAGCTAAAAAAGCTGCTGATATGTCTATGTAGTAGTAAAATGTAATATAGTATTTTTCTTTTAGATATGTGCAACTATATTGTATGCAATAGTGACATATTGTATGACCATGCAGCCTTTGGAATTGTATAGAATTAGTGCTTTTTTCTTTATATGCATCCTTATTTCTCTGACGGCACAAAGTTTTGGATTTTTTGTAGGAGCTTGCATGGACCTAAAGGTAGGTAATGTAACAAAAAAATATACTATTCTTTATTTAATATAGCTTTATATTCAGTTCCTAATGCATTACAGTGTGTCCGAAAAGTTTGGCGACCCACGGTGTGTCCGAGAAGTTCGGCGACCTCTAAATATTTTACAGATTAGCGGTTTTGGAGACAAATGACCTTGAAACTTAATTTTGAGGTCAAGATCAAGTTTAGAAATTTAAAATGAAATTTCCACTTTTGATTACATCAGTTGTGTACTCGCAACGTGGAAGGAATGGAAAATTTGCTGGACGTAGCGAATTTGTTACGGTGCGCTACATATAAAAGAAAAGGGTTTTAAACAAATTATATCCCAAGTAACATTTCTTTATTTATAGCAGAAGCTAAAAGGTTGTCAGCGCCTTTCCTTAAAACCATTAGTTTCAATGTTTGGTCGCTAGCACGTTCCCATTACCCTTATATACCCCTTAGACCTCCTAAATGGGACTCCCCAATTGGTGGTGGCAACCTATGTATTAAACTCACTATAAAACCATAAGAAATAAACTCCAGCTTCGCCCTCTAGCGGTTCCACCAGTATAGAACCTTTTAGAGCCTAAAGCTATTATACCAGGTTCTAAAAGCAACACAGAAACGTCCTCTATCCTATTATAAAACTAGATTTGGTAATTTGGTATCCTGGCGATTCTGTTGAATACCATAATACCTTTAGAGTAAAGAAGTTTTCCTATAAAAGCTATGGCGATATTTTAGATTCACAATGGCTATATAAAATAATTTAGGTCACAAAATTGCAAAAAATGTCAGAGTCCCAAAATTATTTTATCACGTAAAAATATACCGAGTTTGTCGTTTTGTTAATGATCAAATTGCCTGCCAGATTTATTTTTCTCAGTCACCCAAATTCACAGTTGGACCACAAAGTGGCGAATAAAATTAAATGAAACCAAATCAATTCATGTTGATTTTACAAACAAAAATATAAATCACATACAAATAACAATTAACAACATTCCAGTACCATATTCGAATCAGGCAAAATATCTAGGTATGACACTTGATACCAAATTGCGCTGGAAAGCACATGTTAAGAAAAAAAAAGAAGAACTTGAGATAAGGTATAGAAAAATGAACTGGCTAATTGGAAGGAAGTCCAATTTAACAATTCATAATAAGTTACTGCTTTATAGACAAATACTGAAACCAGTATGGACATATGGTATTCAACTATGGGGTTGTGCTAAAGAGAGTAACATTCTAGTTGTACAGAGATTTCAAAATAAAGTATTAAGAAACATTGTGAATGCACCTTGGTACGTTCGAAATAGTGACCTTCATCGAGATCTAAAAATCGAAACTGTAGCAGAGACTATAAAAAAGTACGCAAAAAGCCATGAAGATAGACTCCATCGGCATGTGAATGTGGAAGCAATTCAGCTTCTAGACAATACTATGCTAGTTCGACGACTAAAAAGAGTGAAGCCGTTTGAGCTAGTAAACTAAGTGAATTACACATAAAACAAAATAATGCTATAAACACAACACAATTGTGAGTTACAGACTAAACAAAGCGGGGAGAACTGTTGAGTGAACCCTAAGTTTAAATCTGACTTTTCTAGTAAATTAAGTTAAAACAAAATTGCTAATTAGTCTTACTGACTAGATTGTAATAAAAAAAAAACACAGTGTGTTTGACAAATAAAAAAAAAAAAAAAAAAAAGATTTATTTTTCTGATAAAATCGTATCTAAAAAGCTCTCAAAACAAGCGCGCCAGCTCAAGAATGCTTTTTAATAGTTTTTTGATAACAAAATAACAAATACTTAAAATAAAATAAAAAATCATTTACACTATTCACCATTAAAAAAGTCTGTTTGGTTTACATAAATCAAAATTAAAGTAAAATTATTGTTAAAAAACACTGCTAAAACGACTAGATAAATATTTTCTCTTTAAAATATTTTTAAATAAATTTATATACGCCATTATGGTTTTATAGTGGTCACTTGGTTTTATTTGTTACTGTATCGCAACAAGGATTTTTGAGTGCCCTTATGAAACCAACAAAAAAGAACAATGTAAACATAGTCAACATAACCTCACTTAAATTTTTTGTATTTGTTTATAAAGTGATTAAAAGCGTATAATTCAACACTTTTAAATGTTTTTTATCGTGCAATTTCGACACAATCGAGAGGGCCAGTGTACAGATATTCGTTGTGCCTGCAGATTGGAGGGCAACCTCTTATATTGGCCGTCTAAACAGGCCTTATCTAGGCCTGGGTGTTCTACCCAGGAGGACGGAAACTCAACAATTATTAATTATTGGGCTTTAAATAATCAATCTTGCAATAGGTAGGTACCAATCTGTACCTAGGTATATCTAATATTTTTACAAGAAATACCTAAAAAAATAAAACACGAAAGTATTTACTTACTTCTGTTAGAAGGAAACAAGGTTTTATATGGCAGCCTATTTAAATAATATTTAATATACAGCTATGGGTAACTATATAAATACAAAAGAATTAAGTTTACCTTTAAGCCTTCCTATAAAACCTTTTTAAAATGCCTAAAAGTAATGGCAAAAACCAAAAGTCTAAAGTTTATATTTACCACTCTTAAAAACCTTAAGTTCTATATGGCCGCCTATCTAATCATATTTACTTTTAAACTACTGGTAACTATAAAAACAAAAGCATATAAGATAACCTTTTAACTCTATTATAAAACACTTTTGTGATTACCTAAAGTAATGAAAAAAAGTAAATGACCAAAGTTTATATTTATTTCTTTTTAAAAACTTTAGGTAAAATGGTTTTATAAGACCATCTTTATAAATCAGAAATCAATAAAACCAAAAGTATCTAAAAGGAACAGAAGGAATATCAGTTTTATTATACTCCCTTTATAAATCACTTTTTGGTTGTATAACACCCCTTTAGGTAATTGGCAATATAAATTACCTTTATGTAGCTAAATTGATCCTAAAACCCATAACAGCACCCTCTAAATAACCTAGGAACCAAATTGATAAAACCTTGAGTGGTAATAATGTTACTTGGGATTTTATCCATAGGGTTGCCCGTCAAATTAAATTGAAAAACGCACACAAAAATGCACCACTAACTTAGTTTTCTTCTGCAGCCAGTCTCGAGGATTCCCTAATTAACATCTAATTGCAGCTACCATATGCCCAAACCATCACCAAAATCAAGTCTTTAGAAAAGCGGCACTTACTTTAGTGGAAAAATACCAAAATAGAAAAAATTACAAGACCCTAGCCATACCAAGTGTACTTTGGCTGCCTGACTTCCGCATGCGCATTTACGTTTCCCAATTCCCAAAACTTGTCACACAACAAAAACATTCCCCAACAGAGACGTCTGTACAAAACAAAATATCGAAAATACAAAATATCGAAAATCAAAAACAGTAAATTTCGGAACCTTCACCTAACCTGACCCTGACCTAATCTAACTCAACCTAATCTGACGTAATCACACGAACCGAACCGTACCGAACCAAACCAAAGCAAACTGAACCAACAATTTTTTTCAAAAAAAAAACTTTCCTGGGAATCTGAATCCGAACCGAACCGAACCGAACCTATCTAAACCTAAAACATACCCAACTAAACCTAATTAGCAGTGTTGTAGTTTAGTTTAGTTAGGTTAGGTTTGGTTCGGTTCGGATTCACATTCTCTAGGATTCCGGGTAGGAATTCAGGAAAGTTTTTTTTTTTTTAATTATTGGTTCTGTTTGCTTTGGTTCGGTTCGGTTAGATTTGATTAGGTTTCGTTAGGTTAGGTTTTTGAATATAATATAATGTAGTGTTAACAAGTTGATCGCGTATCAAAATCTACGTTTAAAATAACATTTGTATCGTACATCAAAATGACTTTTCGTGACATTAAAATGCAAAAAATAGCCATTGAATTTTAACCAATAAGGCGCTGACTGTGACGTAGCACGGCACCCAGACACAAAATAGGATTCTGGAACGTACCACCAACTAATCTTATCGTGTCATTGACTGAACTTACACATTATTATCCGATTATTTACCATCTCTTTTTAAATTAATGTATTAGTAAGGGCGCCTAATACTCTTAAACAATCATGATATCAATAAACAAACAGTGGTCTACTCGTTTTATTTACTAAACTCACACATTGTCATCCAGCTACTTACTCTCTCTTTTTAACTCAAATTAGTGGGACGGACGCACCCAATCTAAAACAGTCTTGGGATTAGTTTGCAAATAAAAGTATTTATAAGATCATTCTGACAATCAATGTCAATCGACTTTCTTCCATCAGCACACAGTAGGCTCGCGGACCTGATTTTTCGCCAAAAAGGGTTAAATTAAAAACATACTGAAACTTCTGAACATCTTTACTAAAAAGTAATAGATAGTCCAGTAGGCCTTAAAAAAACTATTATTTGATTGACGCATCTTTCAGAAGTGTCATTTTTCCTTTCAACGGAACGCGTTAAAGTATCATATTTTCATGGCGATTTGATCCAGATTTAAAGCCATTTTGCGACAATTTTTTATGTTGTATAAAATTCTCATAAAATAAATTTTGTAGAGGAAGGTAAGTAGATTTTATCCCTGTACATTTTGATTTCAATTTTGATGCATAGACAGGTAAGACAATGGTTTTTGCTTGGGATTTCTGAAATTCTATAAAAATATAGATTTCTTATAAATGGACAAAAATTTTGCTTCAGTCATCAACCGTTTTCTTGAAATTTTTATTTTGTTACATAGTACATATCTTTCAAAAATTATATTTTAAAGTCTGCTGCCCATATGAAAGAATTTACCAAAAGTCAGGGTTACGTTCGCATTATTTTTTAGTTTTTGATACAGCCAAAGATTATAGATATATAGATGTTATAGATAATATTGTTTAAATCTTTTTAATATTTAACATTTTTAGTTTGGTTTTTAGATTATATTATTATGGAAACTCTTTATCCTTTCTAATGCAGCTTTGTTACGCATTACACGATGAGCTCAATTTAACCTTAAACAACCCCAAAATATGCGGCACGGTATTTTAAGCATAGCGTATGTAAATTGTTTAGTGCTAAATATAAGCAGGCTTTGTGTATGGGAATGATTATTAATATGAAAATAATGCATAGTGGTGTAAAAAAGAGACGTTCCAAGTGGGTTAAAACTTATTTGCTTAAGAGGAAACTATTTAGCCATGTCCTTCTATTAAAAGAGTTACGAGAAAATGATCCAGACGATTTTAAAAATTATTTAAGAATGGATATCAGAGAATTATTGAAATACAGCCAGGCTATAATTGTGCCAGGCACTATTTTGACACATTCACATTAAAAACTGACAGTTGATCCTTCAAAATTGACATATCAAAGTCAAATTTAAAACTTTCGTCGTTTATTTTCAATTAATAAAAGAAGGCACTATTTATTCCGGTTCATATAGTAAACAAAGGCCGTGTGTTAAAAGATCACAGCTGATATTACAATGTAAAGGTGTCAAAATTGTACCTGGCACCATTATAGCCTGGCTTTATTTCAATAATTCTCTATTAACACGTATGATTTTTTAATAAATTTGGTAAGAGAGGATCTTACGAAACAAGATATCCAAATTAGAGAAGCCGTTGGCCTGAACAGCGATTAAACCGACAGAGAAGTCTGCGCCGGTTAAAATATCTGTGAGCGCGGAACCCACAAGTTTCGCCCGCCGGTCTGAACTCACAGATAAATCTGTGCCGGATATAACTGGCGCGTGGAATGTCCACTAATTGAAAGACAAATCCGCCAGTTTAAACCGCGCCGTTCCAAACCGGCGGATCAACCTCTGTGTGTATGGCCACCTATTGCTTCAAAAACACAAGCGTAGAAGCGTTTTTCAAAAACCTACAAAAACCCGTTAATTTTTCGGAGGTCATTGCACTAGTGCATCAAAATTACTGATAATTTTGGCATAAAACGTGTTTTTTATAATTGCAAGAGTTTGTTTTTGTATAATGTGAAAACAAACGATTGCAATTGGTCGAAAATTGCAAGATTTTGTTTCTATATCTTCGCGAAACGGGCTCTTTCGCTCTTCCACAGGAGGAGGGAATTTTCATAAAATATAAAAACAAGCGATTGCAATTTGTAAAAAAACACGTTGAATAAAAATATGATCTGGTTATTTTGATGCACGATTGTAATTTATTTGAATATTTCACGAATAATAAAGAGAAACTTATGGTTGTCAAAATTATGAAAATAAAACTTTGTTTATTTAGTGGTCAAACAGCTGACATATTTATCACCCAAGGTCTGTAGAGGATAGGTTACCTGGTAACTTGCTGACCAATCAGAGTCGGTAGTTGAATGCGGGAAATGACGTCACGCGGAATGCCTATTTAAATAAAAAGCATATAATAAAGTAGGAAATCTACAAGTTTCTTGTGTTCCTGTATTTATTTAAATGTAAATATGTTTTGTTATTTTTCTTAAAGTGTCTAATAAAAATATTCATAAAATACATCAACTAACTCAAAAATAAAACTTACCTTATACCAAAATCCCAAATGCATTATGTTTTGGAAAGCTTTCAGCTTCTTGTCCGTTAAAATAACTACAAGTAGAAAGTATAAGTAAAGTAGAACAATTATTTAGAGTTTTTAAATAAATATAGTCCGAAAAAACACCATAAATGTAAAAAATAAACCATCAAAGATTAAAAACATATGTAATCATAGCCCTCTAATCAAATCTTGGAGTAACGAAGAAAAAGCAGATATTTTTGCAAGTCATTTAGAAAAAACATTTCAGCCCCACGAAGCACCAGATGAACACTTTCATTTAAATGAACCCCATCAAATCGAGGACCATATTAAGCTTACATCACCAAAAGAAATATTAACAGAAATCAAAAATATTAATTCGAAAAATGCCCCAGGGTATGATCTTATTAACGGGGTAGTCATAAAACAACTCCCCAGAAAAGCTATCGTAAAACTATGCAACCTAATTAATGCGTCTTTTAGGCTTAGGTATGTACCTAAACTGTGGAAAGTTGCAGAAGTTATCATGATTCCAAAACCGGGAAAACCACTCCATGACGTGTCATCTTACAGGCCAATATCTTTGCTGCCAATTATATCCAAGCTATGAAAAATTATTGCTTAAAAGAATAAAACCCATCATAGAAAGACAAGAAATTATTCCATCTCATCAATTTGGTTTTCGAGACAAGCATTCCACGATAGATCAAGTACACAGAATTACTAATCTAATAGAAAAAGCACTAGAAGAGGGAAAAGTTTGTTCTGCAGTTTTTCTAGATGTAGCACAAGCATTTGACAAAGTGTGGCATGAAGGCCTTAATTTTAAACTAAAACGGTTTCTGCCAAAACAATATTCGGATATTTTGGAATCATACATATCTGATAGACATTTTAGAGTAAAACAGGAAGACTCGTACTCAAATTTAAGAGAAATTCAAGCAGGCGTGCCCCAGGGTAGCGTACTAGGCCCTTATCTATACTTATTATTCACTTGTGATATCCCAATGCCAGAAAATTGTCACTTAGCAACATTTGCCGATGATACTGGTTTATTGACGGTAGAAAAATCTATTGAAAAATGCATAGAAAAACTTCAGGATGCAGTCACCCAAGTTCACAGTTGGACCACAAAGTGGCGAATAAAATTAAATGAAAAAAAATATAAATCACATACAAATAACAATTAACAACATTCCAGTACCATATTCGAATCAGGCAAAATATCTAGGTATGACACTTGATGCCAAATTGCGCTGGAAAGCACATGTTAAGAAAAAAAAAGAAGAACTTGAGATAAGGTATAGAAAAATGAACTGGCTAATTGGAAGGAAGTCCAATTTAACAATTCATAATAAGTTACTGTTTTATAGACAAATACTGAAACCAGTATGGACATATGGTATTCAACTACGGGGTTGTGCTAAAGAGAGTAACATTCTAGTTGTACAGAGATTTCAAAATAAAGTATTAAGAAACATTGTGAATGCACCTTGGTACGTTCGAAATAGTGACCTTCATCGAGATCTAAAAATCGAAACTTTAGCAGAGACTATAAAAAAGTACGCAAAAAGCCATGAAGATAGACTCCATCGGCATGTGAATGTGGAAGCAATTCAGCTTCTAGACAATACTATGCTAGTTCGAAGACTAAAAAGAGTGAAGCCGTTTGAGCTAGTAAACTAAGTGAATTACACATAAAACAAAATAATGCTATAAACACAACACAATTGTGAGTTACAGACTAAACAAAGCGGGGAGAACTGTTGAGTGAACCCTAAGTTTAAATCTGACTTCTAGTAAATTAAGTTAAGACAAAATTGCTAATTAGTCTTACTGACTAGATTGTAATAAAAAAAAACACAGTGTGTTTGACAAATAAATAAATTAAAAAAAAAGCTTCTTGTCCGTTAAAATAACTACAAGTAGAAAGTATAAGTAAAGTAGAATAATTATTTAGAGTTTTTAAATAAATATAGTCCGAAAAAACACCATAAATGTAAAAAATCAACCATCAAAGATTAAAAACATATGTAATCATAGCGCTCTAATCAAATCTTGGCACTCCAAATGACGCGCTGTCACCTCTCACGCCTGTCGACCATAGAGTTACCAGGCAACCTATCCTCTACATACCTTGTTTATCACCATAATTTTGCAACTGTGCAATTACCGCTGTAATTTTGTTAAAATTGCACTCCTCTTATGGGACGAGTCGTTAAATACCGAGATGAATTCTAAGACGTGCGCAAGCGTTGTTCTGTCACTTCTGCCAACCAATCAACTGAGAGATATTTCAGTATGGTTTTATACAGCAAAACTTTAATAATTTCCAGTTCTTTTTTATGAAAATTCGTTTTTGTGCTGTGAAAATGCCGGTGACGTGCAAGTTGTGTGACAAATTATTTAGTGCCCAATTTAATTTGAATAAAAACTGTCAAAGTAAACATGGCATTCAAAAACAAAGGTGCAGAAAGTGTTTTTATGTTTAGATGCCTAGAATGTAAATGCTCCTTCCCAAACAAACACAATCAAGAAATACTTGAAGAAACATTGGAGTTGAGAGTCAATACTCCCATGGCAAAACAAAATAAACGTGAAATGCATAAGATCATATAGAAGAAATACTGCATATACCTCAAAAAATATTATTTTATATATTTTTGAAATCAGAAAGAAAAGACGAATCTTAAAATGCAAAAATATACAGGGTGTTCCCTCTCAAAAAATCGACTTCATTGTCACACCCTGTACAGGGTGTCCCAAATTCGTTGTTTTTTTGTGGTGTCGGGTATTTCTAGGGCACATAGAAAAAAACTGACCCCCCCCTTTGCGACGCTCAAATTTCAAGAGAAGCCTAAAGGTGAAAACCACATTTAGATATAGCAAGCCGTTTTTAAGCTACGGAGTGTTTTTGTCTGCATTTTGGGAGGGGGTCTATAACTTTTTTGTTTATGAAAATTTTGTTTTTGTGTAAATAGCTTTCTTATAGATCTTTTCTTGAACAATTGACAGATGTAAACGGTTTTTATTTGTCTCTTTTGGTTTTAAAATATTGCATAAAGTTGTTATTTTTCTTACAGAATAAGTCTTTTTTTATTCGATTTTTAAAATCAGCTTAAAATTTCCTTTAAAATGATGAATCACACTCAATATTTTATTTTTTTATTGTTTTCTTTAATTTTATTTTTTAATCACCTCTTTATTATTTTTATAATTTTATATTAAAATATTTTAAACCCATTAAGCAAACTAAAATATGTGGTAAAAAAAATACAAAAATATAAAGAAATAAAGGGATCCTACCATAAAGAAAAATTAATTTTATGTGATATCTCAAAAACTAAACGTGACAAATGAAATTTAATTTAACAGTTGAATTCCTCTTAAAAAAGTGTCTTAAGAATGTTTTCACAGAAATAAAAAATATTAATAAATAAACAAGTTATAGACCCCTTCCCAAAATGCAGACTTTTTAAAAACACCCCGTAGTTTAAAAACGGCTTGCTATATCAGAGGGGGATCAGTTTTTTTTAGCCCCTCTAGAAATACCCGAAACCCCCCAAAAACATTGAATTTGGGACACTATGTACATGGTGACGGATAGAAAAAAATTATGTTGGCTTTTAAAGTTGTCATAATTAATCAAAAAAATCTCAATTTATTTTCAATGATAAAGTTGCTGAGTGCTCCGGTTATAAAAAACCACCCGGTACCGACATAAAATCATACCTAAAAATTAGAATTGACCATTATTTTATACCTTGAATTTTTTATTATACGTTAAGCTCTTCGATCTCGCGCCAATCACAGTATTCGCGCCAATAATTTAAATTAGACATTTTGGCGCATGCTCCTTTGATGGAATTCATCTCGGTATTTAACGACTCGTCTTATGGGCACTTTCACATATGAGGGAAATATTCGCTGTAATTTTGCTACTGTGCAATTATCGCTGTAATTTAACAAAAATTGCACTCCTCTTATGGGAACTTGGGAAGTATTCGTGAAACGACCTGTACTTTTGTTCAGTGAATGTTTGTTTTACCGTATAACGTTAGTGTAACTTTTAAACAATAACTTTTTTCATTTTAGAACGCCGTTATATTTGGACCTTTTTGCCTTCTGCCATTTACAATATTTTCTGGATTTTTTGTGAAATATTCAGACTGTCCAAAAGCCCTACAATGGCTTTTTCACATTTCTTTTTTAAAATATGGATTCGAAGGACTAATGAAATCGGTATTTGGTTATGACAGACCGAAGCTCTCTTGCGACAAGGAATATTGTCATTATGTGAACCCGCAAAAATTTTTGCAAGATCGCGATATGGATAAAGCTCTCTATTTCAACTGTGTGTGTTTTTTTATTGCTTTAATAATGGTTTTAAAAATCATGGGTTACTTTGCATTAAAATTGCATATTAAAGTAAACAGAAACAACAATAATATGTAGTCATAAGCAATTCATTTTGTACAAGATATTTTTTAGCGTTTTTTTATACAAGATGGAAAAGAAGGAAGGTTTCAAACCTTTGGGACATGGCAAATTGCATCCCAAAATAGGCAGGTAGACATTTTTACAAACGAATTGCATCTCGCGTACAGGAAATTTCATCCCCGGGCAAAACCTTAGTTAAATAAACCGGTTTATAAGGAGAGAGGAGAGGTTAGGTTCGGTTGGATTTGGTTTGGTCAGGTTCAGTTTGGTTCGGCTTAGAACAGAAAGTAGCCAACGGGCAAGAGTGGATATTTGAATTTATTAAATCGGTTTTATGTTTTTATACATTTTTTAGTTGGGCTATTGATTCTCTAAATTTATTTAAAGCTAAAACCAAAAAACATCGCAACTTTTCTTCAATTTCAAAGTATTATATACCATAAAATCTAATTTGGATGCAATTTAGGTGTGAAGATATGTTTGGGATGCAATTTACATTAGGGCCCTAAAACATAATTGTGCCCTAATAAAAATTGATTTTTTTATTTTATTTAAAGATGTTTTTCAAAAAAAAAATAAAAATTACAAAAAATTAATATACACATTTTAACTTATTTGTAAATTAATTACCTATCCTTTTTATTTTCAAAAGACAAAACCGTCTAATTAACTTCGCAAGATTTGTCACATTGACCAGCAGTGTTCTGAGGAGTCCCATAAGGACGAAACAGTTAACTGTCAACACTTATTAGGTGTCCATTAGATCTTGGACCCCCGTGAGGTTAAGCTTTCAGGCTACCCACGGAAAAATATGAGAGAAACAAAAACTCCTTTTTGCCCGATTAGCCACGAAACTTGTTTGATTTTTAAATTCACGGGTGCGAAATTCCACGTTTGTTAGTATTATTTGGCTTAAAAAATTCCGTTGATTGACACTCACTGTCTTGATGACGGGTAAAAATGCAATATGCGTTGATCCGGCCTGAAAGACAAAGAGCTGTCGTAAGTTCGGTTCGGTTCATTTCGGTTTTTCACCTGCGTTTGTTTTTTGTTTCTCTCGTATCTCGGTAGATGGCGCTTCTTGCGATAGTTTTTACCTAAAAAAATTGACCGCATAATTTTTCAAAATCATTTTTAAAATATTGATTTATTACACGATTTCACCAAATTTATTATTTTTACTGCGTATCTCGACAACAAAAGGGTTTTGACAGAAGGTTATATAAACTTGTTACCAGAAATCTACTTCATCACCTGTTGCACTACGACTGATAAGTTATTGGACAGCCTGTATAGTTGTCCAAAAAGCTGTTATGTACAGGGTGTCCCAAATTGGGCACTTTTAGGGGGTTCAAGGTACTTCTAAGGGAGACAGAGAAAAACTGACCACGCATTGCGAGGCTCAAATTTCAAGAGAAGACTTATAGTGAAAACCGCATTTTGAAATATCGTCTCGTTTTTGAGCTACGGGAGCTTTTTGAAAAGTCTGCATTTTGGAAGGGGGTCGATAACTTCGTTATTAATGGAAATTTTGATTTAGAGTAAATTGCAATTTTATAGACTTTGTCATGAGGAATGCACCCGCTAAATTAAATTTTAATTGTCACTTTTAGTTTTTGAGATATGACATAAATAATAAATTTTAATTAATTTTCGAATTCGTCATTGAATTCTTTTCAAAATGATGTATCATATGTCATAGTTTGATTGTGAGGTTTCGGAGATAATTAAAGTTTTTTATTTTTGTCTAGTGTGCGTTGAAAGACGTCATGCGCCATTGACGTGAAAGCCTTGCGGTCAAATCCTACTTCAATGCTCCTATAGTTTTGTTGTCTTATACTATGCAAATCAAGCTGGCCTTGCGCCTTGGCGTTTTGTCATTGTTTTCAATTGTTTAAACAATTTGACATTACGCTTTTATATGAAATTATTTTGCACAAAAGCGTTTTAATTTTATTTTGAAATATGTATCATTTTTGTTACTTTTTATAACTAGGCTTTGAGGGCGGTCAGCTGAATTATAATTTTTCCAAACCAGGCTTACTATATTTTTGACTGTGTAAAATAATAAAAATACTGGAGTGCCTTGACCTTCCTCAGCAGGAAATCATAGCGCACTAGAAATAAGTGAAAAAGCTAAATATCTCCTAAACTGCTCGACAAACTATGACATATGATACATCATTTTGAAAATAATTCAATGAAAAATTGGAAAATTAATTAAAATATAGGCCATTCCATAAGAAAAAATGCAACTTTATGTCATATCTCAAAAACTAAAAGTGACAGTTAAAATTTAATTTAGCGGGTGAATTCCTCGTAACAAAGTCTATAAAATTGCAATTTACTCTAAATCAAAATTTCCATTAATAACGAAGTTATCGACCCCCTTCCAAAATGCAGACTTTTCAAAAAGCCCCCGTAGCTCAAAGACGAGACGATATTTCAAAATGCGGTTTTCACTATGTCTTCTCTTGAAATTTGAGCCTCGCAATGCGTGGTCAGTTTTTCTCTGCCTCCCCTAGAAGTACCTTAAACCCCCTAAAAGTGCCCAATTTGGGACACCCTGTACCTCTTTTATGATAAAAAAAAACCCTAGCTTCATTTCTACTTTATTTTACGATATTAAAAAAAAAAATCAATATCAAGTGGTGACATCTGTTTGGAGAACCATTTGGTTTTATGAATTCGTAATTAATAAATTTACCGTGGGTAATGGAATATTATTTATATGTTTTTCGGACCATTTGGTTTTATGAATTAGTAATTAATAAATTAGTCAAAATTTGGTATTAGTTACTTTATTTCTTTTTTGGAACATAAATGCCCCTAAATTACCATTAATGGTAGACTTACTGACACACAGAAAAAATATACATATAGTAAGAATATAAAGAATTAACTAGAATATAAATCAATGTATACATATAATTTTTAAAATATTTGTGTAAATAAAAAATATCAGACTAGACCCAAAATAATCGGCAAAGTGGTAAAACTATTAAGTTGCAAAAGACTAAAAAAAATAAAATTTATATATATTTTTAGGGCCAATAAATCCAGCTACATTCATAATCAATTCGCGAGCCGATATTTGGCAAGTTGTAAACTGAAGTGAGCGAAAAAAATTGCAAGCAGCAAGGGTTCACTTCATGTAGCAATTTCGTGCCATCTACAGGTCGTGCGCAGTACTTTTGCTAACGTGTTCGATACACTATAGGATAAAAAATACAAATTTTGGCCAATATAGGAAAAAAAATAGGTTTACCTTTTAGTTATAAAATTACCACCAAAAATATTTAAAATGACCAAGTCATCAATATTTGTAATAATAACATTTGAAATTTAAGTAGGCTGTGCTTGATGACAGCGCAAAGTCAGCTTATACGTCGAATAAAGTATTCTTTTGTTTTTTCTTTAAATATTTACTGATATTTCAAAAGGCGCTTTACCAAAGATATTAATTTAAAAGCGATTTTTTTTTTATTACCCATGGAGAACGAAGGTAAGATTGATTAATTATATTCCTTTTGTTTTTAGAAGCTTACATATTTCTTATTTGCTGGTTTTAAATCAATATATTACAGAAATCTGGCAAAATAAATAAAATTGTTTGGTTAGGTTGAATTACAAAATGAGATCCGCAAGGATCCGATCAGGCCGATATGTAATAATATTCTTTAGAGTTTAAGCTAAAAGGCTGTTGAAAACCGTTTGCAACTATTTGCAACAAAGGAGTTTTTTTTACTTTTAGATGAACTCTGCATTAAAAATCAAGACTTTTTTGATGTGTGGTTCTCTGAGATAACACAAGTTTCCTTAGAATTAATTCATCATTTTTGGGTAATATTAGGTTCCCTGTGTTGCCAATTGCCTTTAAATTTGACAAACTTTGAGAACTACTGCTTTGAAACTGCTAATATTTTCATGAACACTTATCCTTGGTTTCCAATGCCAGCTAGTGTACACAAGGTGCTTATTCACAGCAAGCAGATTTTGCACAATTGTTTATTACCAGCTGGCTTTTTGGGTTAGGAACCCTCAGAAACGAGAAACAAGATCTACAAGCATGATCGGGAATACCATGCCCGAAAAAGTAGTAGAATAAATAATTTAACAGACATTTTCAATAGGGCAATGGACACTTCAGATCCGTTAATCTCAACTTTGTCACTTATATCACGAAAATCCAAACTGAAATGAAGTGTTTCCTGAGGATGTAAGAAATTTTTTACAATCACCCGATGAATATTTATCTAAATCAGGTTTACTTGAAAATAACAGCCAATCCAGTAGTGTTGGGTCAGATCATGAATTTTTATTTGAAATTTCAGAATTAGATAGCTTAGAGTTGGATTCAGAAATAAACGATTAGAAAGTAAAACTTCAAGAAAAGTTAAGTGAGCTGTAATATTTAGACTTTGCTATTTTTGAGTAAATATAACTTGTTCTGTTTTTGCAAAATTTTTCAATATCCAGCCATTTTAATTTGTGGAAGTATCCAGGAATTCCGGATAATTAGGGTGAATGTAAGATGTTTCTTATGAATATAGAACTAGAACAAACAGTGTAATTCTGATTTGGCACTTTTGGGGATTTTAAGGTTATTTAAAGGAAAGAGATAAAATATGAAGTTAACTTTTACGGTGAAAACTACATATTACCAAGCTACAGGGCTTTCTAAAAATTCTGCTTTTTGAAAAGTGTCTATAATCCTTTATGTCTGATTTTTTATGTGTTGTCTTTTGATATTTTTAAAAAAGTAAACTTTAATTTTGATCTGTTTACTTTTAAAAATCGACATGTACCAACTTATCAATGAGTACCAGTTTAAAACTTCTTGAACTGCCAATTTGTACTGGCTTCTTTCTTACTACTGGTTTATATATTTTGTAACAAGAAATTGTATCAGTTATTTTCCTACTAGACAGTTTATCACAGCTGGCCAGGTATTATCACTGATTCCAAAGTTACCAGCCTGTGCCTGACAAAATATCGAGCTAGGTAGAGAGCTCACTAAGTGTGGGTGGGGATTACACAATTTATTTTATGGAAAAGGAACCTCCTTTTGGTTTATACCCGGAAGCTTAAGTATGGAGAGTAGGGGGGGGTAAAGCTTCAAATTTGATGTAAATGGCGCCACCCACTTTGACCAAAGGAGGCCTAATGCAAACTAAAACTAACAAGAAAAGTGGGAACCTTCGTTCTCAAATAAAATATCACTTTTCCCAAAATAAATGTATTATACATCATTTAAAAGTTTCCACATTCAAAACTAAATAACAGGTAGTATGGCAGTCTCAACCTTATTCTAACTAAAAATTACAAATCTCTTAAAACTATTTCTAGGCATTTGGTATCACAAAGTTAAGTAAGTTCTTTACTCTAGTGTCACTTGCGCAAGGGACCCTTGTTATTTATTTAGTAACCTACATTTAGAATAACTGTTTATGTGTAGTTTTAAATGTTTAATGTAATTATTAAATACTCAAATTGTGATAAGGGCACCAGGGCAGGAATGTATGGAAAGGGGCACATTAGATTGTTACCCTATATTTACCACCTCAACATATCTGAGAATCTCCGTACTTATCCAGCTTGGTCGGAACCCAAGACATGGAACTCAAAGGGCTATGGTTTGTCAACAAAATGTTGGCCTCTTCTAGAAGGTAGCAAAGAGGGAGACAAGTGCAGAGGGCCAATAGGTTGACTCAGATGGAAGATAATCAATAAAAGAAGAAGGCCTAAAACAAGGAACAAGGTGTTAGGAAACTAGTAGATCATTGCAGTTTAATTAAAAGTCATATGATCATTACTTTATGTATGGTTTTATTAAGAAAAAGACTATATTACCTCTAGATGGTGGACGGCCTAAAAGTGTTGGCGGCATAAGATGCAGACTTTTCTCTAGCAGAAGTTCTCAGATGGCCTGCAACCAAAGAAGGCTTTGTTTAGCATACAAGGCCTTACTGGGCACAAAAAGAATGAAATATAAAGAAAGGACTGCACTAAAAAAACGAACTTACCCCACATGGCGATATGTTTGTCCCGTCAATTCTGTGATTTAACACATATGCTAATAATTCACTGTGAATTCATTAGCTAAACGGGAGGGCCTACAATATGAGGGTTCTCTTAAACAACCTCGCGATTTTTCCCAAAAACTTATTTGGCGAAAAAGGGGCCCAAAATCAAAATCGACCATCTAGGACCAAGCCACCAAAAAAAAGGGTTTTAAAAGGCAAATCCAAATCTCTCTCGACTTTTCTAACCAGATTCTACGATCTACTTGTTCTATGTGCGGTAAAAGGCAAATCCAAATCTCTCTCGACTTTTCTAACCAGATTCTACGATCTACTTGTTCTATGTGTGGTTTCAGAGTGCCGTCACTACAGTGTTGTCGGTTGATTGAAAACATTACAATGTTCGAGTCACTTTTAAATTATGGCTTCTACAACGGTATTCACGCTGGCCTTGAGGGGCTTGATGAAGAATAAATTTAACTAGCACAACCACCGTACTTCTCCAGAAAATAACACAAGTTTTCCCAAGAGAATAACGCTAGAAAAGTAGCAGTCTCAGTTAAGTTCTAGTACATTTGGCTACATCGCATCTGTCTAAATTCAGCTGTGTCACAGAACATATTTTCAAAACAAAACAAATTTTCAAGGTGTGAGGAAAATCGCTAAAAATGATGAAAAACTAGTGGAAAACGCGGTGTGAAAACAGATCAGGACTTCACTAGGATAATTGTTAGCACAAAAGTTAAGGTAAAAACCAGGACACAATTCAATTTAGTCATCAGAACATTGATAGTTTGGGTTCACTTTTAGGACTGTTTTCCGGATTTTCCTCAAAAAGAACCATTTTCCAATGATAGAAACTGCACTATTAACCCAAGGCAAGATGAGACTGTGCTGAGTAGAAAACCAAGCTGGCTATTTTTCTAACCGAGGCTTAAAACAATTTACAATGCAAGGTTGCCTGAAATCCGTAACCAGAACTTATAAGCTGGCACAGACTCATGTCCCAATGGACTATAAACATAGAACAAGGTGAGACTATACTCCTAATTAAGAAAGGTAACCTTATAGTAATTAATTATGATTTTACTTAACCTAAAACCTAAATAAAAGGAGTGAGTTATGTAGTTTTCGTTCATTATTTGTTCATATTTTGGCCTGGAATTTTTGACACGTTACAGACATTCAATTTGACTAAAATACAGCTCTACATATGCGGTTGTCTTATATCTCCTATACAAGTTATTTTCAACACCCCAAAATTGCTCAACGGGGATCACCCTGTACATAATAAAATCTTATATAATTTACTAAAATGATTTTAAACTCTTTAGTATACCACCTATAAAGGTCTTCAAAATATTGCTACTCAAAAAAATCGGTTTTGTTTGCTTAAATCATATTCTTCACATATTGGCCAAAATAAAGACGTCTTATCCTACTGTGCGATGGTTTGGCTTGCGTTGTTACATATTTTGTTTAATATTATTTTAACTGTTTTGCCCAACATCCAACAGCAATGCACACCAATTCGCATACGTTAGCGTTAGTTTATTGTGAATGGTAAATTTTGTGCTGACTTCCGTGTCAAAGTGTTGCGCGAATTGATTACGAACATAGCAGGCTTGGGTAAGATTGTTTCTATCAAGTCAAAAGCTTGGATTAACTTTACCTAATCCTGTATTGACAAACAAACCCGTAAAAACTTATGAAATCAAAAAAACACTGTTGTTTCCTTTAGCTCTCTTCGAAATACGTTTACACAATGAATTTAATCGGGAACAATTTCGGTCGGTGTAATAAATTTTTCACTATCTGGGGTAAATTAATTTGATGAATAAAAAGAATAAAGAACCGTTAAAAACGATTGGTTTTTCAAAACGTTGGGTCAATGAGGTCTATCATCATCATATCAAATTTCGAGCTAAATCAAACAGAAAGCCCCTGGACCTTACAAGAAACAATCCGTGCCTGTCTTTCCGATAAAGTAATGGATCGTTCATACTCGTCTTTTGTCTAGTCTTTTGTCTTGGTTTAGTCATATGTCTTGTCATAAGAAAGTTAAAACCACTGTTTCTTATGGGAGTGTTCATACAATGCTTTTGCTTTTGTTTTTGATTAGTCTTTGTCTTAAGAGTTGCCAACTTTCAATCCTTAGGACAACGACTAAGACGAGTGACAGACATCAGCTGATATTTGTTGTTTTTTTACAGGGCGTCCGAAGAGCGCAAGCGCGCGGCCGAAATTTTGAATTTACCGCCATTAATCATGTTTTTAACAGAAAATCTCAACATAACCTCAAAATTTTATTTGTTTTTATTTTCTTTTTCGCTTTTGTTCTTTCGTGTCTGTGTTTCGTGCACAAATTAGGTTAAATCAGAGTTTATTATTTTCTCTAAGGGTTAAATAAGATTGTTTTGTGTAGAAAATGACTTTTGAAAAGGGGCCTTTTTATTGAAATTGAATTTTTTTTTTCAGTGGGTTATGACTAAGACTAATCAAAAACAAAAGACGAGTATGCACAGCCGATTTTGTTTAATGGATCGTTCATACTCGTCTTTTGTCTAGTCTTTTGTCTTGGTTTAGTCATATGTCTTGTCATAAGAAAGTTAAAACCACTGTTTATTATGGGAGTGTACATACAATGCTTTTGCTTTTGTTTTTGATTAGTCTTTGTCTTAAGAGTTGCCAACTTTCAATCCTTAGGACAACGACTAAGACGAGTGACAGACATCAGCTGATATTTGTTGTTTTTTTTTACAGAGCGTCCGAAGAGCGCAAGCGCGCGGCCGAAATTTTGAATTTACCGCCATTAATCATGTTTTTAACAGAAAATCTCAACATAACCTCAAAATTTTATTTGTTTTTTTTTCTTTTTCGCTTTTGTTCTTTCGTGTCTGTGTTTCGTGCACAAATTAGGTTAAATAAGATTGTTTTGTGTAGAAAATGACTTTTGAAAAGGGGCCTTTTTATTGAAATTGAATTTTTTTTTTCAGTGGATTATGACTAAGACTAATCAAAAACAAAAGACGAGTATGAACAGCCGATTTTGTTTAAGACAGCTAAGACTAATCAAAGGACAAAGACTAATCAAAAACAAAAGACTAAGACGAGTATGAACAATACTTAAACCCGTCCCTCCCCGTAAAGTAAATATTTTGAAAAAATCTTTTGGAACAAGGAATCCGATTCCTTATCATTTATTTAAAAAAAGGGAAGATAACATTCTTTTACAGTAATTTTTAAACTTACCTAGACGTGAACTAAAACATTTTTTTACAAATAAATTTTAAATAATATTGACTTTGTTGGTTTGATTCTAATGGATCGTTCATACTCGTCTTTTGTCTAGTCTTTTGTCTTGGTTTAGTCATATGTCTTGTCATAAGAACGTTAAAACCACTGTTTCTTATGGGAGTGTTCATACAATGCTTTTGCTTTTGTTTTTGATTAGTCTTTGTCTTAAGAGTTGCCAACTTTCAATCCTTAGTACAACGACTAAGACGAGTGACAGACATCAGCTGATATTTGTTGTTTCTTTTTACAGGACGTCCGAAGAGCGCAAGCGCGGGGCCGAAATTTGGAATTTACCGCCATTAATCATGTTTTTAACAGAAAATCTCAACATAACCTCAAAATTTTATTTGTTTTTTTTTTCTTTTTCGCTTTTGTTCTTTCGTGTCTGTGTTTCGTGCACAAATTAGGTTAAATCAGAGTTTATTATTTTCTCTAACGGTTAAATAAGATTGTTTTGTGTAGAAAATGACTTTTGAAAAGGGGCCTTTTTATTGAAATTGAATTTTTTTTTTCAGTGGGTTATGACTAAGACTAATCAAAAACAAAAGACGAGTATGCACAGCCGATTTTGTTTAATGGATCGTTCATACTCGTCTTTTGTCTAGTCTTTTGTCTTGGTTTAGTCATATGTCTTGTCATAAGAAAGTTAAAACCACTGTTTATTATGGGAGTGTACATACAATGCTTTTGCTTTTGTTTTTGATTAGTCTTTGTCTTAAGAGTTGCCAACTTTCAATCCTTAGGACAACGACTAAGACGAGTGACAGACATCAGCTGATATTTGTTGTTTTTTTTACAGAGCGTCCGAAGAGCGCAAGCGCGCGGCCGAAATTTTGAATTTACCGCCATTAATCATGTTTTTAACAAAAAATCTCAACATAACCTCAACATTTTATTTGTTTTTATTTTCTTTTTCGCTTTTGTTCTTTCGTGTCTGTGTTTCGTGCACAGATTAGGTTAAATAAGATTGTTTTGTGTAGAAAATGACTTTTGAAAAGGGGCCTTTTTATTGAAATTGAATTTTTTTTTCAGTGGGTTATGACTAAGAGTAATCAAAAACAAAAGACGAGTATGAACAGCCGATTTTGTTTAAGACAGCTAAGACTAATCAAAGGACAAAGACTAATCAAAAACAAAAGACTAAGACGAGTATGAACAATACTTTATGGATCGTTCATACTCGTCTTTTGTCTAGTCTTTATCTTGGTTTAGTCATATGTTTTGTCATTAGAAAGTTAAAACCACTGTTTCTTATGGGAGTGTTCATACAATGCTTTTGCTTTTGTTTTTGATTAGTCTTTGTCTTAAGAGTTGCCAACTTTCAATCCTTAGGACAACGACTAAGACGAGTGACAGACATCAGCTGATATTTGTTGTTTTTTTTTACAGGGCGTCCGAAGAGCGCAAGCGCGCGGCCGAAATTTTGAATTTACCGCCATTAATCATGTTTTTAACAGAAAATCTCAACATAACCTCAAAATTTTATTTGTTTTTATTTTTTTTTTCGCTTTTGTTCTTTCGTGTCTGTGTTTCGTGCACAAATTAGGTTAAATGAGAGTTTATTATTTTCTCTATGGGTTAAATAAGATTGTTTTGTGTAGAAAATGACTTTTGAAAAGGGGCCTTTTTATTGAAATTGAATTTTTTTTTTTCAGTGAGTTATGACTAAGACTAATCAAAAACAAAAGACGAGTATGAACAGCCGATTTTGTTTAAGACAGCTAAGACTAATCAAAGGACAAAGACTAATCAAAAACCAATGACTAAGACGAGTATGAACAATACTTGGATCGTTCATACTCGTCTTTTGTCTAGTCTTTTGTCTTGGTTTAGTCATATGTCTTGTCATAAGAAAGTTAAAACCACTGTTTCTTATGGGAGTGTTCATACAATGTTTTTGCTTTTGTTTTTGATTAGTCTTTGTCTTAAGAGTTGCCAACTTTCAATCCTTAGGACAACGACTAAAACGAGTGACAGACATCAGCTGATATTTGTTGTTTTTTTTACAGGGCGTCCGAAGAGCGCAAGCGCGCGGCCGAAATTTGGAATTTACCGCCATTATTCATGTTTTTAACAGAAAATCTCAACATAACCTCAAAATTTTATTTGTTTTTTTTTTCTTTTTCGCTTTTGTTCTTTCGTGTCTGTGTTTCGTGCACAGATTAGGTTAAATAAGATTGTTTTGTGTAGAAAATGACTTTTGAAAAGGGGCCTTTTTATTGAAATTGAATTTTTTTTTCAGTGGGTTATGACTAAGACTAATCAAAAACAAAAGACGAGTATGAACAGCCGATTTTGTTTAGGACAGCTAAGACTAATCAAAGGACAAAGACTAATCAAAAACAAAAGACTAAGACGAGTATGAACAATACTTAAGAAAATGAAGCAATAAAGAGTGTTAATGTTGCTCAGGGGTTGTCCACCTAGATCTTCAAAACGTTCCACTGTGCGTATATTGATGACATTTGACATAATTTTCACCAAAGCAGCTAATAGTTCTAAATGTAACGTAGTTTTTAACGTCCCACTGTAGAAAATCTATTACGGACGGCACCGCCCTATTTTAACCTGAGTAAGCAATGCAGATGTAATAGATTGTTTTAACATCTACGTAGTGAGGTCAACATGTGAAATTATCAAGTTTTGCCTTCTAACTCCAAAACGGGGGATTTTGAGTGATATAATATAGACATACAGTATGTCTAGGATCAGATATCAAATTTTTTTAGTCGTGTACAGGGTGTCCCAAATTGGGCACTTTTACAGGGTTTAAGGTACTTCTAGGGGAGACATAGAAAAACTGACCACGCATTGCAAGGCTCAAATTTCAAGGGAAGACTTATAGTAAAAACCGCATTTTGAAATATCGTCTCGTCTTTGAGCTACGGGGGCTTTTTGAAAAGTCTGCATTGTGGAGGGGGGTCTATAACTTCGTTATTATTGGAAATATTGATTTAGAGTAAATTGCAATTCTATAGACTTTGTCACAGGGAATTCACTCGCTAAATTAAATTTTACCTGTCACTTTTAGTTTTTGAGATATGACATAAAGTTGCATTTTTTCTTATGGAATGGCCTATATTTTAATCAATTTTCGAATTCGCCATTGAATTCTTTTCAAAGTGATGTATCATGTGTCATAGTTTGATTAAGCGGTTTCGGAGACAATTAAAGTTTTTTATTTTTGTCTAGTGTGCGTTGAATGACGTCATGCGCCATTGATGTGAAAGCCATGCGGTCAAATGCTACTTCAATGCTCCTATAGTTTTGTTGTCTTATACTATGCAAATCAAGTTGGCCTTGCGTCTTGGCGTTTTGTCATTGTTTTCAATTGTTTAAACAATTTGACATTACGCTTTGATATGAAATTATTTTGCACAAAAGCATTTTAATTTTATTTTGAAATATGTATCATTTTTGTTACTTTTTATAACAAGGCTTTGAGGGCCGTCAGCTAAATTATAATTTTTCCAAACCAGGCTTACTACATTTTTGACTGTGTAAAATAATAAAAATACTGGAGTGTCTTGACCTGCCTCAGCAGGAAATCATAGCGCACTAGAAATAAATGAAAAAGCTGAATATCTCCTAAACCGCTCAATGAAACTATGACATATGATACATCATTTTGAAAAGAATTCAATGACAAATTCAAAAATTAATTCATACCATAAGAAAAAATGCAACTTTATGTCATATCTCAAAAACTAAAAGTGACAGTAAAAACATAATTTACGCGTGAATTCTTCGTGACAAAGTCTATAAAACTGCAATTTACTCTAAATCAAAATTCCCATTAATAACGAAGTTATAGACCCCCTTCAAAAATGCAGACTTTTCAAAAAGCCCCCGTAGCTCAAAGACGAGACGATATTTCAAAATGCGGTTTTCACTATAAGTCTTCCCTTGAAATTTGAGCCTCGCAATGCGTGGTCAGTTTTTCTCTGTCTCCCCTAGAAGTACCTTAAACCCCCTAAAAGTGCCCAATTTGGGACACCCTGTACGAGGTTTGTAAAAAATATGAATTTTGCTCAAGAGTAAAGTATCTTCATTTTTGACAATATCTAAAATTGTTATTAAGAAAAGTGTAAATCACCCCTTTACACTAAAAAAGTTATTTTTTAGTGTAAAGGGGTTATTTATGAAACGCATAAAAATGGTGGCGTGATAGAAAAATTAATAAAAAATCATTCAAATAAAAAAATTCATTTTGTGTTATATATTGATGTAATTGTAAATTTAAATGTGGTTTATAGTTTTGATCAACTTTTCTTGAAAGCCTATTTTTGATATTGTAAAAAATAAAGGTACTTCATATTTATGGACAAACATCGTATACAACAAAAAAAATTGATAGCTAATTATTGTGTTTTAAGTTTTAGAACATGCAGAACTTTTTATGAGGAATAACTTTTTTCATTAAAATTAATAAAGTTTTCCATATGGTTCCAACTTAGCTAGACATATACTGTATATCTCACGAGTAAATGTGAAAATGGTAGCAAATAAAAAAAGTTTTTAAATTAAAACTAAAAATGCCCACAAGACGCTAGCGCTACCAAGTCCACTTCCAATCCCTGGCTTCGCATGCGTAGATCTACCAATATTATTTACCTCATGTATTAGAATCGATGTACAGGGTGATTTTCACTTGAATGATTCTAACCACATAAAAATAGAAAGTTTCAAAAACCTAACCTAACGAAACCTAATCAGATCTAACCGAACCGAACCAAAGCAAACTAAACCAATATTTTTTTTCAAAAAAAAACTTTCCTGACTTCCTACCTGGGATGCTAGAGGATGTGAATCCGAACCGGACCGTACCGAACCGAACCTATCCAAACCTAACCCTACCCAACTAAACCTAATTAGCAGTACGTGTTGTAGTTTAGTTTGGTTAGGTTAGGTTTGGTTCAGTTTAGTTAGGTTCGGTTTGGTTCGGTTCCGATTCACATCCTCTAGGATCCCGGGCAGGAAGTCAGGAAAGTTTTTTTTTTTGAAAAAAATTATTGGTTCAGTTTCCCTCGGTTCGGTTAGATTTGATTAGGTTTTGTTAGGTTAGGTTTTTGAAACTTTCTATTTTCATGTGGTTAGAATCATTCAAGTGAAAATCACCCTGTATGCATCTATTCTAAGACATGAGGTAAATAATATTGGTAGATCTGCGCTTGCGAAGCCAGGGATTGAAAGTGGACTTGGTAGCGCTAGCGTCTTGTAAAATGCCCTGTCCTATCCCCAGACTAGACTGTAAAATGTTAGTACTGATTTGTCCAAGTAACAGATTTATACAAAATACATATAGCAGAATCAGAAAAACTTTTACACATTTGGTACACTAGGACACTCTTCCGTGCACGCCAATTGATTCTGCTTTGAAATACGAAAAAAAGAGAATTTTTACCGGGGTATAACTCGAAAACCTGGGGTCTCAGATAAAAAAGAAACAGAATGGTTTTGGGGCCTTCCCTTACCCATACTGAAATTTCAGTTCCTCAAAGTCTTTCAATTAAATCAATAATTTTTTCTATAAGCGTGCGGAAAAGTCCACTTTTCCGCACGCATTTTAGTGTGGAAAGGGCCACTTTTCCGCACTAGTGCGGAAAAATATTTTTTTCCGCACTAGTGCGGAAAAGTAAATTTGTTACGATTTTGAGGTGTTCTATAACATTTAGACCATTCAAAATACATTTGTATCTTTCCTAGCACATGAAATATCCTAAAAATATTCAAATTGACTAAAATTCTGCTATATTTTCAATATTTTCGATAAAATAAAGTTTTTAGTAAAATAGGTTCAAATTATAAGTTTTAAACCTCCCCGGTATAAATATCGTCATTGTCAATGTCAAACAACAATGAACACTAGTGGTTTTAGATTTGGCATCTTAAATCACCATAGCAACAAAGTAAAAACAAACTGTCAAAACAAAGCCAATTTTGCAGATACAAGCGTCTTTTGAATTTTTCAAACAAAAAAATCAGATTTTCAATGGATTCTTCGGACGAAGATCTACCCCAGTCAGTTCTAGAAGCTGTTAGAATGTGAATAATAATAATTGATTTAATTAAAACGTTTTGAATATAAATAATTTTCTGATTAATTTTTAGTTTTTTCCTCACGCTTATAGAAAAAATAGTGTACCTAACTCGTGCGTAAAGTGTCTTTTCCGCACTTGATTGCTGGCCAAACTCCGCTATCGCGTCGTTTGGCCATCTGCAATCGCGTGCGGAAAAGAGGCACTTTCCGCACTAGTTAGGTAAACTACTATTACTTAACTGTTTTTTGTATTCTGCCGCAACACGCGGCAGGTCAACAAGAATCAAACACGACGTTTAAAAAAATTATGTCGTAATTTTTATATTACCCTTCATTTTTAAACGCGTCATAGCTGAACAAAGTTTTTCTGTTGATATTCTTTGACTTATGACCATTTAATTCTCGAACCAAGTTGGTTGTCCTCGCTTTAATAGATATTTTAAATTGTGCAACGTATTTTTACGTAAGCATGAGATTTGACAGTTACGCAAGCGCCCTTCGTCACACCGTCGTCAAGGTCACGTTAGGAGCTTACGTATTTACGTTAGCTTACGGCAGTCTGCGGGCACCTTAACGTTACCAAAGAATAGAATTGGTTGATTGACCGATCGAAAAATGAGGCCTAGACGATAATTTCCGCTTCCAGTACAAATGATTCTTTGCAAATATATTCCTACTGTTAGAAAGACAAAAATCAAAATTGGAACATCAAAAAAACACAGTGAAGAATTCCATATTCTCTGCTATTAGTAGACTTGTTATGGTAACGTAAAAACATTCAACTTAAACTCAAATTTGGCACAAAACGTAGAGCGCTTAACGTGCAGTTTTACGTAAAAATACGTAGGACAACTTAAACTATCTAATAGTTCATAAGTAGCACCCATAAGTTTATGGTTATCGCTATGCCATTTTAAACTTTAAACTGCAATAGAATCCTAGGATCTGTTATTAACAGGTTTGGTAAGTACCTAGTAAGATATATTAGCTTACACTACTACTATAGTATAGTATTGTGAGTTATGGTGATCCTAATTTTTTCAAGAAAAAAAAAGTTGCTCCGATTTCAAAATTTTTTATATATCTTTGCGTTTCAGATGATTTTGAAGCTTTTTTGTCTCACCGTCTGTCTGTCTGTCTGTTTGTCTGTCTGTAACGACCAACCCGCATAACTCAAAAACCGCTTGTCCGATTTAAATGAAATTTGGTACCTAGGCTGAGTCTTGGGCCATGGTGGTCCCATTTAAAAATTAACGAAATCCACCGAACGCAAGCCAAATAAAAGGGTGGGGGTATATTTCAAAAATGAGAGTTTATGTGAAAATATGGCGTGTGTGATATCAAACGAAAGGTAATTAAGTCTGGATTTAAACAAAATGAATTTTAAGTTATTTTAAAAAAAGGGTGGGGGTAGATGTCAAAAATTAGAGTGATATCAAACGAAAGGTAAATGAGTCTGGAGTTAAACAAAATACATTTCAGTTTTTTAAAAAAGGGTGGGGTAGATTTTAAAAATTAGAGTTTAAGTAAAAACATGGCTTGTGTGGTATCAAACGAAAGGTAATTGAGTTTGGAGTTGAATAAAATATATTTCAGTTTTAAGTTATATTAGCTCACACGTACACTATAACTATAGTACCTTAGGTGCCCATTGATTGACAGAGTATTTTAAGTTGCTGTGACAAAACCTTGAATTTTGAGATGGAAGATAAAATGTCAAAAACGAGTATAGTCATGCCCTAGTGGAAAAAATAGAAAATTTATGATTTTTCATCGCCATTTTGGAACATGGCGTCAAAAACACCACGTCCAGAATACGTTGATGTCTTCTATAGTATCTATATGACTTAGGTTTACTTTACTCGATTTTGTTGGTTCCTCAAAACACTACTCAAATTTTTCACGAAATTCCAGTTAAAAGACTGTTACGACGGTTCACAATTACTTTTGTACGTTTGTGTTTGAAATACTCTGCCAATATATGGGCCCCTAAGCTCACACTAGGTACTAAAGTTATAATGTACGTGTGAGCTAATATAACTAAAAACTAAAATATATTTTATTCAACTCCACACTAAATTACCTTTTGTTTGATACCACACAAGCCATGTTTTGACTTAAACTCTAATTTTTGAAATCTACCCCATCCTTAAAAAAAAACAAAAACTAAAATGTTATTTGTTGAACTCCGGACTTAATTACCTTTCGTTTGATATCACACACTCCATATTTTCACTTAAACTCTAATTTTTGAAATATACCCCCACCCTTTTTTTTTAAATAAATTAAAATGTATTTTGTTTAACTCCAGACTCAATTACCTTTCGTTTGATATCACACACGCCATATTTTCACATATACTCTAATTTTGGAAATCCATCCCCACCCTTTTATTTGGTTTGTGTTCGGTGGATTTTGTTCATTTTTAAATGGGACCATCTCGACCCAAGACCCAGCCTAGGTACCAAATTTTATTGAAATCGGCCAAGCGGTTTTTGAGTTATGCGCGTTGGTCGTTACAGACAGACATACAGACAGACAGAGAGACGGCGCAACAAAAAAGTTTCAAAATCATCTGAAACGCAAAGATATATAAAAAATTTTGAAATCGAAGCAACTTTTTTTTTCTAGAAAAAATTAGGATCACCATAGCTCACACTACTATATAGTATATGTGTGAGCTAAAAATAAAACTCACACAATGGAAAAACTAAACTATTGCACGTAACCATTTAAAATTCCATAAATTATTTGCCAGCTTCCTATTGGCAATGGCATGCCCTATATGTATACAGGGTGTCCCAAATTGGGCACTTTTGGGGGGTTTAAGGTACTTCTAGGGGAGACAGAGAAAAACTGACCACGCATTGCGAGGCTCAAATTTCAAGAGAAGTCTTATAGTAAAAACCGCATTTTGAAATATCGTCTCGTCTTTGAGCTACGGGGGCTTTTTGAAAAGTCTGCATTTTGGAGGGGGGTCTATAACTTCGTTATTATTGGACATATTGATTTAGAGTAAATTGCAATTTTATAGACTTTGTCACGGAGAATTCAACCGCTAAATTAAATTTTAACTGTCACTTTTAGTTTTTGAGATATGACATAAAGTTGCATTTTTTCTTATGGAATGGCCTATATTTTAATTAATTTTCGAATTCGTGATTGAATTCTTTTCAAAATGATGTATCACATGTCATAGTTTGATTGAGCGGTTTCGGAGATAATTAAAGTTTTTTATTTTTGTTTAGTGTGCGTTGAATGACGTCATGCGCCATTGACGTGAAAGCCTTGCCGTCAAATCCTACTTCAATGCTCCTATAGTTTTGTTGTCTTATACTATGCAAATCAAGTTGGCCTTGCGTCTTGGCGTTTTGTCATTGTTTTCAATTGTTTAAAAAATTTGACATTACGCTTTGATATGAAATTATTTTGCACAAAAGCGTTTTAATTTTATTTTGAAATATGTATCATTTTTTTTTTACTTTTTATAACTAGGCTTTGAGGGCCGTCAGCTGAATTATAATTTTTTCAAACCAGCCTTACTATATTTGTGACTGTGTAAAATAATAAAAATACTGGAGTGCCTTTACCTGCCTCAGCAGGATATCATAGCGCACTAGAAATAAGTGAAAAAGCTGAATATCTCCTAAACCGCTCAACCAAACTATGACATCATTTTGAAAAGAATTCAATGACGAATTCGAAAATTAATTAAAATATAGGCTATTCCATAAGAAAAAATGCAACTTTATGTCATATCTCAAAAACTAAAAGTGACAGTTAAAATATAATTTAGCGGGTGAATTCCTCGTGACAAAGTCTATAAAACTGCAATTTACTCTAAATCAAAATTTCCACTAATAACAAAGTTATAGACCCCCTTCAAAAATGCAGACTTTTCAAAAAGCCCCCGTAGCTCAAAGACGAGACGATATTTCAAAATGCGGTTTTTACTATAAGTCTTCTCTTGAAATTTGAGCCTCGCAATGCGTGGTCAGTTTTTCTCTGTCTCCCCTAGAAGTACCTTAAACCCCCTAAAAGTGCCCAATTTGGGACACCCTGTACAAGGTGTTGTTTTTAATCATTTAATCAAAAAAAGTGCCGGAGATAAGATTTAATATTTATTTGAGCAAAGCAGATATGGCCAACCGCATCTCTTCAATGAAACGGCAGCGGGCGAAACCATTGCGCCGATGTTATAAAGTAAGGGCCGCTCACAAACTTGCGACTTTGATAAAATAATTAAAGTTCTACACCTGGTACATTTTTACCATTTTTTGTACCCTATCTTTTAAAAATTACTACTTGACAACTGATAGATCTAGTCAAGTTGAAGTAATACTGAAAAAAAAAGGTAAACAATGATAGCCATTAACGTATTAACCGGAGGAGACTAGGAAATAAACAAAAAATCGGCCGTCTAGATAAACAATTTGTTTTAAAAAACGTACTTCTGCAGAAAAGAACTCATCGACTATTTTTGTTTGGTCCATAGAAAACTCTATTTTCTTTCTCTTTAAGAATCACCAAAATTATCCGATCTTTCCTTTACTTTTATTTCTTTTTTAAACCAATGCACCGGAAAAAGACGAAACTGTTCTTCTTACAAACCCTTACCAGATTAATTATACACGACCAAATATGGATATATAACAAGCCGTGATCACTATAACTTGTGCTTCCAGCATTTATTTTGCTACTCCTTGGTTTTCCTTTATTAAACCAGTGCGAGAGAAAAAAACAAAACTATTCTCGATTACAGTCCCTCACTAAAACAAAGGAATTAGAAAGATGCCGCAATCGTCTAGGCCCGCGTAAAGTATCTTATTTTGTTCCTCTTTGTTAAACTGATGCGAGAAAAAGAGACAAAACTATTCTTGATTAGAAGGTAGTCCCTGTGGACCCATTAGTATTTTGTAAAGGGTCAATGCGGTGTTTTTGACCTGTCTCTTTACGGTTCGGAATTGTTTTCGTGTTTTTTCTTAAAATATATTTTTGATCTGGATTTAAAATTAACCTTAAAAGACTTTAAAATGGTGTGGGAGTGTATTTTGTGCTAAAATCTCGACCATCTTAATCCAGAAGTTTCGTTTTACAAGTAAGTTAAATAATTTGTTTGACCTTCAAAACAAAACAAAGACCAGTGCCGTAGAAATCAATATAAAATCAGAAAAAAAATTTTTGGGTATTATATAAATAATTATTTATTTGTTAAAAGTGTTTAAACATAAGTTTAGTTAAAAATGTACAGGGTGTCCCAAGTTTTGGTGTTTTGATACTTTTAACTGAACTACGAGCCTTGATTTTCAACAGATAAGGTAAAAAAGGTATCTTATTAATATGGAAAGTAATTTTTTTATGTATACCTTTTTTATTTAACCGTTTTTTTGTGTAAACAGTTTTTTTAGATTTGGATTGAGGCAATTTTTTAGGTTGGGTTAGTCCTTTTTACCTACTCTGAATTTTTAACGTTGTCTAACCTAAAATAAAATACACCAAGCTAAAAGCATCCTAATCAAACATCTAATTGTCAATGGGTATCTATTCAGCTGTAAACTAAATTAAATTGCTTGTTTTAATAAGTTAGATATTTACTTTTAATAAATAAATATTTTGCCGCCGTCACTGGTAAATCGATCGTCCATAAAGAATAAACATACGTCTGCTGTGTGTCGCACAGCGTTGCCATCGTCTTTCCAAAAAATATTTCTATTCTTTTCCAACTTATTGAAGCATCTAGGGGTCAAATCGAATTGTTTTGATGAATGAATTTTTTAGCCGCGGTTCCTGGTCTCCTCCGGTTATTACGTTAATGATGATAGCCAACCATGAACTTTTCTTTAAATTATTAGGGCAAAAAACCTCTTTGGTCCAAAAAGAATCGAAGGTCCAGAAACTTTTACCTAATCTAAGCCTCTCAAGGTTTCCGAAAAGACTAAAATCTACTAATCTTACAGTATCACATCATTACAAGATATCACCCTCTCAGAGAATACTGGGAACCCCTGGTGACAACATCAAATTCATTCGAACAAGGCGTAACATTGGTCTTGTCAAGTAGTACACCTGCTTCCATTTCATTCATTTCTTGGTTTACATTGTTGGCCGAATTCCGCTGTCGACAGAGGTAGGGACTGTTGTTTGGTGAAGGGCTCTCGCGTCCCTAAAATAAATATAGTTCAGGCAAGATTCGGGAAAATCCACTTTCTAGAAGCATTTTATATTACTTTTTGGCAAATGGGCAATTCCCCCTATTTTGACCCCGCTGAATCCGAATATCCCTGTTGCCAACTCGAAATATTGACAGGGGCTGAGATATTCAAGATGGCGGCCAAAATGGCGGCGGAATTTTAAATTGCCGCTGGAAAGCCCAAATTGTCACAGGTGTACATTCAAAATATATATTTGTATAATTAAAAAATAATAACATATTATTTTTTTTAAATGGCTGCAAAAACCTCCAAAAACCCTCCCAGACCCCCCAAAATCTGAAAGTTTGAGGTTTTTTCAAATTTTCTTAAAAATTAAGCTTCTAAGAGAAAAATGTATAAAATACTTTATTGTAGACAATAAAATTCCCTTTTCAACATGGTATAACTTAATAAAGTCAGACTAATAACAAGCTCTCCAGCGGCGTCCGTTAATTGAAGTAATTAAAAAAAGTTGAAAATATACCTATGTTTTTTCTAAGATTTACTTAATTTTTTTAAAAACTAATATCTACAGAAAACCATGTATTACATTTTGGTATACTCAATAAAATTTCCTTCAAAATGACGTATAACAATATTAAGTCGGTTTTATAAATAAAACTTCAGGGGCATCCGTAAATTAAGTTAATTTTGAAAAAACAGAAAATAAACCATTTTTGTTACACGTTTTATCTAATTTCCTCAAAAACTAAGTTTAACATGAAAAAACTTGTTTTACACTTTTTTGTAGACAGGGAAATTCCCTTTTTAAAAATGTGAAACTCGGTGGGGTTTGACTTATAGCAAACTCTCCAACGACGTCCGTCAATGGGGGTGATTTCAACAAATCATTAAAAAAAAACATGTTTTTCATACGTTTTATTCAATTTTCTTAAAAACCAAGCTCTTTATCAAAAAATGTGTTCTATACTTCGTCATAGCCAATAAAATTTCCTTTCAAACCATGTATAACAAAGTGGAAGTTATTTAATATTTACCGCTCCAGTGGTGTTCTTAATTTAAATAAATTATTTAAGATCAATCTAAACTAATCAATATTGTCTCATTAGCTTTTCGGTGGATAATAAAGAGCGGCGGATAAAATGTCGAAGGTACAAACGGTCGAAAAAATAAGGTCGAAAGTACAAAAGGTCGAAAATACAAAAGGTCGAAATGATGATTACCGCAGTGTGGCGCGGCGAAGCCAGTGGATCAGTGATTTTTAATACTATGGGGCCTGTTCATAAATTGCATAAGTATAAGGCAAAAAAATATCAAACTCTTCCTAACAGGTTGGTTGTTGATCCCAATGAGTACCTAATTATAATTATGCCCCCCCCCCAACCATTGCATAAGATTCACCACTTTATTTTTAGTTCCATATGCTTAAAAAATAACCAAAAACACCTGTGTCAAAGTTACTACTGTTACTTTCTGCACAAAAATATTGCTTATGGGGGGCCATGGCCCCTATCCCCACTCCCCTTATAAGCCCCGGTGTTTTTTGCTTTAAAGAACTTATTTAGATAAATCAAAATATCTAATCTAATCAAAAAACAGTAGGTATAAATTACGAACCTTTTTGAAGTATTTATCATAAGATTAACCTCAATTTGTAATATATCATTTAAAAAGAAATTGTCTTATCTTCAATAAAGAATAAAGGCACATTTTTTCCTGAAAATCTTAGTTAGAAAAGATATTTAAATATGCAAGAGAAACTGATTATTTCAGTTATTTTTGAAAATAAGTTTATATTAGTACGCCCCTGAAGCCTTAAATATGGCAACAACCCGACATTTTAATAAAGTTTTTAAAAGAAAATGTTATGTTCTACAATAAAGGAGGTATACTACATATTTTTTCCTAAAAAGTGTAGTTTTTGAAAAAATTTTGAAAAACCTATAATAAACATGTTTTTTCTAAATAATCCCAATTTACGTACGCCACTGAAGAGCTACTTGCTTTTCCGAACCTTATTGACCAATACATCGTTGGAAAGGGAATTTTATTCTCCACAAAAAACTGTTCTATGCAATTTTTGATAAAAAGGTTAGTTTTCGAGAAAATTGCATAAAACTGAAAAAAAAACAGGTTTTTGGGGGGTTTCGGGGGGATTTTCTCCGTCCCTGTCGATTTTTCGAGTTGGCATGAGAGATATTCGGATTCAGCGGGGTCAAATTAGGGGGAAATGGTCTGTTGCCAAAAAGTAATATGATTTGCTTCTAGACCGAAAACGGAAAGCCTTTTAAAATAATATGCTCTGACTAATAAGGGACACGGATAACTTTTTTTTCCTTTCAGTTGCTGTCGTAAAAACTTGTTAATGTCAGGGTTCGAACTTTGTAGACTATGCTTGAGTCACAAGCTAAAGGGTTCCGGATTTTCAATGAATTTTTCGAAGTGGCGAAACTCAATAACTGGCGCCCTTAACGCCGTAACATTATTCACTCACTACCCCTATGGACCGCGTCCGTTTCTTTTTACGATTACTCGTAAATTTTTCGACCTAGAACGATAAAACTTGAGACAATTATTTACAACTTATAAAGGATCAAAAATGTAGATTTCAGAAAAAACCGAAAAATGTTAAGTAGAGGAAAACCCTCAAAAATTGGCCTTTTTTGGATGTAGCTCCGTTGGCACACCATAAGTGTCCAGGAGATTTTTCTATAAACTTGATATTTTGCAAAAACATACTAAGTGTCAGCACTTAAATAATTTTAAAATCTTTTTATGTGAAAAAAAAGTAATGTTTTTCTATAAATTAAAAAAAAAACTAAAATATTTTCGGAAAATAAGAATAAGCACGCCATTTTGAAGAATCAAGTATGATTCTGTCCGACATCTTAAATTCTAAGATGGTGGCAAACGTCGATTATAATCTTTAAAGAGCAATCAATTCTCAACATGATTTTTTTTATTTCACTAAAATTGGTTTAGTAATATCGAATTTATAAGGAAATGAATGCAGACAGGATTGGCAATGCAATCGTATAATCTGTAAAACAAAGGCTGAAACAAAAATAGATTTTTTGAGAACCACCACACCGATTGTACTGATTTGCACTTGTGGGGGGTAAAAGTAGTGCTTTTCTATAAAACACGCCATTTTGATGAATCAAGTATGATTCTGTCCGCCATCTTAAATTTTAAGATGGCGATAAACTTTGATCATGATCTTTAAAAAGCAATCAATTCTCAACAGGATGTTTTTTACAAATTGTGAAAGGCTTTCGCGGCCATCGTCCAATGGTGGGTGTGCTTTCGGGCTGTTTGGCCGTCGTCG
This sequence comes from Aspidapion aeneum, assembly GCA_963576565.1. Lineage (NCBI taxonomy): Eukaryota > Metazoa > Arthropoda > Insecta > Coleoptera > Brentidae > Aspidapion > Aspidapion aeneum. Next base: position 4,078,017 of record OY755039.1, read on the forward strand.
TTGGAAATTCGTTCTCGACGTTTCGCCATCTCGAGTGGATGGCATCTTCAGGAGATGTTGACTGTTTGTCGGCTTCTCAAAGACTGGTGGTTAGTCTGTCGCGGGCGCAGGTTATATACGCTATGGTGGGCGGGGCGTATATCAGAGCTGGTCGGTGATTGGTCACATTCCCTTGATTCAATTTTGTTATTGTAAGCTAGCCTAGAAGTAACAGTAGCGGTGGACTGAGCAGCCGCGAAGTTACTTCAAGAGCCTTTCTGCCCTACATCCCTAGAGTGACAGATAGGATCGGACGTATTCTGGGAAAACACAACATAAAAACGATCTTCAAGCCATCTAAGAAGATCGAGAACCACCTCAGATCTGCGAAGGATATAAGGAACCCACTAAGTTCTTCGGGGGTATACCGCATTCCCTGTATCTGTGGAAGTGTCTACATCGGAACAACCAAACGGTCCGTAAACACAAGAATCAAAGAACACAAAGCCAACTGTCGACTCGGACATACGGAAAAATCCGCAGTTGCAGACCACACACTAAACAGTGAAGACCACCGAATAAAATTCGAAGACACACAAGTTCTCTGCGCCTCCTCTTCATACTATCCAAGACTCTTTAGAGAAGCAATCGAAATTCATAAACACCAGCAGAACTTCAACAGATCTGAAGAAACTCTTAAAATTAACAGAACATGGGTACCGGTTCTTAAAAACACTAAACGGCTCGCTTACAATAACAAAACTGAATCAAGGGAATGTGACCAATCACCGACCAGCTCTGATATACGCCCCGCCCACCATAGCGTATATAACCTGCGCCCGCGACAGACTAACCACCAGTCTTCGAGAAGCCGACAAACAGTCAACATCTCCTGAAGATGCCATCCACTCGAGATGGCGAAACGTTGAGAACGAATTTCCAACGACGACGGCCGAACAGCCCGAAAGCACACCCACCATAGGATGTTTTTTTTGTCCCTTATTTAATTAAAATCGGTTCAGTAGTAATGAATTTATAAGGAAATAAATGCAGACATGTTTGGAAAGGCAGTCGTTTAATATGCAAAACAATGGTTGAAACAAAAATATTTTTTTTAGAACCACTAAACTGATTTTGCTAATTCGTACCTTGTTGTGCGCGGCAAGAATGCAGCTTTTTTACTAATTTAAAAAAATAATTAAGACATGTTCGCAACACGAGAATAAACGAGCATCTTTGAAGGGTACATTTTAATTTCGTCCGCCATCTTGGGTTTTGAGACGATGGACAAAAAAATACATTCTGTCAAAATTCTGATTAATTCTCTGCCAAGTGCAGTTTGTCCTATTATATATTAATATTAAATCGATTGTATAGTTCAAAAGTTATAATGAAAAAAAAAATCCGGTTTTTTTTTGGCCCACCCAGTATGTCACCGTTGGGTTATGGCAAATTTGTTATGTGTATTTTTGATCATGTACCGCGAAAAATATTGGAAAAGCGTTACCAAAATAGTTTAAAAAATATTATATACAAATTGGTTATATTTGAAACTTTTTTTTAAGGCATTGAGTCTGTAGCGTAAGCGAAGCGAGAGCTACAATTAGGTAAATAATTTTAAAAAAATATAAGACCTATAGTTCTTGAGATTTAGCGCAAAATACTTAAAAAGCCCCAAAAATGTCATGTATTTATTATATAAAATCTATGATATCTTTAAAACCGTACGTCAAATTTGAGATATGTAATGGATAAAAATGGCTTAAACTAATTTTTTTCTGAGGCAAAATATTTTGAGCATAAGCGAAGCGAAAGCTGAAATTATTAGCTGGAGCTATTACTATATTATTAACAGATCGTAATACTAATACATCTTTTTTTGAGCGAAGCTTAAGTTAAAATTTATAGGGATAAAAAATGCATTCTTTTATCATTAAAGTGATAATTACAACAGTTATAAGGGGCTGACCCATACAAATATTATCAAAATTCATTAAAAACTACTACAGTACAGTCCCGATTATACGAAACAATATGGACCAAAGTGATTTCGGATAATCGAAATTTCGGTTAATCCGATTTTTTTTTTGGACTATATGAGTTCAGGATGCTTATATAGATCGACTTAAAAACATTTGTAACACTCTGTCGGCTAGTCGCACAGTGGGGCAAAATCAAGAAAACATGCGATTTAGTGCAGAACTCATTTATCTAATATGGGAGATATTTTTACTGAAAACTATTTATTAATAATCGCTTTACCATAGCAAGTTCGCTTCGGATAGTCAAACGTCAAACGAATGAATAAAACACCTTGTCAAAGTTAGCGTGTTTTGAAAACTGACGATGCGTAGTTGTTTTAAGAAAACAAATGAATCAACTTTGCCACAATTTTTAATGTTGATCAAGTTTGGTTAAAATAATTTTGATTATGTCAGATAATCACTATTGTGAGTACATTAATCTCGTATAAAAAAAAACGCAAAATTTTTTGTTGTTTTTCTTCAAACTGCCATTTTTGTAAAATCTTTCAAAAATGTATTATTTTCTTTAATTTTAAAAATATACGTGGACACAAAGTAACTTGTCATGTCACATGTCATTTTTTATTGAACCTAATAAGGCCGGAATTAATTTTTAAATATTAACATTTTTCTCCAAACTTAGCGAAATTTGTGTTTAAATTGTAGTATAGATATTTAAAATTTAACGTACTAAATACATATACATCTACACATACTATTATTATACTCATTATATATTAAGGAATAAAAGTCACACCTTATCCCGAGGCAAAAAGTTTGTAGCGTGAGCGTAGCGAGGTATATAATTGGCCAATAGCTAACAACCGAATTACGAATTTTAGGAGATATTTTTTAAACTTTTGGATTTTTCTGCCCTAAAATTAAATTATAATTATAATTATGTGGTTTTCAACTACTTTACTAAAAACATAATGTCTGATAGAGCCTTTTATTTTGAATTTTAAGGATAAAAAGTGACAGTTTTATCGCTAAAATAAGGATTAAAGAGGGCCCTTTCTTATAATATATACCAAGGGATAAAAGTGACACTTTTTATTTCAAGGTAAAAAGTTTTTAGCACGAGCGTAGCGAAAGCTACAATTCGTTAAAGGATAAAAATACTCTTTTATAACGAGGTTTATACGTTAATTTTACGCTTTCAGACCGATCTTTTTTTTAACTTATTTGATTTATTCATATAGTTAAGTTATTTTTGTTTTGTTTAGTATAATATATAAACATGATTATTTATAAACAAAGAAAGCTTCCAGTGGCGTATATAGAAAAATGTCTCGGGGTGGGCCGTAATCTTTTTTTTGGGGGGCAAACTTGGCCTTTCCGTTTCTGTAGGGTCGATATAATATAATATAAGATTTTGCAAATATTGCCGTCGTACATAGTATTAGGAAATATTTTGAAGCTTATTCGACCACTTATACCTTGACTAACAGCTCGGGGTCAATTTTTTTTTATTTTGGATCAGAAAGTAATTAATTTTAAACATTCCTGACTACATTGTGGGACTTTATCGCACCTTTTTGTACTTCTGCCCCACTGTGCGTAGAAAGTTCAAACAAAAACTGTTCGGTTTGGTAAATTATAGCCACTTTAGACCCACCATTAGTATTTTTTATAGGTTATAATATACAGGGGGCGACAATCAGATCAATTTTTTTAAAGGGAACACCCTATATATTTTTGTATTTTTAAGTTCCGCAAAAAATTATTTTTACAGATATATGTAACACTTTGGCTCTATCTTTGTTAGTTTTCGAGATATTGACGATTGAAATTCCGAAAATTAGCAAATTTTAAATAGGTATACGGTGCGGAGTACTTAACGTATAGACTGTAAATAACAAACTGAAACAATATTGACTGACAGTTTGATAAATATAAATAATCATCTTTGTCAATTTTCATAGAAATTTAAAATGAAAAGACCACAATTTTTTTAATGTTTTAATTGTTTTAAATCCATAAATAAATAAAAATTAACGTAACAAATGTTCAAACCTATCACCATTGACTTCAATACATTTTTGAAACCGGTCTCTTAAATTATTTATTGTTCTGGTTATTAAATTAGAAAAATTTTCATTAAGGTCATTGACAGACAGTGATATTAATTCTCTGAGCTCTCGAGTATTCCTCGCTTCTAATCTGTAAACTTTATCTTTAAGGTGACCCCATAAAAAAATGTCTAAAGGAGTTAAATCAAAACTGTTGGGTGGCCAGCGTATTGTGCCGTTTTTCCCAACCCATTGATTAAAATTATTATTTAAGAATTCTCGAACCTCATGAACATTATGAGGAGGAGCCCCATCCTGCTGAAAAATCAATCTTCTTTGATTTAGTGGCAAGTCATCCAAAAAATTTATTTTCTTCAAAAGTAATTTTGTAAAAAAATTAAATAAATTTGTCCCGTTAGAGTGCTCAAAAAAAAAATGGCCCAACAACACGGTCGTTCAGTATGCCACACCGGACATTCACGGATTGTCTTCCGCGTCTTTTAATTTCTTTTACAAAATTAGGGTTAGTCGTGGACCATAGTCTGCTATTCTGTCTATTTGGTAGACCACAAGTTGTAAACGTCGACTCATCCGACCACAAAATGTGATTTAAAAAACGGGGTTCTGCGTTTAGTCTTTCATGCATAAAGTGACAAAACTCTTAGGCCTTGAAGTTCTTGTTGTTTATATGCCCAATAAGAATTTGTTCTTAGGACACTTCTTACTTTGGTAAAAGACGTCAAGCGTTCCTGTCCTTCTTGCACTAATGCGGAAGATACTTTTCTTATAGAAATTTGTGGGCTTTCTTGAAAATGTAGTAAAATATTTAAATTAGCCTCTTCGTTTGGACGAACAACTCGTTTTTTTCGTTCCACAGACGATGTTTCACGAAATTTTCTATATATCCTAAGAATTGTGGATATCTTAGGACATTGTCGGGCTGGATACAGTTCTCGATATTCTCTCGCAGTAGCAGTGGCATTTTTATTATTTTTCGCATATAATAAAAGTATCTCTTGCTTTTCTGCATTGGAATAAAGCAACATTGTTGATAAATATTTAAAATTTGGCACTGACAATGTCATTAGGTATCCACACATCTTAATATTGTTTGTGACTTGTCACAGGAAATACTCCGCAACGTATTTAAAATTTGCTAATTTTCGGAATTTCAATCGTCAATATCTCGAAAACTAACAAAAATAGAGCCATAGTGTTACATATATCTGTAAAGCTAATTTTTTGCGGAACTTAAAAATACTTTAAAAAAATTGATCTGATTGTCGCCCCCTGTATATTATAACCTATAAAAAAATACTAATGGTGGGCCTAAAGTGGCCAGAATTTACCAAACCGAATAGTTTTTGCTTGAACTTTCTACTCCCAATAATAACCGAGTTATAGCGATCTTGCAATTATAAAAAATCACCCTGTACTGTACTTTGTTTAGTACCTAATTAATAACGTATTTTTACTTCATACAAGATAAAAAACTCTTTGTTTGAAACTCGTAGACAATGATTGTGTAGAAATAAAATTTCGGACTTCCATTGTCTTTATTTATTTTAAAACACGACGTTTCGGTTAGTAAGTATCTCTAACCGTTATCAAGTGTAAACTGTTTACACTTGATAACGGTTAGAGATACTTACTAACCGAAACGTCGTGTTTTAAAATAAATAAAGACAATGGAAGTCCGAAATTTTATTTCTAGATAAAAAACTATTACATAAAATTGATAAAATCCCAAAATAATTCTACAAACGTTACTGTACAATATCAATTAAAATGTTGGTAGTCATCCATTTTGTAAATATTTAAACACAAAATCTCGCCGCGCCGCAGGCGAGAAGTTTGCCGAAACTTAATGCTGCAACAGTTTTAAAAGTGTTGGATATTAAATGAAGTTAAGTTACTAAATTAAATATGCGAAGTAAATTTTAAACAATACAAATTTGCAAAGCAAATTTCAATCAACACGAGTATTCATAAAAAATACAAATAACTTTTCTGCTTTTCGTGTTAACCTAAAAAAGTTCCTTCTAGCCAAGGCATACTACAGCCTGCAAGAGTTTTGTTCCTAGCTAGTTAATTTTATTTAGTTTTAATCCGCGAATTATTTTATATTCGATACAGTTTTCGCTTATTTTAATCTAATGTAAATTTTTTATCTTTTTATTAATTTTTATAACTTTATATTTTAATTTTATTTTATTTATTTTTGCTTTTAATTTAATTTTTTCTTGTTTGTTTCGTTTAATACTTAAGTAATGTTTTCTATGTGCTATTTTTAAATTTTTATTTTTTTATCAACTCGTATTACCTTTAAATCTTATCTTGCATTGTCGTTATTTCATTTTGATGTTTTGGAGGGATCTTGGACAGAAATTTGCACAAAAAATTTGCTTTGTCAATAGTTTTCCTGAAATTTAGACAATAAAGTTTTATTTGATTTGATTTGATGATGTCCGAAAATAAATATAGCACCAGGGTAACTTTAGATCCTTGAACAAGTTTCCCAACTTGTTTTCTTTTGTAAATAATATTTTGTTCTAAAAATTAGGAAATTTCATATTTTTATTTTTTTTCTAGTTTTTATTAAGGCTATACTAGTCCAATAGGATATTAGCTCACACATATACTATATTATAGTAGTGTGAGCTATGGTGATCCTAATTTTTTCGAGAAAAAAAAAGTTGCTCCGATTTCAAAAATTTTTATATATCTTTGCGTTTCAGATGATTTTGAAACTTTTTTGTTGCGCCGTCTGTCTGTCTGTCTGTCTGTCTGTCTGTCTGTCTGTCTGTCTGTCTGTCTGTCTGTCTGTCTGTCTGTCTGTCTGTCTGTCTGTCTGTCTGTCTGTCTGTCTGTCTGTCTGTCTGTCTGTCTGTCTGTCTGTCTGTCTGTCTGTCTGTCTGTCTGTCTGTCTGTCTGTCTGTCTGTAAGTCTGTCTGTCTGTAACGACCAACGCGCATAACTCAAAAACCACTTGGCCGATTTTAATGAAATTTCGTACCTAGGCTGGATCTTGGGTCGAGATGGTCCCATTTAAAAATGAACAAAATCCACCGAACAGAAACCAAATAAAAGGGTGGGGGTAGATTTCAAAAATTAGAGTTTATGTGAAAATATGGCGTGTGTGATATCAAACGAAAGGTAATTGAGTCTGCAGTTAAACAAAATACATTTTAATTTATTTAAAAAAAAAGGGTGGGGGTATATTTTAAAAATTAGAGTTTAAGTGAAAATATGGCGTGTGTGATATCAAACGAAAGGTAATTGAGTCCGGAGTTTAACAAAATACATTTTAGCTTTTTGTTTTTTTTAAGGGTGGGGTAGATTTCAAAAATGTGAGTTTAAGTCAAAACATGGCTTGTGTGGTATCAAACAAAAGGTAATTTAGTCTGGAGTTAAATAAAATATATTTCAGTTTTTAGTTATATTAGCTCACACGTACACTATAACTATAGTACCTAGTGTGAGCTTAGGGGCCCATATATTGGCAGAGTATTTTTCTTAATATTTAAATCTCGCGCTTTTTAAGGCAATGAATGATTTGATATCAACGAGTGGCTTTAAAGTTGCGCAGTGAACATTTGCTCAACACACAGTTGGTTAAGAAAATCCAAACTGAACGCCTCGCTTTGTTTCACGAAAAAAATATTCTGCCAATATATGGGCCCCTAAGCTCACACTAGGTACTATAGTTATAGTGTACGTGTGAGCTAATATAACTAAAAACTGAAATATATTTTATTCAACTCCAGACTAAATTAACTTTTGTTTGATACCGCACAAGCCATGTTTTGACTTAAACTCAAATTTTTGAAATCTACCCCCACCCTTAAAAAAAAACAAAAACTAAAATGTATTTTGTTAAACTCCGGACTCAATTACCTTTCGTTTGATATCACACACGCCATATTTTCACTTAAACTCTAATTTTTAAAATATACCCCCACCCTTTTTTTTTAAATAAATTAAAATGTATTTTGTTTATTTGCAGACTCAATTACCTTTCGTTTGATATCACACACACCATATTTTCACATAAACTCTAATTTTTGGAATCTACCCCCCCCACCCTTTTATTTGATTTGTGTTCGATGGATTTTGTTCATTTTTAAATGGGACCATCTCGACCCAAGACCCAGCCTAGGTACCAAATTTCATTAAAATCGGCCAAGCGGTTTTTGAGTTATGCGCGTTGGTCGTTACAGACAGACATACAGACAGACATACAGACAGACATACAGACAGACATACAGACAAACATACAGACAGACATACAGACAGACATACAGACATACAGACAGACATACAGACAGACATACAGACAGACATACAGACAGACATACAGACAGACAGACAGACATACAGACAGACAGACATACAGACAGACAGACAGACATACAGACAGACATACAGACAGACATACAGAAGACATACAGACAGACATACAGACAGACATACAGACAGACATACAGACAGACATACAGACAGACATACAGACAGACATACAGACAGACATACAGACAGACATACAGACAGACATACAGACAGACATACAGACAGACATACAGACAGACATACAGACAGACATACAGACAGACATACAGACAGACATACAGACAGACATACAGACAGACATACAGACAGACATACAGACAGACATACAGACAGACATACAGACAGACATACAGACAGACATACAGACAGACATACAGACAGACATACAGACAGACATACAGACAGACATACAGACAGACATACAGACAGACATACAGACAGACATACAGACAGACATACAGACAGACATACAGACAGACATACAGACAGACATACAGACAGACATACAGACAGACATACAGACAGACATACAGACAGACATACAGACAGACATACAGACAGACATACAGACAGACATACAGACAGACATACAGACAGACATACAGACAGACATACAGACAGACATACAGACAGACATACAGACAGACATACAGACAGACATACAGACAGACATACAGACAGACATACAGACAGACATACAGACAGACATACAGACAGACATACAGACAGACATACAGACAGACATACAGACAGACATACATACAGACAGACATACAGACAGACATACAGACAGACATACAGACAGACATACAGACAGACATACAGACAGACATACAGACAGACATACAGACAGACATACAGACAGACATACAGACAGACATACAGACAGACATACAGACAGACATACAGACAGACATACAGACAGACATACAGACAGACATACAGACAGACATACAGACAGACATACAGACAGACATACAGACAGACATACAGACAGACATACAGACAGACATACAGACAGACATACAGACAGACATACAGACAGACATACAGACAGACATACAGACAGACATACAGACAGACATACAGACAGACATACAGACAGACATACAGACGGCGCAACAAAAAAGTTTCAAAATCATCTGAAACGCAAAGATATATAAAAATTTTTGAAATCGGAGCAACTTTTTTTTCTCGAAAAAATTAGGATCACCATAGCTCACACTACTATAGTATAGTATGTGTGTGAGCTAACATACTAAAAATCCGCCATATTAAAATGATAAAATTGTCGCTTAGATTAAACAATCATTACCGTTAAAACCACTAAAATAGTGCTAAAAACTTAGAAATTAGTGTTTTCGCTTAAGTTTTAATTTAGCCTTAAGGAACATTTGTGGAGAGAGAAGCTTTCGATTGATGGTTTTTCATTGTCTTGCTATTTGTTATTTTTATATCAACCTAGACACGTTCCCATTTAGGTCCTATGGATTAATACAGCCCCAACTTAACTCTCCTATTTTATTTCTCGAGCTATTTTCGAGTGGTCCTTCAAAAAATGGAAAATTAGAAGGCGAAACCTCACCAATCCTCATATCCAAAGCCATTAGTAAAACATTAAGAGATGATAAATGTGCAACACAGTCAAACGTGAAATTTCGTACCCGTGAAATTTCACGTTTGTTAGTATTATTTGGCTTAAAAATTCCGTTGATTGACGCTCACTGTCTTGATGACGGGTAAAAATGCAAAATGCGTTGATCCGGCCTGAAAAGACAAAGAGCTGTCGTAGGTCACGGACTATAGTTGTTTTCTTTTATTTGCATTCGATCTTTTCATTGATCGATATTGTGTAGCAGTGTTTTTCCCTGCTTTTGGTTTTTTGTTTCTCTCGTATCTCGGTAGATGGTGCCTCTTGCTATAGTTCGCTCACTAATTACATTTAATTAGAGACAAAACCGTCTGATTAACTTCGCAAGATTTGTCACTTGACCAGCAGTGTTCTGAGGAGTCCCATAAGGACGAAACGGTTAACTGTCAACACTTATTAGGTGTCCATTAGATCTTTGACCCCCGTGAGGTTAAGCTTTCAAGCTACCCACGGAAAAATATAAGGGAAACAAAAAACTCCTTTTTGCCCGATTAGCCATGAAACTTGTTTGATTTTTGCAACACAGTGTTATTTGCGTTCTGTAAAATAAAATTGTATAGAGCAAACTCACCTTTGACGGTCCACAACAAGTGTTTTTGACGCAAGTGTCCAATTCATTTGAATTTTTTGGACAGTCTAGCACGCAGTCTTCCTCGACTTGATCCTTGCCAGTATTCGAAGTAGTCGGGATGTCCGTGTAATCAATGAACTCGGGCTGAATTGTCGTCGAGTGGATTCCCTCGTTATGGAAGAATTCTTTTACTTTTTCAGCAATCTTCATGTATTCTGAGAGGTTTCGACACCTTTAAAAAAACTAGGTCAGATACTAAACTAAATTGAAAATCAAACAAGTTTAATGGCTAATCGGGCAAAAAGGATCTACTGGTAGATGGCGCCTCTTGCTATAGTTCGCTCACTAATTACATTTAATTAGAGACAAAACCGTCTGATTAACTTCGCAAGATTTGTCACTTGACCAGCAGTGTTCTGAGGAGTCCCATAAGGACGAAACAGTTAACTGTCAACACTTATTAGGTGTCCATTAGATCTTGGACCCCCGTGAGGTTAAGCTTTCAAGCTACCCACGGAAAAATATAAGGGAAACAAAAAACTCCTTTTTGCCCGATTAGCCATTAAACTTGTTTGATTTTTAAATTCACGGGTACGAAATTTCACGTAAATTGAAAATGATTTTGCGAGGATATAGTTAATAAACCAAAAGAAAAAAGGTTTGGGGCCAAAGCCTAAAATCTCCCGGGTAGTATACGAGCTATCCTCAGCCTCCTTTTAAGGTAATAAAACTAAATATAAAATATTCGAAACTGCGTTAAATCTATCAATAATTAAATAATTATGCGTTGTGCATTATGGCCCAGACACCGGATAAACTTGGACTTTATGTTCAATTCTGCTAAACTAAAATTTATATTTTTTGATAAAATAAGCGCCACATATTCTGTTTAACTCTTAAACAGGTTTCATACAACTACAAGTATACTTTAAAGTGAAATTAAAGAAAGAAAAATAAGAAAAAAGTTTTTCTGCTTCGGCCAGGACTCGAACCCGCGATCTCTTGCTCTCTACACAAACATTCTAAACATTGAACTACCGAAGCCATACATAAATTTTCGGAAAACTTTCATCTATGCAGGCTACGGTGTCTCAATACAAGACCGAGAGACTCTCAGGGTATTAACTCGACCAAGTCATCTAACTGATTTCTATAGTTCTTCCTTCCCACTGTCAAAGGTATGAAAACTCAAAAGTTACACGTAAACTATCACCGTCTGAAAACATCACCTTTTCGTGTGTTAAAATTTCTGATTCATGTTCAATGTTTAGAATGTTTGCGTACAGAGCAAGAGCAGAAAAACTTTTTTCTTATTTTTCTTTCTTTAATTTCACTTGTGTTTATAGTTTTAGGTCCTTGCATTATTTGCAATTTGGTATTTGAGTACAAGTATACTCCTGACACTCGCAAGTTAGGCACACATACCTTTGTGTGAAGTATAAAATTCGTTTTGATTTTTATCGATCCACACACAGTACGTTTTCCATCTTTCTTTTTTGCATATTCTTCAAGCTGTACGGCTTTTTAGTTGCTACGTGATTACGTGGTTTTAATACCACATTAATGGACGAAACTTGTCATAGATGGCGCTTCGGCGTCTCAGACAAGACGATGCCAGTGTGCTTAAACTTTCGAGTGCTCGAGCCAGTCCGCTAGATGGCGCTACACCTTGAAATTTACTCGCATTGCACCGCCGCGATTTCATATATAGGAGTTGGTTTTGGTTAAAATTGATTTACCTGGGTTTGCTGTTCTCTACTGATGACGTGAAACACTCAGAAACGTACGTCTAGAGATGCAACCTTGTGTAAGTAGGAAAACAACCAAAATCAACTCTTCCCTCTCCTTCTGACACTTGCAAGTTAGGCACACATACCTTTGTGTGAAGTATAAAATTCGTTTTGATTTTTATCGATCCACACACAGCACGTTTTCCATCTTTCTTCTTTGCATATGCTTCGGGCAGTAATGCCTTTTAGTTGCTACGTGATTACGTGGTTTTAATACCACATTAATGGACGAAACTTGTCATAGATGGCGCTTCGGCGTCTCAGACAAGACGATGCCAGTGTGCTTAAACTTTCGAGTGCTCGAGCCAGTCCGCTAGATGGCGCTACACCTTGAAATTTACTCGCATTGCACCGCCGCGAGTATTTCATATATAGGAGTTGGTTTTGGTTAAAATTGGCTTACCTGGGTTTGCTGTTCTCTACTGATGACGTGAAACACAAAGAAACGTACGTCTAGAGATGCAACCTTGTGTAAGTAGGAAAACAATCAAAATCAACTCTTCTCTCTCCTTCTGACACTCGCAAGTTAGGCACACATACCTTTGTGTGAAGTATAAAATTCGTTTTGATTTTTATCGATCCATACACAGCACGTTTTCCTTCTTTCTTCTTTGCATATGCTTCAAGCAGTACGGCCTTTTAGTTGCTACGTGATTACGTGGTTTTAATACCACATTAATGGACGAAACTTGTCATAGATGGCGCTTCGGCGTCTCAGACAAGACGATGCCAGTGTGCTTAAACTTTCGAGTGCTCGAGCCAGTCCGCTAGATGGCGCTACACCTTGAAATTTACTCGCATTGCACCGCCGCGAGTATTTCATATATAGGAGTTGGTTTTGGTTAAAATTGGCTTACCTGGGTTTGCTGTTCTCTACTGATGACGTGAAACACAAAGAAACGTACGTCTAGAGATGCAACCTTGTGTAAGTAGGAAAACAACCAAAATCAACTCTTCCCTCTCCTTCTGACACTCGCAAGTTAGGCACACATACCTTTGTGCGAAGTATAAAATTCGTTTTGATTTTTATCGATCCACACACAACACGTTTTCCATCTTTCTTTTTTGCATATGCTTCAAGCAGTACGGCCTTTTAGTTGCTACGTGATTACGTGGTTTTAATACCACATTAATGGACGAAACTTGTCATAGATGGCGCTTCGGCGTCTCAGACAAGACGATGCCAGTGTGCTTAAACTTTCGAGTGCTCGAGCCAGTCCGCTAGATGGCGTTACACCTTGTAATTTACTCGCATTGCACCGCCGCGAGTATTACATATATAGGAGTTGGTTTTGGTTAAAATTGGCTTACTTGGGTTTGCTGTTCTCTACTGATGACGTGAAACACACAGAAACGTACGTCTAGAGATGCAACCTTGTGTAAGTAGGAAAACAACCAAAATCAACTCTTCCCTCTCTTTCTGACACTCGCAAGTTAGGCACACATACCTTTGTGTGAAGTATAAAATTTGTTTTGATTTTTATCGATCCACACACACCACGTTTTCCATCTTTCTTCTTTGCATATGCTTCAAGCAGTACGGCCTTTTAGTTGCTACGTGATTACGTGGTTTTAATACCACATTAATGGACGAAACTTGTCATAGATGGCGCTTCGGCGTCTCAGACAAGACGATGCTAGTGTGCTTAAACTTTCGAGTGCTCGAGCCAGTCCGCTAGATGGCGCTACACCTTGAAATTTACTCGCATTGCACCGCCGCGAGTATTTCATATATAGGAGTTGGTTTTGGTTAAAATTGTCTTACCTGGGTTTGCTGTTCTCTACTGATGACGTGAAACACACAGAAACGTACGTCTAGAGATGCAACCTTGTGTAAGTAGGAAAACAACCAAAATCAACACTTCCCTCTCATTCTGACACTCGCAAGTTAGGCACACATACCTTTTTGTGAAGTATAAAATTCGTTTTGATTTTTATCGATCCACACACAGCACGTTATCCATCTTTCTTCTTTACAAGTATACTTGTTATGTCATGTGATGAATTTAATTATAAAATTTAATTCTAAACTGGGAATAACAATTTACATATTAGGGCGGTCAACAAAATATCTTATCGCTCCCGGACTCTTTTAAATCACCTGTTTTATCTACTGATATTTGATTACCTGATATGAGCAGAGGCAATTATTCTATCGCCAGCCAACTGCCAGACATGAAACTCATGTACTGCAAGGACACCGTCAACTTTTTGAAGTAGCCTCTGCTGAATCGCTTCCACTTGAATGTGTGTAGGCACAGTTTGGAGCAAAATAAGGGCAGAATCCCTTAAAAGAGGCCACACAGACTTAAGAATGAGCAATACCAGCAGAATCGATAGGGCTGGATCAATGTAGTATTTGTATTTCCAATCGGTTAACCAGAAAACCTGTAATAAATTTAAGTTGTCTTAACCCGCAAACGGTCCTTTCAAACATACTAATAAAGCTAATAAAGGGTGTTTTTTAGAGGCGGTGAATTTTAAATTAAAATAAAACAGAAAAATGTTTTCAATTTTTATAAAATTGACTTTATTCAAAAGATAATTTGTTGGCATTAATGTTTAAAGATAGTTTCGGGCATGTGACCGCTGCGGCTGGCGTGACAAGACGCTAGCGCTACCAAGTCCACTTTCAATCCCTGGCTTCGCAAGCGCAGATCTACCAATATTATTTACCTCATGTCTTAGAATAGATGCATACAGGGTGATTTTCACTTGAATGATTCTAACCACATGAAAATAGAACAAGCTGGTTTCAGGGCCGGTAGATCGACTTCAGATCATCTCTTTTGTATAACCCAAGTTATTGAAAAGAAAATGGCATACGGACAATAGCTGCATCTGCTTTACGTCGATTTGCAGAAGGCATATGATAGTATACCACTAAATCTACTTTGGAAAGCGTTGGAAAACACACACATAAGCGTACAACTAATTAAGACCATCAAAGAGTTATACCGCAATAGTAAGGCAAAAGTTAAAATAAAAGCAAAACTAACCAAAGGCTTTCAAGTAAATAAAGGTCTTAAACAAGGTTGCTGTATCTCGCCTACGCTCTTCAAGATATACTTGGAACAAGTCCTTAAAGTATGGAAGAGAAAATGCCAAAACATGGGAATTCCGTTGGACGAAACCACCTTGTATACTTTATGTTTCGCCGATGATCAGATAGTAGTGGCTCAGGATTATGACGACCTCGAATATATGACACGAAAACTAATAGAAGAGTACAATAAGTGGGGACTAGAGGTTAATCTCAATAAGACAGAGTATATGTGTATCGGTGGAATGAAACAGGATCTAATCTTAAATACCGGGCAGCGAATTCAGTCCTGTGATGAGTATAAATACTTAGGTCTAAAAATTACAGCTGACGGAACACTAGGCAAAGCTATAAAAGATCGAAAACGTACGGATAAGGAAGAAAAGCAATAACTTTATTAAATGGAATAATTTGGAACCAAAGTATATGAAAACATAACAAAAAGCTTATATATAACACCATTGTAAAAAGTATTACATACGGCTCAGAAGGATAGAACAGAAAAAATGCTTTCCGCTACGGAGATGGACTATTGGAGAAGAGCAGCAGGGAAATCAAAAAGAGAAAGAGTTACAAATCAAAGAATAAGAGAAATTATGACAGTGGGTGAACGTACTCTAGTGGATGATATAAGAACAAAACAACTGGTGTGGTAGGGACATGTACAAAGAATGAATGATAAAAGACTACCTGAACAAATACTACAATGGAAACCAACTGGCCGAAGAAAACGAGGACGGCCAAGGAGAAGCTGGAGAGAAGGAATAGACAGTGAAATAAGAATAAGAGGCCTAGATGATGAATTATGGGCAAACAAAAACGAGTGGAGATTGGGTATCGGAAGACGTAGAACGTTGTGAAACCGATAAATATAAATATGTTTATTTCAGGTCAAAGTCATAAAAGTGTAACTGCGTATGGCAAGGACTAAACCAAAGAAGATATATCAACACTATACCTTATCCCTGAAATTGTAATAGCACCTTGTTAAGAAGAGCTTGAATGGCCTTTTAACTTAACTGGACTTTTTCTTATTTTAAATGTTTAGTTTTCCAATTCAATATCTGGTTAATTTATTAAAAATATTTATTTTTTTTAAATAATATCAGCCCTTCAGCTACGTGGTGACATCATTAGATCCAATCAGGGGCCCCTTAGAACGTGGAGAAAGTGGCTGCAAACTGGTGAGTGCATTTGTATCTGATTGCCGTTGTGTGGTTCCAACAATTAACCTATGGACCTTATTAATTATTTCGTAATTCATATCAATATATTTATGTTTGCTCGCGCTTCATTTAATTAAAATATTTACAGTCCATTGCAGTTATCGTTTTTCTACCGCGGGCTAACAGTAAAGGCAAAAAAAACTTTTTAACTAGATTTTTCACTCGACCAATTACATGATTTTGACATGGTTTAAATAATTACATTTTAAACTCTATCTAGCCATACTTACCAAAGCCGAAATAATAACAATAACGGATCCTAACGCGTCGCTTAAAACATGCAAAAAAACCCCTCGCATATTCATATGACCAGCAGAATGGGAGTGAGTCAATGGTTTGACTTTGAGGCTCTCAGGCAGCGGGGAGGGGTATGTTTCATCGTTTTCATTATCATCAGTCAAGGCGAGTTGAGTAAGTCGGTTACGGGAATGAGATAAGCTTGGTCCAATAGGTTTGTGAGAGTGACCATGGGAACTTCCATGTTCTAAAACAAAGATCATAGTTATACTTACCGGCTTCTATCTACGTAATTTAAATTCACTAACATTATCTATATGAACAGAACATTGTAAAAAAGTATGACAGGGTGTTAGCTCCCGCTAAATTTCGCGGTTGTTTGTAAATTTTAAAAACCACACAATTGGATGACGGACAGAGTACATTTTTCGCGCATTTCGACATGCGCACCAAGAATCAGTGAGATCCTTTTTCGACCGCCTCGAGAAAGGGCGTGTTAATTTACTTTCTCCAACTATTTCAAATGTCTACACTTGAAAGTGCTCGATTTTGGTGTACTGAAACCTAGAACTAGAAACTTCAGCCCTTCAGCTACGTGGTGACATCATTAGATCCAAACAGGGGCCCCTTGGAAGTGGAGAAATTGGCTGCAAACTGGTGAGTGCTTTGTCTCTGATTTCCGTTGTGTGGTACCCACAATTAACCTATGGACCTTTTAATTATTTCGTAATTTCATATCAATATATTTATGTTTGTTCGCGCTTTCATTAATTAAAATATATACAGTCCATTGCATTTATCGTTTTTCTTACTGCGGGCATAACAACAGGGAAATATACATATTTTAAGGGTGGGAAAAGCTATAACGTTACGGAATACCTTAATTGCCTTTACGAACTGGTTATTAAATTAGTGGTTAAAAATAAATAAAGACAATAAACTAAGAGAATTTTTTTTTTATAAAACGCGATATTGGCACGGTTCTATGTAAAGATAATATATAAATCGAAACACATTAAGATACTCTGCCAATATATGGGCACCTGAGCTGACACTAGGTACAATAGTTATAGAGTACGTGTGAGCTAATACAACTAAAAACTTAAATATATTTTATTCAACTCCAGACTCAATTACTTTTCGTTTGATACCACACAAGCCATGTTATGAATTTTTTAAATCTACCCCCACCCTTTTTTTAAACTAAAATTTATTTCGTTTAACTCCAGACTCAATTGCCTTTCGTTTGATATCACACACGCCATATTTTCACATAAACTCTTATTTTGGAAATCAACCCCCACCCTTTTATTTGGCTTGTGTTTGGTGGATTTTGTTCAATTTTAAATGGGACCATCTCGACCCAAGACCCAACCTAGGTACCAAATTTCATTACAATCGGGCAATCGGTTTTTGATTAGAAGAGAATTGATTGATTGTTTTTACTATATTCTTTTAGAACAATTTTTTTAAAATCTATAGTAATCCTTAATTTTTCAGAGCCGCTTCATTACCTCACACAAATATTAAGTTTAAAACAGAAGCGAATGTGACAATCACAGATGACAAAGTCAAATACATGTCAAATATAACAGTTGGCATGTGGTACATGGCGGGTAATTTGAATTCAAAATAAGGAATGCTAAATCTTGAAGATTTTAACCTTTTAATCATGTTGCTTCCTTACAAAATTTTGGTGGAATATCGGGATGGTGTCTGAGAATATTTCTCTGAAATTTTGCGGAAATCTGTAGTGCTATTTTGAAATTATCATAAAAAAACGTCTAACCTCCCATAAGACCCAATGTAAAATTCAACCCCGGGAGAACAGCTGATTTTTTCAGGGTCGTGGCCTCTATTTTTGTGTTGGCCTTGGGCTGTTTAATAAAGCCCTGCAATTTTTAAGAAAACAATCATTTTTATAGCGAAAACATCGAATGTGCAAAAATGCACATTGTAGCTAGCTTGGATAGCTACCTATCAAAGTCAGGAAGCTAAGCGATATCTGAAAAGAAGCGGACTAAAAAGTATTATAAAAAATGTTTGTTGATGACCTTGATGTTTTTGCTAGGATGCACCGTTCCGCTGCAAAATAACTTTTCTATATTCTCGCGAACATTTTTAGGAACCGCCCCTTTTAAGACAGCCTTTGGTTGTACAGTCAGGGACATTTTAAATTGCCGTTTTATTTTTGTTCTGTCAAAATTAATCAATTAAAGAAATAAAAAAAATAATTTTTAAATTTGTATGTATACAGACAGAGGTAAGGTTCACAAGTTTTTTGTTTTGGTTCAAACTACTTTTCCGAAATTCAAATAGGATTTTTTTTTATTTTCCAGGGTTGCAATTTAAAAAGTCGTCGACTGTACCATCCAACGAAATTTAAAAACGTAAAACCGACATCCTATGAAGGGTTTAAAGTCTTTTATGTAACAAAAAAGAAACCAAATTCGAATAATATTGTAAATACAAAAAAATACGCATTGTATTTTAATCCCTTTTCGAGCGGAAATGGTAAATCTCAAAAACTACTGGATTTAGCAATAAGTGTATAAATACAAAAATTTGTTTGCCTTTAAAAAATGAGTAAATAAGATTTAAAAAACTTCGAAAAGTAGTCGATAAAACACGTGCTTCGAAATAAATTACAACGATTTCAAAACTAAAATATGCTTTCTAGTTGGACACAGACAGATCTGTCAATAAATTTGAAAATTTGTTTAAATCATTCGATGGCAAATGAGATACCACTTTTTATTACAAGCTTTTATTTAACTTCAGATGTTCTGTCTAACTAACTATCAAATCTTGTGAAGCGTTTTTGACACACTTCCCATTATCCGATTTGGATGAAATTTGGTACACACATAGTGGTCCCATGACAATACAATATTAATATCCTCCCACCCCTACCCCCACCCCTTCTATAGAAAAATGTGTTTTTGACACACTTCTCGTTATCCGATTTGGATAAAATTTGGTATACAGATAGTGGTCCGATGATAATACAACAATAAGAAAAAAATATCCTCCCACCCCTACCCCCACCCCCTTCCATAGAAAAATTTGTTTTTGACACACATCCCGTTATCCGATTTGGATGAAATTTGGTATACAGATAGTGGTCCGATGACAATACAATATTAAGAAATAAATATCCTCCCACCCCTACCCCCACCCCCTTTCATAGAAAAATGAGTTTTTGACACACTTCCCATTATCCGATTTGGATGAAATTTGGTATTCACATAGTGGTCCGATGACAATACAACAATAATGAAAAAATATCCTCCCACCCATACCCCCACCCCTTCCATAGAAAATGCATTTTTGACACTCTTCCCATTATCCGATTTGGATGAAATTTGGTATACATATAGTGGTCCGATGACAATACAACATTGAAAAAAAAATCCTACCACTCCTACCCCCACCCCCATCTATAGAAAAATGCGTTTTTGACACACTTCCCATTATCCGATTTGGATGAAATTTGGTATACATATAGTGGTCCGATGACAATACAACAATAATGAAAAAATGTCCTCCCACCCCTACCCTTCACCCCCTTCCATAAAAAATGCGTTTTTGACACACTTCACTTCAAATGACTTTTATAAAATTTGGTATATGCATAAAGGTCCGATGGCAATACAGCCCAAACAAAAAATATATTTCTACCTCTACCCCCACCCTCTCCTTCCCCCAATAGAAAAATGAGTTTCCAAACAACTCACGATCAGCGATTTCATTATAATCTAGAATAAACTCTTCTGTTCTGTTATTGAACAAATATTTTCATTTAATAGAGTAGATAGCTGAGACTAAAAAGTAGAAAATAAATTGGTAAAAAAAATTTTTTAAGTCACAAGCTTTTATAAAATGCACTAAAAATTAAAAAATAATTTTCTAACATTCTAATATTATCATAATAATAAAAAAAAAATTTACCAATTTATTTAGGAAGTTCATACATGATTGTATAATAGGCCTTATGTCAACCTACCGTGAAAGAGGACGAGTCCAATAAGGTTCACCAATAAGCCAATTCCCCCAACAACTACCAAAAGCTGGGGATCGTGTATCGGTTCTATCTCTATAAACCTTTTACAACCCTCCACTGTGATGGAGAAACATAAGGCAACTAAAAATACTGCGTTCACCAAGGCCCCCAACACTTCTGCTCGAGCCCAGCCAAATGTATTTTTTGACCATTTTTTTGGCGACATCTAAAATAATAATAATTCAGTTAATTTAAAAGAACTCACAGTGTGCCTGAACGAAGTATAGTTCCAGAAACTAATTGCACATTTTGAATATGGACTCTTTCCTGACTTCAGAGCGATATTTATATAAATCCTAGCTGATCCTCTTCTCAAAATTTTATAAATTTTTTGCCATTTTTCTAGTTAGTCTAGGCGCTGGCTCCTGTCACGTGTGACCTAATATGTGCGCTCAGTTTGACTACGGGGCATTGTTAAGCACCCATAGGTGTATAAAAAAAGTTTGGTCACGTGGTTGAACTCATGGTCATTTGGCCGCCATCCTTGAAAATGGCCGCCAAATTGATAGATTTTTTTGTTTAAGCGTATCTCCCTACCCAGTAATCCGATTTTAATTTTTAAAGGCTTGTTATACTCCTTTTTTAAACGCAAATAAATTTTGTAATTACACATTTTTTCATAAATCAAGTAGTCTTTGAGATATACCAAGATTATTAGTATTTTTGCTCGCAAAAGAATTAAAATAATAACAATGCTTATTTTACTGTAGCTACAATATTATTGACATTTGTTTTTTTTGTTACATAGAAGGCTTTAAACCTTTCACAGAAGAGGATATTGACTTTATGTTTTTAAAGTTGGATGGATGGTACCCCTAAAGACTGCTTTAAAGAGGGTGGTTTCTAAAACTGTTCACAAGATTATACAAAAAGTGGATTTGCAGTGAAACGATGCATTTTGGCGAAAAACGTTAAGAATAATTTTTTATAGTACTTTTAATTCCGCTTCTTCTGACTATTGTCATATCTTTTACAATTAAAAAAAATATATCGATTTTGGAGCGAAAACATTGAATTTTTACAAAATTGTATATTTTAGCTGGCTTGTACAGCGAACTATCAAAGCTAGTATGCTAAGTGATACATCGGAAGAAGCGAAATTAAAAGTACTATAAAAAACTAATTTTATCGTTTTTCGCTAGGATGCATCGTTTCGCTGCAAATCCACTTTTTCTATAATATTGTGAACAGTTTCAGAAACCACCCTCTTTAAGGCAGTCTTTAGGGGTACCATCCAACGAACTTTAAAAACATATAGTCAATATCCTTTTCTGTGGAAGGTATAAAGCCTTCTATGTAACAAAAAAAAATAAATGTCAATAATATTGTAGCTACAATAAAATGAGCATGGGTATTATTTTAACTCTTTGCGAGCGGAAATACTAATAATCTTGGTATATCTCAAAAACTACGCAATGTATCAAAAAATGTGTTGGTATAGAATTTGTTTGCCTTTTAAAAAGGAGTAAAACAAGCTTTAAAAAATTAAAATAGGACCACTGGGTGGGGAGATACGCTTAAACCAAAATCTTTTAATTTGGAGCCCATTTTTAAAGATGGCGGCCAAACGAACAAGAGTTCGACCACGTGACCAAACTTCTTACACTCCATGTCATTCGAAATTAAGATTTTCGATAAATGTCTTCGATAAATCTACCCCCATTCTTAAAAAAAAAACAAAAACTAAAATGTATTTTGTTAAACTCACACAAAATCACACACGCCATATTTTCAAGTAAACTCTAATTTTTGAAATCTACCCCCACCCTTTTTGAAGAAAAAAAAACTAAAATGTATGAACCTTTCGTTTGATATCACACACGCCATATTTTCACATAAACTCTAATTTTTAAAATCTTCCCCCACCCTTTTATTTGGCTTGTGTTCGGTGGATTTTGTTTATTTTTAAATGGGACCATCTCGACCCAAGACCCAGCCTAGGTACCAAATTTCATTAAAATCGGCCAAGAGGTTTTTGAATTATGCGCGTTGGTCGTTACAGACAGACAGACAGACAGACAGAGAGAGAGACAGACATACAGATATACAGACAGACAGACAGACGGCGCGATAAAAAAGTTTCAAAATCATCTGAAACGCAAAGATATATAACACACTACTATAGTATAGTATATGTGTGAGCTGAAACTATAATAAAATACTCTGCCAATCTATGGGCACCTAAGCTCACACTGGATACTATAGTTATAGTATATCTACGTGAAAGCTAATATAACTAAAAACTGAAGTATATTTTATTGAACTCCAGACTCAATTACCTTTCGTTTGATACCACACAAGCCATGTTTTGACTTAAACTCTAATTTTTCAAATCTACCCCCACCCTTTTTTTAAAAACTAAAATGTGTTTTGTTTAATTCCAGACTCAATTACCTTTTGTTTGATATCACACACGCCATATTTCCACTTAAACACTAATTTTTGAAATTTACCCCCACCCTTTTTTTTCAAATAAACTAAAATGTATTTTGTTTAACTCCACAGTTAATTACCTTTCTTTTGATATCACACACGCTATATTTTTAGATAAACTCTAATTTTTGAAATCTACCCCCACCCTTTTATTTGGCTTGTGTTCGGTGGATTTTGTTCATTTTTAAATGGGACCATCTCGACCCAAAACCCAGCCTGGGTACCAAATTTCATTGAAATCGGGAAAGCCGTTTTTGAGTTATGCGCGTTGGTCGTTACAGACAGACATACAGACACACAGACAGACAGACAGACATACAGACAGACAGACAGACAGACAGACAGACAGACAGACAGACAGACAGACAGACAGATGATTTTGAAACTTTTTTGTTGCGCCGTCTGTCTGTAACGACCAACACGCATAACTCAAAAACGGCTTGCCCGATTTCAATGAAATTTGGTAATTAGGCTGGGTCTTGGATCGAGATGGTCCTACTTAAAAATTAACAAAATCCATCAAACACAACCCAAATAAAAGGGTGGGGGTAAATTTACAAAATTAGTGTTTATGTGAAAATATGGCGTGCGTGAAATCAAACGAAAGATAATTGAGTATGGAGTTAAACAAAATACATTTTAGTTTTTTTTAAAAAAAGGGTGGGGGTAGATTTTAAAAATTAGAGTTTACGTGAAAATATGGCATGTGTGATATGGAACGAAAGGTAATTGAATCCGGAGTTAAACAAAATACATTTTAGTTTTTGTTTTTTTAAGGGTGGGGGTAGATTTCAAAAATTTTAGTTTAATTTAAAACATGGCTTGTGTGGTATCAAACGAAAGGTAATTTAGTCTGGAGTTGGATAAAATATATTTCAGTTTTTAGTTATATTAGCTCACACGTACACTATAACTATAGTACCTAGTGTGAGCTTAGGGGCCTATATATTGGCAGAGTATTTTTTATTTCAATACAGCATCTGATTGGGCTTGAAATCACGTAACTTTTTTCTTATTTAACCAAAATTGTATCTCTTCACGTTTCCGTAGTAGTAGTCTTTTATCTCTGTATAATATGACGAGAAAACCAGGGCTATCAAAATGGACGGGCCACGATCCTCCACTTTGTTGACGTCACATCCGGGGCTGATTTTTTTTTGATGGTTACGTTACGACACAGCTGATTGTCTTTAAAATATTGAAGTTGGAATGACGGTTCATGGATATTTGATTTTTTTTTTAATAAAGCCGTTTTTGAGATTGTTTTTACTTTATTCTGGCAGAACAATTTTTTTTAAATGTATAATAAGCCCTAATTTTTCATAGCCGCTTCATAAGCTCACACAAAAATTAAGTTTAAAGCAGAAGCGAATGTGACAATCACATATGACAAAGTCAAATACATGTCAAATATAACAGTTGGCATGTGGTACATGGCGGATAATTTGAATTCAGAATAAGGAATGCTAAATCTTGAAGATTTTAACCTTTTAATCATGTTGCTTCCTTACAAACCTTTGGTGGAATATCGGGATGGTGTCTGAGAATATTTCACTGAAATTTTGCGGAAATCTGTAGTGCCATTTTGAAAATATCATAAAAAAACGTCTGACCTCCCATAAGACCGAATGTAAAATTCAGCCCCGGGAGAACAGCTGATTTTTTCAGGGTCGTGGCCTCTATTTTTGTGTTGGCCTTGAGAAAACTTACCCGCACTGAAATAAAAGCTATGACTAGAGCTGCTACATCACTAAGCATATGAAAGCTGTCTGCTACTAATGCCATAGAATTCGTGACGTATCCGACAACGATTTCCACAAAAAAGAAAAACGCTGTCAGCCACAACATTGACAATAATCTGCATTTTTTTCCTGAAAATTTTCCCATTTTCGATGACGAGACGAATTTTGAAAATCTGCTAACAAATAAAATAAATTTAAGTACAAAGTTATAAAATTTTGTTTATTTCTATAAAGACTGTTCTCACTAGATATTAGGGTGTTTTCAGCATGCACATTTTTTTCTAAATTATTAGACAGCTTGTCATAGTCATACAGTGCGGACCTAAATAGTAAGTAAGTAAGTAAGTAATAGTAGTTTACCTAACTAGTGCGGAAAGTGCCTCTTTTCCGCACGCGATTGCAGATGGCCAAACGACGCGATAGCGGAGTTTGGCCAGCAATCAAGTGCGGAAAAGACACTTTACGCACGAGTTAGGTACATTATTTTTTCTATAAGCGTGAGGAAAAAACTAAAAATTAATCAGAAAATTATTTATATTCAAAACATTTTAATCAAATCAATTATTTTTATTAACATTAATATTAAAGGTGCAGTTTGTAGCGTGCTGTAAGTTGATAGCAGAGGAAAGTGTTTTCTCAAATGAAGTGGCAGATTTGAAACTTGGGTTTTGGTTCTCCACTGCGTTCTCCAAGTTTTCGGAAACATCTGTTGCAACTGTGGTCATGCATTTGGGGCTGGATTGAGGCACTTTGAAAGGTTGTATGGTAGAAGAAAGTTGCTGACTAGTTGAAGGACCAGGGTGGCTGAACTTCAAAATTTTATTCGAAATATTTTTTTGGAATCCAGTTGAACTGTCAAGGTACCCTTCTGCGACACTTGAAGATTTCCATCCACCGAGTCGTTTGATATTGGTTATTCCTTCGCCTGAATCTGCCAACATTGTTGCGGCAGAACGTCGGAAGCTGTGGCCCGTGTATAATTCTGGATTTGAAAGCTTCAGATAGCATGCGATATCTGATGGCATTTTACCGAATGTATTAATTCCAATGCATTGTACCGTACATGCTCCTTTTTTGTAGTTTACGAAGAACCGTCTATGTGGAGTCTCTGGTTTCCTTAAGTTGACATATTTTCGGATCAATTGGAGAAGTTTTCCATTCTCGGCTTCTTCTGAAATAGCAAAACTTCTAAATGTATGGTTTTTTGAGTCAGGAATTTTTATAATGATCATATTTCCTTTTTCTTCAATGTCATCTAGGCACATTTTTGCTAGTTCTTCACGGCGACATGCGCCCGCCAAACCAAAAATCGTGGCAACTTTCATATGCAAATAAACTAGGTCAGGAGCTTCGCTTAAAAACTTGAAAATTTCTTCTTTTGTGAAGATTTTTGCCTTCTTGGGTCTGAATCCAACGTTTTGTTTTTTCAAGTAGGCCGTAACTTTAAAAAAATTGCTTAAGTCAACGTTTTTTCTGAGTTTTATTACACTTTTGAGCATAGAATACCTCGACCAAAGGGTATTCGGTTTGCACGTTTTGGAAATTTCGGAGAAATATGCCAAAAAAACAGCTTCTTGAAGGGATTTGATGCCTTTAGCGTGGCACCATCTCTCAAACAAACTATATTCCTTCTCATACCTGTGACGAGATTTTGAAGGAAGCAGGTCCAAATTAGCGATTCTAGCGGCTTCTAGAACTGACTGGGGTAGATCTTCGTCCGAAGAATCCATTGAAAATCTGATTTTTTTGTTTGAAAAATTCAAAAGACGCTTGTATCTGCAAAATTGGCTTTGTTTTGACAGTTTGTTTGTACTTTATTGCTATGGTGATTTAAGATGCCAAATCTAAAACCACTAGTGTTCATTGTTGTTTGACAATGACGATATTTATACCGGGGAGGTTAAAAACTTATAATTTGAACCTATTTTACTGAAAACTTTATTTTATCGAAAATATTGAAAATATAGCAGAATTTTAGTCAATTTGAATATTTTTAGGATATTTCGTGTGGTATGAAAGATACAAATGTATTTTGAACGGTCTAAATGTTATAGAACACCTCAAAATCCTAACAAATTTACTTTTCCGCACTAGTGCGGAAAAAATATTTTTCCGCACTAGTGCGGAAAAGTGGCACTTTCCACACTAAAATGCGTGCGGAAAAGTGGACTTTTCCGCACGCTTATAGAAAAAATCTTTATTTAATCCTTATTACCCAAATGGGTGTGGATCCTGTCAAATACATAAAAAAAATCATTAATATATTGCTACAAATAAAATCACTTATTGTAAATCACTATTTTACAGTAGTTTTTTTTTTACCTAAAGTAGGTATTTTGAATAACTTTTAATCGTTATTGAGTCAACATTATAACAAAATAAAATTGCCCTAAAGCTGAACTACTAATTAGCTAAAATTGTTTAAAAAATATAGTACATTTAAAACAAACAGTGAACAAGTAATAATAAAATAATTTTAAAATAAATCCCTTAAACTAGAATCAAAAAACTCATCGACGGAATAATATGCCTTTGTTATTAAATAGTCTTTTAGTTTAATCTTTCAGGTTTTAGGAGCAAAATTTCTAAATTTTAGTGGTAATTTATTCCAAACTCTAAGGATAGAATTTTTACCGTTTTTTTGTACATATGTATAGTATGCTGTTTCACATTTAAGGTCATTCTTATTTCTTGTATTGTATACATGTTTATGTTCCAAATCCATAAAAAGATCATGATTGGAAAGAATAAAACTTACACACTCCAATATATACAAGGAAAATATCGTTAGTATTTTATTTTTAATAAATACTTCCTTACAACTATTAGTATTCGTTAGTCCTCGTTTTTGCAATTT
The DNA here is from genome assembly GCA_963576565.1 of Aspidapion aeneum. Lineage (NCBI taxonomy): Eukaryota > Metazoa > Arthropoda > Insecta > Coleoptera > Brentidae > Aspidapion > Aspidapion aeneum. The sequence continues at coordinate 4,105,995 of OY755039.1, forward strand.
TAAAACTCTAATTGCTTCAACTGAGTTTCCCCAAAAAATAATGCCATCCCTGACCCTGGACTGAATATAGGCATGAAATGCTGACAGGGAAGCTGTTAGACCAATATTATCCCTAACTAGTTTTAGGGCATACCACTATTGACACATACTTTTTGACATAAGATCTTTGTCTATATTTAGTCCTAGAACCAAAACCGAATCAAGATTTATTAACCCAATACCATCAATTTTTATTTGTGTGTTGTTTCTAAAATTAATTATTTGCGTTTTATTTGTATTCAATTGCAAATTATTTTGTTTAAAATAATTACTTAGTGACTTATTGATTGGCTTCCTTGAATACTACATAATTCAGGTGTATCCTCTTGCACAACAACAGTGACATCGTCGCAAAATTGTAAAAGAAAATCTTTGATTATTGAATTTATGTCATTTGTGTATATTATGTACATCAGTGGGCCCAAAATTGATCCCTGAGGTACTCCCTTTTGAATCGGCTTTGGTGAAGATTTAGAAAAATTAAGAAAGTTATGAAAAAATTATCACACAAGTTTTCTTAATTAAATTTTTTAACTTATTTTTAGGTTTTGACATAACCAACTACATAAAGAAGCATATTTAAATAATTTTTTTGCTAGATAAAAAATTTACTTTTTTAGTCGAGATCGAAGAAAAATAAACATACCTCCTAAGAACCTAAACCGATTTTAAAAATGTAAAATGTTTTGTATAGAGAATTATTTTAGTATTTTACCTTTCGAAAAAGGTATTACATGCCCCCCCTTCCAATTTAAAAATTTTGATGTTATTTCAAATTTTTGACATTAGGTTAGTTTGACATCTGTCAATTAGCTTAATTAGCAGAAATCGATAGCTTTTTTTGTTTAAAAGTTAGAAGGGGGGGTCTATTTAGGTCCGCACTGTATATAAACTGGGGTCTTGTCTATAGTTGAAAAGTTTTTTTGCTTTGCTTTTGCTAAACCTTGAATTTCGGTAATTTTTTTAATCAAAATACTCAAGAATCGTGTTTTTTCGAATAAATCTTAACTTTTCAAGGTTGTGTAAGGTCAATTGACCTTAAAATTATTTTTGTTTAAAATCACTGAATACAAATTATATAAAAACAAGTATAATCTTGACTAAATGGGTATAACCTAATTTTTGATTTTTTTTTGTAAATTTCCCCCATCCCTTTTACGGTAAAGCAAAATAAGGGTGCTGCGGGTTAAAAATGTTGTATTTTTCCACAGAATACATGTAAAAATTTTCATGCTTTTACCCTCATTTCCTACGTAGTTGGGGAAATAGGCTTGTACAGCTCGGGCTTTGTATCTATTTTTGAAACTAGAACAAAAATTGGAATGGTCCTCGAATACGCACACCTGATTGGTCGAGGCAGTTAATTCCTGTCCCTATTTCCGATTAAAGTTGTTCTATTGGTCGTTTGTAATAGAAATTAAAACAAACAAAATCCATCAAAAATTATGTCATTAGTATCAAAAGGTAGTGAAATAACATGCATCGACCAATCAGAGGCATTTATTCGAGGGAGATTTCTAATCATATTTGAAACATATTTGCACATTAATGTATAGAGTAATGGATTCGTATGTAAGAGACTCCACCCACTTTATTGAGAAGATCAAAAACATCGTCATGGACGAGAAAGACATCTTAGTTAGCTTTGATGTTGTGTCTGTTCACGAAGGTACCTTTGGCCGAGGCAATGAGGGAAGTGGAACACATTTTTTCGAAGGACATCACCGACCTGTTTAAAATCTGCCTAACGACATCATATTATACCTTCAATGAACGAATTTATGAACAGATCGATGGAGTATCAATGGGTAGCCCTTTATCGCCAGTGATTGCGAACTTTTTCATGGAGAAACTAGAAGAGAAGGCGTTGCATAATGCCCCTCATAAACCCAAAGTCTGGTTTCGATAAGTAGATGACACTTTTGTCGTTTGGCCTTATGGTAGAGACAGCCTTAATGAATTTCTCAACCACATTAACAGCATACACCCCAGTATACAATTTACAATGGAAACAGAGAACAACAGAGAATTAGCATTCCTTGACGTACTAGTAACGAGGAAAGAGGGACGACTAGGACATACCGTATACAGAAAATCTACTCACACAGACCGCTACCTAAACAACACATCTAACCACCACCCGTGCCAACGAAAAGGGGTAATAAGAACATTGGTAGAGAGGGCGAAAAGAATCTGCGAACCAGAACATCTAGACAAAGAATTAAACCATCTTAAAAACGCCCTCGTAGCAAATGGATACACTCAAAGCGACTTAGATAAATGTATACGACCAAAGCCGAGCACTAGAAGTAACAGTAGCGGTGGACTGAGTAGCCGCGAAGTTACTTCAAGAGCCTTTCTGCCCTACATCCCTGGAGTGACGGATAGGATCGGACGTATTCTGAGAAAACACAACATAAAAACGATCTTCAAGCCATCTAAGAAGATCGAGAACCACCTCAGATCTGCGAAGGATATAAGGAACCCACTAAGTTCTTCGGGGGTATACCGCATTCCCTGTACCTGTGTAAGTGTCTACATCGGAACAACCAAACGGTCCGTAAACACAAGAATCAAAGAACACAAAGCCAACTGTCGACTCGGACATACGGAAAAATCCGCAGTTGCAGACCACACACTAAAAAATGAAGACCACCGAATAAAATTCGAAGACACACAAGTTCTCTGCGCCTCCTCTTCATACTATCCAAGACTCTATAGAGAAGCAATCGAAATTCATAAACACCAGCAGAACTTCAACAGATCTGAAGAAACTCTTAAAATTAACAGAACATGGGTACCGGTTCTTAAAAACACTAAACGGCTCGCTTACAATAACAAAACTGAATCAAGGGAATTTGACCAATCACCGACCAGCTCTGATATACGCCCCGCCCACCATAGCGTATATAACCTGCGCCCGCGACAGGCTAACCACCAGTCTTCGAGAAGCCGACAAACAGTCAACATCTCCTGAAGATGCCATCCACTCGAGATGACGAAACGTCGAGAACGAATTTCCAACGACGACGGCCGAACAGCCCGGAAGCACAACCACCATAGAAAGATTTAGTGTATCAATTTTTACCTAAATCACAGAAAAAAACTACACTGGAAGATTAACTTAATCTAAGTATACTTTAAGCACAAATAAAAAATAAGAGCAAAACCAACAATCTGTTTATATTTATTTACTTTGAGATTAGTGTAAAAAAATTGATTGAATTATCTTTCACAAGGTATGATAGCTGGATATACAGGGTAGCGACTTTAAATGGGGAGTTTTCTTACGGGCGTTCTTTCTAAAAAATAAGCAGTATAGTGGTAAGCCCGTTTAAAATTTTAGTCGACGCGACGTGTTTTTCCTTTTTTTCCAAAAAATTAAATATTAACCCGCTAGAGGCACCGCACAGAGGGGCAGATGGGAGATATTTTTACTGAAAACTATTCATTAAGAATCGCTTTACCATAACAAGTTAGCTTCGGATAGTCAAACGTCAAACAAATGAATAAACACCTTGTCAAAGTTAGCGTGTTTTGAAAACTGGCGTTGCGTAGTTGTTTATCAACTTTGCCACAATTTTTAATGTTGATCAAGTTTGGTTAAAATAATTCTAATTATGTCAAATAATCACTATGGTGAGTACATTATTTTCGTATAAAAAAAAATGCGAAATTTTTTGTTGTTTTTCTTTAAACTGCCATTTTTGTAAAATCATTCAAAAAATTATTATTTTCTTTAATCTTAAAAATATACGAGGACAAAAAGTAACTTGTCGCCCGCTGTCGCGTGCCAGTTTTAACATGTAATTTTTTATTGAACCTTCCTTTTTAAAATGATGCCACATTTAGCTGCTAGTTTGTGCTAATAAGGCCGGAATTAATTTTTAGATATTAACATTTTTCTCCAAACTTAGCGAAATATGTGTTTAAATTGTTGTATAGATATTTAAAATATAAAGTACTAAATACATATACATCTACACATACTATTATTATGCACATTATATATTAAGGAATAAAAGTCACACCTTATCCCGAGGCAAAAAGTTTGTAGCCTGAGCGTAGCGAGGTATATAATTGGGCAATAGCTAACAAGACACTAATTACGAATTTAAGGAGATATTTTTTAATCTTTTGGATTTTTCTGCTCTAAAATTAAATTATAATTATAATGATGTAGATTTCAGCTACAGTCGAATCTCTATAACTCGAACTCAAAGGGACAACCAAAACAGTTCGAGTTATGGAGAGTTCGAGTTATAGAAATTCGAATTAAACAGGTTAAAATACATATAAAAAGTGCAGGGACCACTTAAAAGGTTCGAGTTATAGAGAGGTTCGAGTTATAGAGGTTCGAGTTAGAGAGGTTCGACTGTACTTTACTAAAAACATAATGTCTGATAGAGCGTTTTATTTTGAATTTTAAGGATAAAAAGTGAGAGTTTTATCGCGTAAATAAGGATTAAGCAGGGCCCTATTCTTATAATATATACCAAGGGATAAAAGTGACACTTTTGATTTCAAGGTAAACAGTTTTTAGCACGAACGCAGCGAAAGCTACAATTCGTTAAAGGATAAAAATACTCTTTTATAACGAGGTTTATACGTTAATTGTACACTCTCAGACCGATCTTTTTTTTAACTTATTATTTGATTTATTAATATAAATTATTTTTTGTTCTGTTTAGTATAATATACAAACAAAATAGTTTCAATATCAGATTCATTGCATTGAAAGCTTTCAGTGGCGTATATAGGTCTCGGGGTGGTCCCGAGACAGTTTTGGGGGGGGGGCGTGACCCCATAAGGCCGTATTTTATGTTGTTTTATGTTTTTATGTTTGAATTTATGACATATGTAGAAAATATCTAGAAAATTCTTAGCTTCGGGGGGGGGGCTCCCCGGGTCCCCCTTATACACGCCACTGAAAGCTTCTGTCAAGTCGTTCTAAAAATGGCGAAAGTAAGTCAGAAGGAAAGTGTGCAAAATTTTATGTCGGTTCTGTAAAGTTTTTTTTGGGGGGGATTGGCGTTTCCATTTTTCAGGGGGATGATTAGTTATTGGGGAGGGGGCAAACTTGGCCTTTCCGTTTCTGTAGGGTCGACAACATAATATAATATTTTGTAAACATTGCCGTCGTACATAGTATTTTAGGGAATATTTTGAAACTTATTCGACCACTTATACCTCGATTAACAGCTCGAGGTCACTTTTTTTTGATTTTGGATCACTAAGTAATTCATTTTAAACATTCCTGACTACAAAGGAATACATCCATTGCACTGTCGGACATTATCGCATCTTTTTGTGCTTGTGCCCCACTGTGCAGCGTTTCATCAATGAGTATAAGACCCATATAGAGTGGCAACCGGCGAGCTTTGCAACATTGACGGGCAGATGGCGCTGAAATAAATTCGTCTAGTACGCAATATTCAGGGACTACAATAGTCTTTGCAATACCCCAAGTCCTTTTGCTATACTTTTTTATTTTTCTGCTATAAAGAAGACAGAAAATAGCATTGAAAATCATTGTTGGCCCCAGATTGCAGTTGGCAGTTGCCAGCCTGTCTGTCTATCAAAGTTAAAATTGACAATGAAAGGAAACAAAAAATGTCTGACAAGTAATCAAAATATATTGTAAAGTAGATATTTAAAAGTATCAATATATTCTCAAAAAAATGGTCAAGATAATTTGCGACAGAGACAAAATGTTCATACGAAAATTCCACGCTTTTTTCGATCATCAGTCCCAGCTTTGGTTACTGCAGAGCAGAATTTCAAGAAAACAGCAATGACAAAAAATATGAAGACTGAATAACTGATTTTTGCGTAGTTTGTTTTTTTCAGTTAGATTTTCAGTTTTTTTGTTTGTTCACTTTATTTTATTTCATCAATCAATTATGTTTAAAGTTTAATATAATAATTTTAATGATTCTATTAGAACTGAATCCTTTGAGTTGTTCAAGTTCTATTGCATCACTTAAAACTTAGTAATTAGTAATAGCTTCAATATAGCTCTTTAACTCTGTCTTTTGTCCTCAATACAGTTTTTGTTGAAATTCCCAAAGCCTTTGTAGTTAAATCAGTTGGGAACTTTTTTACACTTTTTACAAGATCTATGTGTCCACCATAAAAAGTGTGAGATTTTCGTATGAACATCTTTTTTATAAAAAAATATAATAAAATACTGTTTTATTTTACTTTAAACTAAAAATATATATGCTTCTATACTATTATTATAACAAGTACCAACATTAATATGAGTCGAGCTGAAGTTCGTTTGTGGAAATTACAAATAATATTAATTTAACTTTTATTAAGTCTGTATGCAGAGCAGAATTTCATTAATAATTAAAACTTAAATTTTATTTCATTTTATTAATAATTAAAACTTAAATTTACAAAAATAATATATTTATTGCCTAACCCTCTTTGAATCATAATTTTTACCAAAATAAATTGCGAAGCTTAGATTAACTTAACAGCTCAAAATACATTGTAGATAATATTTTTTTTTCTTCAAATTAAACCATCATTAGTTTATGCTTTGTTCATGGTTTCTAGCTCTACAGCCGGTCGCATTGAAAATCTTCCAGAGTAGAAACTTTGTTGGCAGTGCACTCCAATTGATTGATCAATGTATGCCAGTAAAGCATATACGCTGTACATACATTTTTCACTACATAAAATCATCTTGGGACAGAAACTTTTGTCAAAAAACTATTCCAAATAGGAATTAAATCAGAATTTAAATAAAAAATAAGCGATAATCTTTCAAAGTCAGAAATTTCAAAACCATTGACTGTTTAAACACCGATCCACCACCCTTATTATAAAGAGTGGTGACCGATCACGTTAATTTTAAGGTAACTGATAATAAGTTTTTCTGCACCCATTATCAGTTACCTTAGGAATCTGTGGTTTAAAACTGAATTAAGAATACACGTGCGTTTTGTTACCAGAATTACGGGGTGATTAAGTAAAAGGACCAGCCTTATTGCAAGGACTATAGTACGATTTAGTTGTATGTGCGAGTTCCGAGGTTCATGTCTATCATACAAATGCCATTAAATCATAGTGCTTGTCTATTGCGTGCTAGACGAATTTATTTCAGCGCCATCTGCCCCTCAATATGGCAAAGCTCGTCGGTTACCACTCTATATGAGTCATATACTCATTGGTTTTATTTAAAGTCGCCACCCTGTATCTATCACGCTAATAATTATTAAGAATGGCGATTTTAATAATATTAAGCGTTTGAAGTGTCTTTTTATCTCAGTACATACTAAAATAAACAAAAATTACTAAAATGTTTTTTTAAATCAATGGCCGGGATGTTAGGCAACGAATACAATATAAACATGATTTTTTTTTGTTAGGCTCCAACTAACGATATTTTGGTTTTATCAATCTAGAAAAAAAATAAATTGTTCCTAATTTTTTTTTTTTTTTGGGTTTTTGAAGTTGGGTTGGGAAAAGGGTGCGCCATTTTTGAGGTTAGCCAATGACATCCACTAAGGGTACAAAATTACTTATTGTTTTTAATTACCTACGTATTTAATATAGGTTCTTTATTAAAGACAGAAAATATTAGATAGCTTTGGCATTTAAATTTAAACATAAAATCTTACTTTTTAAGCAAATTTTTAAACTTAATGTTTTTTTCGTTCACGGCCAATTGTTATCTCCACGATCAGCGGAGAATAATCCGCTACACTACTGTGCTAATTTAAAACATATTAAAATACCACTCACCTTTTGTTAATCAAATCCTAGTACTTGCTCACATTCCTTCCAAAAAAGCGTACGGTTGAAATTGGATTTAAGAAATTACAAGTGTTACTTTGTACTGCACATCACTGAAATAAAAAAACAAAACATGAAAAAATTGGTGGGTGTCCAAAAATGCTTTCTATTTTTATTTTATTTTACTTTCTGAACCCATAAATATTAGTTATTTATGGTACTAGTCAGTGGCGTATATAGAAAAAAGTTTCGGGGTGGGCCCGAGGCAGTTTTGGGGGGGGCCCAAGACCCCAGGAGGGCGTATTTTATGCTATTTTATGTTTTTATTCATGAAATATGTCGAAAATATCTAAAAAAATCTTAGCTTCGGGGGGGGGGGGGCCCGGCCCCCCCAGGCCCCCCCATATATACGCCAGTGGTACTAGTTAGAGCCCTGTATGTATGACATATTTTTACGGAAGGGCGAAAAAATATCGAAATACAAAATATCGAAAACACAAAATATGGAAAATACAAAATATCGAAAACATACAAAATATCGAAACTACAAAATATCGAAACCACAAAATATCAAAACTACATTTTATCGAATTACAAAATATCGAAACTACAAAATATCGAAACCACAAAATATCGAAACTACAAAATATCGAAACTACAAAATATCGAATCACAAAATATCGAAAATACAAAATATCGAAAATACAAAATATCGAGAATACAAAATATCGAAAATACAAAATATCGAAAATACAAAATATCGAAAATACAAAATCTCGAATCACAAAATATCGAACAAACAAAATATCGAAATTAACAAATATCGAAAATCAAAAATAGAAAATTTCGAAACCTTAACATAACTCGACCCTGACGTAACCTAACCTAATCTAACTAAACCTAATCTGACCTAACCTCATAAAAATAGAAAGTTTCAAAAATCTAACCTGACAAAACCTAATCAAATCTAGCCGAAACGAACCGAACCGAACTGAACCGAACCAAAGCAAACTGAACCAACAATTATTTTCAAAAAAAAAAACTTTCCTGACTTCTTTTCCGGGATCCTAGAGGGTGTGAATACGAACCGAACCGAACGTAACTACAACACTGCTAATTAGGTTTGGTTGAGTATGGTTAGGTTTGGATAGGTTCGGTTCGGTTCGATTTGGTTCGTTTCGGTTCGCTTCGGTTCAAATTCACACCTTCTAGGATCCCGGGAAAGAACTCAGGAAAAAATTTTTTTTGAAAAAAATTGTTGGTTTAGTTTGCTTTGGTTCGGATTGATTCGGTTCGGTTCGGTTAGATTTCATTAGGTTAGGTTTTTGAAACTATCTATTTTCGTGTGGTTATATCAGATTAGGTTACGTTAGATTAAGTCAGGCTCAGGTTAGGTGAAGGTTCCGAAATTTTCTGTTTTTGATTTTCGATATTTTGTTGTTCCGATATATTGTATTTTCGATATTTTGTTATTCGATATTTTGTGTTTTCGATATTTTGTTGTTTCGATATTTTGTTGTTTCGATATTTTGTATTTTCGATATTTTGTATTTTCGATATTTTGTGTTTTCGATATTTTGTGTTTTCGATATTTTGTATTTTCGATATTTTGTTGTTTCGATATTTTGTTGTTTCGATATTTTGTATTTTCGATATTTTGTAGTTTCGATATTTTGTAGTTTCAATATTTTGTAGTTTCGATATTTTGTAGTTTCGATATTTTGTAGTTTCGATATTTTAATTCGATATTTTGTTTTTCGATATTTTGTGTTTCGATATTTTTTCGCCCTTCCATTTTTACATATATATTTATTTAAAATATGTCATACATACAGGGTCTCTAGTACTATTGTGTTGTGTTGAAAATAAGTTAAATTTATACGGCGAAGCCGTCAGGTCGAATGGTATAATTAGTCCATTTAAAATCAAGGTAAAAGGTCCTGAAATTGCGAAACGGATGAGACCACTTGTCCCCTACGTATTTTGGGCCGCTGATCACGAAAATGAGGGTTAAAGCTACCGCCAGTGGTTGGAACACCCTTAAAAATGCAAAAAACACCCCTAAATAGGGGTGTTTTTCGAATATTTTCGTTATTTTGCAAATTTAGTCATCCTATATGTTTTTGGGGACGGTGATTACGAAAATGAGGGTGAAAACTTGCATTACAGGGTGGAACTACCCCTAAAATTGGGGAAAAAACACCCCGAAATACCAATTTGATTGATTTTGCCAATATAATTATCAAATACCAATTTGATAATTATATTGGCAAATCGCCCATTTTGCGATTAGAAATTTTAACACACGAAAAGGTGATCTCATGCTTTCAGACGTTGATTCTTTACGTCTCATTTGAGTTATCATACCTTTGACAGTGGGAAAGAAGAATTTAGAGAATTTGGTATTTGATAATTATATTGGCAAATCGCCCATTTTGCGATTAGAAATTTTAACACACGAAAAGGTGATCTCATGCTTTCAGACGTTGATTATTTACGTCTAATTTGAGTTATCATACCTTTGACAGTGGGAAAGAAGAATTTAGAGATCAGTTGGATGACTTGGTCAAGTTAATACCTGAGTGTCTCTCGTTCTTGTATCGAGACACCGCAGCCCGCATAGGTAGAAGTTTTCCGAAAATTTATGTGTGGCTTCGGTGGTTCAGTGGTAGAATGTTTGCCTAGATAGCAAGAGATCCCGGGTTCGATCCCCAGCCGAACCAAAAAACTTTTTTTCTTATTTTTCTTTCTTTAATTTCACTTGTTGTTTATAGTTTTGGGTCCTTGCATTATTTGCAATTTGGTATTTGATAAAATAATTTTGTTGAATATTTATTTATTTATTTATTTATTTATTTATTTCAACAGTATCTACAGCAAAAAGCCAATTACAGATACTTTCTTACATTAAAAAAAGATTTTATACAATACGTCACTTACATTACACATGATAAAAAACAAATCAAATTACATAATTACTTATTAATTAACTGCTGCGCACTTTTAGATCTATAATTTTTTTAAATTTCTTATAGCTAACATTGTCAATATCAACATCTGATGCATACTTGTTAAATAAGTTGCATAAATTGTAGATAGAAGAGCTTTTAAATAGATTTGTTCGTGGATAAGCTAAATAAAACATATTTTTCGACCTTGAATTGATTCGATTGATGGCAAAAGGAAGTTGTTCAACTATATTAGGACAGTCAACATCCCCTTTGAGAATTCTATACATTGTTGTTAGAAAAATTTTAGTTCTTCTTTGGTTTAGTGATAATCTGTCAAATATTTTTAATAAGATCTTGTTGTCACAACCTCTTTGTGGATAAATCCCAAACTTTCTAAAGTACATGGCTTTTAAAAATTTTTGTTGAACTCCCTCAATCATACCAATCCAAATGTCATATTGGGAGGACCAGATAACACTTCCATATTCCAATAACGGCAATCCCAGACTGTCAAATAAGTATATGCTTACGTCAATGTTAAAACTTTTAGTATTTCTACAAATAAACCCAGCAACCTTCTGGGCACTCCTAATTTTATTATTATATCCTAAATAATATGTGATGAGAATGAAAGATTAGCATCGAATGTTACACCTAGGTCTTTTTGTTCAGATACACGCTCTAGGCTCTCATTATTTATTGAATAATCAAATTCATATATGAAATATGAATATATGAAAGTTACCAATTAAATATACCTATACCTTACTATAGTCTAAATTATACGCATTTGTAATGACGTCACCAGGTGAGTAAAAAACGTATGGCGTTTGTCAATCAATGTTTTTTGATTGACAGTGACGGATATTTCACATAACCAATTACCTACCTATTTAAATCATAGACACTACTTTTTTTTAAAAGTTTATTGTCACCACTGTTTATAATATACTAAACAAAGATAAACAAAAATGACGTCATTACAAATGGGTATAATTTGAACTATATTACCTTGCACCTATAAAAATGTACTAAAAATTGAAAAGTGTATTTTCTTTAAATACACAGTTCATAATTTAACAAAAACAATTTCAAATGTTACTTACAAAATAGACCCACAAAGATCAAGCCACTAAAAATCTTACCAATAAAACGTTTTACTGTTCAGTTTTGTTGCAATAAACGAATAATCATTTTATTTTGATGTTTTCGCTTAAAAGAATCTATTTACAACTATGTATTATACTAATATCAAATGGCTTTGCCCACAGCGATTATTACGGAGGTACAACAATAATATCTTTGGCTTGTTATTTTTAGGAAAACCACAACAATACCAGAAATTTGAAGAAATATTATAATTTATTATAATTAGATTATTTTCATTTAATCAAGCGGATGATAACTTGATGTCTCTCACGTTTAACAAAAACCTTAATTTAAAATGTTGCTTGGTTCTCTTATAAAAATAAAACATATAGTCCGGCTTGAAATAGGCCTATTTGTGATACAATATTGTTAGTTCAGGCAAGATTCGGGAAAATCCACTTTCTAGAAGCATTTTATATTACTTTTTGGCAAATGGGCAATTCCCCCTATTTTGACCCCGCTGAATCCGAATATCCCTGTTGCCAACTCGAAATATTGACAGGGGCTGAGATATTCAAGATGGCGGCCAAAATGGCGGCGGAATTTTAAATTGCCGCTGGAAAGCCCAAGTTGTCACAGGTGTACATTCAAAATATATATTTGTATAATTAAAAAATAATAACATATTATTTTTTTTTAATGGCTGCAAAAACCTCCAAAACCCCCCCAGACCCCCCAAAATCTAAAAGTTTGAGGTTTTTTCAAATTTTCTTAAAAACTAAGCTTCTAAGAGAAAAATGTATAATATACTTTATTGTAGACAATAAAATTCCCTTTTCAACATGGTATAACTTAATAAAGTTAGACTAATAACAAGCACTCTAGCGGCGTCCGTTAATTGAAGTAATTAAAAAAAGTTGAAAAAATACCTATGTTTTTTCCAAGATTTATTAAATTTTTTTAAAAACTAATATCTACAGAAAACCATGTATTACATTTTGATATACTCAATAAAATTTCCTTCAAAATGACGTATAACATGATTAAATTGGTTTTATAAATAAAACTTCAGGGGCATCCGTAAATTAAATTAATTTTGAAAAAACAGAAAATAAACTATTTTTGTTACAGGTTTTATCTAATTTTCTCAAAAACTAAGCTTAACATGAAAAAACTTGTTCTACACTTTTTGGTAGACAGGGAAATTCCCTTTTTAAAAATGTGAAACTAGGTGGGGTTTGATTTATAGAAAACTCTCCAGCGACGTCCGTCAATGGGGGTGATTTCAACAAATCATTAAAAAAAACATGTTTTTCATACGTTTTATTCAATTTTCTTAAAAACCAAGCTCTTTATCAAAAAATGTGTTTTATACTTCGTCATAGCCAATAAAATTTCCTTTCAAACGATGTATAACAAAGTGGAAGTTATTTTATATTTACCGCTCCAGTGGTGTTCTTAATTTAAAGAAATTATTTAAGATCAATCCAAACTAATCAATTTTGTGTCTTATTAGCTTTTCGGTGGATAATAAAGAGCGGCGGATAAAAGGTCGAAAGTACAAAAGGCCGAAAAAATATGGTCAAAAGTACAAAAGGTCGAAAACAAAAGGTCGAAAGTATAAAAGGTCGAAAGTACAAAAGATCAAAAAACAAAAGGTCGAAAGTTCAAAAGGTCGAAAGTATGAGTACCTAATTATGATTATGCCCCCCCCTCCCCCAAACCGTTGCATAAGATTCACCACTTTATTTTTAGTTTCATATGCTTAAAAAAATAACCAAAAACACCTGTGTCAAAGTTACTACTGTTACTTTCTGCACAAAAATATTGCTTAGGGGGGGCCATGGCCGCTATGCCCCCTCCCCTTATAACCACCGGTGTTTTTTTGCTTCAAAGAACTTATTTAGATAAATCAAAATATCTAATCTAATCAAAAAACAGTTTATTTTAATTTGGAAACATTTTATTTTAGTAGGTATAAATTACGAACCTTTTTGAAGTATTTATCATAACATTAACCTCACTTTGGAATATATCATTTAAAAAGAAATTGTCTTATCCTCAATAAAGAATAAAGGCACATTTTTTTCTGAAAATCTTAGTTAGAAAAGATATTTAAATATACAAGAGAAACTGATTATTTCAGTTATTTTTGAAAATAAGTTTATATTAGTACGCCCCTGAAGCCTTAAATGTGGCAACAACCCCACATTTTAATAAAGTTTTTAAAAGAAAATGTTATGTTCTACAATACAGTATACTACATATTTTTTCCTAAAAAGTGTAGTTTTTGAGAAAATTTTGAAAAACCTATAATAAACATGTTTTTTCTAAATAATCCCAATTTACGTACGCCACTGAAGAGCTACTTGCTTTTCCTAACCTTATTGACCAATACATCATTGGAACGGGAATTTTATTCTCCACGAAAAACTGTTCTTTGCAATTTTTGATAAAAAGGTTAGTTTTCGAGAAAATTGCATAAAACTGAAAAAAAAACAGGTTTTTGGGGGTTAGGGGGGGATTTTCTCCGTCCCTGTCGATTTTTTGAGTTGGCAACAGAGATATTCGGATTCAGCGGGGTCAAATTAGGGGGAAATGGTCTGTTGCCAAAAAGTAATATGATTTGCTTCTAGACCGAAAACGGAAAGCCTTTTAAAATAATATGCTCTGACTATGTGTGATACGTCAAAATTTTCAGAAAAACTTGTAGAATACGAATTTCTATGGTGGAGATCTGGCAAATGGTGCAGAACCACTCTGCGCCTCCTCCAAGAAGGGGCGGATGGCGTTTTTTCTTTGGTTTGACTTTGGTTTTTTTAATACATTATTTTTCGAACATATTTTAACCATCTACCCCCCCGTAGGAGGGTCAGCAACCCCCAAATTAGGTCTAAAAACGTGAATTCTTTTTTTTTTTTGATTTCTGTAAAAAACACCCTTGAGAAATAAATGCCAATAAAATTAAGTAAACGCGTTCAAAAGTACAGGAAAAGACCTTTAATTTGATGTCTCGATCGTTCCAAAAATAACACACAGGGTGTCGAATTAGGGGTAGTTTCTTCAAAGTAAAGTGATTTTTTTAATGAGGTACTCAAAAACCATAAGTTTTTTAAAAAAATCTTGTTGAGACCAATCTTGTAGAGATTGACTGCCTACAAAACAACATAACAAACAAAATATAACTTAGCTTCCTAGTCGAAATTGGTAGCTGTCCACAGCAACGTAGCGTGCCCGAAAGGGGGGGGGGGGCGACAGCTAAACAGGGCGCCTCTGAAAACTGACAAAAAGCTTGCGACAAAAAAAAAACGGTCATCATGTGTGAGGGGGCGGCCGACAGGTCAAAAGGGCGCCTCTCACAAATCTTGCAACCAAAAAACAAAAAAAAAGGTCTTCAAGTCGTTAGTTTCCTTTGGCGCCCACTCAATTGGCCGTTGCCGGCCCGACTTAATCAAGCTGAGGGCGCTTCGGCCACCAATGGGGCGCCACTAACCTCGGGGCGGGGAGGGGGGGCGACGAACCCCCCGCGCCCACCCCCCACGCTACGCCGCTGGCTGTCCAGGACAGCTTCAATTTGTGACCTTTACGGCACTTTTCATCTCGGTTTTTACATTTTATCTCTGCCATGTTACTTTTAATCCCGATTTTTTGTTTATTTGTCACTTTTCATCCCGGAAATAAAAAGTGGGACCTTTATTCCTAAAAATCATGATAAAAAGTGAACTTTATATGTCAAAAGTGCGAAAATGTTTATCGAGAAATAATTTCTTTTTTTTGACAAGGTTTAAACTCATTTTTTTTGCACTTTTGGCCCTTTCGTTTCAGTTTTTTGTGGTTTTAGGTCTTTTTTAAGGTTTTTGATATTTATCCCTTATCTGTCACTCACTTTTCATCCCTGGTCTGTCACTTTTGATCCCTGATTTTTATCTCTGTAATTTCTTATTAGTGATTTTTTACTTTTTGGCCTATTTTTATCATATTAGCAGGCATTGGCGTAGCTAGCCTTGCTTTTCAGGGGGGGCCGTGGCCCCGGTCTATCTAGAACAAAAAGCAAACATAGGTTTTAAAGAGTCGTGCAAAGTGTGCAATGAATAAAAAAAATACGCGCATTAAATGTTCTAATATTTTAATATAACAAATTTAATAATACATTTACCAACTTATTTATATGTATACACATATATGTAATTCAGCAATTCTACAAAGAAAGTTTTCTACGTCGCTGACTGAAAGCGTCTACCACACTGTCTAAGTCGACCTCAACATCTTTTTCGATGAATAACAATGACAAACCTGAGTGTCTCTCTTGAGTCATAGTTGTTCTAAGCCAATTAAAAACTCTCCTCATGGCAGAGTAAGACCTCTCGCAAGTTGCACTTGAAATTGGAAGAATAATCGCAACTTTAAAAAGTTGGTAGAGGTTTGGATAGGTGTTTTCTGCTATATGTTGTTTGATAGAATCATGACCAACAGTTTGATTTAACCGAAAAATACAATTCTTTAAAACGGTCATTTCTGCTCTTAGAGCAGAAGTATTAATATTAAAAATTTCCCGGTATTGCTCGACGAATTTATTCCGTTTAACGACGTGGGAAAACTTAATATGAAAATGGTTATGAAATTGTCACCAAAATCGGAAAATTTCCATAAGACACTAAACGCTAACCTCAAAAAAACTAAAAAGATTATTATATTTATTTTAGAAAAACAGTTTAAAAAGGTCTTTTATAACCTTACGACATCTACAACCCGATTTCGGAAACAGAGGGGCAAAGGTCGCTGTCTTTATTAAATGCGAAATTCAACTTACACTTCTATAATATTTTACAAGATGTCGCCAATATGTATGAAATATTCAATATGCATAATTATGTTTAAATTTAAAAAATATTTTCGGGAAATTGAATAAGTGCAGAAAAGTTACCGATAATTTAAAGAGAAAAAGCCTAATTCCGCAAGACAAGGGCTTTTTCCTGAAATGTAAACATTATCTGAATGATTTTAAATTTTAATGCACCTATTTTATTTGAATATTTCCCGAATAATAATAGAAAAGTATGTATGTTCAGCGTCATGATCTTTTACTAGTAGTCGGTAGGGGAGGCCTAAAATATCTTAGGCCCCCCTGCCCCCCCCCCCTAGCTACGCCTTGTGGTTTTTTGGTCTAATAATTGAAGATAAATAAGTATATATCCATATCCCTAAAAGTGGTACAATTTTGACAATAATTATAATAATAAAGGTACTTTTGTGCGTCGCAGGCAAAAATGTTGCATTATTCATAGTAAAAATCTTACTTTTTATCAATTTTCTATCCCCCTGGGTCCACCACTGATTGCCACAACCCCTCATTATCCAGTATGGGCAAATTTATTTATAATTTATATGTGTTTGTGGTATTTTTTTTAGACCTTCATTTGCGAATAGAAAAACTCGAATTGTCGCTGCTAAGAATAAAAAAATTCAAATGAGAACTCCTTGTCTCGTCTGACCAGTGGCCTTTCAAGATAATACGTAATTCAATGCAAAGTGTGATGTGCTTTGTTTCGAAATTACCAATAGTCTGCATATTAAGTATATTCTACAGGGTTCTCAAACCTAAATCTTGCATGGGAAAAGCCGTGTGTTCAGGGGCGTGCCTAACTTTTTAGTTGGCTGATGCAAAGGTAAAAACTGCTGCTCCTCATCCAAAAACAAACATCTCGTGCAGTCGTTTTTTCTGCACCCTAGAAACTATAATTCGTTTTGTGCACTTTAAGCTTCAAAAGTGTACTTTGAATCCCTTTTTTAACATTGAAGTAAGTATTCCTATAATACCATTATATTATAGTCAGAGCATATTATTTTAAAAGGCTTTCCGTTTTCGGTCTAGAAGCAAATCATATTACTTTTTGGCAACACACCATTTCTCCCTAATTTGACCCCGCTGAATCCGAATATCTCTGTTGCCAACTCGAAAAATCGACAGGGATGGAGAAAATCCCCCCCAAACCCCCAAAAACCTGTTTTTTTTCAGTTTTATGCAATTTTCTCGAAAACTAACCTTTTTATCAAAAACTACCAAGAACAGTTTTTTGTGGAGAATAAAATTCACTTTCCAACGATGTATTGGTCAATAAGGTTAGGCAAAGCAAGTAGCTCTTCAGTGGCGTACGTAACTTGGGATTATTTAGAAAAAACATGTTTATTACAGGTTTTTCAAAATTTTCTCAAAAAACTACACTTTTTAGGAAAAAATATGTAGTATACTTTATTGTAGAACATAACATTTTCTTTTAAAAACTTTATTAAAATGTCGGGTTGTTGCCATATTTAAGGCTTCAGGAGCGTACTAATATAAACTTATTTTCAAAAATAACTGAAATAATCAGTTTCACTTGCATATTTAAATATCTTTTCTAATTAAGATTTTCAGAAAAAAATGTGCCTTTATTCTTTATTGAGGATAAGACAATTTCTTTTTAAATGATATATTACAAAGTGAGGTTAATGTTATGATAAATACTTCAAAAAGGTTCGTAATTTATACCTACTATAATAAAATGTTTCCAAATTAAAATAAACTGTTTTTTGATTAGATTAGATATTTTGATTTATCTAAATAAGTTCTTTAAAGCAAAAAAACACCGGTGGTTATAAGGGGAGGGGGCATAGGGGCCATGGCGCCCCTAAGCAATATTTTTGTGCAGAAAGTAACAGTAGTAACTTTGACACAGGTGTTTTTGGTTATTTTTTTAAGCATATGGAACTAAAAATAAAGTGGTGAATCTTATGCAACGGTTTGGGGGGGAGGGGGGGCATAATCATAATTAGGTACTCATACTTTCGACCTTTTGTATTTTCGACCTTTTGTACTTTCGACCTTATTTTTTCGACCTTTTGTACTTTCGACCTTTTATCCGCCGCTCTTTATTATCCACCGAAAAGCTAATAAGACACAAAATTGATTAGTTTGGATTGATCTTAAATAATTTCTTTAAATTAAGAACACCACTGGAGCGGTAAATATAAAATAACTTCCACTTTGTTATACATCGTTTGAAAAGAAATTTTATTGGCTATGACGAAGTATAGAACACACTTTTTGATAAAGAGCTTGGTTTTTAAGAAAATTGAATAAAACGTATGAAAAACATGTTTTTTTTAATGATTTGTTAAATCACCCCCATTGACGGACGTCGCTGGAGAGTTTGCTATAAGTCAAACCCCACCGAGTTTCACATTTTTAAAAAGGGAATTTCCCTGTCTACAAAAAATTGTAGAACAAGTTTTTTCATGTTAAGCTTAGTTTTTGAGAAAATTAGATAAAACCTAATAATGATTGCGATTCGGTTGTGTCCCGAACGCTGCCGTAACCGTGTCAATGAAGCCCTATTCTACATTGACACGGTTTGGTTACGTTGGCGATCAATTGACAACGGTTAGGTTTCACTCTCTAGGATCCCGGGAAAGAGTTCAGGAGGGTATGTTTTAAAAAAATATATGTATGTTAGAAATTTACGAATTCTTTCTTAAGAAAGATTGTGGTTCTGAAATCCAGACTGATTTTTAACGAACATTTTTGCGATCACGGGTGTTAGTTACCCAAGCGATTTACCATATCGTCTGCTATTTATTTATTAAACTCTGCTATTTATTTATTAAACTTAAATACTTTGGATTTCAATCTGAATCAATGAATTAATAAGTTGCTACTTAGCTCCTCGCTTTCAAAGAATCATCTATGATGCAAAATTTTCAAACATTCTTCCTATTGCTCAAGGTGTTCCTCAAGGTTCCATATTAGGCTCCATCTTTTTTCAATTTACATCTCTGATTTCTTCACCTATGTACGAGATTCTAAACTACATCATTATTGCGACGACACACAAGTTTATTTAGTTTTTCCATTTGAATCTGCATTTCCTCTACTCGAAAATAAAATAAATCATGATCTTCATATGCTTTCTGAAATCTCTAATGCTCATAATCTTAAAATAAATCCTAATAAGTCCCAGGTAATTTTCTTTGGAAATTCACAAAAAAGAGAAATTGCATCTCAAAATATCTCTGTCCGCATTTCTGGTATTGACATTCCTGTTTCCACAGAAGTAAAAAATCTAGGTCTTTGGATTGATTCAGACCTACGCTTTACAAAGCATGTAAATATTCTATATCAACAGTCATATAACATTCTAAGGCAACTATATCCACACAGAGATATAATGAATCCTGACCTGAAACTTGCATTGTGTGAATCCTTAATAATATCTCGTATTTCTTACTGTGATACAGTTTATGGCCCTGTCTGTCTAAACTTGATGAAAATCGACTACAACGAATTCAAAATTCTTGCTTTAGATTTGCTTTTGGAATAAGAAAATTTGATCGGATTACTTATAAGATTCGTGAGCACCATAAAATTCTGCTAGGAAATGAACCTAGTTATTTGCGCAAAAAACTTAATTTTCTAGGAAATAGACATCACAGAACTAGAAATACTAGGACACTGATCATCCCACAACATAGAACAAAAACTTTCCAACGATCTTTTTCATATTTTGCTGCTAAAATTTACAATAAGGTACCTTCTGAATTTCAGTGCTACAGTATATTAAATTTTAAAAAACGTTTAAAAGAATTCAAGATTTTACAATTATGTTCAGTTTAAAGATCTTGCTCCCTAAATAATGAACTCCAATTTCCTTTTTATTTTTAATCTTTACTTTTTTTAAATTTCTTTTTGTCATGTTATGTGATTCTTAGTAAATGATTGGGCAGTTGGTTGGTATATCAATTTTAAGATATGTATAGTTGTTATTTTTTTTTTATCTTGTTTGAAAATAGTTATAGGTATGGTAAATCGCATAGCGACTAAAGTGAATTTTTTTAGTATATTTTCTTGGGTTAGGTTGAAAAACGCTCTAGGAGCGACATCTCGCCATTTTATCAAGCCATTTTTTTTTGTATTTTGCTTAAGAATAAGCTCTTATTTTTGTAAAGCTTGCTAAATAAAGACGTTATTTATTTATTTATTTATTTATCAGAGATGTTCGGGCGAAAGCCGACTGGCGATCCTGGGTGTTGTATACAAATATGCTACCGGCATCGGCAGCTTGAGAGAGATACTAACAAAGAAAAATTAGAGATAACGAAACGGTTTCTGAATAGACGGATTTTGAATCAGTAGCTCGGTTGGTAAGATTATCAGTCTAGTAAGCAGAAGGTCGCTGGTTCAAATCCAGCCTGAGGTAAAATCTTTTGTTATATTATTTTTCTTATTTATTTCTTGTTCTTATGCCACTTGACTCAGATTATAAAAAAAATTCCGTCACTAGTTTGTTTAATGTTAATTATGACACTTAATTTCTTTAAACATTTTAAACAACACCGTTTTTTTTTCAATGCAAAAAACAACCATCAAAATCGGTTAGGCACTTTTTAAGATATAGCGATTGAACCAAAAAATCATTTTTAGCCTGAATATGTTTAGTTAAAATAAAAAATATGTATTTAGTTATATTTCGCATAATATTTTACCGATTCTTAGGAGTTATAAAGTAATTTTTATGAAATAAACTGCGATTTCTAGTGTTGTAGTACAGAAAATTGTCCGGCACTTCATGAATGTTGTCTAGGTTTAAATCATAGGTTCCTTGTTTTAGTTTTCCAGTGCACTATTTTTTTCTTATAAATAAGATTACAGATAAGATAAGCACTTACAGATAAAAATACCCACTTAGTCACAACATCAGAGGAAAAAGCTAATATGCTGGCCAAAATCTTTTCCTCCAACTCAAACCTAACAGTGCCAAATGGAAAAACTCCACCGTTCATTGAAAGGGTTTCCCACAGTATGCTAGAGGTACCCTTTTGTCACAGAGAAATACGAAAATCCCTTAAAAAGTTGGATACAAACAAAGCAATGGGTCCAGATGGCATTCCCGCGATAGTACTCAAAAATTGTGCTAGCGAACTCACTCCAACTTTCGCAAAATTATTCAATTTATCTTATAGGCAAGGAGTATATCCATCATCATGGAAGTCTGCCGCAGTACAACCCATTCCAAAGAAAGGAAAAAAGACAGATCCGTTAAACAATAGACCAATTGCTCTACTTCCGGTGATATCAAAAGTAATGGAAAGAGTTGTGAACAATCACCTAACCAAGTACTTGGAAAAGTACAAAATTATCAACGACAGGCAATACGGATTTCGAAAATATAGGTCAACTGGCGATTTACTTACATACGTCACTCACTTATGGCAAAAAGCGATTGAGTTGCGAGGTGAAACAAGAACAATTGCCTTAGATATATCTAAAGCATTCGATAAAGTCTGGCATGAAAATCTGCTCAACAAGCTCAAAGCAACGGGATTGTTGCCGAGACTTTGCACTTGGTTTGAAAGTTACCTTAAGGATAGATCCATTTATGTTGCACTGGATGGCCGGAACTCCAACTCTTACCAAATAAATGCTGGTGTGCCACAGGGAGCAATCCTTTCGCCAACACTTTTTCTGATTTACATAAATGACCTCATAGATAAAACAGTAAATCCACTTTATTGCTTTGCAGATGATGGCAATGTAGTCTCCTCAGTCATACCACCCACATGTCTCTCCGCACGTGAATTCCATTACCTTAGACTAACTGAAATATCACAGATAAATAATGACTTGGAGATAATAGAGGACTGGGGCAACAAAAATCTTGTACAGTTCAACGCGCAGAAAACCCAAGCAGCCCTGTTTTCAAAAAAGACCAGCACCAGTGAGCCAAACATCATGCTATCTGGAAGTGCTGTCGCATTGCAGAGCCAGTTGAACATCTTAGGAGTCACTGCAGAGACCAACATGTCTTGGCACAGTCACGTGGCAGATATAGCTAAAAGGGCATCCCAAAAGCTTGGGGTGCTATTTCGTACAAGACATCTGTATACACCAAGCCAACTGCTGACACTCTACAAAGCCCAGATTCGACCAACTATGGAGTACTGCTCACATATATGGAGTGCGGCACCCAAACATACCTTAATGCTTTTGAACACCGTGCAAAAACGAGCTATCAAGCTGATCAATGACCCCGCACTTACCCGTAGCTTAGATAGTTTCGAACATCGAAGAACTGTGGGCGATCTATCTCTCTTCTACAGGTATTATCACGGAAAATGCTCTGAAGAGTTGGCACGTATGATCCCCCCGGGAGTAGGACCTACTAGGCGAACACGTCAAACAGACGGTAACCATCAATTTATTGTCAAAATAGAGGCACCAAGAACCTCATTATATCAGAATTCATATCTCTGGAGAACAGCATCGCTGTGGAATAAACTCCCTGCGACAGTTTTCCCTGCAGGTTACAACCTGAACCGTTTCAAAACCAACACACACCAACATTTCCGCGCACTTGCCGCTTCTCGAGCGTGATAGGGATCTCCTTGCGAGTGCACATACCCGTAAAAAAAAAAAAAAATTGGCTAGGACAAAACTTATTAACTTATTAGAATAAGCCAAGTACTTTTTTTTGACACACCGATAATCCTTTTTTAGTTTAATATAACCACTTGCTTGGTGACTTTAATTTGAGACGAAAATTCTATTTTAAAGGAATATATAAAAAAATTTCATTAAATTACCTTGCTAAAGCTTACTTATCAATAACATTCCTTTTCGGCCATTAAATTCATATTTGTATAGTATATTCAAAGGCATGCAAAACCAAATTATTTAGATAGTTAAGTAGCAAAAAAGATAAGAGTTGGCTAACTTGTTAATCTAATTTTGAAAATCACATTAACAATGTTATCAGTAAACTTTTATAATTGACAAAGCTTGGTTTAAGGGTCCAAAATATAACAAGAAGGAGGCAGTGATGACATAATAAAACTATGTTAAAATTTACTTAATTTAAAATTTTTAGATTTTATTCAAAAATGTTGGAAGTAATATTTTCTTGTAGTAAAGTGTCCCCAGCGGCAGAGAGATAAATTATCAAGTCACATTTTGCCCCCCATGAAGGCCTTAATTTTAAACTAAAAAGGTTTCTGCCAAAACAATATTCGGATATTTTGGAATCATACATATCTGATAGACATTTTAGAGTAAAACAGGAAGACTCATACTCAAATTTAAGAGAAATTCAAGCAGGCGTGCCCCAGGGTAGCGTACTAGGCCCTTATCTATACTTATTATTCACTTGTGATATCCCAAAGCCAGAAAATTGTCACTTAGCAACATTTGCCGATGATACTGGTTTATTGACGGTAGAAAAATCTAATGAAAAATGCATAGAAAAACTTCAGGATGCAGTCACCCACAGTTGGACCACAAAGTGGCGAATAAAATTAAATGAAACCAAATCAATTCATGTTGATTTTACAAACAAAAATATAAATCACATACAAATAACAATTAACCACATTCCAGTACCATATTCGAATCAGGCAAAATATCTAGGTATGACACTTGATGCCAAATTGCGCTGGAAAGCACATGTTAAAAAAAAAAAAAAAGAAGAACTTGAGATAAGGTATAGAAAAATGAACTGGCTAATTGGAAGGAAGTCCAATTTAACAATTCATAATAAGTTACTGCTTTATAGACAAATACTGAAACCAGTATGGACATATGGTATTCAACTATGGGGTTGTGCTAAAGAGAGTAACATTCTAGTTGTACAGAGATTTCAAAATAAAGTATTAAGAAACATTGTGAATGCACCTTGGTACGTTCGAAATAGTGACCTTCATCGAGATCTAAAAATCGAAACTGTAGCAGAGACATGTGAATGTGGAAGCAATTCAGCTTCTAGACAATACTATGCTAGTTCGACGACTAAAAAGAGTGAAGCCGTTTGAGCTAGTAAACTAAGTGAATTACACATAAAACAAAATAATGCTATAAACACAACACAATTGTGAGTTACAGACTAAACAAAGCGGGGAGAACTGTTGAGTGAACCCTAAGTTTAAATCTGACTTTTCTAGTAAATTAAGTTAAAACAAAATTGCTAATTAGTCTTACTGACTAGATTGTAATAAAAAAAACACAGTGTGTTTGACAAATAAAAAAAAAAAAAAAAGTCCTTTCATGAAGTAGATGGGACTTACATTGGATAAGGGAGGCTGTACCGGGCAGCACTCCTTCTCAACTTTTTAGCACACAGACAGAAGTTTTTAAATGAATGAACAGGTGTTGTCAATAGGCAACAGAGGTCTGCCTGCCAAAAAAGTTACTGTCATAAAGAGTATGGCAGCCTTCCAAAAAGGGTTAAATCACACATTAAGAATGTTGCAATTCCCTTTGCTATAATTTGGTACTTACAGTTATCAAAACAAAACAGAGCTTTAAAAAAAAAATCACAGCAGGTTAAAATAAACAAAAGCACTGGGGGTAATGTGTCAACCTTACTTCATAGTGGGCACTTTAGATGCACAGACCGGCAGTAGGTTGAGCAAATTTATATGAAAACAGCAAAGACCTATTAGGATTGACATCACACTGAGGGGCACACAAACCGAATCAATAGTAATGATTAAATTTACATAAAAAAAATTGTTTAAGTCACACCAGCAAGATGACAGCTTTGGAGAAAGATTCTATAATTATTTGTATTGGGTCAAATTTAAGCTTAGATCTTTTTCGCTGTTATGGCTTTAGTTAAAGAATAATGGTTGGATACGATTCTATGCGAATCCAACCTACTGTGTGCCCTTTAAGGGGTCACATGACCTTAATATGTTAGTCACAACAAAGTCATACAAGGAAATGGCTTTTGAGTGGCATTCAAGAATAGTAATTGTTCCAAGTACTCAATACCACCATTCGAATTTTACTCATGTACGTCAAAAAATCCGAGTGGTTCAAGAATTTGGCCCCAGTGTTTCTATTTTAAAATTGCAGAGGTAGTAATCCAGACCAAGCAAGACATTTTTTTAGATGATTATTACTTTTGACTTACCTAGGTATATTAAATAACTCACTTGTTCACTTGCTTATTCTTGTCACATTTACCTTTAGTTTTGGTGTTTTGTGTCTTTACCTTAAAATTTACGATTTATTTTTGGGTCAGGGGCCCATATGACTTGAGTTTTTTAAGTACGTGACCTTTCTGGCCAAATATAGAAATCACAATTAGCCAGCAAAAAACTTTATGATATACAATGAGATTTGCTTACCTCACTAGCTTACCGTGACTTAATGTTTAGGCGTCCTTTTGCGACCTTACTATGGTTACTAATTTATGCCACTCCCTTTATAGCCGTTGGTTTCGATTGGTTGAGGGTTGAGGAAATAGCTGGGAAATAGGGGTAAAAGCATGAAAATTTGCACACAAAATTTTCGGCCCGCAGCACCTCTATTTTGCTTTCAAGTGGAAGGAGTGGGGAAGATTTTTAAAAAATTAAGGATTTTTAAAATTAGCATCAAATAATTTTGTATCAGTGATTTTAAAGAAAATAATTTCAAATTAATTTTGCATTACATGACCATGCAAAAACCATTTTTTTTAGAAAAATATGATTTTCACATAGCATATAAATAATCACATCTAACTAAAATAGGCGTTAATAAAAAATTACAATTTAGTATTGCTTGAAAACAACTTTTAACTTCGGTACATTTTTTTAAAAACCACACTCTAAAAATTGGTTGAAATCGTGTTCTACAAACATTTATGTTCCATAAGCTGTTTATTCTATAAGTTTTTATTAACGTTATTTTTATGCACATACTAAAAGAAAAAATGCTGCTTTAAAGATATTACTTATATTAAGAGTTTTGTTCATTAAATAATACTGTTATTTTTTGTACTGTTATGTTTGTTGTTAAATTCTCTTTTTTAGCTTAGCTACCTCTACTACCATCTACGTTTAATAAGCAGCCATTTTACTTGTGGTACT
Organism: Aspidapion aeneum; assembly: GCA_963576565.1. Classification (NCBI taxonomy): domain Eukaryota; kingdom Metazoa; phylum Arthropoda; class Insecta; order Coleoptera; family Brentidae; genus Aspidapion; species Aspidapion aeneum. The sequence continues at coordinate 4,132,703 of OY755039.1, forward strand.
TATTTGTAAGGGCAAAGCTATTATGTTTAAAACAATTAACTTCTTTAAAAAAAACGAAGTGGCCTACAAGCGCAAATCTGCTTATGAAAATGCAAATGAAATGGAGTCGAAACTTATATCGATAATCGTAAAACTGTTGTTGTATCATTGGTTCAATTTTTGAAGGAAAGATTGGGTAAGACCTAAATTTCTATTTTAAAAAAAAATTGTATACAATATCATTTATTTAGTGGTCTGCTTTTTTATATACATAATTTATTGTTTTTTTTGTTAGGCTTGACCTGCTTAAAGTGCTTGAATAAAAGACCCCTGTTAAACCGTAAATAAATTGAAATATTAAACTGAATTAAGCTGAATAAGATATTTTACCCAGGTAGCAAGGTCACGTTTTTTAAACGTCAAAAACAGGTCATTTTTAATGACCATTGAGTGTATGTCCCTTGGACAAAGTGTGCAGTGTGGGTGTGACCAATATATGACGTTTTTCAGACGTCAAAAACTACACTACGAAAAGACATCAAATAATTGACGTCTTAAAGAAAACATTTTCTGGTAGATGACTGCTGGTCATCCAAATGACCACTTTTCGACGAAAAAAAGACGTCATTTGATGACCCCTTGCTACCTGGGTATCCGCTCCCTATAAAACATAAAAAAATGTTTTGGATAGTTACCTACTTTTTCTCCCAATGGATAAAAATAATACTTTTTAATCTTTATAAGGATTACATTTTTGAATTTTTTTCTATTGTGATAAGAGTGTGATTAAGAAATAAATGCCGAAATCTCTGTAACAAAGGTCGCATTTTACTGCTCATTATGCTTCACATCCCTTCCGAATACAAAAAAGTATACACTACTTAATTTCTAAGCTGACAAGTCTCAAACTGTCAGTGTGAGTGATAAAATTGACTTATTGTCTCTTTGCAAAGACCTTCTTGCAGACCATAGCTAATAAATTCCAGTCTAGCGAAATACTATTAAAGTCTAACAGAAGAGAGAGAAAATCTTGTATTGCTTCACTATAGGTATGGGTACCTATGGAGAGGGGTCAAGGGGGATCAATCGCTTCCGAAATAGTCGATCATAACCAAGACATTTCATGTAAAAAAGCCAAGTACCCGAAAATGGTATTCCGTAAAAAGAATTGAGACAAAAGTAAAGCCAAGTTCTCCAATACAAATTTCAAACTGGTTCTTACTAGTTTAGAAATGTTTTTTTAAACTTTGCTATTACAGCCAAACTTCTGTACATTCAATTTAGCACTGTGCCTAGTCACTTGCATCTGTAATAGCCAAGTTTAGAAAAACATTTTCAAACTAATGAGAACCTTTGATTTTGAAATAAATTTGTATTGGAGAACTTTTATCTCAATTCTTTTTACGGAATACCATTTTCGCTTACTTGGCTTTTTTTACATAAAATGTTTTTGTTATGATTTCACTTCTTTTTTAAAGGAATTGGATAATATTTAATTTTTAAAGTAGTGAAATATGTGGAATATTGTTCAAAACTTTTGTAATGCCTTGTTTAAAATTTTAAGCTCAGCTCTCTAACGTTTCTGGAAGTGGACAATGCTACTTTTACATAATTTTACATGTATAGGAGAGGAAATTAAATAAAAAATTTTATTTTAGTTCCTATCGGACTTCCAAAGCTCAGCTCTCTAGCCTTTCTCGAAGGGTGCAATGTTAATTTTGCATAACTTAACATTTATAGTGGAGGAGAGTAAATTACAATTTTGGGGTTTTTTATTTTTTCTTATGGTTTTATCATAGGTCCTATCAGCCTTCCAAAGCTCAGCTCCCTAGCGTTTCTGGAAGTGGGCAATGTTAATTTTATATAAATTTACATTAAAGTATAGGGGAGGGAAGTAAATTAAAATTTTGGTGTTTTTAAATTTTTTCCTATAGTATTATCATAGTGCCTTTCAGTCTTCAAACGCTCAGCTCTCTACCGTTTCTGGAAGTAAGCAGTGATAATAAGTTTAAAACTACAAATTTTGTTAAATTGAGTTTGTTGTTGTAATATTATAATTATTTTTTAAACTTTATTTTGCTCTTTTTATTTTTCTTTTAGCTAAAATAGTTCCCGAGTTAGCTACTTTTTAAATATGACTATTTTAGACCCATATTTAAACTAAAATATTACAAGTACTAAGTTCAAATTTATGCTAAAATATTACAAATACCCGTTGTCGTATTTCAAGCCAAAACTTTACAGGCTAAAAAAAAGGGCATGGTAAGACAACAGAAAAAGTAGTAATGATTCATCTGCAGAAATGCTTGCCTACTCCTTATTTGCATACCTCGCAGAGCCTTTACTCTTTAAAGTTGTGGACATACAATCTCACCATTCACGACTCAACTCAAGAAATATCAATATGGTCGGGGAAGGAATGAGGTTGCGTCCTACTTGATAAAATGGACCACATATCGTTGCTTTATGTGGGATGAAGGCGTTTTAGGTCAGAAAGGCAATAAGGTTGCGTTCTGCTTGATAAAATGGTCGGATAATCATATAACAGGCGACATTTTATAGAAATAAGGATTTTTGAGTTGTCGTAGTTCGGCTGAGGTACAGATATACAATCCATAGACCGGCCTATTTTAGGGACCGTGAGTAAATACACTGATGTGCGATTTTTATGTTTAGTCGTCAAAAAGTCAGCAAATATGTTGATTAATAGGTATTTGGCTATTTAGCCGTGGAATATGATTCCCTCGCACTGCGAGTAAAAACCTAACCTTACTTCACAGATTAATATTTTGTTTTATCACTAAGATATGAGAGTAAATACTAATTTCAATAATCTAATACCGTTCATTGCCCTTGGTTTGTTTCGATCCTATGCGTAATGCTCATAATCCTTTGGGACAGATACAAAAAAAATGTTTATTGTTTGTTCTGCAATTTTATCATCTAAAACTAGTGTGCCAGCCTTTCTAAGAACAGTTGGAAGCTTGCGCTGCGCAGGGAGGCTTCACACTGGCTTAAGGTAGTTATTACATAAGGTCACCAATATTCTCTTTGCACCTATTTCTAAATATGTTATAGTTATTATTAAGTTTTATATTTTATGGATTTTTTAAATAAAAATGAATGTGGTATAGGTAATGTAAGATTATTAACTTGTCTCGTTGAATAAGTATTTTGGTTTATTTCAAAGTAATTTAAGTATTGTTCATACTCGTCTTAGTCTTTTGTTTTTGATTAGTCTTTGTCCTTTGATTAGTCTTAGCTGTCTTAAACAAAATCGGCTGTTCATACTCGTCTTTTGTTTTTGATTAGTCTTAGTCATAACCCACTGAAAAAAAATTCAATTTCAATAAGGAGACTCTCTTCAAAAGTCATTTTCTACACAAAACAATCTTATTTAACCTAATCTGTGCACGAAACACAGACACGTAAGAACAAAAGCAAAAAAGAAAAAAAAAACAAAAAAATTTTGAGGTTATGTTGAGATTTTCTGTTAAAAACATGATTAATGGCGGTAAATTTAAAATTTAGACCGCGCGCTTGCCCTCTTCGGACGCCCTGTAAAAAAAACAACAAACATCAGCTGATGTCTGTCACTCGTCTTAGTCGTTGTCCTAAGGATTGAAAGTTGGCAACTCTTAAGACAAAGACTAATCAAACACAAGAGCAAAAGCATTGTATGAACACTCCCATAAGAAACAATGGTTTTAACTTTCTTATGACAGGACATATGACTAAACCAAGACAAAAGACTAGACAAAAGACTAGACAAAAGACGAGTATGAACGATCCATTAGATGTTTATTTATCAGACAAATTGTTTCAAGAATATATAAACAAGGAAGAGTCAAAATATTATTTTTGATGAAAAGTCTTTAGTGATATCTAGAATTTACATTGCATAAATACCTAATTGCTCTTTTTTGAATTATAAACACTGATCTAAATAAATACATTGAACATGTACCCAGAAAGGAATGCCATATCATAAGTTTGATTCAATTAAAGAAAAGTATACATTTCTGCCTATTCATTTACCTAATTCATTTGTAATAATTTTTACACAATAACAACCTGAACTTAATTTTTTATTTGAATTATGAATATGGTTTTGAAATTTTAAATTTTTGTCTATGTTAAATCCTAAAAATTTAATATTATCTGTAGTATTAATTTTATTAGTACCTATTTATATTTATAATTTGTTGAGATATTTCTTTAAAACCAATTACATATGTTTTTGAAAAATTAGGGGATAGTTGGTTTGATTCAAACAAATAATATAATTTTTTATATTATTCCAGAGAACATCTATATTTTTATTTTTCCAAAGAATAGTAGTATCATCTGCAAATATTGTAAAATCGTGGACAGGACAGACATACACACAGATAGACGTCACTGTAATATTGCCAGGTCAAATAACACATTTTCGGCATTTTCTCTAAAAAAACAAACATTTTTTAAGAACAATACCTTTTCTAGCCATAAACATTCAAAAGGTGTTAAAATCTCTGTTATCTAGTACTTTTTTGGGAAAATGATAATTAAACTGCAGTGAGAAATCTCCCTAATAAAAGCTGAAAAATGTTTTGTTTTATTTTAGGACAAACACCAAAAACATGACGAAAATAGTAAGTGAAAATAAAACATATGTGTCCATTAATATGAATGGCGCAGATAAGGCTAGTGAACAGGTGACTCAAAAATCAGGATTTTTTTCGTCCCAAGGAAAAAGCTCCAATGCAAATGGCAAAGCGAGACCACCACCTGGTTTAAAGAGATCACAATTAAAAAGGTTGTTTGCATTAGCTAAGCCAGAGAGATGGAGACTTGCAGGTTAGCAAAACGTTGTTCAATGTATTTTTATCTCTCGCACAACCGTTAAATTGCCATTTAATATACTTTAATATCTGCGGGCGGTAAAACAGCACTCTAGAGATTGTGGGCGTTCAAACCTATTTTATTTGCCGACAACAGTTCAGTATTTAATCCTGTAATTCTGGGATTTTCCAATTGTGAAGCTGCCCCAGGGTTTCGTGAAAAACCGAGCGAATATTTTCCTAATTTTCCCTGGTAGCAGTTACAATAATTTCAACCTCGTTTTGAACGTAAGCGTTTTAGTGTCATAGCTTTTATCACAACCGTTTTATTGATGTAAATTAAACACTTTCTTTAAAGCAAGTAGTTATATATTGTGAAAATAAAATATCGGTACATTGCCCAAAGTATTGCATGTTACTAATAATCTCTCTACGAAGGATCACGGGTATATAAGCTAACCCCCCTACCGGAAAAGTCGATCTAACCAGGTGTCGGCCTTATTTTGGCGAAGCAGGTGGTTTTTGTTTATTTTTCGCGTTTATTTTTGGGACAGGAAATATAGTCTTTGGCGGTCGATTTTTTAAAAGGAAATCCATTTTGTTTTGCTACTTGCACGTGGTAACCAAATTTGTTTTTGTTGGTTCGATCTCAAGAAAATCGCAGGTGTATCCTGTTAATGTACGTGTATCCTGTTGTTTCACTTTAGTTTTGGGGTAAAAATGGAACACAGGTTTGGCGGATGTTACGTAAGAACCGAGGTATCAAAAAGGCAGAGTGATTATGATTTTCATTTAGTTTCAGTTTAGAGATGGTAAAGTCACATATCTCTATCATAAGTCGTTGATAGTCAGTGATCAGTTTGTCGAAGTCTACTTATAGTGATGTGATGGGTCGAATACAATACTGTGAGTTACTTTAACTTTTTATTGCTCAATTGTTATTTTTTATTTTTTTTCATAAATAATAGAATTTTCTTTATAACCGAACCAACCTCCAACTGAATAAAATTAATATTTAAGGTTTAACTGTTAGCTGACCACCACAACAGGTGGTCGAAAGCTATTGTGTAGTGATATTTTTCTTGTTTATATTTATGCACTATAATGAACCCAATCGGTTTTTAAATGAGTTTACATTTGTTGCTGTTACTGTATTGTTTTCTGGGGCATTTCACATGTAAACAACACGATTCATAACAACTCTTTTTTGGTAGCTTGGCAGATTTTTCTTTCTCAAATTTTTTTGAATGCCCTCTGAGTTGATGGTTTTGATTTTGAGGCGTGGCGTGATAAAAAGACGCCCAAAAGTGGCTCCGGTCCTACATAGGCGGTTCCTGCCCCAAGTCGTGCGAGTTCGTCCGCCTTCTCGTTGCCTGGTACCCCCGTATGTCCCGGAACCCAAACCAGTGTCACCTGTTTGCCATCGCTTAGGGTCTCCAGCGCCTCTGCGCATTCTTCCACCAAGCCGTCAGCAATCATGGGTGCGTTTAGCGCCTTCAGGGTGGCTTGACTGTCAGAGCATATATATATATAAGCTCCTCTTCGCTGCTTGAAAAACAGTAGCCTGCTCACCGAGCGAGTAGCTCTGAACTTCTAGTTTTTCCACGTATACTCCCGCTCCTGTGGTTTGCCTCTCTGATAGTTTGGATTCATCAGTGTAGCAAACTAAAATGTGAATTTTGTACCTCTTCTCGAGCCTCCAAGGTGCGTGTGTTCTGCTGACCGTCATTGACGTGAGGGGGAACTTACAACAGAATGGTTATTCCGAGAAATTAATAAACTCAACAATATTTAAAATTAAAAACAAACTAAATGTACCAAATTCTCAAAATAATAATCCGTTAGGTGTTATTAACATTCCATATGTTAAAGGGATTTCAGAAAACATAAGACGAATAGCTAAACACTACAATATAAAAACAGTATTTTCTTCGGGAAATACGATAAGAAGTTTTGTAACTAAAACAAAACCAGACAATCCCTCAAATAATAAGGAATGTATTTACCAAATCCCGTGTGAGTGTGGTAAATCATATGTAGGTGAAACGAAACGCCCTCTTCAGGTTAGAGTAAATGAACATCTAAAAAGTACCCAATTAGGGGATATTGAAAAATCCGGTTTAGCAGATCACGCATGGTCAAATGATCACAGGATTCAGTGGTCAGAAGCTAAAGTTTTACATAAGAAGTCGCATTAGCGAAATCGAAAGTTTATTGAAGCTGCGTTTATAATGCAGAATAAAGAAGTTTTCAGTCAACCAAGCACGGACATACCAAACATATGGAAACCACTCCTTAAAGAAAACAGGCGTCTTAAGATTAAAAAAGGAGGCGGGCCGTCACACCTGACTGCACACCAAGTAGTATAAGTAGTAGCCTAAAGACTAGATTGTTTAGTTTACACTTGATAACGGTTAGAGATACTTACTAACCGAAACGTCGTGTTTTAAAATAAATAAAGACAATGGAAGTCCGAAATTTTATTTCTACACAATCATTGTCTACGAGTTTCAAATAAAAGCCATTTTCCAAGCCAGGGTTAGACTGACCAAACCTTGAGGCGGAAAATATTGATGAAGCTTAGATACCTACAAAGTTTCAATACTCCGTATTACTTGACACATGAGTAATATGGAGTTATAAATTTGTGAAGACCAGAACGGGACAGAATGAGATGCATGATGAGTCATAAAATACATCAGGGCTATCGAAACGGACGAGCCACGATCCTCCACTTTGTTGACGTCACATCCGGGGCTGATTTATTTTTGATGGTTGCGTCACGACACAGCTGTCTTTAAGTATTGAATTTGGAATGACGGTTCATGAATATTTAATTTAAAAAAAAAATAAAGCCGGTTTTCAGATTGTTTTTACTATATTTTTGAAGAACAATTTTTTTAAAATGTATAGTAATCCTTAATTTTTCAGAGCCGCTTCTTTAGCTCACACAGGGCTATCAAAATGGACGGGCCACGATCCTACACTTTGTTGACGTCACATCCGGGGCTGATTTTTTTTTGATGGTCACGTTACGACACAGCTGATTGTCTTGAAAATATTGAAGTTGGAATGACGGTTCATGGATATTTGATTTTTTTTTAAATAAAGCCGTTTTTGAGATTGTTTTTACTTTATTCTGGCAGAACAATTTTTTTTAAATGTATAGTAAGCCCTAATTTTTCATAGCCGCTTCATTAGCTCACACAAAAATTAAGTTTAAAGCAGAAGCGAATGTGACAATCACATATGACAAAGTCAAATACATGTCAAATATAACAGTTGGCATGTGGTACATGGCGGGTAATTTGAATTCAAGATAAGGAATGCTAAATCTTGAAGATTTTAACCTTTTAATCATGTTGCTTCCTTACAAACCTTTGGTGGAATATCGGGATGGTGTCTGAGAATATTTCAGTGAAATTTTGCGAAAATCTGTAGTGCCATTTTGAAAATATCATAAAAAAACGTCTGACTTCCCATAAGACCCAATGTAAAATTCAGCCCCGGGAGAACAGCTGATTTTTTCTGGGTCGTGGCCTCTATTTTTGTGTTGGCCTTGAGTAGGGGTATTTTAAGATAGGTTGGAATTAAGAGATTTGGCCCCATGTGGAAGCTTGGTGTAGATAGTAGGAATTTAATGTAAATACGTATTACTTTTTTTGTCTGTTAACTGAACATTTAAACTTATTTGAGAGGAGGACGGTGCACCCAATGCCAGCAGTCCTTGCAGTCTCAAATATCGGGGGCGATTTTTACTGGGGCGGCGGGAATGTAAGGAATAATAAATAATAATTGGTAACCTTAGGAATAAATCACTGGAGTAACCCTAGATGCGTCTAGATAAATACGTGATGCCTATTCAAACGCACGTATGTATCGTGGCCTAGGGCGTAGTGATAAGTAGACCCAAGAAGTTTTTTTTTGGGGCAGTCGGTAACTGGGGGGTCTGTGATTGGAGGGGTTTGTAATTGGGGGGTCTGTAATTATGGAGTCTAAATTTGGGGAGTGATTCGATCGACAAGTGAGTGTCACGGGTGTGTTGCGACCTCAGCTTTTGTGGCAGAGAGAAGACAAACCTATTCAAATAAGGGTAAGTGGGTGGACCAACCTCCTCTCAAAGTTTCCATTTCACTCTCAATAAACAAGTTGTAGCCCTCTAAAACTGTGTTAATTTTTAGCCTTGGTCTTGATCCATCCGCCAAGTAATTTCCCGGCGGACGCCAAGGCCAACATTGCCCTTATCCTTATCGATACGGTCGAATCGGGTTAACCTTGTTATCTGGATTCGACAGTGCGGTACAATTAGGTTCAACCAGGGCTATCAAAATGGACGGGCCACGATCCTCCACTTTGTTGACGTCACATCCGGGGCTGATTTTTTTTTTGATGGTCACGTTACGACACAGCTGATTGTCTTTCAAATATTGAAGTTGGAATGACGGTTCATGAATATTTGTTTTTTTTAAATAAAGCCGTTTTTGAAATTGTTTTTACTTTATTCTGGCAGAACAATTTTTTTAAAATGTATAGTAATCCCTAATTTTTCATAGCCGCTTCATTAGCTCACACAGGGCTATCAAAATGGACGGGCCACGATCCTCCACTTTGCTGACGTCACATCCGGGGCTGATTTTTTTTTGATGGTCACGTTACGACACAGCTGATTGTCTTTAAAATAGTGAAGTTGGAATGACGGTCATGGATATTTGATTTCTTTTTAAATAAAGCCGTTTTTGAGATTGTTTTTCCTTTATTCTGGCAGAACAATTTTTTTTAAATGTATAGTAAGCCCTAATTTTTCATAGCCGCTTCATTAGCTCACACAAAAATTAAGTTTAAAGCAGAAGCGAATGTGACAATCACATATGACAAAGTCAAATACATGTCAAATATAACAGTTGGCATGTGGTACATGGCGGGTAATTTGAATTCAAGATAAGGAATGCTAAATCTTGAAGATTTTAACCTTTTAATCATGTTGCTTCCTTACAAACCTTTGGTGGAATATCGGGATGGTGTCTGAGAATATTTCAGTGAAATTTTGCGAAAATCTGTAGTGCCATTTTGAAAATATCATAAAAAAACGTCTGACTTCCCATAAGACCCAATGTAAAATTCAGCCCCGGGAGAACAGCTGATTTTTTCTGGGTCGTGGCCTCTATTTTTGTGTTGGCCTTGAGTAGGGGTATTTTAAGATAGGTTGGAATTAAGAGATTTGGCCCCATGTGGAAGCTTGGTGTAGATATTAGGAATTTAATGTAAATACGTATTATTTTTTTGTCTGTTAACTGAACATTTAAACTTATTTGAGAGGAGGACGGTGCACCCAATGCCAGCAGTCCTTGCAGTCTCAAATATCGGGGGCGATTTTTACTGGGGCGGCGGAAATGTAAGGAATAATAAATAATAATCAGACAAGTTTCATGGCTAATCGGGCAAAAAGGAGTGCGTTGCTGCTGAAAAGACAAAGAGCTGTCATAGGTCACGGACTATAGTTGTTTTCTTTTATTTGCATTCGATCTTTTCATTGATCGACATTGTATAGCAGTGTTTTTCCCTGCTTTTGGTTTTTTGTTTCTCTCGTATCTCGGTAGATGGCGCCTCTTGCTATAGTTCGCTCACTAATTACATTTAATTAGAGACAAAACCGTCTGATTAACTTCGCAAGATTTGTCACTTGACCAGCAGTGTTCAAAGGAGTCCCATAAGGACGAAACGGTTAACTGTCAACACTTATTAGGTGTCCATTAGATCTTGGACTCCCGTGAGGTTAAGCTTTCAAGCTACCCACGGAAAAATATAAGGGAAACAAAAAACTCCTTTTTGCCCGATTAGCCATGAAACTTGTCTGATTTTTAAATTCACGGGTACGAAATTTCACGTTTATAAATAATAATTGGTAACCTTAGGAATAAATCACTGGAGTAACCCTAAATGCGTCTAGATAAATACGTGATGCCTATTCAAACAACGAATATTTGGAATATGGGCACGCACGTATGTATCGTGGCCTAGGGCGTAGTGATAAGTAGACGCAAGAAGTTTTTTTTTGGGGCAGTCGGTAACTGGGGGGTCTGTGATTGGAGGGGTTTGTAATTGGGGGGTCTGTAATTATGGAGTCTAAATTTGGGGAGTGATTCGATCGACAAGTGAGTGTCACGGGTGTGTTGCGACCTCAGCTTTTGTGGCAGAGAGAAGACAAACCTATTCAAATAAGGGTAAGTGGGTGGACCAACCTCCTCTCAAAGTTTCCATTTCACTCTCAATAAACAAGTTGTAGCCCTCTAAAACTGTGTTAATTTTTAGCCTTGGTCTTGATCCATCCGCCAAGTAATTTCCCGGCGGACGCCAAGGCCAACATTGCCCTTATCCTTATCGATACGGTCGAATCGGGTTAACCTTGTTATCTGGATTCGACAGTGCGGTACAATTAGGTTCAACCAGGGCTATCAAAATGGACGGGCCACGATCCTCCACTTTGTTGACGTCACATCCGGGGCTGATTTTTTTTTTGATGGTCACGTTACGACACAGCTGATTGTCTTTCAAATATTGAAGTTGGAATGACGGTTCATGAATATTTGTTTTTTTTAAATAAAGCCGTTTTTGAAATTGTTTTTACTTTATTCTGGCAGAACAATTTTTTTTAAATGTATAGTAATCCCTAATTTTTCATAGCCGCTTCATTAGCTCACACAGGGCTATCAAAATGGACGGGCCACGATCCTCCACTTTGCTGACGTCACATCCGGGGCTGATTTTTTTTTGATGGTCACGTTACGACACAGCTGATTGTCTTTAAAATAGTGAAGTTGGAATGACGGTCATGGATATTTGATTTTTTTTTAAATAAAGCCGTTTTTGAGATTGTTTTTCCTTTATTCTGGCAGAACAATTTTTTTTAAATGTATAGTAAGCCCTAATTTTTCATAGCCGCTTCATTAGCTCACACAAAAATTAAGTTTAAAGCAGAAGCGAATGTGACAATCACATATGACAAAGTCAAATACATGTCAAATATAACAGTTGGCATGTGGTACATGGCGGGTAATTTGAATTAAAAATAAGAAATGCTAAATCTTGAAGATTTTAACCTTTTAATCATGTTGCTTCCTTACAAACCTTTGGTGGAATATCGGGATGGTGTCTGAGAATATTTCAGTGAAATATTGCGGAAATCTGTAGTGCCATTTTGAAAATATCATAAAAAAACGTCTGACCTCCCATAAGACCCAATGTAAAATTCAGTCCCGGGAGAACAGCTGATTTTTTCAGGGTCGTGGCCTCTATTTTTGTGTTGGCCTTGGTTCAACCTAAGGGAGCTTCGTTGTTTGGGGTTCGGTTACACACTGCTCCCTACCCAAAAAGCACCCTTACGGCCCTCTGAACCGTGACAATATTGTCACGAGGAGGTTTTATCGTGACGAACACAGTTTAAGTTAGGTGCAATGGTTTTATTATAATACTTATATTTACTACTTACATTGTACTTAAATACATCTTGTCTACAAATCTTCTTTGATAGGCTTAACTTCTTATACTTGACTAACGTACTACTTGTTCACTATTAACTAAGCCTGGGCGTTAGGTTCTCAGCGTACAACTAACTGCTAAACTCTTTTGGAGATGCTTTTATTACAAACCGTTTGCCATTGATAGGATATCGAGATGTGTTTTGTTTCCTGTATAAACATCATCGAAATCCCATTAACCACGTTGTTTATAATAAATCTGTATACAATTTATTACTTTTAATACAATTTGAACTATATACAGAAGTTCATTTCCTTAGAATGTTTAGGGTTAATGTGCACTTGCTTATAAACGTAACTTGTGTCATTCACTTAATAGGACATTATTTTCTATCCTGACAATATTATAGCTTTCCTGACTTCGAACCGCGTTAGGTTAGTATACCAAACTTAACCTGGTAAGTTTATTATACCTAACCTGGTTAGTTTAACATACATAACCTAACCTCCTTCGAGAACGGGAGAGCTAAACTACTAACCTAACCAGATGAGATTTAAAAAAAAGTTGAATTGTCGGTGTTTGAAATGTAGCTTTTTGAATATCGCTCTAAAAACTGCTCGTAGACTTGTAGAATATCATTAAACAATTCTCAAATAATTTTTAATAAGGTAGTAATTTTCAAATTAGTTATAAATGGTTTTAGGTGCTATGGGTTTTTTATTAGTCTCGAGTACAGTTACAATGTCTGTACCATTTGGATTAGGAAAAGTTTTGGACTTAATTTATGCAAAAGATGATGCACAATATAAGTTAAACCAAGTATGCGGCATACTTTTGGGCGTTTTTGTTGTAGGCGCTATATGTAATTTTGGGCGAGTGTATTACATGTCCATTGCTGGTAAGTATACTACAAAAAATTATACAAGGTGTTCCATATCGTTGTTAAAATTTTGTGAACATAAAGTATCATTCTTTTTAAGTAAAGAAAAACGCAAAACTTGTACATCTATTTTTATTTCTTCCAAAATTACACTACTACTATGTCGGTTTAGAACGTTTTTCTACGTTGTCCGACGCCTATTCTCCACCTCCTTCGATCCTGACAATCATCTTCTGTCAGATTCTTTTGACTCATTGATCTTTGGATTGACTGTTGCCATTCTAGTTTAGGACGTCCTCTTTTTCTGCGACTTCTGGTTGCCACTCTAGGACCTGTTTTGGTAATCTTTCGTCGTTCATCCGTTGTACATGGCCGTACCATATCAATTGCCTTTTAGTGATGTCATCCGTTATGCTTCCCTCGATTCCCATTCTTTCTTTTTTGATCTAATTTCTTATGTGATCTAATCTAGATATTCTCATTGATCTTCTTATTGCATCCATTTCGACACTTTCCATTTTTGTTTTGCATTTTTCTGTTACGCGACAAATCTCTATTCCATACAACAGCGTGCTTTTTACCATTGTTTCATATATGTTAAATTTTACATTCCTTCTTATCTCTCTGCGCCATAAAATACTGTTAAGACATCCAATAACCTTTTTTGCTTTTACTATTCTTTTTTCCAATTCTTTACAGTCTGTTCCTATCTTATCAAATGTGACACCCAAGTATACATACTCATTGCATGGAGATATTGTTTGTCCATTGTCTAGTTCTAACTCACTGGATTCGTTTCCAATACATAACTACTGTGTCTTGTCCACGTTCACTGTTAGTCCCCACTTTTGGTATTCTTCCGTTAACTTTCTCATCATATACTCCATGTCTTCTTTATCATTAGCCACAATTACTTGGTCGTCAGCAAACTGTAGTGTGTATATGGTAAATCGGTCGTTAAGTTGTATTCCCATGCCATGCACTTTACGTTTCCAGTTTTTTAGAGCCACTGCGATATATATTTTAAAAAGAGTTGGAGAGATACAACATCCCTGTCTTAAGCCTTTTGTTACCAGGAATTCTTTTGAAAGTCGATTTCCAATTTTAATTTTAGATTTTGACCCTTTGTATAGTTCTTTTATCGCTTTTATGTATGTATGATTGATATTAGTTTGTTCCAACACCGTCCATATTTTTTCTACTGGAACGGTATCATATGCTTTTTGTAGGTCCACAAAGGTAACATGAGTCTCTATATTTCTGGCGCTTCTTTTCTCAATTACTTGTTTAAGACAAAAAACATTATCACTACAAAATTACACGCCTATGAGTATTATATGTAGCGTATACAGTAGGCTACCGAACAGTTACGAAAAAACAAGCACCATTTTTGAATATGCTTCAGTCATTTGGTTTCGAGCTTATAATTGCCATATACAGTGCTTGAAAGGACTCCAGAGTAATCCAGAGCAGGTTCTATAAATATTGGTTGTTTCAACTTTACCTTCCATATAGAGACGCAACATCTAAAACTGGACTTCTTTTATGCGGATACAAAAAAATTTAAATAGAAATTTGCTCTTGTTTTTATAAATAAATAATAAATATGTTACTAAAATTAAATATACAACATATAGTGTAACATTTCAGAAATGTAATGAACACACATAAATATGTAACTAACGCCAGTGAATATTGTCGGGTAGGATTTTATTTTAAATCGAACCCGTAAACGAGGGTACCGTAGTAGATCTTTTATGTGAATAAAATAAATATGAAACAGTTTTAAAAACGTTACAAACTTTAATGAATACAAAATAAAACTCTGTTGCAATTTTCAAATTGTTACAAGACTTTTCTTATGACCTATAAAACGAACAAGACCCAAAATATTAAAACAAAACTTTAACTTACCAAAATAACAAACTTCAAAATATTCTTTAAATATAAAAATCTTATGTTTCTTTACTGACAATTAATTTTAGAGGTTTTAGTTAAATTCAACAAAACTTAGAATGTAACTACCGACTTGTCTTCTCAAAGTTTGGGTTTTTATAAAGGGTTGGTTGGACCTAAATAATCCATTATCCCCTCTTTGAAGAGCTTGGAGGAACCAAGTCAGTGGCGTTGCTGATAATCCTAAAATTTACTTTACATTCTAGCTAATGAGCTAAGCAAGATAAGCTAAACAAAAACAGAGATAAAATACATTTTATAGACAACATTTTCTTATCTCACGGTTTTTCCATGTCCAATCACTTTAAAGGGAAAACCCTCTCGCTACTTGCTGTATCCCCACGCTCAACCATTACGACTCCCACTCTAGACTTTTCAATAGTTTTTCTCGCCATAACCATCTGCTGTGTGGTAGGCGGCAACCAAATGTTCTCTATTTTGGAGGGAGGCGGAACCACTTGCTCATCTTAACAGAACCATAATTGTGTTTGTCGCTTTTCCAAGATGGTTTCGTACAGTGGCACAGTCAGGGGTTATTTGCATTCCTGACAATATAATAAGCAAAGATACCAGAAAAATACGTCACTGCAGATACCAGAAAAATACGTCAAATTCTACTATACTATATGTTTTATATTTATTTATAATAACTTTTTTATTTGTAAAATAATTGTTTGGAAAACGGTTTTGTTTTATTGGTTTTTTGGAACAAATATTGTCACTTTTCTTTTCAAAATTTAAATTAACATATACCGGGTGGGCCAAAAAAAACCGGACAATTTTTTTTCATTATAGCTTTTGAACTATACAATCGATTTGAATGGGACAAACTGCACTTGATATAGAATTAATCAGAGTTTTGACTAAATATATTTTAGCTCACACATATACTATACTATAGTAGTGTGAGCTATGGTGATCCTAATTTTTTCGAGAAAAAAAAAGTTTTACATTTTTATATATCTTTGCGTTTCAGTTGATTTTGAAACTTTTTTGTCGCGTCGTCTGTCTGTCTGTCTGTATGTCTGTCTGTAACGACCAACGCGCATAACTCAAAAACCGCTTGGCCGATTTTAATGAAATTTGGTAACGAGGCTGGGTCTTGGGTCGAGATGGTCCCATTTAAAAATGAGCAAAATCCACCGAACACAAGCCAAATAAAAGGGTGGGGGAAGATTTCAAAAATTAGAGTTTACGTGAAAATATGGCGTGTGTGATAGCAAACGATAGGTAATTGAGTATGGAGTTAAACAAAATACATTTTAGTTTTTTTTTGTTCAAAAAGGGTGGGGGTAGATTTCAAAAATTAGAGTTTATGTGAAAATATGGCGTGTGTGATATCAAACGAAAGGTAATTGAGTCCGGAGTTAGACAAAATACATTTTGGTTTTTGTTTTTTAAGGGTGGGGGTAGATTTCAAAAATTTGAGTTTAAGTCAAAACATGGCTTGTGTGGTATCAAACAAAAGGTAATTTAGTCTGGAGTTGAATAAGATATATTTCAGGTTTTAGTTTTATTAGCTCACACGTACACTATAACTACAGTACCTAGTGTGAGCTTAGGGGCCCATATATTGGCAGAGTATTTTGTCCGCCATCTCAAAATCCAAGATGGCGGATAAAATTAAAATGTACCCTTCAAAGATGCTCGTTTATTCTTGTGTTGCAAACATGTCTCAATTATTTTTTTAACTTACTGAAAAAGCTGCATGCTTGCCACGCACAACAATGTACGAACTAGCAAAATCGGTTTAGTGGTTCTAAAAAAAAATTTTTTTGTTTCAACCATTGTTTTGCATATTATAGGATTGCCTTGCCAATCATATCTGCATTTATTTCCTTATAACTTCATTACTACTGAACCGATTTTGATGAAATAAAAAACATCCTGGTGAGAATTGATTGCTTTTTAAACATCATGATGAAAATTTACCGCCATCTATAAATTTAACATGGCGGACGGAATTATACTTGATTCTTCAAAATCGCGTGTTTGTTTTTATATTCTGTAAAATGTTTCAGTTTTTTTTTAATATATAGGAGAGCACTACTTTTCTCCCGCTTAACAAGGTACAAAGTAGTAAATTCGGTTAAGTGGTTCTCACAAAATCTGATTTTGTTTTAACCATTGTTTTACAAATTATACGATTGCGTTGCCAATCCTGTCTGCATTCAGTTCTTAATAAATTGATTATTATTGAGCCGATTTTAGTGAAATAAAAAACATCATGGTGCAAACTGATTGATCTTTAAAGTTTGCACCATGGTGTTTTTTATTTCACTAAAATCGGCTCACTAATAATTAATTTATAAAGATATGAATGCAGACAGGATTGGCAATGCAATCGTATAATTTATAAAACAATGGGTAAAACAAAATCCGATTTTGTAAGAACCACTACACCGATTTTATTAATTTGTACCACTTTATGCGGGAGAAAAGTAGTGTTTTTCTATAAAAAAAACTAAAACATTTTCGCAAAATAAGAATGAACACACCATTTTGAAGAATCAAGTATGATTCTGTCCGACATCTTAAATTCCAAGATGGCGGAATATTTCGATAAGAATCTTTAAAGAGCAATCAATTCTCACCATGATTTTTGTTATGTCGCTAAAATTGGTTTAGTAATAACGAATTTATAAGGAAATGAATACAGACAAGATTGGCAATCCAATCGTAGAATCTGTAAAATAATGCTTAAAACAAAAATAGATTTTTTGAGAACCACCACACCGATTTTACAAATTTGTACGTCATTGTTTGAGGGAAAAGTAGTGGTTTTCTATAAATAAAAAAAAACTAAAACATTTTCGGAAAATAAGAATAAACACGCCATTTTGAAGAATCAAGTATGATTCTGTCCGCCATCTTAAATTTTAAGATGGCGATAAATTTTGATCATGGTCTTTAAAAAGCAATCAATTCTCACCAGGATGTTTTTTATTTCATCAAAATCGGTTCAGTAGTAATAAAGTTATAAGGAAATAAATGCAGACATGATTGGCAAGGCAATCGTGTAATATGCAAATCAATGGTTGAAACAAAAATATTTATTTTTAGAACCACTGAACCGATTTTGCTAGTTCATACACATACACATACATGCAGCTTTTTCAGTAACTTAAAAAAATAATTAAGACATATTCGCAAGACAAGAATAAACAAGCATCTTTGAAGGGTACATTTTAATTTTATCCGCCATCTTGGATTTTGAGATGGCGGACAAAAAAAATATTTAGTCCAAACTATGATTAATTCTCTATCAAGTGCAGTTTGTCCCATTAAAATCGATGGTACAGTTGAAAAGGTATAATAAAAAAAAATTGTCCGGTTTTTTTTTGGCTCACTTGGTATGTTATCTTTTATATTAATTTTTAATAATGAACAAATATTAATTTAAAACTTTTGCGTTGCGTTGCTAATTAATAATAAACTCAGTCAAAGTCAAACATAGAAAAGACCGGCAGACCCATATTTTACTTACTTTTGCGCTAACCAGTAATTAATTTTACTTCACGGCCAAATTGTTTTTATTTATAATTAAATTGTTATGAGATGTATTAATTGATAAATAAACTAGTTTAAAATTGTGAAAGGCTTTCGCGGCCATCGTCCAATGGTGGGTGTGCTTTCGGGCTGTTCGGCCGTCGTCGTTGGAAATTCGTTCTCGACGTTTCGCCATCTCGAGTGGATGGCATCTTCAGGAGATGTTGACTGTTTGTCGGCTTCTCGAAGACTGGTGGTTAGTCTGTCGCGGTCGCAGGTTATATACGCTATGGTGCGCGGGGCGTATATCAGCGCTGGTCGGTGATTGGTCACATTCCCTTGATTCAGTTTTGTTATTGTAAGCGAGCCGTTTAGTGTTTTTGTATTAGTTTATATTAATGTGTGTACCTGTGGAAGTGTCTACATCGGAACAACCAAACGGTTCGTAAACACAAGAATCAAAGAACACAAAGTCAACTGTCGACTCGGACATACGGAAAAATCCGCAGTTGCAGACCACACACTAAACAATGAAGACCACCGAATAAAATTCGAAGACACACAAGTTCTCTGCGCTTCCTCTTCATACTATCCAAGACTCTATAGAGAAGCAATCGAAATTCATAAACACCAGCAGAACTTCAACAGATCTGAAGAAACTCTTAAAATTAACAGAACATGGGTACCGGTTCTTAAAAACACTAAACGGCTCGCTTACAATAACAAAACTGAATCAAGGGAATGTGACCAATCACCGACCAGCGCTGATATACGCCCCGCCCACCATAGCGTATATAACCTGCGACCGCGACAGACTAACCACCAGTTTTCGAGAAGCCGACAAACAGTCAACATCTCCTGAAGATGCCATCCACTCGAGATGGCGAAACGTCGAGAACGAATTTTCAACGACGACGGCCGATCAGCCCGAAAGCACACCCACCATTGGTTTAAAATTATTAATATAAACTAATACAAAATTTAGGTTACAGGATGACGCAAGCACTTCGCAAAGACGTATTTAGTGCAATATTAAGACAAGAGCAGGGCTGGTTTGACAAGAGATCCACTGGGGAACTTGTCAATAGATTATCATCTGACACGCAAGTTGTGGGCCAAGCTTTGTCACAAAATATTTCCGATGGACTTAGGTCTACGGTCATGGTGATTGCTGGAACGGGAATGATGGTATTGTTAAAAGCTTAGATGATTCATACAATATAACTCAACGATACTAAACACACAGGATTGCTTATTTCCATTTAACTCTATGTTAGCGTCGATCAAGCGAGACGAACACTGCCTGCGTACGTCACCAGCGGACCAGTTGCTTTGTTTGTATTGAGAGTTCGTGTGATTTTAAGGTGTTTTTGACGTTTTTATCTCCGTTTTTTTGCGTTTTTTCATCAATTTGACGGTGTGGTTGACTATTTAGGAGGTAAATAAACCTTTAGAAATGTGAATTAAGTGAATTTATATAAACAAAGCACATTAATTTATTGTTGAAATAAAAGCTTTGTGTTCCCTCTTTCAGTGTAGAAATATAAATATACATACTTTTATCATGGGCGCACCCAGGGGGGTGGTGGGTTTTGGGCTTGTCCCCCCCCCCCAAGCCTTGGATTTTTTTACATATTTTCCACATATTTCATAAAAAAACACAAAAAATAGCTTAAAATTCGACATCATGAGGCTTTGCCCCCCCCCCAGCCCTAAGAGGCCTCGGGCCCCCCTAAGACCTATTCCTGGGTGCGCCACTGCTTTTATATTATTATATTTATATAAACTTTTAATTTTTTTTTGGATTTTTGGAAACTCCTTGCTCATTAAGTTAATAACATTGAAGAAAATTGGTAATTATGCCGCAAACGTACTGTTAGCCCGCGGTTATAAAAACGATAACTGCAATGGACTGTAAATATTTTTATTAAACAAAGCGCGAACAAATATAAATATATTGATATGAAATTACGAAATAATGAAAAGGTCCATAGGTTAATTGTTGTCCCACACAACGGCAATCAGAAACAAAGGCACTCACCAGTTTGCAGCCAATTTCTCCACGTTCTAAGGGGCCCCTGATTGGATCTAATGATGTCACCACGTAGCTGACGGGCTGAAGTTTCTTTTCTATGCTTCAGTACACCAAAATCGAGCACTTTCAGGTGTAGATATTTAAAATAGTTGGAGAACGAAATTAACACGCCATTTCTCGAGGCGCTTGACAAAGGATCTCTCTTGATTGTTGGTGCGCATGTCCAAATACACGAAATGCACTCTGTCCTTCATCCAATTGTGTGGTTTTAAAAAGTTAAAAACAACCGCGAAATTTAGCGGGAGCTAACACGTACTTCTTTTAATAAACTGATTTTATGAAAGTTTATTTTGTAGACAGTTTCTCCAAGTTTAGCTTCAGTTTTTTTCTTAAGTTTTTTTAGTCTCTTTATAGAAGTTTTTAAAAACATGTTACAGGAGAAGGAGTGAAAACGGGCGCTGGGTGGGATAAAAACAACTCATAACACAAACAATGTAAATCATTTGAAAAAAACCTCTAAAAAAATCTAGTGATTTAAAGCATAAGAAGTTGAAAAACACATCTTATTTGGCTGTTTTCTCCAAAAACTGACTGGTTTTTGACATAATAATATAATAAATATTGCAATTTTAGATCTGTAATATCAAATAAATGCCTTTTTGTTACTACATAATTAGGTGTATTTTATTATATCCGCAACAAAAACAATACATTATACATCTAATGATTTAAATTGATTAAACTTTTCGAAAAAATCCTACTTCTATTCTAAAACTTTCAACTATTTAGAAAAGAAACTCCAATATATCGTCTGGTAGGAAATCTCAGCTCTCAGAGCAAACTCTTAATTTATCAAATCATTTGTTTTGAATAAATGAAATTATTAATTATATTTACTAACACGAATAAAAAATTTGTTTGCAAATAAGCAAGAAAAAAGCGGGAAAAACTCACGACTGCAATGTGTATTAAATGAAGCGCGCTGACCAGAGGTCCACTAGTGACGTCAGCAAGGCGCCGCCTACCGCTGAAATTATTGTTTAAGCCGCTTTCTTTTAAAAATCGTATGGGGTTATTTCAATTCAAAAGCTTTTTGGTCTTAGTCCTCTATACTCGCTCAGTGCCAGTTTTTTTTTCTTTTAGGATCAAATCGACAATGTGTATAATTGTAAAATTTTAATTTTTAGTTTTATATGTCACCCAAATTAGCCCTTGTTGGTTTAGCCATTGTACCCCCCGTCGCGGGGATCGCGGTAGTTTTTGGCAGATATGTTCGGGGCATATCTCGAAAACTTCAAGATTCTCTAGCGGATGCCACTAAGGTATGTGATTGTGTAGTTGTCAGCTGTAATTTAAGTAGAATAACTTAAATTTTTAACAAACGTGGAATTTCGTACCCATGAATTTAAAAATCAAACAAGTTTCGTGGCTAATCGGGCAAAAAGGAGTTTTTTGTTTCCCTTATATTTTTCCGTGGGTAGCCTGAAAGCAAAACCTCACGGGGGTCCAAGATCTAATGGACACCTAATAAGTGTTGACAGTTAACCGTTTCGTCCTTATGGGAGTCCTCAGAACACTGCTGGTCAATGTGACAAATCTTGCGAAGTTAATCAGACGGTTTTGTCTGTAATTAAATGTAATTAGTGAGCGAACTATAGCAAGAGGCGCCATCTACCGAGATACGAGAGAAACAAAAAACCAAAAGCAGCAAAAACACTGCTATAGTTCGCTCACTAATTACATTTAATTAGAGACAAAACCGTCTAATTAACTTCGCAAGATTTGTCACATTGACCAGCAGTTTTCTGAGGAGTCCCATAAGGACGAAACGGTTAACTGTCAACACTTATTAGGTGTCCATTAGATCTTGGACCCCCGTGAAGTTAAGCTTTCAGGCTACCCACGGAAAAATATAAGGGAAACAAAAAAACTCCTTTTTGCCCGATTAGCCACGAAACTTGTTTGATTTTTAAATTCACGGGTACGAAATTCCACGTTTGTTAGTATTATTTGGCTTAAAATTCCGTTGATTGACGCTCACTGTCTTGAAGACGGATAAAAATGCAATCTGTGTTGATCCGGCCTGAAAGACAAAGAGATGTCGTAGGTCACGAACTATAGTTGTTTTCTTTTATTTGCATTCGATCTTTTCATTGATCGATATTGTATAGCAGTGTTTTTCCCTGCTTTTGGTTTTTTGTTTCTCTCGTATCTCGGTAGATGTCGCCTCTTGCTATAGTTCGCTCACTAATTACATTTAATTAGAGACAAAACCGTCTAATTAACTTCGCAAGATTTGTCACATTGACCAGCAGTTTTCTGAGGAGTCCCATAAGGACGAAACGGTTAACTGTCAACACTTATTAGGTGTCCATTAGATCTTGGACCCCCGTGAAGTTAAGCTTTCAGGCTACCCACGGAAAAATATAAGGGAAACAAAAAAACTCCTTTTTGCCCGATTAGCCACGAACTTGTTTGATTTTTAAATTCACGGGTACGAAATTCCACGTTTGTTAGTATTATTTGGCTTAAAAATTCCGTTGATTGACGCTCACTGTCTTGAAGACGGATAAAAATGCAATCTGTGTTGATCCGGCCTGAAAGACAAAGAGATGTCGTAGGTCACGAACTATAGTTGTTTTCTTTTATTTGCATTCGATCTTTTCATTGATCCATATTGTATAGCAGTGTTTTTCCCTGCTTTTGGTTTTTTGTTTCTCTCGTATCTCGGTAGATGTCGCCTCTTGCTATAGTTCGCTCACTAATTACATTTAATTAGAGACAAAACCGTCTGATTAACTTCGCAAGATTTGTGACATTGACCAGCAGTGTTCTGAGGAGTCCCATAAGGACGAAACGGTTAACTGTCAACACTTATTAGGTGTCCATTAGATCTTGGATCCCCGTGAGGGTAAGCTTTCAGGCTACCCACGGAAAAATATAAGGGAAACAAAAAAACTCCTTTTTGGCCGATTAGCCACGAAACTTGTTTGATTTTTAAAGTCACGGGTACGAAATTCCACGTTTTTTAGTATTATTTGGCTTAAAAATTCCGTTGATTGACGCTCACTGTCTTGAAGACGGGTAAAAATGCAATCTGTGTTGATCCGGCCTGAAAGACAAAGAGCTGTCGTAGGTCACGGACTATAGTTGTTTTCTTTTATTTGCATTCGATCTTTTCATTGATCGATATTGTATAGCAGTGTTTTTGCCTGCTTTTGGTTTTTTGTTTCTCTCGTATCTTGGTAGATGGCGCCTCTTGCTATAGTTCGCTCACTAATTACATTTAATTAGAGACAAAACCGTCTGATTAACTTCGCAAGATTTGTCACATTGACCAGCAGTGTTCTGAGGAGTCCCATAAGGACGAAACGGTTAACTGTCAACACTTATTAGGTGTCCATTAGATCTTGGACCCCCGTGAGGTTAAGCTTTCAGGCTACCCACGGAAAAATATAAGGGAAACAAACAAACTCCTTTTTGCCCGATTAGCCACGAAACTTGTTTGATTTAAAAAATTTTTTTATACTGGGACATTTCATCAGGATCAATCGCCCAGTTTCGCAAAGTTAGGGAAAATTTAAAGCATTTTTGAACAATCACTAAAACTACCGACACCAATGCAATACTGCAGTGCAAAGCAAAAATCAAAAAGTCGACTTTCTTAAAAAATTCGTTTTTATATCATTCAAATCGTCGTAAAAACCACACCAGCTAATTTTTTGAGATTTCTTTATTTCAAAACTTAAAAATATGCATATAAAAATAGTTAAAAAAAATATAGAAGATAGAAGTAAGTACAGGGTGTCCCAAATTGGGCACTTTTGGGGGGTTTAAGGTACTTCTAGGGAAGACAGAGAAAAACTGACCACGCATTACGAGGCTTAAATTTCAAGAGAAGACTTATAGTGAAAACCGCGTTTTGAAATATCGTCTCGTCTTTGAGCTACGGGGGATTTTTGAAAAGTCTGCATTTTGGAGGGGGGTCTATAACTTCGTTATTATTGAAAATATTGATTTAGAGTAAATTGCAATTTTATAGACTTTGTCACGAGGAATTCAACCGCTAAATTAAATTTTAACTGTCACTTTTAGTTTTTGAGATGACATATAGTTGTATTTTTTGTTATGGAATGGCCTATATTTTAATTAATTTTCGAATTCGTGATTGAATTCTTTTCAAAATGATGTATCATATGTCATAGTTTGATTGAGCGGTTTCGGAGATAATTAAAGTTTTTTATTTGTGTCTAGTGTGCGTTGAATGACGTCATGCGCCATTGACGTGAAAGCCTTGCGGTCAAATCCTACTTCAATGCTCCTATAGTTTTGTTGTCTTATACTATGCAAATCAAGTTGGCCTTGCGTCTTGGCGTTTTGTCATTGTTTTCAATTGTTTAACCAATTCGACATTATGCTTTGATATGAAATTATTTTGCACAAAAGCGTTTTAATTTTATTTTGAAATATGTATCATTTTTTAAAACTTTTTATAACTAGGCTTTGAGGGCCGTCAGCTGAATTATAATTTTTCCAAACCAGCCTTACTATATTTGTGACTGTGTAAAATAATAAAAATACTGGAGTGCCTTTACCTGCCTCAGCAGGAAATCATAGCGCACTAGAAATAAGTGAAAAAGCTGAATATCTCCTAAACCGCTCAATCAAACTATGACATATGATACATCATTTTGAAAAGAATTTAATGACGAATTCGAAAATTAATTAAAATATAGGCCATTCCATAAGAAAAAATGCAACTTTATATCATATCTCAAAAACTAAAAGTGACAGTTAAAATATAATTTAGCGGGTGAATTCGTCGTGACAAAGTCTATAAACCTGCAATTTACACTAAATCAAAATTTCCACTAATAACGAAGTTATAGACCCCCTTCAAAAATGCAGACTTTTCAAAAAGCCCCCGTAGCTCAAAAACGAGACGATATTTCAAAATGCGGTTTTCACTATAAGTCTTCTCTTGAAATTTGAGCCTCGCAATGCGTAGTCAGTTTTTCTCTGTCTCCCCTAGAAGTACCTTAAACCCCCTAAAAGTGCCCAATTTGGGACACCCTGTACATGTATGTATCGAAATTAAAAATATCTACAGAGGGTCTCCAAATATCAAGCCAAATTTTATAAAATTTGGTGGTTACTACGGCCAACCGAATGACGTTTAGCTCCTTTTCGTTTGATATCACACACGCCATATTTTTACATAAACTCTAATTTTTGAAATATACCCCCACCCTTTTATTTGGCTTGTGTTTGGTGGATTTTGTTCATTTTTAAATGGGACCATCTCGACCCAAAACCCAGCGTAGGTACCAAATTTCATTAAAATCGGGCAAGCGGTTTTTGAGTTATGCGCGTTGGTCGTGACATACAGACAGACAGACGGCGCAACAAAAAAGTTTCAAAATCATCTGAAACGCAAAGATATATAAACATTTTTGAAATCGGAGCAATTTTTTTTTTCTCGAAAAAATTAGGATCACTATAGCTCACACTACTATAGTATAGTAGTAGTGTGAGCTAATATTAAATATTGTAGAAAAAAATCTAATTGTAAGAGTTTTGAAATGACACTTATTTGGGCAGAGTTTTTCATATTTTGAAAAAATATTTTTTGCATTTTTAAGTGCACCTCGTGTTTAACTCCCCATTGGAATAAGTGAAATTGTTCTAGACAAAATAATAATGTATCAAAAAATGGCTATAAATTAGGTATTCTAAGCACGTTTTTTTGAGGGTTGAAGTTTATTTTTTTCTTGAGGATTTAAATGCCAAGGAATTCTTTTCTTTTTTCTAAACACTTACACGCTCATCATATGCCATACGTTGAGCTCCGTCTTAATCAAAATTTTATCTCTTATCGTTTCTGAAATCCCCATCTAGTTAATTTCTCAAAGACACTTTGAGGAGTAGTTTTTTGCTGTGTTTGCATATCTTATTATCAAAAAAAAAACAAACTGTACTAAAACGAATATTCTCTACGTTTCAGGTGGCATAACAAAAGTTAGCTATAATTACAAAAAACTAAAAGGTAAAAAAAATTCGTTACGGTTATTCGATTGGCCGTAGTCGCGAATTCAAAACTACCAAATTTTGTAAAATTTGTTTACAAGAGAGCGGAAATATTTAAATTTTTCGAAAAACACAACTTTTAGTTTTTGCTCGATCTTTTGAAAATCCCTGTAGTTTGAATAAAGCATATGATTGTTCTTGAAATAGCGCAAATTTTTTCTCATTTAAGTGGGAGCTTTCTGTATGACAGATAATGACCGCGTACGGGTTTTGAAATAACTTTATTATGGGAAAAGTATTTAAATAAAGGGGAACTATAAACTAATTAAAACTTCCTAAAGCCGTTAAGTACGTGGAGGCGGTGCAGGGCTATATCGGAATAAAAATACTCTGCCAATCTATGGGCACCTAAGCTTACACTAGGTACTATAGTTATAGTGTACGTGTGAGCTAATATAACTAAAAACTGAAATATATTTTATTGAACTCCAGACTCAATTACCTTTCGTTTGATACCACACAAGCCATGTTTTGACTTAAACTTTAATTTTTCAAATCTACCCCCACCTTTTTTTTTAAACTAAAATGTATTTTGTTTAACTCCAGACTCAATTACCTTTCGTTTGATATCACACACGCCATATTTCCACATAAACACTAATTTTTTAAATTTACCCAAACCCTTTTTTTAAAAGTAAAATGTATTTTATTTAACTCCAGACGCAATTACCTTTCGTTTGATATCACACACGCCATATTTTTACATAAACTCTAATTTTTGAAATATACCCCCACCCTTTTATTTGGCTTGTGTTTGGTGGATTTTGTTCATTTTTAAATGGGACCATCTCGACCCAAAACCCAGCGTAGGTACCAAATTTCATTAAAATCGGGCAAGCGGTTTTTGAGTTATGCGCGTTGGTCGTTACAGACAGACAGACAGACAGACAGACAGACAGACGGCGCAACAAAAAAGTTTCAAAATCATCTGAAACGCAAAGATATATAAAAATTTTTGAAATCGGAGCAACTTTTTTTTCTCGAAAAAATTAGGATCACTATAGCTCACACTACTATAGTATAGTAGTAGTGTGAGCTAATATTAATATTGTAGAAAAAAATCTAATTGTAAGAGTTTTGAAATGACACTTATTTGGGCAAAGTTTTTCAAATTTTGAAAAAAATATTTTTTGCATTTTTAAATGCACCTCGTGTTTAACTCCCCATTGCAATAAGTGAAATTGTTCTAGACAAAATAATAATGTATCAAATAATGGCTATAAATGAGGTATTCTAAGCACGTTTTTTGAGGGTTGAAGTTTATTTTTTTCTTGAGGATTTAAATGCCAAGGAATTCTTTTCTTTTTTCTAAACCTTTACACGCTTATTATATGCCATACGCTGAGCTCCCTCTTAATCAAAATTTTATCTCTTATCGTTTCTGAAATCCCCATCTAGTTAATTTCTCAAAGACACTTTGAGGAGTAGTTTTTTGCTGTGTTTGCATATCTTATTATCAAAAAAAAAAACAAACTGTACTAAAACGAATATTCTCTACGTTTCAGGTGGCATAACAAAAGTTAGCTATAATTACAAAAAACTAAAAGGTAAAAAAAAATTCGTTACGGTTATTCGATTGGCCGTAGTCGCGAATTCAAAACTACCAAATTTTGTAAAATTTGTTTACAAGAGAGCGGAAATATTTAAATTTTTCGAAAAACACAACTTTTAGTTTTTGCTCGATCTTTTGAAAATCCCTGTAGTTTGAATAAAGCATATGATTGTTCTTGAAATAGCGCAAATTTTTTCTCATTTAAGTGGGAGCTTTCTGTATGACAGATAATGACCGCGTACGGGTTTTGAAATAACTTTATTATGGGAAAAGTATTTAAATAAAGGGGAACTATAAACTAATTAAAACTTCCTAAAGCGGTTAAGTACGTGGAGGCGGTGCAGGGTTATATCGAAATAAAAATATTAAATATTGTAGAAAAAAATCTAATTGTAAGAGTTTTGAAATGACATTTATTTGGGCAGAGTTTTTCATATTTTGAAAAAAATTTTTTTGCATTTTTAAATGCACCTCGTGTTTAACTCCCCATTGCAATAAGTGAAATTGTTCTAGACAAAATAATATTGTATCAAAAAATGGCTAAAAATTAGGTATTCTAAGCACGTTTTTTTGAGGGTTGAAGTTTATTTTTTTCTTAAGGATTTAAATGCCAAGGAATTCTTTTCTTTTTTCTAAACCCTTATACGCTCATCATATGCCATGTTGAGCTCCGTCTTAATCAAAATTTTATCTTTTATCGTTTCTGAAATCCCCATGTAGTTAATTTGTTAAAGACACTTTGAGGAGTAGTTTTTTGCTTTGTTTACATATCTTATTATCAAAAAAAACAAACTACTAAAACGAATATTATCTACGTTTCAGGTGGCAGAAGAAAAAATATCCAATGTGAGAACTGTCAAGGCGTTTGCGCAGGAACCACGGGAAATGAAGCATTATGCGCATTCTATTAAGGAAATTTTAAATTTAGGATATTTGGAAGCTAAAGCTAGAGCCATATTTTATGGAATGGTAAGGTATATTATAATAATAATAAAAAAATACTCTGCCAATATATGGGCCCCTAAACTCACACTAGCTACTATAGTTATAGTGTACGTGTGAGCTAATATAACTAAAAACTGAAATATATTTTATTCAACTCCAGACTAAATTACCATTTGTTTGATACCACACAAGCCATGTTTTGACTTAAACTCAAATTTTTGAAATCTACCCCCACCCTTAAAAAAACAAAAACTAAAATGTATTTTGTTTAACTCCATACTCAATTATCTTTCGTTTGATATCACACACGCCATATTTTCACGTAAACTCTAATTTTTGAAATCTACCCCCACCCTTTTTGAAGAAAAAAAAAACTAAAATGTATTTTGTTTAACTCCATACTCAATTATCTTTCGTTTGATATCACACACGCCATATTTTCACATAAAGTCTAATTTTTGAAATCTACCCCCACCCTTTTATTTGGCTTGTGTTCGGTGGATTTTGTTCATTTTTAAATGGGACCATCTCGACCCAAGACCCAGCCTAGGTACCAAATTTCATTAAAATCGACCAAGCGGTTTTTGAGTTATGCGCGTTGGTCGTTACAGACAGACAGACAGACAGACAGACAGACAGACAGACAGACAGACAGACAGACAGACAGACAGACAGACAGACAGACAGACAGACAGACAGATCGCGCGACAAAAAAGTTTCAAAATCATCTGAAACGCAAAGATATATCAAAAATTTTGAAATCGCAGCAACTTTTTTTTTCTCGAAAAAATTAGGATCACCATAGCTCACACTACTATAGTATAGTATATGTGTGAGCTAAAAATTGTGAAAATTTGTTTCTTGGATTTTTCATTATCCATATTTTGACATGTTTTTTGAAAGAAGTTATTTTAGCTCACACATATACTATACTATAGTAGTGTCAGCTATGGTGATCCTAATTTTTTCGAGAAAAAAAGTTCCTGCGATTTCAAAATTTTTTATATATCTTTGCGTTTCAGATGATTTTGAAACTTTTTTGTCGCGCCATCTGTCTGTCTGTCTGTCTGTATGTCATGCATAACCTTCTTTGATTGAAAGTTCATCCTCACCCACAGCATTATAGTACAGGCAAGATTCGGGAAAATCCACTTTCTAGAAGCATTTTATATTACTTTTTGGCAAATGGGCAATTCCCCCTATTTTGACTCCGCTGAATCCGAATATCCCTGTTGCCAACTCGAAATATTGACAGGGCCTGAGATATTCATGATGGCGGCCAAAATGGCGGCGGAATTTTAAATTGCCGCTGGAAAGCCCAAATTGTCACAGGTGTACATTCAAAATATATATTTGTATAATTAAAAAATAATAACATATTATTTTTTTGTAAATGGCTGCAAAAACCTCCAAAAGCCCCCCCAGACCCCCCAAAACCTGAAAGTTTGAGGATTTTTTAAAATTTTCTTGAAAACTAAACTTCTAAGGGAAAAATGTATAATGTACTTTATTGTAGACAATAAAATTCCCCTTTCAACATGGTATAACTTAATAAAGTTAGACTAATAACAAGCTCTCCAGCGGCGTCCGTTAATTGAAGTAATTTAAAAAAGTTGAAAAAATACCTATGTTTTTTTCAAGATTTATTTAATTTTTTTAAACAATAATATCTACAGAAAACCATGTATTACACTTTGGTATACTCAATAAAATTTCCTTCAAAATGACGTATAACATGATTAAATCGGTTTTATAAATAAAACTTCAGGGGCATCCGTAAATTAAATTAATTTTGAAAAAACAGAAAATAAACCATTTTTGTTACACGTTTTATCTAATTTTCTCAAAAACTAAGCTTAACATGAAAAAACTTGTTCTACACTTTTTCGTAGGCAGGGAAATTCTCTTTTTAAAAATGTGAAACTCGGTGGGGTTTGACTTATAGCAAACTCTCCAGCGACGTCCGTCAATGGGGGTGATTTCAACAAATCATTAAAAAAAAAACATGTTTTTCATACGTTTTATTCAATTTTCTTAAAAACCAAGCTCTTTATCAAAAAATGTGTTCCATACTTCGTCGTAGCCAATAAATTTTTATTTCCTTTCAAACCATGTATAACAAAGTGGAAGTTATTTTATATTTACCGCTCCAGTGGTGTTCTTAATTTAAAGAAATTATTTAAGATCAATCCAAACTAATCAATTTTGTGTCTTATTAGCTTTTCGGTGGATAATAAAGAGCGGCGGATAAAAGGTCGAAAGTACAAAAGGTCGACAAAATAAGGTCGAAAGTACAAAAGATCAAAAAACAAAAGGTCGAAAGTTCAAAAGGTCGAAAGTACGGCCGCGGGTCCACATCGACTGGACATGTCAATTCGACTTGATACGGTAAATTTGTATTTTTAATATTTTGTTTTGTCGATTTTTTTTCGACCTTTTGTACTAATGGGAAGCTAAGTTAGCCGCCTTCAGATGATTACCGCAGTGTGGCGCGGCGAAGCCAGTGGATCAGTGATTTTTAATACTATGGGGCCTGTTCATAAATTGCATAAGTATAAGGCAAAAAAATATCAAACTCTTCCTAACAGGTTGACAGGTTGGTTGTTGATCCCAATGAGTACCTAATTATGATTATGCCCCCCCCCCAAACCGTTGCATAAGATTCACCACTTTATTTTTAGTTCCATATGCTTAAAAAAATAACCAAAAACACCTGTGTCAAAGTTACTACTGTTACTTTCTGCACAAAAATATTGCTTAGGGGGGGCCATGGCCCCTATGCCCCCTTCCCTTATAACCACCGGTGTTTTTTGCTTTAAAGAACCTTTTTAGATAAATCAAAATATCTAATCTAATCAAAAAACTGTTTATTTTAATTTGGAAACATTTTATTTTAGTAGGTATAAATTACGAACTTTTTTGAAGTATTTATCATAACATTAACCTCACTTTGTAATATATCATAAAAAGAAATTGTCTTATCCTCAATAAAGAATAAAGGCACATTTTTTTCTGAAAATCTTAGAAAAGATATTTAAATATGCAAGAGAAACTGATTATTTCAGTTATTTTTGAAAATAAGTTTATATTAGTACGCCCCTGAAGCCTTAAATCTGGCAACAACCCGACTTTTTAATAAAGTTTTTAAAAGAAAATGTTATGTTCTACAATAAAGTATACTACATATTTTTTCCTAAAAAGTGTAGTTTTTGAGAAAATTTTGAAAAACCTATAATAAACATGTTTTTTTTTAAATAATCCCAATTTACGTACGCCACTGAAGAGCTACTTGCTTTTCCTAACCTTATTGACCAATACATCATTGGAAAGGGAATTTTATTCTTCACAAAAAACTGTTCTTTACAATTTTTCATAATAAGGTTAGTTTTCGAGAAAATTGCATAAAACTGAAAAAAAAACAGGTTTGTGGGGGTTTGGGGGGAGTTTCTTCGTCCCTGTCGATTTTTCGAGTTGGCAACAGAGATATTCGGATTCAGCGGGGTCAAATTAGGGGGAAATGATCTGTTGCCAAAAAGTAATATGATTTGCTTCAAGACCGAAAACGGAAAGCCTTTTAAAATAATATGCACTGACTATTGGAGGATATATTCGTTATAGTTTTAATTAAGGCCTCTTGAGTAATAAATTGACCTAAACAAACATAAAATAACCTAATTTGCATATCGTTATTTTCTCACGTCGCTTTTTTACGAGTCGTTAAATACCGAGATGAATTCCATCAAAGGAGCATGCGCCAAAATTAACGTCAAAATGTCTAATTTAAATTATTGGCGCGAATACCGGGATTGGCGCGAGATCGAAGAGCTTAACGTATAATAAAAAATTCAAGGTATAAAATAATGGTCAATTCTAATTTTTAGGTATGATTTTATGTAGGTACCGGGTGGTTTTTTATAACCGGAGCACTCAGCAACTTTATCATTGAAAATAAAGGGCTATAATAAATTGTAGATTTTTTTTGGTTAATTATGATGATGATGAACTTTAAAAGCCAACATAATTTTTTTCTATCCGTCACCATGTACAGGGTGTCCCAAATTCGATGTTTTTGGGGAGTTTCGGGTATTTCTAGAGGAACTAAAAAAACCTCATCAACCTTTGCGACACTCAAATTTCAAAAGAAGCTTAAAGGTGAAAATCGCATTTTGATATAGCAAGCCGTTTTTAAACTACGGGGTGTTTTTAAAAAGTCTGCATTTTGGGACGGGGTCTATAACTTGTTTATTTATTAATATTTTTGTTTCTGTGAAAACATTCTTTAGACACTTTTTTAAGAGGAATTCAACTGTTAAATTAAATTTCATTTGTCACGTTTAGTTTTTGAGATATCACATAAAATTAATTTTTCTTTATGGGATTAGTGGGATTTCTTTATATTTTTTTACCACATATTTTAGTTTGCTTAATATTAAAAAATAATAAAGAGGTGATTAAAAAATAAAAATAAAGAAAACAATAAAAAAAAAATTAAAAATTAAAATATTGAGTGTGATACATCATTTTAAAGGAAATTTTAGAGAGAGTTTTAGAGTTATTCTGTAAGAAAAATAACAACTTTATGCAATATTTTAAAAACCAAAAGAGATAAATAAAAACCGTTGACATCTGTCAATTCTTCAAGAAAAGATCTATAAGAAAGCTATTTACACAAAAGCAAAATGCAGACAAAAACACTCCGTAGCTTAAAAACGGCTTGCTATATCTAAATGTAGTTTTCACCTTTAGGCTTCTCTTAAAATTTGAGCGTCGCAAAGGGGGCTCAGTTTTTTTCTTTCTCCCCTAGAAATACCCGACACCACAAAAAAACAACGAATTTGGGACACCCTGTACAGGGTGTGACAATAAAGTCGATTTTTTGAGAGGGAACACCCTGTATATTTTTGCATTTTAAGATTCGTCTTTTCTTTTTGATTTCAAACATATACAATATCTATGTGCTGCGGTTAATATTTTTTGAGGTATATGCAGTATTTCTTCTATATGCATTTCACGTTTATTTTGTTTTGCCATGTATTGACAAATTTAAATGCGCTAAATCTTTTAAAAAAATGTTTATCGTAGCATAGACATACAGTAGAACCCCGATGACAGTGTTTATTCAAATTAAATTGGGCACTAAATAATTTGTCACACAACTTGCACGTGACCGGCATTTTTACAGAACAAAAACGACGAATTTTCATCAAAAAGAACTGGGAATTATTAAAGTTTTGCTGTATAAAACCATACTGAAATATCTCTCAGTTGATTCGTTGGCAGAAGTGACAGATCAACGCTTGCGCACGTCTTGGAATTCATCTCGGTATTTAACGACTCGTGCTTTTTTGACCTGTTCATATTTTGTACGTCGCTCTTTTGGGATGTCTCTGTTTTATCCTACCACTGTTTTGTTATGCCGCTCATAATTTTGAGTATTAAATTAAATAATAAAGCTGTAGTTACTTTAAAATTGAGCACGGGATAATTTAAATATTGTTTTAGACGGGCTTCAGTGGAAACATAATAATAATATCAGTATTGTATTATGGTGGTGTGATGGTATCTTCACACGAACTAACAGTGGGAAACTTATCATCTTTTATCTTGTACGCAGCCTACATTGGAATTTCCGTCAGTGGGCTGTCTAGTTTTTATACGGACTTAAATAAGTCTGTAGGAGCAGCTACTAGAATTTGGGAAATAATGGACAGGACACCCGCCATACCTATTTCGGGTAAGCAATTTAAAACATGATGATTAAGTGCCGTATACTTTCGATAGGGTAAACCTAAGCATCGCTCGGTGAGGACTGTACAGGGTGTCCCAAATTAAATTTTTTTGAGGGGAGGGGTTCTCAGACATTTCTAGGGCACACAATTGGTTATATGAGAGGACTAGCGCGGTTTTAACTCAGTTTTAACCCACTTCTAGACATCGGATCAACTTCAAATTTGGTACACACTTAAAGTTCCGATGACAATACAATATACAATACTGATATTATGAAGTTCACAGCTCCCCTCCCCCCTTTGAAAATGCTGGAGGGGGGGCTAAAACACAACATAAAAACGATCTTCAAGCCATCTAAGAAGATCGAGAACCACCTCAGATCTGCGAAGGATATAAGGAACCCACTAAGTTCTTCGGGGGTATACCGCATTCCCTGTAACTGTGGAAGTGTCTACATCGGAACAACCAAACGGTCCGTAAACACAAGAATCAAAGAACACAAAGCCAACTGTCGACTCGGACATACGGAAAAATCCGCAGTTGCAGACCACACACTAAATAATGAAGACCACCGAATAAAATTCGAAGACACACAAGTTCTGTGCGCCTCCTCTTCATACTATCCAAGACTCTATAGAGAAGCAATCGAAATTCATAAACACCAGCAGAACTTCAACAGATCTGAAGAAACTCTTAAAATTAACAGAACATGGGTACCGGTTCTTAAAAACACTAAACGGCTCGCTTACAATAACAAAACTGAATCAAGGGAATGTGACCAATCACCGACCAGCTCTGATATACGCCCCGCCCACCATAGCGTATATAACCTGCGCCCGCGACAGGTTAACCACCAGTCTTCGAGAAGCCGACAAACAGTCAACATTTCAAACAAGTTTCATGGCTAATCGGGCAAAAAAGGAGTTTTTTGTTTCCCTTATATTTTTCCGTGGGTAGCTTGAAAGCTTAACCTCACGGAGGTCCAAGATCTAATGGACACCTAATAAGTGTTGACAGTTAACCGTTTCGTCCTTATGGGACTCCTCAGAACACTGCTGGTCAAGTGACAAATCTTGCGAAGTTAATCAGACGGTTTTGTCTCTAATTAAATGTAATTAGTGAGCGAACTATAGCAAGAGGCGCCATCTACCGAGATACGAGAGAAACAAAAAACCAAAAGCAGGGAAAACACTGCTATACAATATCGATCAATGAAAAGATCGAATGCAAATAAAAGAAAACAACTATAGTCCGTGACCTACGACAGCTCTTTGTCTTTTCAGAACGGATCAACGCATTTTGCATTTTTACCCGTCATCAAGACAGTGAGCGTCAATCAACGGAATTTTTAAGCCAAATAATACTAACAAACGTGAAATTTCGTACCCGTGA
The DNA here is from genome assembly GCA_963576565.1 of Aspidapion aeneum. Lineage (NCBI taxonomy): Eukaryota > Metazoa > Arthropoda > Insecta > Coleoptera > Brentidae > Aspidapion > Aspidapion aeneum. The sequence goes on from OY755039.1 coordinate 4,169,047, forward strand.
ATTTAAAAATCAAACAAGTTTCATGGCTAATTGGGCAAAAAAGGAGTTTTTTGTTTCCCTTATATTTTTCCGTGGGTAGCTTGAAAGCTTAACCTCACAGGGGTCCAAGATCTAATGGACACCTAATAAGTGTTGACAGTTAACCGTTTCGTCCTTATGGGACTCCTCAGAACACTGCTGGTCAAGTGACAAATCTTGCGAAGTTAATCAGACGGTTTTGTCTCTAATTAAATGTAATTAGTGAGCGAACTATAGCAAGAAGCGCCATCTACCGAGATACGAGAGAAACAAAAAACCAAAAGCAGGGAAAACACTGCTATACAATATCGATCAATGAATCTTGCTATAGTTCGCTCACTAATTACATTTAATTAGAGACAAAACCGTCTGATTAACTTCGCAAGATTTGTCACTTGACCAGCAGTGTTCTGAGGAGTCCCATAAGGACGAAACGGTTAACTGTCAACACTTATTAGGTGTCCATTAGATCTTGGACCCCCGTGAGGTTAAGCTTTTAAGCTACCCACGGAAAAATATAAGGGAAACAAAAAACTCCTTTTTTGCCCGATTAGCCATGAAACTTGTTTGATTTTTAAATTCACGGGTACGAAATTTCACGTTTGTCAACATCTCCTGAAGATGCCATCCACTCGAGATGGCGAAACGTCGAGAACGAATTTCCAACGACGACGGCCGAACAGCCCGAAAGCCCACCCATCATTGTCCGATATCGTTCAAAATTGGTATGCAAGAGACTTTTGGGGATGGGGATCAAGAATTTTTATTTAGATTTTTAAAATTGTGAAAGTAACGCTCCCCTCCCCCTTGGACAATTTTGACCAACTTGTACATATCCGATCAACATCAAAATTGTTGTGGACTTATAGTTATTATAAGTTACAGTGCCAATACAATACAATATTATAATGCTTTAAAGTTGGCAACCCCTCACCCCTTTGAAGAGGGTGGAAGGGGACCATCTAAGTATATCCGATTTTGTTCAAAATTGGTATGTAGGGACTTTTGGGGATAGGATCACGAATTGTTAATTATATTTTTAAAATTGTGAAATTGACGCCGCCCCTCCCTCTTGTAAGTCAATAGACAACTTTATTAATCTTTTCAGCTACAATAATGTAGATAAGATACGTCAAATACAAAAAATATAACATTAAGTGTAAATAATAATAGTGTAAATATTTAAAAAAATAAAAACGAAAACACATTTACAAGATTTGTATATATATGTATATAAATATTAATAGCAAAAATTTACCTTCTGCCCAACATGTAGTTTTCAAATTCAATTAACTATAAAAAGTTTCTTTTAATAAAAGATTTTTGATTTCTTTTTTGAATCTTGGCAGCGACGTAGTTTGTTTGATTTTGTTTGGCAACAAGTTAAAGAATTTGCATCCAAGATAATGAGTACTTTTTTTTTATATACTCATGGTTGTGTTTATGGATGCTGAAGTGGTTACGACTTCTAGTTGGATAGTTGTGATAAGAACTATTTAATGTAAAAATATTTTGGTGTTGAAAAATGAAAACGAGTAGTTTATGTATGTAAATACTTGTTATTGTCATAATTTTATTATCCTTAAATGCAGAGCGACAAGTACCGTTGTAAGGTATATTGAAAATTAATCTTATAAGTCTCTTTTGACCTATCAATACTCTTTCCACATCCTGAGCACTACCCCATACTGCCACACCATAGGCCAGAGCCGAGTATGCATTAGCATAATACACAGTAATGAGATTTTTTATACTGAGAGAGTTTTTAAGTGACTTAATCATGAAGTAGCATGTATTAAGTTTTGAGCATACACTACTTATGTGTAAACTCCACTCGAAATGAGTATCGACAATAGTTCCCAAAAATTTTGAGCTATCGCTAACTGGCAAAGGGATGTCATTAAAGATTATATTGAGGTCGGTAGGTTTACGGGACTTTGTTTTAAATTCCATAAAGACAGTTTTAGAGACATTTATAATCAGATTGTTTTGCTTGCACCAGTTCGAAAATTCATTTAGGGTTAAGTTGATTTTTTCATGAAGAAAATTTGTGTCTTTTGCGGATACAACGATGGACGTATCATCGGCGAACATAAACACAAGTCCCCACGTGATATATTCGGGAAGATCGTTAATAAACAGCAAAAATATTAAAGGTGCAAGCACACTGCCTTGGGGCGTGCCTATGTTTAATTCTGTAGATTCTGAATATGTGCTTCCTATTTTGATTTTAAATTTTCTATCTGTAAGAAAAGATTTAATGCAGTTATTAAGGGGGTTTTGAATACCTAGTTTTTCGAGTTTTTTATATACAAAGTTAGGGTCTATGGTATCAAAAGCACGGGTTAGATCAAACAATAGTGCAACAACTCTATCGCCTTGGTCTAGTTTGTTGTAGATCTGTTGAACAAAGTCAATGCTGGCTGTTTCGGTAGAGTGCAGTTCTCTGAAACCGTGTTGCTTGGAGTTAAGATCTGATATTTTTAAGAAATTGATTTATTTGGTTGCATAGAACTTTTTCAAAGACCTTAGAGAAACTGTTCAACTGAGAAATCGGACGATAGTTTTCCACCGACAAATGGTCGCCCTTTTTATAGATAGGTGAGATATTAGCTTCTTTTAGGTGAGAAGGGTAGGTTCATCAATGAACCTTCAGATATAGATAGATTTATCAGAAAAGTAAGGCAAGTTATCATTTTCAAAGAAGCATTTTTCAGTAGGGATATGGGTATTTCATCGGGTACCGCCGATTTTTTGTTTGGCAAGCATTTCAGTGCGAGTTTAACATGTGTAGTAACTTCGGTAAAAGTAAATGATTTGTGATTTTTCTTAGTCGTTGTGCAATCTGCGGACAAGCTGCCCTGGAAATGAGATTGGAGCTTGTCAGCAACAACAGAGGACAAATAACTGCTAAAGTTGTTAGCGATCTCCATAGTATTAGTTATAATTACATTATATCCGATCAACATCAAATTTGGTATGAACTTATAGTTACAGCGACGATACAATATTATAAAGCTCTAAAGTTGGAAACTCTCCACCTTTAAGGATAGTGGAGGGGTTTTCGGGGTTTAGGATCACGCACCATATTTTTTCTTATTTAATAAGCTTTCGAACAAGTTTTCACAAGTTGGGCCAACCAGTTGCAAAAGAGGTTGGATGACTAACTTTTTACTTAAGTTTTTTAATTAAATTATAAATTTTACTTAAAAGGACATTTTTTATTGTCTAAAAATGGCAAAAAAGTAAAGATTAGCTTTTTTTAATATTTGACAGGTGTCAAAAAAAGTAGTTTATCGTTTTTCTTTTTTGATAAGCTTTCGAGCAAGGTGCCACAAGTGGGGTTATCTAATTTGAAAAAAAAAGTTTTATGCGAGTAGACCCCTTTGCAGGGGGTCTATACATTAAAATTTCGAACAGAAATATTGCTCGTTAAAAATCTTAGTCGAAGTACTTTTGGATTTTTCAGAATAATCTAAATTCAATCCGTTGTAGAATTTATTCTACTTGGCTGATACACTGATTGTATAAAGACCACGTACATGGCAGTGTTTAGGGCTACCCCCAAAAAACAGGGGCAGCGAAGGGCAGCAAATTTTTTGTTTTTTTAGTCAAATAGACCCCTCTCTTTAATATTCTGGTGGATATTTTACTAAGCCTTGCTAAGCTTGTTTCTGCAGGCTTTACAAAGAAAAATAGAGACGAAAATATAATGACTATATTTAAAAAAATTTTAACCATAAAAAGGGTTTTGGAATTAGGAAATTACTAGCCGTTTTTAAAACTGCAGTTACTGCTTATGCCCACTTTATACCCATATACCCAAAAAGTGCTGTTTGTGTTGTCATTTTTTTTATTTAAAAATACTGTAAAAATAGATAAATTTTTCTCCCAAAATATTTTTCAACTTTGGGGCTCTGTTATAGAGAAATACATTAAGATTTTTTTTATCAGTTGCATTTTTTTTATTAACTGGACTATCTGCAATACATTTAGGTGGGTTTGGTTATCATAATTTAAAAAACATATACAGGGCTAGCTCCGCCATATAACTCATTGTGGGGCAGTGGCGGCAATAGGTGACGCAGGATCTTCCTCCCTCATTTTTTATACAGACATATAAAAATATAATTATATGCTAATAATGTAAATATTTATTCTATAAAGAACTTACCTAAATTCAGTAAAATCTGCGAAATCAGGTAGGTAGTAGGTTCACGGTGATGTCATTGCAATTTAATTTAAATTTTACTGCTTGTATGTGGGGCAAATACGTCTATCCTTAAAATTTTTGTACCACAATTCTTTAAAATGTCGAATGTACACTTTGTCTTTGACCTAAGCCGATTTATTTACGTTCAATATAGGGGACGGCTTTTCAGAGTTCAAAAAGTCTTTTGTCATCGTCTCTTTACCTCAAACACTGTATCGTACACGCCGGTAACCGGACACTATTTCAATAATGTACACAGGTTCAACACCTGAGTCTTTGTCTCTGAATATTGCGTACCTACTAGACGAATTTATTTCAGCGCCATCTGCCTCTCAATGTTGCAAGGCTCACCGGTTGCCACATGAGCGGCTAGTTCACAACTTGCATTCCGTTTGCTATTGGTCGAAATAGTCAGCTGACTTTTTGATGTTGAACGTGGCCGTTTAAGATTATTATTATATTATATTAAGAGATGGTGCCACCAGTCAAGCATTTAACAAACATTATGTTTAAAGCTTTCGGCGTAAAATACGAATATATACTAGTTGTAAGTGATTTAAAAGTGTAGTGGTTTGTGCAGTACATACCTATTGAATTTAACTATTTTTATGCATATACCGATGAGTTTTTTTTAATTGTTTTTTAAAAACATATTATATTCTTTTACAGTTCATGTCATTATTTTTGGGACAACTTTTTACAACTTTTTTTTGTTGGCCTATGCTTTTTGTTATGGTAAACGGGTAAACAACTGATAACTGTCAAAAAGTTATCTCAAAAATTATGATATATAGTTTAAATTAGCTTCCCTATCCTGTTTTCCTGTCGAAATCGGTGTTAACCTAACCCTGATAAATTATTCGACAACGTATCCTAACCTGTCCAGACACGCCCCGGTCAGGATACGTTTCCCATCAATTGACCACGGTTAGGTTTTGTTTCAGTTTGGTTTAACACCGATTTCAACCTCCCAAAACGAGGACAGGAGAGTTTTAATTTTAAAAATCCCGCCTGACTATGTCAACCAATAGCAAATAGAATGCAAGTTGTGAACTAGCCGCTCGTGTTGCCACTCTATATGGGTTCATATTCTCATTGATATTACCTAAGGTTGATATTGTAGCTCACACATATACTATAACAAGTGGGCTATGCTTATAGTGTCAAAAAAGTTGCTCCGATTTAGTTTTTTTTATATATTTTTGTGTTTTATATGATTTCAAAACTTTTTTGTCGCGTCTGTTATTTAATTGTAATAACTTTTGCATTTTAAATTAATTTTATTGTAAAAAATCGAAAAACATTTTAAATTCAAAGGAAGAAATTTTTTTAAAAAACATTTTAATGTTTTGATCACCTTTCATTTTCACAAAATTTGGGTGCAATATCGGAATGGCGCAAGAGAAATTTACAAATAATCGTATTCAATTTTAAAAATATTGCGAAGGACCTTAATGCTCCCATAAGACGCAATGTAAAAATAGGGCTGGAATATCAGCTGAGAGAGATACAAGGGTGTCAAAGTCAAAATACTCTGCCAATCTATGGGCACCTAAGCTCACGCTAGGTACTATAGTTATAGTGTGAGCTAAGATAACCAAAATCTGAAATATATTTTATTCAACTCCAGACTCAATTACCTTTCGTTTAATACTACACAAGCCGTGTTTTGACTTAAACTCTAATTTTTTTAATCTACCCCAAACCCCAAAAAAACTAAAATGTATTTTGTTTAACTCCAGACTCAATTACCTTTTGTTTGATATCACACACGCCATATTTTCACTTAAACTCAAATTTTTGCCATCTACCCCCACCCTTTTTTTTAAATAAACTAAAATTCATTTTGTTTAACTCCAGCCTTAATTACTTTTCGTTTGATATCACACACGCCATATTTTCACATAAACTCTAATTTTTGAAATCTACCCCCACCCTTGGCTTGCGTTGGGTGGATTTTGTTCATTTTTAAATGGGACCATCACAGCCTAAGATCCAACCTAGGTACCAAATTTCATTGAAATCGGACAAGCGGTTTTTGAGTTAGGCGGGTTGGTCGTTACAGACAGACATACAGACGGACAGACAGACAGACGGCGCAACAAAAAAGTTTCAAAATCATCTGGAACGCAAAGATATATAAAAAAATTTGAAATCGGAGCAACTTTTTTTTTCTCGAAAAAATTTGGATCACCATAGCTCACACTACTTATATAGTAGTAGTGTGAGCTAAAATAAAAATAGATATTTTTACTTCTTACTTTTAAAATTGGTATCCGAGGGCTTTTCGAGAGGCGAAATCCAAATATTGACACTTTTTCACTGTTGCCGTTAGATGGCTCACTGCGCTTCTGTTGGTTTAAAATGACCATAACTTTTTTCTCAGTGTAGATTTTAACTTTTTTTGTTTGAAAAATAATTTCCTAAGCAACTCTAAGCTAAAAAGGTACTCTTCTCGGATAAAGTAAGTCGCTTTCGTAATATTTCGGTTTTTAATGTTAATCCAACCGAAATACTCAAATTATTTTGAAAAAAGTAAGGATGAAATTTGTTCAGTTAATTAGTATTGCTAAATGGAATATTCTAAAAAACTATTAGTTTAATATTTTTATTTATTTATATATATATATATATATATATACAGTGAAATAAAAATAAGAGGCCTAGATGATGAATTATGGGCAAACAGAAACGAGTGGAGATTGGGTATCGAAAGACGTAGAACGTTGTGAAACCGATAAATATATATATATATATATATATATATATATATATATATATATTTATCGGTTTCACAACGTTCTACGTATATATATATATTTATCGGTTTCACAACGTTCTACGTCTTTCGATACCCAATCTCCACTCGTTTCTGTTTGCCCATAATTCATCATCTAGGCCTCTTATTTTTATTTCACTGTCTATTCCTTCTCTCCAGCTTCTTCTTGGCCGTCCTCGTTTTCTTCGGCCAGTTGGTTTCCATTGTAGTATTTGTTTAGGTAGTGGGGCTCCCTGGTGGTCCAGAAAGGAGAGTTGTCTGGAATTTAACGGTGTCAGGCGTGGACTGTAATTTTAAGGGAATAAGGTCATAGGCTAAGCTGGTACAAGGGATTCTGAAATGGTCTAGTTTACCTTCTAGGTTAGTGTATCAATAAACAAATGTATGTAAGGTAAAAATAATGCATTTTCACTTACCATTTTTATACAGGAAGTGGAACTCATGGGAGGACGCGCTGTTAAACCGTAGTTTTTGCACCCCACATTCCTGTGGTAGGAGAGTCGCTAACACGCGTGTATTATCGTTCGAAGGCGAAACGGTTCTCTCTGCTGCAGCAGATATCGCTACTGCGTTCGTTCTCCCACATGTCGCCCAGTGGCGTCGTTAATCCATAGGCGTAGGAGAAAAGGAATAAGTAGGAAGGAATGAGATTACGAAGGTCCATATTAAAGGAACTAGGAACCTTAGTAATTCAAAATGCATTTTATGTAAAGTAAATTAATTATAGCAAATTGTAATATTTGCCTTTAAAACCGCGGGAGTTTCAAATGCAAATAACCCAGTAATTTTAAGTACTTAATTAGTTAATTAATACTAAATAAACAAAAAATAGAAAATGCTCTAGTGAATCACCAAATAGCCTAATTCGAACCAATTTGGTAAATTATAGTAAAAAGAACATATTTACAAAAAGGAAGGCGGGACGAACCATTTCCCACCCCCCTGAGAATGCCCAGGGGCATTTCAGAGAGTTTAATTTGTAGGCAGGGCGCATAGTTTTACCAAAGGCCGTTTGTAGGTACCTTTAGTAGTCTTTACAATAGCAACCCGTGGAACATTATCAGAACCTTTAATAAGGTCTTCAATGCGGCCTAGGGGCCAATCCAATGGAGTGGAATTTTCATCTTTGATCAGTACCATAGTACCAATATCAATGGAAGCAAGAGGTTGGTGCCATTTGGCTCGCTGTTGCAAAGTGTGCAAATATTCGCGATGCCAGCGAATCCAAAAATCGCGGTGCATTCTTTGCAACAGTTGCCACCTGGACAGCCTGTTTAACGCAATATCGCAGTAGTTTGGATCGGGTATTGTACCTGGAGGCCTCAAATTTAAAAAATTATTAGGAGTCAAGACCGCCAGATCAGTAGGATCGGTGCTTAAGGCACATAAAGGACGTGAGTTCATTATGGCTTCAACTTGGGTTAAAACCGTATTTAATTCCTCATAGGTGAGTATTTGATTTCCAACTACCCTGTGAAGATGAGTCTTTAAAGATTTAATGTTTGATTCCCAAATGCCTCCCATGTGGGGAGCAGCAGGTGGGTTAAAAGACCAAACTATACCTTCCCCCTTCACGCAATCAGAAAAAATTTGTCGCAAGTATTTTTCAGAGGCCACGAAGTTGGTCCCGCAGTCTGAAGAGATCTTTGAGCATAGTCCTCTTCTAGCTATGAAGCGGCGCAGAGCAGCCAGAAAGGCTTCTGATGTCATATCAGAGACTAACTCTAAATGCACGGCTTTAACAGCGCAACAGATAAATAAACAGACATATGCTTTCATGGTTTTTGCACCTCTGGTCCGACCAAGAGTAATCGTGAACGGACCACAAAAATCTATACCTACATTTTCGAACACCTTTGCTTCGGAAACTCTAAATTTCGGTAGGTTACCCATAGGGGGTTGAAGGGAGTTAGGTTTAGTTTTCCAGCAAGTATGGCAAGAACTTAAAACTTTTCTCACTACCTTTTTAGCAGACAATACCCAGAAGTTTTGCATTAGTAAAAAAGTTGTGGTCTGTATACCACAATGAAGATTGCTGCGATGCAAATCTAAAATCAGTAATTCAGTGAATTTTGCACTAGAAGGCAAAAGAATTGGAAATTTTTTATCGTATGATAAATTTGAATGGCATAAACAGCCTCCAACACGAAGCAAATCGTAGCTTTCATTATGCAAAAATGGACATAATTTTTGAAAAGCTTTTGGAAGCTGTTTCTTATCTTTTAGTAATTCAATTTCTTTTTGGAAAGAAAAAGATTGTACGCATTTCGAAATAAAAAGTAAGCTTTTGTAGTAATCCTGATTTGTAAGGTAATCAGTAGCAAAATTGTATGAGGGATTTTTAAACTTTTGTAACCCTCGCAAAAAGTAAGCAACTATTCTCTTAATTTTAAAAAGAGAACTGTATTTTTCAAACAAGTTGTTTACATAATATTCAACTGTTTGTTCGCAAGTAAAAACGTTAAAAATATTTTTTCGCTGTTCTTCCAAAACTGCATTCCCATCGTAAGTAACTGTCATAAAATCCCAAGTATTTGTAGGTTGGTTTAGAAAAGAAGGCCCTTCTAACCAAAAATAAAATCTTTGTAAATCAGAGGGATACATTTCCCTAGTACCGCAGTCAGCAGGATTTTGTTCAGTAGGAACATAATGCCAAAACTCAGGGCTAATTCTTCCTTGTATATAGGCAGTTCTATTCGAAACAAATGTTTTAAATTTGTGAGGAGATCCCTGAATCCAAGATAAGGTCACTGTGCTATCAGTAAAAGCAAGAATTTTATCAAATTTAATTTTTTCCGAGAACGTTTCTAATAAAAAATCCATTAATTTAGCCAACAAAACAGCTCCTAAAAGCTCTAGTCTTGGTAAAGTTAGTTTACGACGCAACGGTGCGACACTAGATTTACTACAAACAAAAAAAACTTTAATGTTTCCATCAGAATAAAAAATTCGAATATAAGCGACAGCACAATAGGCCCGTTCTGAACTATCGCAAAATCCTACTAGCTGGATTTGACTAGCATTAGGCAAAATTATTTGACGAGGAATTTTAACAGAATGCAAAAACTTTAATTCATTTTTAAATTTTTCCCATTTAAAAACAATTTCCGGACTGACAGGGTCGTCCCAGTTTAAGTCTTCTGCCCAGCAGTATTGAACAATTAATTTTAAAATTAAAACTATTGGCGCCAAAAAAGACAGAGGGTCGTAAATGCGGGCCAAATTACTTAAAATTGTTCTTTTAGTGCATGTTTGGAGAGAACAGTCGAAAGTATAAAAAAATTCATCAGTATGAGGGTTCCAATTTAAACCGAGAATTTTCAAAGTTGAATTTTCAGCATCTAAATCGAGAGAAAGAGCCTTCATCGAAATGTGTGACTCAGGAAGATCGGATAGTAACTCGGGACAATTGCTCGCCCATTTACGCAATTCGAATCCACCTCGGCTAAGTAGCTCGATTAATTGATTTTTCATCTCAGTGGCCTTAAAAAAGTCATCACTTCCCGAAATCACATCATCGACAAAAACTGCCTCCTCAATGATTTTTGAGGCAAGAGGAAGGTCCTCATGCTCTCTAGCAAGTTGCAGCAAAGTTCTGATAGCCAAAAAGGGGCTACAAGAGACCCCGAATAAAACTCTATTTATTTCGAAGTCTTGAATAGGCTGGTTAGGATCAAACCTCCAAACTATTCTTTGAAAATTAGTTTGACTAGGGTCAACTAAAATCATCCTGTACATTTGACGGATGTCGCAACAAAAGCAAAATTTATGCAAACGATAAAGTAATAAAATTTTTTGTAAGTCCCTTTGTAAAGGGGGCCCAGTATAAACAGCGTTGTTGAGCGAGATTTTGCCAGGGGCGTGCATGCTCGCATCAAAAACCACCCTCAGGGGGGTGCTAGTAGAATCTTTTTTAAACACCGCATGGTGTGCAATATAAAAATGATTTGAAATTTCGGTCGGCAAAGGTGCAGAAACCGGTTGCATATGATTATTATCTAAATAATCTTGTAAAACAGAGCTGTAGGCAGCATAAAAATCAGGGTTTTGTAGCAATTTCTTCTCAAGGGAGAAAAAACGACGTACGGCAATGGATCGAGTGTCGCCAAAATCTGGAGCAGTAACTTTAAATGGTAAAGATACAATATATCTCCCCTCCTCATTTTTTGAGGTAGTTTTCAAAAAATAATTTTCGCAAAACTCATCTTCGGGGTCAATGGCCTTGACATTAGGTATGTCATCTATTTGCCAAAATCGTTGTAGATTTTTATCTAAATTGACAAAAGAATCGTTCATTGACGTAGTAAAAAATGTTTTAATTTGATTTGTAGTTGAAGGTGAAAGTGAAAGATTGCCCATTATTCCCCAACCAAAAATAGTATTAATGCAGACGGGGTTGTTGGGTCCCGTAGACAAACGACCATCTAGCAAAATGTAAGGGTACACATCGCCGCCCAACAATAAATCAATTTTATCGCTTTTATTAAAGCCTGGGTCAGCTAGTTCTAAGTTGGCGAGAAAAGGAAAACTTTTAATCGAAAATGAGGAATGAGGTAAATCACTACAAATTTTATCGAGTATTATCGCATCAAAATTAAAAACAAAATTATTATCACGCAAAGAGGATATATTGCAATTAATTCCAGATTTTGCCGAAGTTGTCATTCGATCTAAGCTTTGTAGAGTCATGGCGATATTAAATTTAGGAAGGCCCAAACTATCAGCACATGACTTAGATATAAATGAAGATTGAGCACCAGAGTCACAGATGGCGCGCACTGTGTGCCAATTTTGAAAAACATCCTGTATTTGTATTAAAGCGGTACAGAGAAGTACTTCGCGATCATTTAAAGACATACCAGTAACAATGGTGTTAGTGGTTCTATTAAATTCGGTAGCCACGGGGCTCCTCGGGGGTTGCACTGCAGAAGTAGAGGGGCTACTCGCAGAAATAGGTGTAGAATTAATAGGAAAAAAATGTAAGAGACTGTGATGAAATTGGCCACAATGTAAACATCTTTTTTCTGATTTGCATTGCTGGGGTAAATTATGCTTTGAGGCCAAACAGTTGACACACGCTTTATGTTGTTTAACAATCTCAAAACGTTGCTGGGGAGTTTTCGCCAAAAAATTAGGACATCTGTATATTATATGATCGCCACTTTTACAGAGAAAACAAAAATTTTGAGGGTTTGGAGTATTATTTAAGCCACTTTGGCCATTTGGGGACTGGGAGGCATTTTTGGAGGCTCTCTGAGTATTAGCAAACAAAGCAGATCGATTTTGAAACTTTGCTTGATTTTTCTGACTTGAAATTGACAAATCTTTATTTTTTAAGTAATCTTGAGTTTGTTGTATTTGTTCCAACGCAATGCAATGGCTAGAAACAAAAGCACGAATTTTATCATAAGAGGGGATCTCATTGGAGCAATAATTTTGCTCAAATGCCTTGCGCGTGGTTGGGTCCAACCTATCCAAGAGCATTTGTGCCATAATATAATCCCAAAACTCCGTTTTAAAACCCATGACTTTTAAAGCACTTAAGTTTTTCGAAAAACAATTAAGCAAATTCCTCAAATTCGTAGCATTCTCTTTAGTAAGAGGAGAGAAGCCTTCAATTGCCTTCCAGTGAAGGTAAGCTTGTAATCGTTTATTTGTATACCTATCCACCAAGGTGTGGTAGGCATTTAAATAATTTTCAGCAAGGATAGGAATGTCAGAAATGACATCCAGGGCAGGGCCCTTTAAATTAGAAAAAAGCAAATTGAATTTTTCAAAGTTTCCCAGCGACCTATTATTGTGCACGGTAGCATTAAAGGCTTGCAAAAAGGTTGGAAACTCCTTAAATTCCCCTTGAAAAAGAGGTATTTTTATCCTAGGCAGTAAACCATGCTGGTTTGTGGAGGCACAGGGACTGCCCATGGGATTTATCGTACTGCTCAAAAGCCCTCCATCTTCAAAGGGTAGTTCGAAAAGTTCGTAAAATATAGTGGAAATCTCGTCACAGCGTTTGCAAAAGTCCATAGACACTTTGGTTTCTACTACTAAGCGATCCTCATCAGAGGCTACCAACGTCAACAAAGTATTATGGTGCTTTTCAAAATCTTTTTTGATTTTTGACAATGTCCGAAATTTGACTTTAAAGCCGCTGTGATAGGCAGGGTCATTTTTTGCGAGGGTCGCGGATTCAATGATCAAATTTAGCTGTGAAATCGCACTATAGCGCAAGGCTTTAGCCTTTAAAATTTTATCCGAACTAGACATGATTTAAAAAAAAAATCCAAAAAATAATTGACAAAAATTAGGTAAACTGAAAAAAAATCAAAATTTGGACACCCTGTATAAATATTAATGTCCTACGTTTGATTACAATAATCAAACTATAAGCGCACAAAAGTAAAGAAAATACCCGATGCAAACTAATGATAACAAAAAACTTGTGTATAAGTTTTTTTATCTTCGCCTCGCGAATTCAAATAAGTAGGTACCTACTATGTATTAAATTTAAAAATAAATACCTACAAATCAAAAGCATTTAATTTGGTAAAACTATTTATCTGCCTTTACACGAAAACAAATTCTCAAGTTAAGAATTAAATTTCCTTCAAAATTTATTATGCACGCAAAAAATGGATACAATCATAGCCATTTGCAGACAGATATTATAATAGTAAATTAGAAATAGATATATTCATAGCAATTTTTACGCAAAAACGAATATAGTAAAGCATCCGCAATCGGATATAGTCATAGCAATTTGCAATAAGCAAAAATGAATATGGCAATTTGGAGATTTTTTTCGAGCAAATTGGATATAATTATAGCAATCCACAAATGTGAAGGCACAACGGCTAAAATAATAGCACTTTGCAGACACTATTTTAAACTATTTCCAGTGACAAACAAAAAAACACCCAAATTCCATACGGTTTTTTTTTTACAAAAAAGAAACGAAAAAACTTGATTTATTCGAAACAAAAAAAAAGCATAGTAGTTTACAGATTTTATCTGTGTTTGGTTTTTCGCATGAAAAGGCTAAATTTATTGTTAAAAATATTTAATTTTTACACAAAAAAAATCGCAAAATGTATTTTAGAAACCTAGGGGTTTTCTAAAGTAGGCATGTAAGAAAAACAAGGGTTTTTCTTGCATTTGTTTTTACACAAAAAAAAATCGCAAAATGTATTTTAGAAACCTAGGGGTTTTCTAAAGTAGGCATGTAAGAAAAACAAGGGTTTTTCTTGCATTTGAAACCAGTAAAAAAGGCATTTAGGAAAAACAAGGGTTTTTCTTGCATTTGAAACCAGTAAAAAAAACTAACCTAAAAAGGCAAAAAAACGATTCCAGAAATCCGGGTCGCTAAGGATCAAAAATGGGGCTCCCTGGTGGTCCAGAAAGGAGAGTTGTCTGGAATTTAACGGTGTCAGGCGTGGACTGTAATTTTAAGGGAATAAGGTCATAGGCTAAGCTGGTACAAGGGATTCTGAAATGGTCTAGTTTACCTTCTAGGTTAGTGTAGCAATAAACAAATGTATGTAAGGTAAAAATAATGCATTTTCACTTACCATTTTTATACAGGAAGTGGAACTCATGGGAGGACGCGCTGTTAAACCGTAGTTTTTGCACCCCACATTCCTGTGGTAGGAGAGTCGCTAACACGCGTGTATTATCGTTCGAAGGCGAAACGGTTCTCTCTGCTGCAGCAGATATCGCTACTGCGTTCGTTCTCCCACATGTCGCCCAGTGGCGTCGTTAATCCATAGGCGTAGGAGAAAAGGAATAAGTAGGAAGGAATGAGATTACGAAGGTCCATATTAAAGGAACTAGGAACCTTAGTAATTCAAAATGCATTTTATGTAAAGTAAATTAATTATAGCAAATTGTAATATTTGCCTTTAAAACCGCGGGAGTTTCAAATGCAAATAACCCAGTAATTTTAAGTACTTAATTAGTTAATTAATACTAAATAAACAAAAAATAGAAAATGCTCTAGTGAATCACCAAATAGCCTAATTCGAACCAATTTGGTAAATTATAGTAAAAAGAACATATTTACAAAAAGGAAGGCGGGACGAACCAGGTAGTCTTTCATCATTCATTCTTTGTACATGTCCGTACCATACCAGTTGTTTTGTTATTATATCATCCACTAAAGTACGTTCACCCACTGTCATAATTTCTCTTATTCTTTGATTTGTAACTCTTTCTTTTTTTGATTTCCCTGCTGCTCTTCTCCAATAGGCCATCTCCGTAGCGGAAAGCATTTTTTCTGTTCTATCCTTGATTGGACATACTTCTGAGCCGTATGTAATAATATTTTTTACAATGGTGTTATATATAAGCTTTTTGTTATGTTTTGATATACTTTGGTCCCAAATTATTCCATTTAATAACGTTATTGGTTTTCTTCCTTGAACGTTTCGATCTTTTCTAGCTTTGTCTAGTGTTCCATCAGCTGTAATTTTTAGACTTAAGTATTTATACTCATCACAGGACTCAATTCGCTGCCAGGTATTTAAGATTAGATCCTGTTTCATTCCACCGATACACATATACTCTGTCTTATTGAGATTAACCTCTAGTCCCCACTTATTGTACTCTTTTATTAGTTTTCGTGTCATATATTCGAGGTCGTCATAATCCTGAGCCACTACTATCTGATGATCGGCGAAACATAAAGTATACAAGGTGGTTTCGTCCAACGGAATGCCCTTGTTTTGGCATTTTCTCTTCCATACTTTAAGGATTTGTTCCAAGTATATCTTGAAGAGCGTAGGCGAGATACAGCAACCTTGTTTACCTTGCTCACTGTCTTGATGACGGGTAAAAATGCAAAATGCGTTGATCCGGCCTGAAAAGACAAAGAGCTGTCGTAGGTCACGGACTATAGTTGTTTTCTTTTATTTGCATTCGATCTTTTCATTGATCGATATTGTATAGCAGTGTTTTTCCCTGCTTTTGGTTTTTTGTTTCTCTCGTATCTCGGTAGATGGCGCCTCTTGCTATAGTTCGCTCACTAATTACATTTAATTAGAGACAAAACCGTCTGATTAACTTCGCAAGATTTGTCACTTGACCAGCAGTGTTCTGAGGAGTCCCATAAGGACGAAACGGTTAACTGTCAACACTTATTAGGTGTCCATTAGATCTTGGACCCCCGTGAGGTTAAGCTTTCAAGCTACCCACGGAAAAATATAGGGGAAACAAAAAACTCCTTTTTGCCCGATTAGCCATGAAACTTGTTTGACTTGTTTAAGACCTTTAAGTAAATACATACATTGCAATATTTATATTGTATGTCAATATTGACTGGCCTAATGTTTTTGTTTCACTATTTTAAACATTTTGTAAAATATGAAATTTATGCTTTAGGCGGGTTGACTCCACTTACAGACCCTCAAGGCCAAATCGAGTACAAAAAAGTAAAGTTTTGCTATCCAACACGTAGCGATGTTGAAATTTTTAAAGAATTAGACTTAAATATTGCACCTGGAAAAATGGTGGCAGTTGTCGGACCCAGCGGATCAGGAAAGAGTACTTTAGCTGCTCTCCTGTTGCGATTTTACGACCCTACAGAAGGTGCTGTTTATTTGGATAATCATAATGTCAGGGATTTAGATCCTGGCTGGCTAAGGTCACATATTGGTACTGTTAGTCAGGTAAGACAGTTATCATAACAAAAACATTTGATGTAAAATAATAATTAATAAAAAAAACACCCAACTGCTAAATTTACTTTTAAATACTACTAGTCGCATTTGCGTATAAAATTGATAGGTATACCTATAATATTTGTGTCACAAATCACTTATTTGAAGAGATATATACAAACATAATAAAAAACTTGATGGAAGCAAGCAACGAAGCTGTTGGGTACCAAGATAATAGAAATAACAGGAAGATGTGGTGGACGGACAAAATACAGGAAATGGTCAAAGAGAAAAAACGCACATACTTGAAATGGCTCAGTACTAAGGAGCAAATAGACCTAGAGATCTATAGGGAAACCAGAAGACAGCTAAGAAATTTGATACGTCCAGAAAAAAATTAAATGTTCGAACGCAAGTGCCACGACATAAACACACACGTAGGAGGTAGGCAGAGTTCTGAAGTATGAAAATTCATTTCTACAGTAAAAAACCCAACAAAAGAAAAAGTAAACATCCAGATAATCAAACCAGAACAATGAACAGAACACTACAAGGGACTCCTGCAGGAGACAAGACCCGAATATCTGGCAGCTTCTCCGAGAAGAGACATAGAAGTACATGGAGAGGAAGTAATCATCGAAAAAGAAATGATAAAGAATAATATTAAAAAACTTAAATCCGGAAAAGCTAGCAGACCTGGGGGAATATATGCTGAAATGCTCAAATATGGATCAGAGAAACTACTCGAAAATCTCACATATATTATTAATCAATGCATAAACGGACATCCAGTACCTAATGATTGGAAAATTGCATTCCTATCCTCAATACATAAAAAAGGAAACAAGCTGGATTGCAACAATTCCAGAGGAATTTCAGTAACCAGTACTCTAAGTAGATTGTACGGTAGGATTCTTAGAGATCTAATAGAGAATGATTTTCATGAACAAGAAGAAGAAGAGCAAAGTGGGTTTCGCGCAGGCAGATCTTGTAGTGATAATGTTTTTTGTCTTAAACTTTCTAGCTTTAATTTAATTTTAGGAGCCAATTCTTTTTTCATGTTCAATAAAAGAGAACATTCTTTATGGGGCAGATGATCCTTCAAAAGTAACTGAAGAGCAGCTGTTAAAAGTAGCAGGTGAAGCAAACGTTTTGGAATTCGTACATCAGCTACCAGAAGGTTTTGACACTCTAGTGGGAGAAAGAGGTGTCATGCTTAGTGGGGGACAGAAACAAAGAGTTGCGATAGCCAGAGCGTTAATCAGAAATCCTAGAATTTTACTTTTGGACGAAGCTACAAGGTAATTATAACCCCAACAGCCTGGTATCAAGGAATCAAACCATGTTTTTAGTGTTTTATTTTCCTTTTGTTGGGGTGCTGAACTCGATTTTGAAGTTTTCCAACAAAATTTTCCTCGGCAAATATGAGATATTCAAGATGACGGAGAATTAGGGTTTTTTTTTATATTTTTTAAAAACATAAAAACAAGACTACGGCAAAGGCCAGGATTTATTCGGAATGGGGTAGAAAAGAATCGGTAGTAGTGAGTGGTATCGGTGAATAGATCTTGGATTGAGGTTGGAACTTAGTGGCGTCAAAGTGGGAAATATTGCACTTTTTCTGAATCTGCTTTGATTATTTTTGAGTGAGCTATGGTGATCCTAATTTTTTCGAGAAAAAAAAAGTTGGTCCGATTTCAAAAAATTTTATATATCTTTGCGTTTCAGATGATTTTGAAACTTTTTTGTTGCGCCGTCTGTTTGTCTGTCTGTCTGTCTGTCTGTAACGACCAACGTGCATAACTTAAAAACCGCCTGGCCGATTTTAATGAAATTTGGTGCCTAGGCTGGGTTTTGGGCCGAGATGGTCCCATTTAAAAATGAACAAAATCCACCCAACACAAACCAAATAAAAGGGAGGGGGTAGATTTCAAAAATTAGAGTTTATGTGAAAATATGGCTTGTGTGATATCAAACGAAAGGTAATTGAGTCTGCAGTTAAACAAAATATATTTTAATTTATTTAAAAAAAAAGGGTGGGGGTATATTTTAAAAATTGGAGTTTAAGTAAAAATATGGCGTGTGTGATATCAAACGAAAGGTAATTGAGTCTGGAGTTAAAAAAAAATACATTTTAGTTGTTAAAAAAAGGGTGGGGGTAGATTTGAAAAATTAGAGTTTAAGTCAAAACATGGCTTGTGTGGTATCAAACGAAAGGTAATTGAGTCTGGAGTTCAATAAAATATACTTTAGCTTTTAGTTATATTAGCTTTCAAGTAGATACACTAAAACTGTAGTACCCAGTGTGAGCTTATGTGCCCATAGATTGGCAGAGTATTTTCGTATATAATCAAATTTTTTTTCAATCAAGTTAAATTCTTACAAATCCATAATGAAAGTTCTAATATATAGCCACCTAATAAAAGGGAGGGGGTACATTTCAAAAATTAGAGTTTATGTGAAAATATGGCGTGTGTGATATCAAACGAAAGGTAATTGAGTCTGCAGTTAAACAAAATATATTTTAATTTATTTAAAAAAAAAGGGTGGGGGTATATTTTAAAAATTAGAGTTTAAGTGAAAATATGGCGTGTGTGATATCAAACGAAAGGTAATTGAGTCCGGAGTTTAACAAAATACATTTTAGTTTTTTGTGTTTTTTAAGGGTGGGGGTAGATTTCAAAAATTTGAGTTTAAGTCAAAACATGGCTTGTGTGGTATCAAACAAAAGGTAATTTAGTCTGAAGTTGAATAAAATATATTTCAGTTTTTAGTTATATTAGCTCACACGTACACTATAACTATAGTACCTAGTGTGAGCTTAGGGGTCCATATATTGGCAGAGTATTTTCTACGAGGTTGTGGAAACAAAAATAAAGTACTACAATAAAAACAACTCATTTATTATATTTAATTTACAATGATTGCCGAAAACTTTACTTCCTATCCTGTGCAGCATCTGTGGATCAGGAGATTTTCGTTTTCATATTCTGGATCAATGATATCGGAAGGTCTTTAAATATATTTTGCTCTGAATGTATTTGGAGGAAGGCTCATAGTAACATTATGTGTTCCATCCTATTGTGGCTAAGTCTTCTTCGGGATTATCGGTATTTTCTATCACAGTAAATAAACACTTTTTTTCTATTTTTATTTATAAGATGAAATGTCATCCCCTGGTTTTTGACAAAAAAATAGGCTCTATTCTTTTATTTTTTCTGTTGCTATTGGAAAACTAGCCGCCCACTTGTGTTTTTAAGCAAAAATTAACGTCAGTGTCAAACTCAAAATGTGTTGTTTTTTTGTCAGCCCTAAAATTTTAGTAAGGCCCACAATTTAGAAACCGAATAGGTGTCCTTAGAACTCTAATATGTAGTGCCACCTATTGACTGATATTTAAATATTTTGCCTTGTTGCCGTTTGCTTAAAAAATTGGCTGAATCGAATTTGTCGCCTTAAGCTAAGTAACGAAAAAAAAAGTCGGTGAGATGGACCCATAGACGAATGACAGAGATAGACCAGACACTTACACGGTGGGAGTTGTATTACTGAATTGGCGCAGTATACCGGGGTGTCGTGCACGAATCAGCGCCTCTCCAACTTTGTGCACCGTACTAAACATTTACAGGGGGATTTGAAACAATATAACGCTTGCGCAGTTTGTCTCTAAGCTACAGGATGGCTTTTCAAATTATTGTATACCGGATGCTCGTAGCCATCAATGAAATCGTTCTCCAATCAAGCTACATCTTTTAATATAGTGTTTTGAACAGTTTTTATCAAATTAAATTTTAACACTAAAAAAACTTATTCTACTCGTCAATTACATAGATTTAAATTTAAACGATGCGCGCTGATAAGAATGAGTTATTTTGTGTCAAAGCTCAATTTGCTTCAAAAGACTCTATAAACACCAATCAATAAGAAAGCTTAATCAAAGAATGTTTAAATTAATGACTACTAGCAATAAAAAAAAGAAAACTTAAATTTTTATTCAATCTATAAGGTTTAAAAGTTTGTTTCCCATTCATTTAGGTACATAAATTTCCTTGTGAGGCTAATTTTCTAGTTAAAAAAAGGCTTTTTGACGAATATTCTACAGTAATTTCCTTTTTATTAGTGCATAGAAATATTTACACATTCTACATTAACTTAAATTAATAATGTATACTTTTACAATGCTTTATACATAATAATGTTGCAAATATAGGTTTCTATAAACGGAAACTTTTTTAATTGTTTTTTCATGAAAAATAAAAAAATGTAACGTAAGCCTTTTAAAGTAAAGTGAATGTTGCCGGTTACTCATTTAATTAAACAGGAGCCGGCATAATGATCTCTCACATTTTGTACTGCCACTGTGCCTGAATCACTGAAGAGAGGGGAAGCTTAGCGCAGTCGGTTGGTAGCTCGCGGCTTGCCATTTCCTTGCCATCGCGCCTTTGTTATCGAGACATTAATCAAAAGTAGGTAACGAATCTGTGATTACGACACAAAGAACTTTTCGTACTCACTTCGCACTTGGTACACATGCTTTAGTTCCAGATACTTTGGGAATATCTGAACACTATTCCCGAACCATTGACGAATTAAAAGCAGCAATACACCAAGAAATTACAGGAATATCGCTTTAGAGTTACTGCACAAGTGAAACATTCAGAAATCAGCTTCGACTGTGTACCCAAAAAAATGAAATATAAATAGCATTTACAATGGCGTTTTTATTGTGGGAGATCATTCTGCCGGACCCTGTATATAAGTATAGTGAAATAATCTATGTTTTTCCAAACATTAACATTTAAAACTTCGCCTAGGTTCAACGTGTCCATCACACACTATATATTGGTGAATTTCGTCTTTCGTCAAAGTTAGTTTTTTTGCCGAAGTATTTTTTTTAGGTTCCGTTTGGGAATGGCGCTTGCTAACATAGTCTTCGCACCCACGAACATAAAATTGTTTTCTTTTAAATTTCTTAATTACCGATAGGCCACAATTTAGCAAAAAACAAATTTAAAAATAAGGTAAAAACTCGAAAAATCACGAAAAACTGCAACCACAAATGAAAAATGCCAAATTACATTTACGTCATATTTTTATCTGTTTTGCCAATGTCAGTCATAATCAAAAACATATACCGAGAGTAGCGGTTAATGTCCATGGCGACAGCACAGGAGTCTGTACATAATATTTTTATACCAGGGATGACGGTCTGTAATAAGCGCCTCTCGAACTTTGTATTCCGAACTAATGTATACAGGGGGTATGTATAACAGTATTATGACATAACCGGGGTGCTTTCCTTACTATAAATAATTAGTATACTGTGAATGGACCCTAAGTAGTTTAATTGTTTCTGTTTGTTTTTTTAGTGCCTTAGACGCTCACTCTGAGCACCTTGTTCAAGAAGCGTTAGAAAGAGTCATGAAAGACAGAACCGTTTTGACTATTGCTCATCGATTATCGACAATACAAAATGCCGACACGATTGCCGTTCTGAAGGAGGGACAAATAGTAGAACAGGGAAGTTATCAAGAGTTACTAAATATCAAAGATGGTGTATTTAAGGATCTTATGAAACATCAGGTGCTTTCTGAATAGGTATTTTCTATTTTTTTACAAAATCGGAAGGATGGAATTCGAATTTTTGGTTAAAGCTTTAGGGTACGTGGGGCCAAAGCCCTGTAATTTATGGTTTTTTCAATTTTGTGGAAAACTAATAGTGGTTTCCATTTGCCAATTTATGTCAAAATCTTAGGTTTGGTTTCTTATTTAAGACTTTGGTACAAAATGTGGTATTTAAATATTAGTTATATGGAAATTAAGAGTTTAAGAAAAAGAAGTAATTGCGGGGATTTGCCCCACCAAATGGGGCAAGTCCCTGTGGTGCAGGTTTTTTCCACAATGACAAGTTTAAGGTGAAAGAAAGCAATTAACTTTTATTTTTTCTAATAACAAAATGCAATTTTTTTGGCCACCTGACAAATGGACAGACCTCAGCAAGTTTTTTTCCGTTATGGGTACATCTGAGTTTTTCTTTTATAGTTCCTAAAAAAAAACCTTATTGTGTTTACCGACTACTAAACACTTAAGCTTTTATAGAATCGTAGATTTCTCCAGGGTGAAGTAGAATCATAATGAAAAGGATTGAAGGGAAAGTCCAAAATACTTCACAATCTTTTTTATTTCTCAAAACACACTACGCGTTTCGATATGTAAATATCATTATCAAGTGTGATAGAAAATAAAAATCCCTCTTTTGAGGACAAAATCTGGAACACAAGTCAAAAAAAAAAAATTAAAACAAAACCACACAATTAAACAAACATCTTAACCTTAAAATTTTCCGAACCGAACCGAACCGAACCTTAAAATTTTAAGGTTAAGGTGTTTGTTTAATTGTGTGGTTTTGTTTTAATTTTTTTTTTGACTTGTGTTCCAGATTTTGTCCTTAAAAGAGGGATTTTTATTTTCTATCACACTTGATAATGATATTTACATATCGAAACGCGTAGTGTGTTTTGAGAAATAAAAAAGATTGTGAAGTATTTTGGACTTTCCCTTCAATCCTTTTCATTACACTTAAGCTTTTATACAGCTTTAAAATAAAACAAAAAAAGTTTAACTTACGAAAATCTCAATGTCAATGTCTGTCTGTAACAGACCCAAACCGATTTTCGTGAAATTTTCAGGTAAAATAGTGTACAATACTGTAAAAAGCTGATTAAATTTTGGTCAAAATCTATTAAATATGCATTTTTCGGAAAATAGTAGAACACGTTTTCCTCAATAATTTATGTTATTACAAAAAATATCGTAGGAGCTTCCGTTTCTGAGATATTTACAGAAATCAATACAATTAATATATCAAAACCACTACAAATAAACTTACCTTATTTTCTTGGCCCATCAACGTCCTGTCGCCATTAAATTTGATCACACACTAGGCGATATAAACACCAATCTATACCTGTCCGCTGGCTCTGAAAAGAGGCCCACGAAATTCAAATAATTGGTGCGTGGCTTTATCCCGTGCGGGTTTTTGCCCCCACCTACCCTAATATCTTTTGGCCAAGTGAATAGATTTTACTGAAAGTTTTTTTTCCAATAGTTATTTTTTCATATAGTATTTGTATCTGCCTAAATTTCATTTACCGACAAGGCTGATGGACTTACAAACCAAAAGTTAGATATGTGCTAATCATGTCAATTTCAATTTCCGTTTATACAAAAAAAATACATCTTTGCAAAGATTTTTACCTTCCTAACCCACGCAGCATTGGCTAGGGAAGGTATTATTTGGCCAATTTTTGAGATAACACCGAAAAATGTATTTTTCGGGTATATTTTGACCTATTTTAGCAATATCGCCGTGATGTCTGTGTGTGTGTTTGTGTCTGCGCGCGCGCGTTTGTGTGTATGTCTGTCTGTAACATGATAGCTCCTAAACCGATTTTCGTGAAATTTTCAGGTAAAATAGTGTACAATACTGTAAAGAGCTGATTAAATTTTGGTCAAAATCTATTAAATATGCGTTTTTCGGAAAATAGTAGAACACGTTTTCCTCAATAATTTATTTTATTACAAAAAATATCGTAGGAGCTTCCGTTTCTGAGATATTTACAAAAATCAATACAATTAATATATCAAAACCACTACAAATAAACTTACCTTATTTTCTTGGCCCATCAACGTCCTGTCGCCATTAAATTTGATCACACACTAGGCGATATAAACACCAAACTATACCTGTCCGTTGGCTCTGGAATGAGGCCCACGAAATTCAAATAGCTGGTGCGTGGCTTTATCCCGTGCGGGTTTTTGCCCCCACCTACCCTAATACCTTTTGGCCAAGTGAATAGATTTTACTGAGAGTTTTTTTTCTAATAGTTATTCTTTCATATAGTATTTGTATCTGCCTAAATTTCATTTACCGACAAGGCTGATGGACTTACAAACCAAAAGTTAGATATGTGCTAATCATGTCTAAGAAAAACTGTTAGATTGTACTTATATCATTTGCAATATAATAGTTTCTCAACTTCAGCTTTCGAGTATGTTTTTATTACTTAAATATATTTTGTAACAAAATTTTTAGAAATGAAATTTTTCTTCTTTTCTTTTTCTGGCCAACTTTTTGCAGCTACATTTGATGTTGCTGTAGTCAGTTACTCTTCTACAAAAAATCATGTGCACATTTTTTTTTGACGTCACTGAATATTTGGTGAAGGCTGGCACCATACAGTTTGCTTTAGATTCCCAACCCCATAGTTCTGGAGCAAGCTAATTTAGAGTTCGCGCGGCGAGAGTTGAAGCCACCCACGTCACGGCTGAGGGGGATCTACTGGCCCCGCCTCTAGCTTGTGATTGACTGTTTCGGAGATCCATAGGCTTAGTGTTTTATATTGGGAATTAGTTTAATAAATTATTATGTGTAATTTATTCCGTCCGACCGCAAGTAGGCGTATACCAAGATAAAATTGATGACGTGCATGGCATCAACTCTCGCCGCGTCTACCAAAGGTGTAGCTACTTGATAATATGTTTTAAATTTATGTTCTTTTGTTGTTATCACACTTGGGAGATGTGATACTAAATCAGAGTAATATTTGGATAAAGGTGATGTCAAAATGTTGCAATTAGTATAATTATAATTATTTTGTTTGTCTTGCTTTCTTGGGTTTCGGCTGCACTTTTTCCTTTGGAAATTTTATAAGACAATCTCTGTTTTTAGCATTGGAAAGAAATTCTTAACTTACACTAATTAGATTATCAAAAGTTAAATAAACCGATTTTTTCGTACAATAGCGTCTTTGTTTACATCCTTAGTACTCAAGTTTTATATTATATCTATCAAAATCTTGATGAATTTGACTTATTCATTACAAAGGTTGGTTGGTTAGATGGGTTTATTAGGTTGGTTGCTAAGGTTGGTTTTTAATTAAAAATTAGTTATATAGAAATTAAGAGTTTAAGAAAAAGAAGTAATTGCGGGGATTTGCCCCACCAAATGGGGCAAGTCCCTGTGGTGCGGGTTTTTTCCACAATGACAAGTTTAAGGTGAAAGAAAGCAAGACTTTTATTTTTTCTAATAACAAAATGCAATGCAGAAAGCGCACATGATGCAGCAAGTTTTTTTTCCGTTATGGGTACATCTGAGTTTTTCTTTTATAGTTCCTGAAAAAAGAAACCTTATTGTGTTTACCGACTACTAAACACTTAAGCTGAGTTTATACAGCTTCAAAATAAAACAAAAAAAGTTTAACTTACGGAAATCTCAATTTCCGTTTATACAAAAAAAAATACATATTTGCAAAGATTTTTACCTTCCTAGCCCACGCAGCATTGGCTAGAGAAGGTATTATTTGGCCAATTTTTGAGATAACACCGAAAATGTATTTTTTGGGTATATTTTGACCTCTTTTAGCAATATCGCCGTGATGTCTGTCTGTGTGTTTGTGTCTGCGCGCGCGCGTTTGTGTGTATGTCTGTCTGTAACAGACCCAAACCGATTTTCGTGAAAACTTTTCAGGTAAAATAGTGTACAATACTGTAAAGAGCTGATTAAATTTTGGTCAAAATCTATGAAATATGCGTTTTTCGGAAAATAGTAGAACACCTTTTCCTCAATAATTTATGTTATTACAAAAAATATCGTAGGAGCTTCCGTTTCTGAGATATTTACAAAAATCAATACAATTAATATATCAAAACCACTACAAATAAACTTACCTTATTTTCTTGGCCCATCAACGTCCTGTCGCCATTAAATTTGATCACACACTAGGCGATATAAACACCAAACTATACCTGTCCGCTGGCTCTGGAATGAGGCCCACGAAATTCAAATAGCTGGTGCGTGGTTTTATCCCGTGCGGGTTTTTGCCCCCACCTTCCCTAATATCTTTTGGCCAAGTGAATAGATTTTACTGAGAGTTTTTTTTCCAATAGTTATTCTTTCATATAGTATTTGTATCTGCCTAAATTTCATTTACCGACAAGGCTGATGGACTTACAAACCAAAAGTTAGATATGTGCTAATCATGTCTAAGAAAAACTGTTAGATTGTACTTATATCATTTGTAATATAATAGTTTCTCAACTTCAGCTTTCCAGTATGTTTTTATTACTTAAATATAACTTGTAACAAAATTTTATGAAATGGAATTTTTCTTCTTTTCTTTTTCTGGCCAACTTTTTGCAGCTACATTTGATGTTGCTGTAGTCAGTTACGCTTCTACAAAAAATCATGTGCACATTTTTTTTTGACGTCACTGAATATTTGGTGAAGGCTGGCACCATACAGTTTGCTTTAGATTCCCAACCCCATAGTTCTGGAGCAAGCTAATTTGATAGAGTTCGCGCGACGAGAGTTGAAGCCACCCACGTCACGGCTGAGGGGGATCTACTGGCCCCGCCTCTAGCTTGTGATTGACTGTTTCGGATATCCATAGGCTTAGTGTTTTATATTGGGAATTAGTTTAATAAATTATTATGTGTAATTTATTCCGTCCGACCGCAAGTAGGCGTATACCAAGATAAAATTGATGACGTGCATGGCATCAACTCTCGCCGCGTCTACCAAAGGTGTAGCTACTTGATAATATGTTTTAAATTTATGTTCTTTTGTTGTTATCACACTTGGGAGATGTGATACTAAATCAGAGTAATATTTGGATAAAGGTGATGTCAAAATGTTGCAATTAGTATAATTATAATTATTTTGTTTGTCTTGCTTTCTTGGGTTTCGGCTGCACTTTTTCCTTTGGAAATTTTATAAGACAATCTCTGTTTTTAGCATTGGAAAGAAATTCTTAACTTACACTAATTAGATTATCAAAAGTTAAATAAACCGATTTTTTCGTACAATAGCGTCTTTGTTTACATCCTTAGTACTCAAGTTTTATATTATATCTATCAAAATCTTGATGAATTTGACTTATTCATTACAAAGGTTGGTTGGTTAGATGGGTTTATTAGGTTGGTTGCTAAGGTTGGTTTTTAATTAAAAATTAGTTATATAGAAATTAAGAGTTTAAGAAAAAGAAGTAATTGCGGGGATTTGCCCCACCAAATGGGGCAAGTCCCTGTGGTGCGGGTTTTTTCCACAATGACAAGTTTAAGGTGAAAGAAAGCAAGACTTTTATTTTTTCTAATAACAAAATGCAATGCAGAAAGCGCACATGATGCAGCAAGTTTTTTTTCCGTTATGGGTACATCTGAGTTTTTCTTTTATAGTTCCTGAAAAAAGAAACCTTATTGTGTTTACCGACTACTAAACACTTAAGCTGAGTTTATACAGCTTCAAAATAAAACAAAAAAAGTTTAACTTACGGAAATCTCAATTTCCGTTTATACAAAAAAAATATATCTTTGCAAAGATTTTTACCTTCCTAGCCCGCGCAGCATTGGCTAGAGAAGGTATTATTTGGCCAATTTTTGAGATAACACCAAAAATGTATTTTTCGGGTATATTTTGACCTATTTTTGTTTGTATGTCTGTCTGTAACAGACCCAAACCGATTTTCGTGAAATTTTCAGGTAAAATAGTGTACAATACTGTAAAGAGCTGATTAAATTTTGGTCAAAATCTATTAAATATGCGTTTTTCGGAAAATAGTAGAACACGTTTTCCTCAATAATTTATGTTATTACAAAAAATATCGTAGGAGCTTCCGTTTCTGAGATATTTACAAAAATCAATACAATTAATATATCAACACCACTACAAATAACTTACCTTATTTTCTTGACCCATCAACGTCCTGTCGCCATTAAATTTGATCACACACTAGGCGATATAAACACCAAACTATACCTGTCCGCTGGTTCTGGAATGAGGCCCACGAAATTCAAATAGCTGGTGCGTGGCTTTATCCAGTGCGGGTTTTTGCCCCCACCTTCCCTAATATCTTTTGGCCAAGTGAATAGATTTTACTGAGAGTTTTTTTTCCAATAGTTATTCTTTCATATAGTATTTGTATCTGCCTAAATTTCATTTACCGACAAGGCTGATGGACTTACAAACCAAAAGTTAGATATGTGCTAATCATGTCAATCTCAATTTCCGTTTATACAAAAAAAATACATCTTTGCAAAGATTTTTACCTTCCTAGCCCGCGCAGCATTGGCTAGATAAGGTATTATTTGGCCAATTTTTGAGAAAACATCGAAAATGTATTTTTCGGGTATATTTTGACCTATTTTAGTAATATCGCCGTGATGTCTGTCTGTGTGTTCGTGTCTGCGCGCGCGCGTTTGTGTGTATGTCTGTCTGTAACAGACCCAAACCGATTTTCGTGAAATTTTCAGGTAAAATAGTGTACAATACTGTAAAGAGCTGATTAAATTTTGGTCAAAATCTATTAAATATGCGTTTTTCGGAAAATAGTAGAACACGTTTTCCTCAATAATTTATGTTATTACAAAAAATATCGTAGGAGCTTCCGTTTCTGAGATATTTACAAAAATCAATACAATTAATATATCAAAACCACTACAAATAAACTTACCTTATTTTCTTGGCCCATCAACGTCCTGTCGCCATTAAATTTGATCACACACTAGGCGATATAAACACCAAACTATACCTGTCCGCTGGCTCTGGAATGAGGCCCACAAAATTCAAATAGCTGGTGCATGGCTTTATCCCGTGCGGGTTTTTGCCCCCACCTACCCTAATATCTTTTGGCCAAGTGAATAGATTTTACTGAGAGTTTTTTTTCTAATAGTTATTCTTTCATATAGTATTTGTATCTGCCTAAATTTCATTTACCGACAAGGCTGATGGACTTACAAACCAAAAGTTAGATACGTGCTAATCATGTCTAAGAAAAACTGTTAGATTGTACTTATATCATTTGCAATATAATAGTTTCTCAACTTCAGCTTTCGAGTATGTTTTTATTACTTAAATATATTTTGTAACAAAATTTTTAGAAATGAAATTTTTCTTCTTTTCTTTTTCTGGCCAACTTTTTGCAGCTACATTTGATGTTGCTGTAGTCAGTTACGCTTCTACAAAAAATCATGTGCACATTTTTTTTTGACGTCACTGAATATTTGGTGAAGGCTGGCACCATACAGTTTGCTTTAGATTCCCAACCCCATAGTTCTGGAGCAAGCTAATTTGATAGAGTTCGCGCGACGAGAGTTGAAGCCACCCACGTCACGGCTGAGGGGGATCTACTGGCCCCGCCTCTAGCTTGTGATTGACTGTTTCGGATATCCATAGGCTTAGTGTTTTATATTGGGAATTAGTTTAATAAATTATTATGTGTAATTTATTCCGTCCGACCGCAAGTAGGCGTATACCAAGATAAAATTGATGACGTGCATGGCATCAACTCTCGCCGCGTCTACCAAAGGTGTAGCTACTTGATAATATGTTTTAAATTTATGTTCTTTTGTTGTTATCACACTTGGGAGATGTGATACTAAATCAGAGTAATATTTGGATAAAGGTGATGTCAAAATGTTGCAATTAGTATAATTATAATTATTTTGTTTGTCTTGCTTTCTTGGGTTTCTGCTTCTTTGGAAATTTTATAAGACAATCTCTGTTTTTAGCATTGGAAAGAAATTCTTAACTTACACTAATTAGATTATCAAAAGATAAATAAACCGATTTTTTCGTACAATAGCGTCTTTTTTTTGCATCCTTAGTACTCAAGTTTTATATTATATCTATCAAAATCTTGATGAATTTGACTTATTCATTACAAAGGTTGGTTGGTTAGATGGGTTTATTAGGTTGGTTGCTAAGGTTGGTTTTTAATTAAAAATTAGTTATATGGAAATTAAGAGTTTAAGAAAAAGAAGTAATTGCGGGGATTTGCCCCACCAAATGGGGCAAGTCCCTGTGGTGCGGGTTTTCTCCACAATGACAAGTTTAAGGTGAAAGAAAACAACACTTTTATTTTTTCTAATAACAAAATGCAATGCAGAAAGCGCACATGATGCAGCGAGTTTTTTTTCCGTTATGGGTACATCTGAGTTTTTCTTTTATAGTTCCTGAAAAAAGAAACCTTATTGTGTTTACCGACTACTAAACACTTAAGCTGAGTTTATACAGCTTCAAAATAAAACAAAAAAATTTTAACTTACGGAAATCTCAATTTCCGTTTATACAAAAAAAAATACATCTTTGCAAAGATTTTTACATTCCTAGCCCACGCAGCATGGGCTAGAGAAGGTATTATTTGGCCAATTTTTGAGATAACACCGAAAATGTATTTTTCGGGTATATTTTGACATATTTTAGCAATATCGCCGTGATGTCTGTCTGTGTGTTTGTGCCTGCGCGCGCGCGTTTGTCTGTATGTCTGTCTGTAACAGACCCAAACCGATTTTCGTGAAATTTTCAGGTAAAATAGTGTACAATACTGTAAAGAGCTGATTAAATTTTGGTCAAAATCTATGAAATATGCGTTTTTCGGAAAATCGTAGAACACGTTTTCCTCAATAATTTATGTTATTACAAAAAATATCGTAGGAGCTTCCGTTTCTGAGATTATTACAAAAATCAATACAATTAATATATCAAAACCACTACAAATAAACTTACCTTATTTTCTTGGCCCATCAACGTCCTGTCGCCATTAAATTTGATCACACACTAGGCGATATAAACACCAAACTATACCTGTCCGCTGTCTCTGGAATGAGGCCCACGAAATTCAAATAGCTGGTGCGTGGCTTTATCCCGTGCGGGTTTTTGCCCCCACCTTCCCTAATATCTTTTGGCCAAGTGAATAGATTTTACTGAGAGTTTTTTTTTCCAATAGTTATTCTTTTATATAGTATTTGTATCTGCCTAAATTTCATTTACTGACAAGGCTGATGGACTTACAAACCAAAAGTTAGATATGTGCTAATCATGTCTAAGAAAAACTGTTAGATTGTACTTATATCATTTGTAATATAATAGTTTCTCAACTTCAGCTTTCCAGTATGTTTTTATTACTTAAATATAACTTGTAACAAAATTTTATGAAATGGAATTTTTCTTCTTTTCTTTTTCTGGCCAACTTTTTGCAGCTACATTTGATGTTGCTGTAGTCAGTTACGCTTCTACAAAAAATCATATGCACATTTTTTTTTGATGTCACTGAATATTTGATGAAGGCTGGCACCATATAGTTTGCTTTAGATTCCCAACCCCATAGTTCTGGAGCAAGCTAATTTGATAGAGTTCGCGCGACGAGAGTTGAAGCCACCCACGTCACGGCTGAGGGGGATCTACTGGCCCCGCCTCTAGCTTGTGATTGACTGTTTTGGATATCCATAGGCTTAGTGTTTTATATTGGGAATTAGTTTAATAAATTATTATGTGTAATTTATTCCGTCCGACCGCAAGTAGGCGTATACCAAGATAAAATTGATGACGTGCATGGCATCAACTCTCGCCGCGTCTACCAAAGGTGTAGCTACTTGATAATATGTTTTAAATGTATGTTCTTTTGTTGTTATCACACTTGGGAGATGTGATACTAAATCAGAGTAATATTTGGATAAAGGTGATGTCAAAATGTTGCAATTAGTATAATTATAATTATTTTGTTTGTCTTGCTTTCTTGGGTTTCTGCTGCACTTTTTCCTTTGGAAATTTTATAAGACAATCTCTGTTTTTAGCATTGGAAAGAAAATCTTAACTTACACTAATTAGATTATCAAAAGTTAAATAAACCGATTTTTTCGTACAATAGCGTCTTTTTTTTTGCATCCTTAGAACTCTAGTTTTATATTATATCTATCAAAATCTTGATGAATTTGACTTATTCATTACAAAGGTTGGTTGGTTAGGTTGGTTGGTAAGGTTGGTTTAATAATTGAGGATATTCTTGGGCACAAAATTGTATGTAGTAAAAAGACCACATCATATTTTGGTGATTTTTTCTCAACAAAAGATTTACAAAAATAAACGAATAAGTACACTTAGTTCAATGAATAGAGGCCAAAATAGGGGGGTTGCCCTACAAAAGGTCCGGTAGTTCTGAATTTTGGATATGTTGTTAAGCTCAGAATGGTAGTTAAAAATCTGAGTTTTCGTCACCCCAACCCCTGTGCTCCCTCCGCCATCTTGAAAAAACCATCAAAAATCGGACTTTAGTTTTTTGCCTTTAGTTTCGTTCCAGTACACTAAATCGCAAAAAGAGTTATTTTTTAGAAATTATCTAGCTCCGTTACTACTGCTCGAAGAACAACCATGGTACCACCCAATTGTAGATAATTATATCCTCTAAATAATTTCATATAACTCTTTTTGCGATTTAGTGTACTGGAACGAAGTTACAGGCAAAAAAATACAAAAAGTGCCAATTTTTGATGGTTTTTTTAAGATGGCGGAGGAAGCACAGTGGTGGGGGTGACGAAAACTCAGATTTTTAACTAACCTTTCGACCTTAATAACATATCCAAAATTCAGAACTACCGGACCTTTTGTAGGGTAAAACTCCTCTATACATTGTACTAACTACTGGTATCGAACTAAACAGATCCGAGTGGACCGCTTCTCTGATGCCCGAAAATATAATATTGCCAGGTAAATGTAGGTAAGCATCATCAAAGAAAGCGCCGCGAGACGTGGCTGCACGCTAGACAATGCGGGGGAGACGTACGGGAGGGTTAAACGATGTCCTTTCGCGCTAGCCCGGGTGTAAGTTTATCGCAGCCCGGACCTGAGAACATAAGGTGTTGGTGGCACTTGTAGGGAGGTTGAGGGGGCGGTAAACGCCGCCTCCTCGACACTTTTTTTTACCTCGTCCCACACGTATGCCCCGCAGGTGTTTCACGAATGTCCGCTCTTGGGCGCCTTAACAAAATTTGATGCAAATAAATGCGTACAAATTAATTCTATTTTATTAGTACACATAATCACAGAACAGAAACTATTTGGATTAAGTAGATTATATCTTTTTACATTCAAGTCAACAAAATTAAAAAACATTTTTGGCGTTAACCCTCTATTGCACGGATACTTGTCTTAATTTTTAATAGCAAGTGCGAAGAAGAGAATTTTTAATTTCTTCTTTTTTGCTCTTCCTTATAAAAAATGTAATAGTATTTGTGCAAGTGGGGTAAAGGTCATATCAAACACAACAAAAGATCTGGATTGGATATACATAATACTGACTATAACTTTTTGCACTTAAATTTTACGGCTCCAACTAAATAATAAATAATACTGTTGACAATCCTATCTGATTTAACGACAGGTGGTTAGTAGTAGCTGTGTCCACTTCCGTGTCCGTCTGGAAGACCGTAAAGTCCATCCGCCACAATTTTACCTAAAACAAAAATTGCATTGTAAAATTTTCAGTGGCATGCATTGGCGTAGCTAGGGGGGGGGGCAGGGGGAGGCCTGGCCCCCCTGAATTCCCTCAGGCCCCCCGTAAGATATTTTAGGCCTCCCCTACCGACTACTAGTAAAAGAACATGACGCTGAAAATACATACTTTTCTATTATTATTCGGGAAATATTCAAATAAAATAGGTGCATTAAAAATTAAAATCATTCAGATAATGTTTACATTTCAGGAAAAAGCCCTTGTCTTGCGGAATTAGGCTTTTTCTCTTTAAATTATCGGTAACTTTTCTGCACTTATGCAATTTCCCGAAAATATTTTTTAAATTTAAACATAATTATGCATATTGAATATTTCATACATATTGGCGACATCTTGTAAAATAAGTGTAAGTTAAATTTCGCATTTAATAAAGACAGCGACCTTTGCCCCTCTGTTTCCGAAATCGGGTTGTAGATGTCGTAAGGTTATAAAAGACCTTTTTAAACTGTTTTTCTAAAATAAATATAATAATCTTTTTAGTTTTTTTGAGGTTAGCGTTTAGTGTCTTATGAAAATTTTCCGATTTTGGTGACAATTTCATAACCATTTTCATATTAAATTTTCCCACGTCGTTAAATGGAATAAATTCTTCGAGCAATACCGGGAAATTTTTAATATTAATACTTCTACTCTAAGAGCAGAAATGACCGTTTTAAAGAATTGTATTTTTCGGTTAAATCAAACTGTTGGTCATGATTCTATCAAACAACATATAGCAGAAACAGCAAACCTCTACCAACTTTTTAAAGTTGCGAGTATTCTTCCAATTTCAAGTACAACTTGCGAGAGGTCTTTCTCTGCCATGAGGAGTGTTTTTAATTGGCTTAGAACAACTATGACTCAAGAGAGACACTCAGGTTTGTCATTGTTATTCATAGAAGAAGATGTTGAGGTCGACTTAGACAGTGTGGTAGACGCTTTCAATCAGCGACGTAGAAAACTTTCTTTGTAGAATTGCTGAATTACATACTTTCTGTGTATACATATAAATAAGTTGGTAAATGTATTATTAAATTTGTTATATTAAAATATTAGAACATTTAATGCGCGTATTTTTTTTTTATTCATTGCACACGACTCTTTAAAACCTATGTTTGCTTTTTGTTCAAGATAGACCGGGGCCACGGCCCCCTCTGAAAAGCAAGGCTAGCTACGCCAATGGTGGCATGCATATAATATAGGCGAAAAGGCTTATAACAAACCCCCCCAAAAATATTTTTAATGAGCATTTTTTCTTTATTTTTTATTCTAGAGACTGCGTTCAACGTATTTCGATTATTTGCATATACAGTGAAACCTCTCCTTGCTGACACTTCTATTAAGCGGACACTCCCTTTAGGCGGACAAATTTGTTGGAACCAATCTTCCCTATTTCTTTACATGTAAAATTCACTCCTATAATCGGACACTCTAATAACCGGACACGGACAATTTTTTTAGGTTAAAAAATTCTGAAACCCCCCTTATTTCCTCTTTATTTTTGATAATTTTTTTAAAATTATTATTTTAGAAAATCTACTAAAAAATGTAACTAATAAAATAGAAACAAACAATATGTAAAAAATATAAAGATTATAAAGAAATAAATGGGTCATTCCATAAGGAAATTACGATTTTATGTAATATCTCAAAAATTAAAATAAAATTTAATTGGATAGTTCATTACTAAAAAGTTATAGGACCTTCCCAAAAATGCAGACTTTTCAGAAACCTCTGTAAATTAAAAACGGCTTTCTATATAAAAATGCGGTTTTACTTTTAAAGTTCTCTTAAAGCCTCGTAAGTGGGGGTGAGTTTCCTCTCCCCTACACAAACCTGATACCCCCAAAAACACCCGGTACACCTTACCTCACCCCTTACTAAGCTCTGTACAGGGTGTCCCAAATTGGACACTTTTAGGGGGTTTAAGGTACTTCTAGGGGAGACAGAGAAAAACAGAACACGCATTGCGAGGCTCAAATTTCAAGAGAAGACTTATAGTGAAAACCGCATTTTGAAATATCGTCTCGTCTTTGAGCTACGGGGGCTTTTTGAAAAGTCTGCATTTTTGAAGGGGGTCTATAACTTCGTTATTAGTGGAAATTTTGATTTAGAGTAAATTGCAGTTTTATAGACTTTGTCACGAGGAATTCATCCGCTAAATTATATTTTAACTGTCACTTTTAATTTTTGAGATATGACATAAAGTTGCATTTTTTCTTATGGAATAGCCTATATTTTAATTAATTTTCGAATTTGTCATTGAATTCTTTTCAAAATGGTGTATCATATGTCATAGTTTGATTGAGCGGTTTAGGAGATATTCAGCTTTTTCACTTATTTCTAGTGCGCTATGATTTCCTGCTGAGGCAGGTAAAGGCACTCCAGTATTTTTATTATTTTACACAGTCACAAATATAGTAAGCCTGGTTTGAAAAAATTATAATTCAGTTGACGGCCCTCAAAGCCTAGTTATAAAAAGTAAAAAAAAAATGATACATATTTCAAACTAAAATTAAAACGCTTTTGTGCAAAATAATTTCACATCAAAGCGTAATGTCAAATTGTTTAAACAATTGAAAACAATGACAAAACGCCAAGATGCAAGGCCAGCTTGATTTGCATAGTATAAGACAACAAAACTATAGGAGCATTGAAGTAAGATTTGACCGCAAGGCTTTCACGTCAATGGCGCATGACGTCATTCAACGCACACTAGACAAAAATAAAAAACTTTAATTATCTTCGAAACCGCACAATTAAACTATGACATATGATACATTATTTTGAAATTAATTCAATCACGAATTCGAAAATTAATTAAAATATAGGCCATCCCATAAGAAAAAATGCAACTTTATGTCATATCTCAAAAACTAAAAGTGACAGTTAAAATTTAATTTAGCGGTTAAATTCCCCGTGACAAAGTCTATAAAATTGCAATTTACTCTAAATCAATATTTCCAATAATAACGAAGTTATAGACCCCCCCTCCAAAATGCAGACTTTTCAAAAAGCCCCCGTAGCTCAAAGACGAGACGATATTTCAAAATGCGGTTTTCACTATAAGTCTTCTCTTGAAATCTGAGCCTCGCAATGCGTGGTCAGTTTTTCTCTACCTTCCCTAGAAGTACCTTAAACCCCCCAAAAGTGCCCAATTTGGGACACCCTGTACACCTCACCTCACCCACCCGGTCGGTTTTAAAAAAGACAGTTCCATTCCATTTGAGCCAAACCAAATGAGCTTCTCTACGTAACCCATTTAGTAACTACAAATGATTGCAAAAATAACAGAATTTTACACTGTACAATGTAGGTACAGGTATCAGCTTCAAGGTCTGTAAAGTCAAACTTAGTTAAAAGATCCCGACAAATACTGGTTTTAAGCTTTAGTTTTGATGCTTCTATTACCTGATGCACCCTTTATAACAACTGGAACGGTTATTGGTCCTCGCAGTACTCCACCATCATGAGAAATAGCACCAGCTGATACTAAAAGAAAGTTAAATTTAAAAACATCTAGGTAAAGTTCTCCCATTTAAATTTGCTGTATAAAAAAACAGATATTTGAAGCGTGAAACCCATTCTAAAAGGGTTCCGTTGGTATCTGTCGATAGCCTCTATTAAACCTAACTGGAAGGGATCACTAGAACTAGGTTCCTATCAATCCTCAACTTTAGGGTAGCTATTCTGGGTCTTGAACAATGTATCCATCCACATCACACGATTTGACCAATAACAAACTCTGAACAATCGCACTATAGGATAAAAAATCCAAATTTTGGCCAATATAGGAAGAAAATAGGTTTACCTTTTAGTTATTAAATTACTACCAAAAATATTTATCAATATTTGTAATAATAACATTTGAAATCTAAGTAGGATGTGCTTGATGACAGCGCAAAGTCAGCTTATACGTCGAATAAAGTATTCCTTTGTTTTTTCTTTAAATATTTACTGATATTTCAAAAGGCGCTGTACCAAAGATATTAATTTCAAAGTGATTTTTTTTATTACCCATGAAGAACGAAGGTAAGATTGATTAATTATATACTTTTTGTTTTTAGAAGCTTACCTATTTTTTATTTGCTGGTTTTAAAGCAATATATAGCAGAAATCTGGCAAAAGAAATAAAATTGTTTGGTTAGGTTGAATTACAAAATGAGATCCGCAAGGATCCGATCAGGCCGATATGTAATAATATTCTTTAGAGTTTAGGCTAAAAGGCTGTTGAAAACCGTTTGCAACTATTTGCAACAAAGGAGTTTTTTTTACGTTTAGATGAACTCTGCATTAAAAATCAAGACTTTTTTGTGGTTGTCTAAGATAACACAAGTTTCCTTTAAATTAATTCATCATTAGTTTCCCTGTGTTGCGAAATTGCCTTTAAATTTGACAAACTTTGAGAACTACTGCTTGGAAACTGCTTATATTTTCATGAGCACTTATCCTTGGTTTCCTATGCCAGCTAGTGTACACAAGGTGCTTATTCACAGCAAGCAGATTTTGCAGAATTGTTTATTACCAGCTGGGTTTTTGGGAGAGGAAGCCTCAGAAACGAGAAACAAGATCAACAAGCATGATCGGGAATACCATGCCCGAATAAGTAGTACAATAATGGACACTTCAGATCCGTGAATCTCAACTTTGTCACTTATGTCATGAAAATCCAAACAGAAATCGAAAGTGTTACCTGAAGATGTAAGAAATTTTTTACAATCACCCGATGAATATTTATCTAAATCAGATTTACTTGAAAATAACAGCCAATCCAGTAGTGTTGAGCCAGATCATGAATTTTTATTTGACATTTCAGAATTAGATAGCTTAGAGTTGGATTCAGAAATAAACGATTAAGTAAAACTTCAAGAAAAGTTAAGTGATCTGTAATATTTAGACTTTGCTATTTTTGAGTAAATATAACATGTTCTGTTTTTGCAAAATTTTTCAATATCCAGCCATTTTAATTTGTGGAAGTATCTAGGAATTCCGGATAATTAGGGTGAATGTAAGATGTTTCTTATGAATATAGAACTAGAACAAACAGTGTAATTCTGATTTGGCACTTTTGAGGATTTTAAGGTTATTTAAAGGAAAGAGATAAAGTAGGAAGTTAACTTTTACGGTGAAAACTACATATTACCAAGGTACAGGGTGTTCTAAAAATTCTGCTTTTTGAAAAGTGTCTATAATCCTTTATGTCTGATTTTTTATGTGTTGTCTTTTTATATTTTTAAAAAAGTAAACTTTTTTAAAAATCGACATTCAATTTGACTAAAATACAGCTCTACACATGCGGTTGTCTTATATCTTCTATGCAAGTTATTTTCAACACCCCAAAATTGCCCAATGGGGATCACCCTGTACATAATAAAATATTATATAATTTACTAAAATGATTTTAAACTCTTTAGTATACCATATATAAATGTCTTCAAAATATTGCTACTCAAAAAAATCGGTTTTGTTTGCTTAAATCATATTCTTTTAATATTGGCCAAAATAAAGACGCCTTATCCTACTGTGAGTTGCGTGTTGTGCGAAATGACTTGTCTCGACCAACGGCATAGTCGCCCGCTCTTCAGAGTTAGTGAATTTTACGCGTTTGAAGCGAAATCTGTTCTCCTACCTCGTACCTAATGAACGTTCGGCGGTCGGATCGTAGGAGAAGCTTGCGCAATGGAGGTCTTTTCACATAGCACGTGACGGCTCGGAGCTCATTTAAAGCTTGCCATTGGCTAAATCATGTGATGGGAACTATCACATCGTTTAAGACCCAGAATAGCTACCCAGGGCGCGTATTTACGTTTCCGTGCTGATTTCACGGCAGCGCTGTTTTGAAATAGACACGGAAATGTTGCAACATATTTGGTTACAAATGCGTGTTGATTTTAAGGCGCCGAGGCTCGAACAAGGCACGGATTTGTATTGAATTACGCAGCGCAGGGGTTTACTTATTAGTGCACATTTGAAACTTAAATTGGATTCACGTTGTTTATTTGTTTGATTTTGAGGTTATATGTTTGTTAATATGAAAATTATGGAGCAGTTTAAAAGTATTTGTACTAATA
The DNA here is from genome assembly GCA_963576565.1 of Aspidapion aeneum. Taxonomy (NCBI): domain Eukaryota; kingdom Metazoa; phylum Arthropoda; class Insecta; order Coleoptera; family Brentidae; genus Aspidapion; species Aspidapion aeneum. Next base: position 4,209,102 of record OY755039.1, read on the forward strand.
CTACTCAAGATTTTGAAATTCTTTGAAGTTTGAGGAATACTCTTCCATTAACTATACCTGCAAAGGTCAGTGTTCATTGTCTTACACCGGCAACTACGACGACAGATGTTGTTCTGTTATTAATAAATTTTAATGATTTAAATGATTTTCACTTGATTTCTAACCACATGAAAATAGAAGGTTTCAAAAACCTAACCTAACGAAAGCTAATAAATCAAATTTAACCGAACCGAACCAAAACAAACTGAATTAATAATTAAAAAAAAAAAAAAACTTTCCTGAGTTCTTACCCAGGATCCTAGAGGATGTGAATCCGAACCGAACCGATCCTAACTAAACCGAACCAAACCTAACCTAACCAAACTAAACTACAACACTATTCACACCCTCTAGGATCCCGGGTAAGAACTCAGGAAAGTTTTTTTTTAATTGTTGGTTCAGTTTGCTTTCGTTCGGTTCGGTTTGGCTCAATTCGGCTCGAATTCACATCCTCTAGGATCCCGGGTAGAAAGTCAGGAAAGTTTTTTTTTTGAAAAAAATTATTGGTTCAGTTTGCTTTGGTTCGGTTCGGTTAGATTTGATTAATTAGCTTTCGTTATGTTAGCGTTTTAACCTGACAGTTGAATACGCTTTTGTAATAGTTTAATGAGCGATGTTTTCTTACAGATCCGTGCTCATTTCGAGATCAAAACTCTTAAAATCAACACGTATTTGAACCCAAATATATTGTAACATTTCCGTGTCTATTTCAAAACCGCGCCGACCTGAAATGAGCACGGAAACGTTTTTTCACGTTTTATTGCAAAATTCCAATTAACAGAGTAGCTACAATAATTAATGTAAAAACACAGTAAAAATGACAACAAAGTAGTTATTGTTACCCAGTATATACGTTCAATTAATAGTTAACTACAAAACCTTGTTCAATTAATAGTTCTAATATAGTGCTTATTACGAAAATAAACTCCGGTAAATGGTTTATAAAGGAAAATTTTGAAGAAGATGTTAATTTGACATATCTAGAGTTATTTGAATGTTTAGCACTAAAATATTACGAAAAAGCTTTGTTGTGTAGTTACTTTTTTCTACTCTGCTTCTGTACAAATTTTTAATATTGTTGTTATGTGCTGACTTTGACTATTGAATTTTAAGATCATCATAAAAAAAAACGACTTAAAATTATCATAAAAGGTTTTTACTTATTTTTGAAAACACCCTGTGTTTTTAGCAGTTTAAACTAATTTTCTTTTTCTTTTTGTAAAATATAAAAAGAAACTAAGAATCTTTTATTTATATAAATTTTTTTAAAATTATGTTTAGGAAATTTACTTATTTTTCAATTTTTTTTTTAGATTTTTTCATTAAGAATTATTTATAAACACCCCCTGTACTCCCACCACTCATCCAGCAATTTTAGTGTTAGCGAGAAACATTTTTTGTGTCCATAATTAATTTTAAGGCAGTATCTTGCATAACTAAGCTGTTTTTTTTTTGCTTCTCAACACCCACACCAAAATTTTCTTATGTCCTAATAATCGGTGCCAAGTTTCATTGCTCTCCCAGCAAACATGGATTACAAAAAAAGTACTTTTTAAGTACTGGCTGCAGCCCATGACGGCAAAGTACTAAGTAGGAAGTACTTAATTCGTATTGATTTGGAACAACGGCCTGAATCAGGCCAGCAAGTATATATTTTAATACAAAAAACACTGTATTTTTAAAGTAATGCATTTTTTTTTACTTCTTTGTACACAAAAGCATCTTCGGATTTTTAGTAAATACAAAAAAAACTGAACATTTATTCATTTTTTAAAAAAACCTGTACTTTTAAAGCATTGTATTTTTTTATTTTTTTTAGTAGTACAAAGAAACTACTTTTTAAGGACATTACGTCACTCACGTCCCATATTATTTACGGAAAGAAATATTTGATCATTATATAAAAGGATCTTTAACATTTAATATTCCTTTTCATATCAGATGAGGATATTTCCAAAGATTATGGATCATTCCACATCAATTTAAAAATTAAATAAAATCATTCACATTCTTAAGCATGACATTCCTTAGGGTACCTGTAAAATGTTGACTAGTGTTTGCCATCTAGTGGCAAGGACGGCAAACATCAACTTGTCAGTTTTTTTGTAAATATTTTATTTTCACAGTAAAATATTTAATATTTTTGTACTAAAATAAAGTGCTTTAAAAGCAACTGTTTAAAAATACTTTTAAAATGTTTTTTCACTGTTATATTAAATTTTCAGTAAAACTTTTAAAGTTTTAATAATAAATTACATGTACTTTAAGAGTACCTTCATCAAAATGTTATTAAAATGTTTTTTTGTGAATATTTTATTTTCACATTAAAATATTTGTTTTGTACTAAAATGAAGTGCTTTAAAAGCAACTGCGTAAATATACTTTTAAAATATTTTTTTGCCATTAACCCTGGCTGCACTTGTCATTCTTCAAAAATAAAGTATAACTTTTCGTTGTATTAAAAATAAAGTACTAAAATGTTGCGTTTTTTGTACTTTTAAATAATATGCAAATTAGATAATAGACTGATGCAATAAACCCTTGTCAGCGAAAATATAACTGTATTATGTTCTCTGCCCTTGTATAAGATAATTAAATGTTTACCTCCATATGATTCATGGAGACCATATCCAGTATAACCGATATCGCCATGTCCTCCTTCGTAGCCACCTCCACCTCCGCCGCCACCGTGACTCTTTACTGGTCCAATGATGTTCGAAGATCCCTATAAAAATTAAGTAAAGAAGATTATTGTTTGTATATGCATACCTAGGGTTACCAGATGAAAACGTCTCTAACCAGGACGAGCCGTCAAGAAAATCGATTTTTCGATGCCACACACAATAAATCAACTTTTTTTTTTATTGAAACAATAACTAATAAACAACACTGCTTTGTATTTTATTCAACAGCGTTGAATTTTTAGGCAGAAGTACAAAATCGTAAAATTCTGAGCAGCTCATATTTCTTAAATTGTATGAAGTCATGAGTATTCCTTTTACAGAAGATAAAAGCAGCCTATTCCTTTCTTTGGTCCACTGGGTAGAAATACTTGCATTAAAATATTTTGCCCATTTTTCGTGGGTAGGCAGATTGTGGTCATCAGAAGTAAAATTGTCTGATATGTACTTTTTTAGATTACAAACTTCATCAATTGTAATTCAACAAGGCGAAATTAATAATACTACTTTAAGCGGGGTCTTAACATAACGTTTTACCTTACGTCTTGCCTGTCAGTCAAAAGGGTCAAGTATGACGGTTGAAAAACAAGCGTAGACACTTGATAGTTTTAACGTACGTTTTTAGATCAGTTTTTGATACAAAACGATGGTTTTATTGGAAAGCAATGCGTGATCCGGTCAGTTCTCTAGGCGGTCTTCCGTCTTAAATTAGTTCAAGTAAAACGTTTGTTTTTCCGTCTACACACAAAGTTTTACTTGATGCGTTTTGACTGAACAGGCAAGATGTAAGGTAAAACGTTATGTGAAGACCCCGCTTAAAGGTGAATTCACACTGCTAAATTTATCGACGATTATTGTTTAATTACATTTTTTGAAACTAGTTGATTTTGCATTATTTGATATTTATAAAGGCGGCTACTTTAAAATCCGGACGTTTATGAAAAATCCGCCCGGACCCACCCGGACGTAGTAAAAATCCGGACATGTCCGGATTAATCCGGACGTCTGGTAACCCTATGCATACCTATACCGGGTGGGCCAAAAAAAACCGGACAATTTTTTTTCATTATAAATTTTGAACTGTACCATCGTTTTAATGGGACAAACTGCACTTGGCAAAGATTTAATCAGAGTTTTGACTAAATATATTTTTTTGTCCTCCCATCTTAAAATCCAAGATGGCGGACGAATTTAAATTGTACCCTTCAAAGATGTTCGTTTGTTCTTGTGTTGCGAACGTTTAAATTATTTTTTAAAATTAGTAAAAAAGCTGCACTCTTGCCACCAGCAACAGTTACAATTCAGCAAAATCTTAATTCTATAATAGGTCAATAAGAACAGATGGTAAATCATAAAAATTTATAAAACCAACCTTTTTTGCTCGCGAGAACGAGAGAAACGAGAATCTTTCGATTAGAGAGGGTCTTTCTTTCGTCTCGTCTCGGGCTTTAATTCGAGAGACAATATATATTTTTTAAATTCTTTAAACTTGAATTATTATAAATGTATTTAGTTTCACTTACCTGAGTGGGTCCAATTACACTAGATGTCCCTTGCGATGGTCCTACGATGCTAGTTGGTCCAGTTTTGGGTCCAATGAGATGATGTGGTCCGTCTGAAGGACCTTCGTTATAATTAGCTCCTGCGTGTGGACCGACCAAAGTTTTCGATCCTACATCATGGCCGGCTAAGTAAGTTGGTCCGGCCTGTAAGGAAAGATAGTGGCCTCCACCAATTTCTCCTAAAAATTAATAGCTACTTTTGAGTTTAGGTGTGAAAAAACATTTTTGTTTTCAAAACCTTTTCACTCTCATGCAATTTCCAAAAATTGGCTTGCAGGTGCCGATTTGTACAGAGCGTCCCAGCCTCCCTGTGTTTGGCTCTTTTGAATTTACAACCCATTCGTGATACAGCAAAAAAGTTATCATTTGTAGGAAGAAAATATTTAGTAATCTTAAGCCGGGTGCTCATTACCGAGCCACGAGTCTCGAGCCTCGAACAATTCGCTAATGTAGACGTGAAAAGGGTATGATCGCAGCGCGCAACAAGCAATTCGCGACGAGACAATAGGCGGTCGTCGTTCAATGCGCTTCAAATAAAAAAAAATACCATGAATGATGAAAAAGTCTATTTGAAAATTACAGGAATAGACCTGTTATATGGGATACAAAAAACAAAGACTATTTAAAAAACATTTAAAAGAAGATGCGTGGCTTATATGTTACTAAGAGTAACAGTAAGCCCGACCAGTGGCGGATCCAGGATGTCCGGGGGGGAGGGGCCAAGGAGGGAAAAAAACACAAAATAATTTTTTTTGCGGGATTTAATAAGAATTGGCTTTAAAGTTTACCACCATGTGCAAATAAAATGTGCCGCAGGCGAAAATTTGAGTAAAATCAGTTAAATTTAATAAAAAAGAAATTGCGGCTTATGCATTGGTTATTTTTCTTCTGGAATTAAAAATGATAAGTTTTATGTCAAGGAGGAGGGAGGGCCAGGCCCCCTTGCCCCCCCCCTTGATTCGCCACTGAGCCCGACTCGCACAAGCAGCAGCGTAAAAAAAAATGCCTGAGCCAGACAAAATAACCCAGAGAACACGTATAAGTATTAGGTCATTATTGAAAAAGGGTACCCCTTTTATGTTACCATCCAAAATTAAATTAGTGTTTAGTATATTAGTGATTTTTCTTGTACAAATAAAATTGCCTCCAATATTACTCTAAAGCACTACATTAAATTTGATGCTGAAGTTGCTATTTGTTGTTAACATTTGTGTAAGACTGGCCCAAACGTTATCATAACCGGATAGAGGTTTGCAAGAGAATTTCAACATTATATTGCTCTATAAGTCTAGTTTAATAATTATATATATATATATATATATATATATATATATATATATATATATCGCCGTCTGTTAAAAACAAATATTATTTCCTAATTTATTTCTATAAAATAACATTTAAACGTGTACCATGAAAGAACGTCATTACCGTTATCAATATAACATTTTTAAGCGTGTGCCCTGGAAGAGCGTCATTACCGTTATCAGTATTAAATTTTAAATGCGTACCCTGGAAGAGCGTCATTACCGTTATCAGTTTGTAATTCCTACATATCTACCGCTAGAGGCGCTTTAAGCGAGCGCGCGCGAATTGTTCTTATTCCTTCAACATATCTCAATACAGATCGCAACGCCTGAGTAAAGCCACATCTGTTCTGTGCAGTTTTTAGCATTAATACGTGCATAGGTTAGCTTGTCCAATCATAAATGGTAATTACCGTTATCAGTAAAGTGAGGTAAACAAAACATATTTATTTTCCATTTTATACTACAAAATTTATTACCCAGAAAGAAAAAAGCAAAAACTCTTTTTACAAAACGAGCGAAGCGATAAAACATACGTATAATCATTTTCGTTATCATCATTATCAATTTTAATTGAAAGTAATATGCTCACAGAAAACGTATACGGGATGTCATTATGAGTATTTAAAGTAAATTTTTGAAAAAATCCTTGGACACATTATTTTTATTTTCTTAAAATATTTATATCTATCGACTCCTAGTTGGGGTAGCTTTGACCTCTTGACTTTAAAGAGGGAAAGTGAGTCAAGTGATACTTGGTTTAAAAGAGTTTTTTCTATTCCTTTACTGCATTGATATTATTTCAAAAATTAATAGATTAGTTTTTGAGTAAAAAAGTAAGACTGACAGCTTACTATTTTCTTACTATTACAAATAGATTTAGCAATTTTTTTTTAATGTTTTTTTTATTTAAAAAATGTATTTATGTAGGTAAACTTTTTAAAGAGATGTGTATTTATGTCTCAAATTTACTGGGTACTTTCTTTTAATTTAAGGTTTCGATATCGCGCTGCGAGCCCCGAACAATGCCGTCCACATTAGCGAATAGATCGCGTTCGTTGATCGATGCTCGTGGTTCGTTAATGAGTACCCGGCTTTAAAATCATAAAATTTGATATTTGTTGTGCTACTTAACATAGGCGCACCCAGGGGGGGAGGGATGGTCCTCCCCAAACCTAAGATTTTTCTAGATATTAATATAGTGATTAAAATAAATTTAAACCATACCCATATGTCAATTTAAATTTTCACATTTAAGAATGTGAGAAATTTAAACTCTGTGTATTTTCAAAACTAACTATAAGGCACCTGAGCCAAATAAGGGCCGTAAGCCCAATAAGACCCACATGTATTATCAGCATAACTGTACGGCTTACAAAGACCACACAGCAGAAAACTTTCATCCTTCTCCTACGATTACAGGGCAGTCGCAAGCATCGCTTTAATTCGTTTCGTTTTGCTGATATAACAAAGTTACAAATGCAGCATTTAAGTGCTCTTTTTATATAAACGTGTTTTTTCTTTTTCGACGATATTTTGAAAAGTGGTAGAAGGTACTTTTGGTCAAAAGTTAATAAAACATTCTTCAATGTTTATTATATTCCTGGTTGCACCACTGAGTTTTATCTATACAAATAAGCCTTTTAAAATGTTTATATACTTTTATTTACCAAAGGTTACTTTCAAACAATTTGTTAAAGAATTAGATGCTGTCCTTATTGGTGGCCATGCATAGGCCTTATTAGGAACCAGTCAACTAGTGTCATACTTAAATAAAACAAGAACATTTGAAAGAAAGTTCGAAATATAGTAGACAAAGCAAAGTACAATTAAATTCATCCCAAATTACAATGACAAATATTTTAACTCCTTGGTGCTTACAGTTAAGTGGACCTTACTTGCCTCAGGTTCCTTAGAATTTTTACAAGCTTTGGTACACACATAGTGGTCCCATGACAATACAACATTAAGAAAAATGTGTTTTTGACACACTTCCCGTTATCGGATTTGGATAAAATTTGGTATACACATAGTGGTCCGATAATAATACAACAATAAGAAAAAAATATCCTTCCACCCCTACCCCCACCCCCTTCCATAGAAAAATTTATTTTTGACACACATCCCGTTATCCGATTTGGATGAAATTTGGTATACATATAGTGATCCGATGACAATACAACATTGAAACAAAAATCCTACCACTCCTACCCCCACCCCCATCTATAGAAAAATTTATTTTTGACACACATCCCGTTATCCGATTTGGATGAAATTTGGTATACATATAGTGATCCGATGACAATACAGTATTGGAAAAAAATATCCTCCCACCCCTACCTCCACCCCCTTTCATAGAAAAATGAGTTTTTGACACACTTCCCATTATCCGATTTGGATGAAATTTGGTATACATATAGTGGTCCGATGACAATACAACAATAATGAACAAAAGTCCTTCCACCCCTACTCCCCACCCCTTCCATAAAAAATGCGTTTTTGACACACTTCACTTCAAATGACTTTTATAAACTTTGGTATATGCATAAAGGTCCGATGGCAATACAGCCCAAATAAAAAATATATTTCTACCTCTACCCCCACCCTCTCCTTCTCCCAATAGAAAAATGAGTTTCCAAACAACTCACGATCAGCGATTTCATTATAATCTAGAATAAACTCTTCTGTTCTTTTATTGAACAAATATTTTCATTTAATAGAGTAGATAGCTGAGACTAAAAAGTAGAAAATAAATTGGTAAAAAAAAATTTTTTAAGTCACAAGCTTTTATAAAATGCACTAAAAATTAAAAAATAATTTTCTAACATTCTAATATTCTCATAATAATAAAAGACTGATGGAAATTTTGACGATGTTAGCACGATAAGATATCCGTATCAATTAAATATCACTATTTGCAAGAATCAATCTAGCAGAAAATGCAGGGGTACCAAACCCACCCAACCCGACCCAAAATACCCCAGAATTTCTCTCACATAGGTATGGCAATGACATAACATTGCGGCACATCAAACATATCTTTGATGACCTGCTATGTTGAATATTCTTTAAGTGTTTAGATCATAAATTTAGATTAACTTATGCTTTGATTTGCGGCCATCGCTTTTATTATTATGATAATATTAGAATGTTAGAAAATTATTTTTTAATTTTTAGTGCATTTTATAAAAGCTTGTGACTTAAAAAATTTTTTTTACCAATTTATTATAATTGTAGCTATTAGCTGAAAACGTTTATATTTTCTACTATTACTATCCTATTACTATACGGGGTATCAGTCTTCGGCTAATTTATTCAAAACTACAAAACTATATTGCGTCGCTCTATGAACCGCCTGCGCCTGTTCTTCAAATCCACCTCTGTGTCGTTATTCTTGAAATCTCCCCGAGCGAGTACTCCTCGAAATTCGAGCGAAAGTAGGCGTTTCTCCTCCAATCGTATTCTTGACATTCTCACCCGAAAAACGTGTGACATTTTGGCGACTTCTCACCGGGGAGATCTCGATAGGTGCCGACGTGATGACTTTTGTCAAAAACTCTGAGATAACCTAGAAAATGTTGTTTTGGTTACGTGTGGGTTTTGTTTTTTAAAGTTTTTTCCCTGTTTGTTTCGTAAATGTTGAAGTATATTTTTGGCCTCCATTACAGGCTTTTCCTTGATAAACTCCACCATTATAAATCTTTTTGGGCTAAATATTTAAAAAAAATACTGCTTTTTGAAAAAGTATTATTAAAACAAATTTTTGAGTTTTTTTTATAAATTAGTTTTTGAAAAAACTACTTTTTAAGAAAGTATTATTTTCAAAAATAATTTTTGTAAAAAAAATATTTTTAGTTTTTTTTTGAAAATTAGTTTTTTGAAAAAGTATTTTTTTTCGAAGAACAACTTTTTTTGTGGGGACATTTTTTTTTGCAAACTGCTGGTGGTCGACACACCGGTTAGGATATGTTTGCTCAATTGAACGAAACATAAGGACAGAGCTATTATTTAAGAAAAAATAAGTCATGTTTAAATAAAAACTAAATAAAAAATCTTGGGGCAAATTGTTCCCGCGGCAAATCGGCCAACGGCTTGGCCCCTACCCAAATTTATATAACTCATTTTTTGTCCATCCATGTCCACAAACAAAAAATCAAGGAAAGAAAAATTGGGGTTACATCCCTTCATTGTCTGTCAAAATTTTTTGCTTTTTTATTGGTCAAAATTGTCACTTGCTGTCATCTGAAAATTGGCAACAGTGCGCTTATTTCATATCACTTTTCATGTATTCCCCAAACCAAGAATACTACATTTATGCAATACAGTGAGAAACGAGGGAGTGCGCACTCGTTGTCACTCCCCGGGGAGTACTCACTCGGGGAGATTTCAAGAATACTGCCACTGATATCTAATACAATGTTATTACCCACAAATTTTTAAACCTTTGTTATATTACGAGGTCAAAAAAACAGAAATTGAAAGTAACATACAAATCAAAGTTTGAATTAATAATAACCAATATTATCTATTTTACTACTTCGATCGTTATGCAAGCGGTACTAGTGTTCGCATGGTATACTTCAGAGCCGGATAAGATTTTTCTTTGCCTATAGTTTTTTGAAGTGTAAATTTTTTGCAGTTTTTTTGGGTAGTGAATTGACCTGAGCCGTTCGGCTATGCATTGGCGTAGCTAGGGGGGCCAGGGGGGGCCTGGCCCCCACTCTGAAGTCCCTCAGGCCCCCCCCTAAGATATTTTAGGCCTCCCCTACCGACTACTAGTAAAAGAACATGACGCTGAAAATACATACTTTTCTATTATTATTCGGGAAATATTCAAATAAAATAGGTGCATTAAAATTTAAAATCATTCAGATAATGTTTACATTTCAGGAAAAAGCCCTTGTCTTGCGGAATTAGGCTTTTTCTCTTTAAATTATCGGTAACTTTTCTGCACTTATGCAATTTCCCGAAAATATTTTTTAAATTTAAACATAATTATGCATATTGAATATTTCATACATATTGGCGACATCTTGTAAAATATTATAGAAGTGTAAGTTAAATTTCGCATTTAATAAAGACAGCGACCTTTGCCCCTCTGTTTCCGAAATCGGGTTGTAGATGTCGTAAGGTTATAAAAGACCTTTTTAAACTGTTTTTCTAAAATAAATATAATTATCTTTTTAGTTTTTTTGAGGGTTAGCGTTTAGTGTCATGGAAATTTTCCGATTTTGGTGACAATTTCATAACCATTTTCAAAGTTTTCCCACGTCGTTAAATGGAATAAATTCGTCGAGCAATACCGGGAAATTTTTAATATTAATACTTCTGCTCTAAGAGCAGAAATGACCGTTTTAAAGAATTGTATTTTTCGGTTAAATCAAACTGTTTGTCATGATTCTATCAAACAACATATAGCAGAAAACACCTATCCAAACCTCTACCAACTTTTTAAAGTTGCGAGTATTCTTCCAATTTTAAGTGCAACTTGCGAGAGGTCTTTCTCTGCCATGAGGAGAGTTTTTAATTGGCTTAGAACAACTATGACTCAAGAGAGACACTCAGGTTTGTCATTGTTATTCATAGAAAAAGATGTTGAGGTCGACTTAGACAGTGTGGTAGACGCTTTCAGTCAGCGACGTAGAAAACTTTCTTTGTAGAATTGCTGAGTTACAAGTTGGTAAATGTATTATTAAATTTGTTATATTAAAATATTAGAACATTTAATGCGCGTATTTTTTTTTTATTCATTGCACACTTTGCACGACTCTTTAAAACCTATGTTTGCTTTTTGTTCAAGATAGACCGGGGCCACGGCCCCCCCTGAAAAGCAAGGCTAGCTACGCCAATGCGGCTATGTAACGCTCATTCGGGTGAAGTAGGCTCGAGTCGACTAACTGTGAGAGGAACATTCAGCGAGCTATATGATGATGAGGGAGATGAAGGCCACTATTATTAATTTCGTCTTCTTGAAGTTTACACTTCTGCCGTGTGGTCTTAAGCACACACAATTTTTATTACAGTGGCGACTCGTGCAAATTTCAGGTAGGTATTAAAATTTTTACAAAAACAAATTTTCAAAATGCCGGACATCAAATATTACGGACTTATTGCAATATCGCCAAGCACTAATTGTGCCGGGCACTATTCTGACAGTTTCGCATTATAAGAACAGCTGTCTTCTATAAAAATTAGGCCTTTGTGTATTAGAAGAGCCGAAATTAATAGTGCCGCCATTATTAATGAAAAATAACCGACTGGATTTATAAATTCGACTTTGGTATGTCAATTTTGAAAGATCAACTGTTAGTATTCAATGGAAAATTGTCAGAATAGTGCCCGACACAACTACTGCCTGGCTTTATTGCAATAAGTCCCTATTAAAATAAAGCCAGGCAATAACAGTGCCGAGCACTATTCTGACAGTTCCGCATTATAAGAACAGCTGTCTTCTATAAAAATTAGGCCTTTGTGTATTAGAAGAGCCGAAATTAATAGTGCCGCCATTAGTAATGAAAAATAACCGACTGGATTTATAAATTCGACTTTGGTATGTCAATTTTGAAAGATCCCAACTAACATTTATAGTAGCGGCTACATGTTCTAAAGGCTTTGCTACTTTCTTATAGTAGAAATGTGGTGATCCCAACCAAAATTTGTTACTTTTTAGTTCTAACTACTATTTAGTATCAGGAAATAGTAGATGTTTCGTAAAAACGACCCTCTAAACTACTTCATAGGATTGTTTCTTGATAGTCGATTCTGATAGTCTTCTCTACCACAATAGGACGTTGCTAAAGTTTTACTTTCTTTTTAGTCGTTATTTTGTAGTCGCCCTGACTTTTATATCCTACTTAATTACCACTAGAAAGTTAAGCTTCATTGGAGTCCCAAACAAGTGTATCCGACAACTACATTATAACTTTAATTTTTACCACAAAAGTTTGTGTCATCATAGTAACATCTGATGTAACAATGTAGACAAGATAACTTTTTGGATCAACTTTAAAGCCGCAACTACTTTCAAGTAACCTTTTCGACTATCAGGGAATATAGTTTGGGACGCCATGTTTTTATGTAAGAAAGAAAATTTAATATTTTTGTTGTCGTTTTATGAGCTCATATTAAAGAACCATACTATTTTATAAACAAATTACTTGAGCTTACCAAAAATGCTCTTCTTAAGCACCATTTGTTGGAGTTAACTGTCGATTATGAAAACATAACCTCCAAAATCACAACACAAAAATTCCATCAGCTACCAGAAAACGGCTCAATTTTACGGGCGCACCGGTTTTTTGCAATATATATAATGCATGTTATACAAAAAACTTTGCGTCGCACTCGAATTTTGCTCCTCTGCTCGTAAATTCTCACACTTTTGGATAACATAGTTCATATTATAACCATAACCAAACAAAAAAACTAAGCGAGTCTGTTTACTGTTGTGTCCACCATATTGTGTAACAATTCTACCAAAAAGAAACGATTATATTATTTGCAACTATATCGCAACTTTTATACCATTACGGAAAAAAAACAGCCTCTACGACGTAGTAGATACCTGGCTACGACGTAGTAGTGTAGTTGTTACTACAGTGACTTTAAACACTTGGCCAAGTAGTTATAACCAGAAATTGGTTCCCCACTTAGGGAATTATAACGTCGCTGTATGGTATACTGAGACGTAGCGGGAGTACGTTGCGGTTACTTTTAAGAAATTCTTTCTAGTTGGGGTTTCGTCGTTACAACTTTAATTGTTTGTTGGGATCAACTGTTAGTATTCAATGGAAAATTGTCAGAATAGTGCCCGGCAGAACTACTGCCTGGCTTTATTGCAATAAGTCCCTATTAAAATAAAGCCAGGCAATAACAGTGCCGAGCACTATTCTGACAGTTCCGCATTATAAGAACAGCTGTCTTCTATAAAAATTAGGCCTTTGTGTATTATAAGAGCCGGAATTAATAGTGCATTCACTATTAATGGAAAATAAACGACTAAGTTTATAAATTCGACTTTGGTATGTCAATTTTAAAAGATCAACTGTTAGTGTTCCTTGCAAAACTGTCAGAATAGTGTCCGGCACTATTACTGCCTGGCTTTATTGCAATAAATTTTAAAACTAATAAAAAATACATAATCTAGGTTAGGTACATAGGGAAGATTCATAAATTACGTAAACCCCTCCCTCTCCACCCTTTGTTTGTAACGCATTATACATTATAGGGGAGAAAAGGGTACCCACATCGCACAACCACGTGTTTAACACATAAAAAATGCATGAGAAAAAAAAACGTTGTTTCAAGTGAATTCTAAGTAGATTTTTATCAACGTCAAATTCACATTAGGTTCGCGCCTTTTCTACACGAATTTTAAAACGCGACTTGCATGGCTTTTCTACCAAATATTTTTGAGATTTTACTAGAAGCAACGCCACCTATTGGCGATTCAAGCAGGCGTGCCCCAGGGTAGCGTACTAGGCCCTTATCTATACTTATTATTCACTTGTGATATCCCAAAGCCAGAAAATTGTCACTTAGCAACATTTGCCGATGATACTGGTTTATTGACGGTAGAAAAATCTATTGAAAAATGCATAGAAATACTTCAAGATACAGTCACCCAAATTCACAGTTGGACCACAAAGTGGCGAATAAAATTAAATGAAACCAAATCAATTCATGTTGATTTTACAAACAAAAATATAAATCACATACAAATAACAATTAACAACATTCCAGTACCATATTCGAATCAGGCAAAATATCTAGGTATGAAACTTGATGCCAAATTGCGCTGGAAAGCACATGTTAAGAAAAAAAAAGAAGAACTTGAGATAAGGTATAGAAAAATGAACTGGCTAATTGGAAGGAAGTCCAATTTAACAATTCATAATAAGTTACTGCTTTATAGACAAATACTGAAACCAGTATGGACATATGGTATTCAACTATGGGGTTGTGCTAAAGAGAGTAACATTCTAGTTGTACAGAGATTTCAAAATAAAGTATTAAGAAACATTGTGAATGCACCTTGGTACGTTCGAAATAGTGACCTTCATCGAGATCTAAAAATCGAAACTGTAGCAGAGACTATAAAAAAGTACGCAAAAAGCCATGAAGATAGACTCCATCGGCATGTGAATGTGGAAGCAATTCAGCTTCTAGACAATACTATGCTAGTTCGACGACTAAAAAGAGTGAAGCCGTTTGAGCTAGTAAACTAAGTGAATTACACATAAAACAAAATAATGCTATAAACACAACACAATTGTGAGTTACAGACTAAACAAAGCGGGGAGAACTGTTGAGTGAACCCTAAGTTTAAATCTGACTTTTCTAGTAAATTAAGTTAAAACAAAATTGCTAATTAGTCTTACTGACTAGATTGTAATAAAAAAAACACAGTGTGTTTGACAAATAAAAATAAAAAAAAAACCTATTGGCGACATTTTTTACTTCGACGAAATCTTTTCGGGATTGCTTTGGCCTTTGGCCTCTAAACTCCAGACACCAGTTATAGAACTGATCCCTGGTCCTTCACGATCACGACGCATCAGTTGTTAACCTAAATAAGCAGGGGCGGCTAGTGCATAAGGGCTGCAGAGCTGCAGAACCCCCAAAATTTTCACATTATTTGATTATTTTTCAGCCGCTGCTATTTTTTTAATATAATTATTTTATTTCTAAAATTATTGGAATATCAGTATATTTTCGGTCCGGTGTTGGTATATTAGGCCTTCAAATCGTGTACGTGTGTTGAGTATGACGCGCGCCGTTGCCGAAGGCAGCATTTCATAGTCGGTCAAACGAAGTTATTGGCATTGTTGCGCTGCTAAATTGCAACACAACGTAGCTGGGTGGCTAACGAGATCTGTGCTCGGCTAGGAACCCCTTCCTTCGCCCCGTACCACACTTGCTCAAGGGTTTAGATAGCGAAATCTAGGCAAAAATAGAGCTGCAGAACTTGCAGTTCCAGTACAATTCCGGGCGGGCGGGCTCAGCGTTGCGTGTTTGCGGGCGCATTTATTTATTTAGAAGACGCCAAACGCATGAGCGGGAGTTATGGTCGTGTTTGTTGTTTGTTTTTGTATAATTGTGTCACAATGAATGTGGTGGATAATTTAATTAATGTAAAAAAATTATCTCTCTTTACTTATGAAGAAAAACTAAAACTGAAAGAAGAAGGACGGCCATTCCCGATATTTTAATAGAAAAATGTGGTTCAAGCCGGGGAAAATCGTATAAAAGGATTTTTACAAGAGAATAAGAAAATAAGTGAAAGTGTTTACTGTTGAAAAATCTTGTTTAGCTTTTAAAAAAAGCATAATGTATGTATAGAGATTTTTTTTGCCTTGAGCGCCATCTTTTTAAATTGTCTTGAAGTGTTGTAGTCTTAAACTACTTTTAGAACTTCCTTTCGCGTCAGTTTTAATTTAAAAACAAGTTATTAAAAAAAGTAACAAAAAAGACGCAAAAAGTTATTATCGGAAGAAATCGTACCGCAGAAATTTTTTTCTAGATATAACGTAGAAAATAGCGACGCAGGCAAAGCTTTCTAAAAAATTAAGTTCTTTTCAGCAAAAATGGCGCCATAGAAGAAAATAGTTATATAAAAGCAACATAAAAAACTACCAGAAAATTGCGCTGTAGGCAAAAATGTTGTAAGATTCAAAAACAATTCTGAAAAAATCGCGTTGTGGAAAACATTTTGCAGATACGACGAAAATAATGTCGAAGGAAAATTTGAGAAGAATAATGTATTTTTTTAAGAAATTGGCGCTACAGTAGAATATTTTAGGTAAAAAAGAAAAAAAGTAAAATTTCAGAAAAAGTAGATAATTTAAAGAAACAGAGGCTAAACATTTTCGGAAAAATTGTATCAAATTATGAAGTTTTGTAAGTAAAACTGTCCGACTTGCCTCTTATGAAAAGAGGCAAGTCGGAGATTTTTACTACAAAACTTACTTTGTGCTTTTACTGATTTATTAATTGAATCGGTCATTTCAAAAACGATATGAGTCCACTTTTTTCAGAAACTGAGTTTTTCAGTGGAATCGACTTCATCTAATATGCACGTTCTGAGCAAAAACGAAAACAGTCCGCACTTAATCTATTGATATATGCAGTAACCACAGTATAGTAATTATTTATAGTAAGGAAAGCACCCCGGTCTTGTCATAATACTGTTATACATACCCCCTGTATACATTAGTTCGGAATACAAAGTTCGAGAGGCGCTTATTACAGACCGTCACTCCTGGTATAAAAATATTATGTACAGACTTCTGTGCTGTCGCCATGGACATTAACCGCTACTCTCGGTATATGTTTTTGATTATGACTGACATTGGCAAAACAGATAAAAATATGACGTAAATGTAATTCGGCATTTTTCATTTGTGGTTGCAGTTTTTCGTGATTTTTCGACTTTTTACCTTATTTTAAAAAGTGTTTTTTGCTAAATTGTGGCCTATCGGTAATTAAGAAATTTAAAAGAAAACAATTTTGTGTTCGTGGGTGCGAAGACTATGTTAGCAAGCGCTACTCCCAAACGGAACCTAAAAAAAATACTTCGGCAAAAAACTAACTTTGACAAAAGACGAAATTCACAAATATTTAGTGTGTGATGGACACGTTGAACCTGGACGGAGTTTTAAAT
The DNA here is from genome assembly GCA_963576565.1 of Aspidapion aeneum. Lineage (NCBI taxonomy): Eukaryota > Metazoa > Arthropoda > Insecta > Coleoptera > Brentidae > Aspidapion > Aspidapion aeneum. The sequence goes on from OY755039.1 coordinate 4,226,353, forward strand.
GTTTAGTTTTAAATGTTAATATTTGGAAAAACATAGATTATTTCACTATTCTTATATACAGGGTCCGGCAGAATGATCTCCCACAATAAAAACGCCATTGTAAATGCTATTTATATTTCATTTTTTTCGGTACACAGTCGAAGCTGATTTCTGAAAGTTTCACTCGTGCAGTAACTCTAAAGCGATATTCCTGTAATTTCTTGGGGTATTGCTGCTTTCAATTCGTCAATGGTTCGGGAATAGTGTTCAGATATTCCCAAAGTATCTGGAACTAAAACATGTCTACCAAGTGCGAAGTGAGTACGGAAAGTTCTTTGTGTCTCGATAACGAAGGCACCAACCAACTACGCTAAGCTTCCCCTCTCTTCAGTGATTCAGGCACAGTGGCAGTGCAAAATGTGGGAGATCATTATGCCGGATCCTGTTTAATTAAATGAATAACTGGCAATATTCACTTTACTTTATAAGGCTTACGTTACATTTTTTTATTTTTCATGAAAAAACAATTAAAAAAAGTTTCCGTTTATAGAAACCTATATTTGCAACATTATTATGTATAAAGCATTGTAAAAGTATACATTATTAATTTAAGTTAATGTAGAATGTTTAAATATTTTCTATGCACTAATAAAAAGGAAATTACTGTAGAATATTCGTCAAAAAGCCTTTGTTTAACTAGAAAATTAGCCTCTCAAGGAAATTTATGTACCTAAATGAATGGGAAACAAACTTTTAAACCTTAGAGATTGAATAAAAATTTAACTTTCCTTTTTTTTATTGCTAGTAGTCATTAATTTAAACATTCTTTGATTAAGCTTCTTTATTGATTGGTGTTTATAGAGTCTTTTTAAGCAAATTGAGCTTTGACACAAAATAACTCATTCTTATCAGCGCGCATCGTTTAAATTTAAATCTATGTAATTGACGAGTAGAATGAGTTTTTTAGTGTTAAAATTTAGTTTGATAAAAACTGTTCAAAACACTATATTAAAATATGTAGCTTGATTGGAGAACGATTTCATTGATGGCTACGAGCATCCGGTATACAATAATTTGAAAAGCCATCCTGTAGCATAGAGACAAACTGCGCAAGCGTTATATTGTTTCAAATCCCCCTGTAAATGTTTAGTACGGTGCACGAAGTTGGAGAGGCGCTGATTCGTGCACGACACCCCGGTATACTGGGCCGACTTAGTAATACAACTCCCACCGTGTAAGTGTCTGGTCTATCTCTGTCATTCGTCTATGGCAGTAACCGAATTTTTAAGTCTGTGTAAAAATAACACTAGTCCAGGTTTCCAGGTAGTTTTTTCCCTCTCCTGTAAAATTAGAAAAATGTGACTCGTGTTGTTTTTGAAATGACCGATTCAATTGCAAAATATTACATTTTTTAGACCGGCAAGATTTTGAAAATGTTAAAATTTGGTTGCCACCAACTGCCCATGTCAAGCATTTATTGCTATATCCGCGTGAGCTACTGGATGTGGTGTGTGTGTCACTTTATGGTAGTTTAAACTATTTTTCTTATAATTTTATTATTTTTATGCTTTCCACACGCTCAAAGAAAAAATAGTGTTCCTAACTCTTGCGGAAAGTTGTCTACTACGCTACGCGTCGTTCGGCCAACTGCAATCGCGTGCGGAAAAGTGACACTTTCCGCACTTGTTAGGAAATATACTATTTTAGCATATCAATAATAATTTTTATTATTTATTTAATTTATTAAAAAATATCTATCTAATTCTTAATGTAGTTTTTGTAGTACCTGTTTTATATATCATAAGAAAAATTAGTTTAGTTTTAAGTTTTGAGTAAAATTAAGATTGGGAAATATGTGTTTGTGTTTGTAATATAAAAACTAATAAACAATTTAAGAATTGACTCCCAGGGACCCAATTCTTGAACCACTCGGATTTTTTGTCGTATACGAGTAAAATTCGAATGGTAGTTTCGAGTGCTTGGAAAAATTGCTATTCTTGAATGCCACTCGAACGCCATTTCCGTGTACGACTTTTTTTTTCGACTACACTACTTGGCAACGCTGCATTCGTATAATTTTGGCCAAACTAACGCCGGTATGTGCGCCCACACTTGCCGCGATGAAGTAAGGTTGACAGTAGATTGACATTACATCTTTTGTTTGTGTAATTTTTTTTAAAGAGTGATTTATTTTCACGATATGTTTTTTTTAATAGAACAAGAAGCTGTGTTTTATTTTGGTAACAGCAATGATTGTTTAATTATTGATAACGGTAAGTACCAAATTATAGTAATGGAAATTTGGGGCCTAGGGTCATCTAACCTCTTTGAAGTGTGGAAATTTGGGGGTAAAATTCGCAGTTGAATTTTGAGACTGCTTAAAAGAAAACAAATAAACTTCATAAGTATTCTAAAGGGGTCTTGAACTTGAGGCTTTGTTTGTAATGAGTGGCCTGTGTTTGACGAAATTTCATACATCATGCTTTGACAAAAATTGTACAAGCGTTAAGTAACATAGGGGTTTTTACTGAAACATTTGGAGTTTGCATTTTGTCTGTAGTATAGAAACAATTTACTTTTTTGCTCCCAGTGTTTTTTCTCAGTTTCTTTTTGAGTAAAACAGTTTTGCCTTTTAGGCCGATAAGCATAATAAACATTTCAAGTAAAAATTGACAAAATCAGTAACCTTTGTTCAAAAAACCCATTTTTTGTTTAAATTTGAATGTCTTTACCTGTCAATTAACTCCAAAAAAATTAAAAACTGTTGTAGACTAAAGCAGCCTTCATATGATCAGTATGATTTGATTTGAATATGTACATTATTTTTGTAGATGTCTTTGTTTTTCAAAAGTTATAAACAAGGACATATATAAAAATCCTGCCAGTAATACGGATCCAGTGAGGTCTGCTGTGGTACACTCAATGAAAAAACTTTTTGTTACAGGTTTCTCAGAGAAGACATGAAGATCATTTTTGAGGTATGAAGCAGTTTTTGCCTAGCAGTCCTGTTGCAATGATGATCCTACTAGAAATACTCAGATGCCATTGGTGATCTATTAACTTTTAAAGAACTTTTTTAGATAAATTATAAGTAAAATAAAAATAACTTTATTGTAGTTTTTATTGTAAAAAAGATTATACAACTTCTTACATAAAAGCTTATACAGTGAGAACGAGCAAGTTGGAATACATTTTCTAGCAGGTTAAATTAAAATTTTGTAAGAATAAACCAAAAAAATGCCTACTGAGATTTTTAATGAGCAATATTTTTGATGAATTTTTTTTGAACAGAACCCCAGAAAGGGGTCCAACAAGATAAAACTTGTGGCACCTTGTTGGAAAGCCTATTGAAAAAGAAAAATTATGGTTCCCTTTTTTTTGAAAATCTGTCAAATAAAATTTATTAGTTTTTGAACAAAGTGCTACAAGTTGAGTCTACCAATTGCCAAAAAAATGTTGGTATTACTGGACCTCTTGTCAGGGGTCCACCACCTATATTTTAATAAAATTATAGGTTTTACTTTAAATGACACTTATATTCTCTAAAAATTACAAAAAAAATAGAAATAATTTTCTTTTTGTTAATTTTTAAAAATTATTTGATACTCTTTCTAACAAGGTGCCTTAAGTGGGGTCATTTCATCTTAAAAAATAAGTTGTATGCTAGTGGACCCCTGGGGTCTGTCCAAAAAATATTCTGTAAAAATATTGCCTGTTAAAAATCTCAGTTCACATGTGTTTGGATTTTTTCAAAAAACTTAAATTTAACTGACTAGCAAGTTTATTCCAACTGGCTTGTTCTCACACTTTAGTCATATTGCATAGCGTTTTTTAATGCACTTGACAGTAAGTCTTATTATGTACTTTGAAATGTAAATAAATAAAAATAATGTTTTTATATTTTATATTTATTTTTGGCCAACATAGAAAAAGTCAGAAAAAATAGTGAAAATGGTTAAAGCTTAGAGTAATAATACTCTAATACCCTGTTTCCACCAATGCATGCTCACCCCGATTCAAAAAACGCATCAGGTGACGCTGCATTTAAAACCAGTGCAAATCCATGGGCCATCACGTGATGCGTTTTTTGAATTGGGGTGGGCATGCATTGGTGGAAACAGGGTATAAGGGTTAAAGTATAAGATTAGGTTTATTATTTACATGCAGGGGATTTTCCTACTTGAACCAGTTGAGCCCTTATAATATCCAAAAATTAAGCAAAATAAGATTAGGCGTTTTACCCAGGGGGGAATCAAGAGGTATCAATGCCCCACAAAATAGTTGATAAAGTGTGGTAAAAGAGACACAAACAAGACAAAAAAATTGCACAATACTCAAATTTTTATTAAAACTTTTTAATCCCCCCGCCCCTCCCGAAAACGCTCCTTTTATATATTTTTTCTTGAAAATGTGTTACAAAGTTGTAACTTTTTTAAATTATTTTTCTTTTTAGAGATGTTAAAAAAACAGTAAAAACACCAAAAAATTCATAAATTATCACCGCAAAAATTCAGGATTTTTCACTCCCCCCCAGTCGTAAGGCATTTCCAAGAACAAAAGAAATAAAAAAAACTGAGTGTCACAAGAGGCTAAATCCCCCTTCCATCTCTTTGCGTCCTCAAGCCCTTTTATAGCCATGATGCTTGCCAAATCGCGTCTTTTTTCAGAAGACCTCCCAATTTTTTTTAAATAAAGAAAAATTAAGCAAACAACAAAAAATATATTAAAGTAAACAAAAATGTTAGGTTAGATTCGTATACGGAAATTGAGATTCGAGTGGACTTTACCACTCGACTCCGAAACAAAAACTCGTATACGAGCTTTCAAGAATTTGAATGGTGAATATCCGTATACGTTTCGCCGAATCCGTATACGGATTTATTTCAAGAATTGGGTCCCAGGTGCTTGTCAGCATCGCAATTTGTAGGATATTCAATGCTTCCAAAAATTTTAGGAGGCATTGCACAGGCGTTTGTGGGCGCCTTGAAGATAGCCAATTGACGTAACCAACATTGGCGTAGCTAGGGGGGGGCAGGGGGGGCCTGCCCCCCCCCCTGAAGTCCTTCAGGCCCTCCCTAAGATATTTTAGGCCTCCCCTACCGACTACTAGTAAAAGAACATGACGCTGAAAATACATACTTTTCTATTATTATTCGGGAAATATTCAAATAAAATAGGTGCATTAAAATTTAAAATCATTCAGATAATCTTTACATTTCAGGAAAAAGCCCTTGTCTTGCGGAATTAGGCTTTTTCTCTTTCAATTATCGGTAACTTTTCTGCACTTATGCAATTTCCCGAAAATATTTTTTAAATTTAAACATAATTATGCATTTTGAATATTTCAGACATATTGGCGACATCTTGTAAAATATTATAGAAGTGTAAGTTGAATTTCGCATTTAATAAAGACAGCGACCTTTGCCCCTCTGTTTCCGAAAACGGGTTGTAGATGTCGTAAGGTTATAAAAGACCTTTTTAAACTGTTTTTCTAAAATAAATATAATAATCTTTTTAGTTTTTTTGAGGTTAGCGTTTAGTGTCTTATGGAAATTTTCCGATTTTGGTGACAATTTCATAACCATTTTCATATTAAGTTTTCCCACGTCGTTAAATGGAATAAATTCGTCGAGCAATACCGGGAAATTTTTAATATTAATACTTCTGCTCTAAGAGCAGAAATGACCGTTTTAAAGAATTGTATTTTTCGGTTAAATCAAACTGTTGGTCATGATTCTATCAAACAACATATAGCAGAAAACATCTATCCAAACCTCTACCAACTTTTTAAAGTTGCGAGTATTCTTCCAATTTCAAGTGCAACTTACGAGAGGTCTTTCTCTGCCATGAGGAGAGTTTTTAATTGGCTTAGAACAACTATGACTCAAGAGAGACACTCAGGTTTGTCATTGTTATTCATAGAAAAAGATGTTGAGGGCGACTTAGACAGTGTGGTAGACGCTTTCAGTCAGCGACGTAGAAAACTTTCTTTGTAGAATTGCAGAATTACATACTTCCTGTGTATACATATAAATAAGTTGGTAAATGTATTATTAAATTTGTTATATTAAAATATTAGAACATTTAATGCGCGTATTTTTTTTTATTCATTGCACACTTTGCACGACTCTTTAAAACCTATGTTTGGTTTTTGTTCAAGATAGACCGGGTCCACGGCCCCCCCTGAAAAGCAAGGCTAGCTACGCCAATGGTAACCAACTGCGCGTGCGTCGGCTGAAAATCAATATTAAAATTTTGTTTTTTTAATTGAGTCATTGTTTCTTAATTTTATTTAGTTTTTACTAAAATATTGACAATAAATTCACAATTTACACCTCTGTGAACGGTATTTCATCGCATAACGCCCATAAATTCGAAAATATAGATATGAAACGTCACCAATTGATGACGTATTTATTCAGTGGCGTATATAGAAAAAAGTTTCGGGGTAGGCCCGAGACAGTTTTGGGTGGGGGGGCCGAGACCTCATGAGGCTGTATTTTATGCTATTTTATGTTTGTATTCATGAAATATGTGGAAAATATCCAAAAAAATCTTAGCTTCAAGGGGGGGGGGGCGCGGGCCCCCCAGCCCCCCCCCCCATATATACGCCACTGTATTTATTGAACCAGACTGTTTCAAAACAAATAGCACGAAAATTCGCCTAAGGTATTTCTAACGACTAAGAGAATAGAGCCCCTAGTAGGTAAGCTGTCTGAAACCGGGCCTGCTATCCATCGCTTTACCCTATTAGTTCTGTTCTAATTATTGGCCGCGGGTATTTTAAAATTTTTAATCCACTCTATTTGCGGTCCACCCGTTAGTGTTTTGTAATAGACATACAAACAAGAATTCGAGCTATTGCCAAATGCGTTTATTGTTTTTTTTTATATTGCCATTCTTTATATTTTATAAAAACACGACCTGACCATACTGCAGCACTAAACAGATTGGCATAATCTACATTTGCATGGTAACATGTGTCTCAACCCAGTGGCGTAACTAAAAATCGTGCCGTATTGGGCTTTCGCGTCGCTTTGATATTTAAGGTTTTTCTAGTAGATAGTTAAATGACCCCCCCAAAAGTTCCAAGGCCGTACCTAGGGTAGTTCAAGAGGTATCAATCACCCCCGAAGTAGTCGATAAAGTTTGCTAAAAGAGATTTCTCAGCAACACAAATAAGACAAAAAATTGCACAATGCGCAAATTTTTTTGACGAAATTTTTTAATCCTTCCTATGCCGTCTTTCCTTTACTAAAAAGGTATTTATTTATTTGATAAAAATCTGACATTACTGCACACGGAAACAAAAATGCCAAGAATTTGCTAAAATATAACATAAAGATATTGAAGCCAGTGAACTGAAGTTTTTTGTGAAATATCTAAAAGATCAGTGCACCGAAAAGGATATAATTTTTGTTTATTTATTTTTTAGTACAGTGGTGACTCGATAATCCGGATCAATTAAAACGGGAGCGATCCGAATTATCAAGGAATCCGGATTGTTGAGGACATTTTTTTAATAACAAAAAAACAAATGTCCTATCCGCACTCATCCACTTACCACTTCAAAAGTAACCTTTTCCGCAGGCGAGTAAAAAATATACATGGATTTCCAAAGAATTGAATACAAAGCCTTTAATTTTTCCGAATATCGCTGATTGTTGATGTATCCATTATACTTCAGGGCTAATGCTTCTCCAGTAACGCTATCACTTTTTAGTGCATCAGATTTCTCTGACTTCTCTTTTGTATTTAAAGATTTATGTTTCCTTTTGATTGGACCCATTCTAGACACGACCGTGTCCTATAACCTTGCCCTTGCCCGAAAAGCTAGTTGATAACTTCTGAATGCGGCCTTTGACACCACACGCCGCATCAAACAAACCAATTGACATGTTAAAACTTGCATTATTATGTGAAATATAAAGCATTTTTTGGAAAAAACGCGAGTCCGGATTATTGAATCAAGTAAAATCCGGATCACCGAATACCTCTATGGACTGCTGAGGCTTTCTGGACTACCGAAGCATCCGGAATATCGCGTGTACGGATTATCGAGTCACCTTAGACTAACCATAAGTTTTTTTAATTTTTATGTGTTTTTGTTTTAATCCATTTTTATTTGAGGTTCCTGTCAACTTAAGTAAGATTTCTTGCAAAACTAAGTAAGGTTTTATAGTATTTAAAAAAAATTGGTAAGAGGGCCCCTAAAATAAGAAGTGCCAAGGGCGTGGTAGAACACGGCCCTGGATCCTTGCCCGAAGTTTCTTGTTTATGATGTTGGTCGAACGTGTCCCTAAATAATTTGACAGTTCTTATGTAAAAACTGTCAAATTATTTAGGGACACACAGGGAGGGAGGGAGGGGGTTAAAGAACAGGACCAATTTTTCAAATAACGATAGCTTCTGGTATACCGACGGATCCAAAATGCCTTCGAGCGTTGGATCTGGAGTTGTTAGTATTCAAGAAAAAGTCGAGATTAAACATAGTCTCGGCCAATTGGCTACTATATTTCAGGCCGAACTCCTAGCCATTGAACTGTGTGCCCGGTGGATTACTGACCACGAATGGACCAACAGGACAATAAAAATCTTCACCGACAGTCAAGCAGCCTTAAGAGCGCTTGATTCCTATACGGTCTCATCGAGAACCGTGAGGAGCTGTAAAGATTCGCTGAATGCGCTTGGTAGCGCTAACAATGTATCATTAGTATGGATACCAGGGCATTCTGGGCACGAGGGAAATGAGGCCGCAGACCTAGCAGCGAGGGAAGCGGCATCTGCTGAGTTTTTCGGCTCCGAGCCAGCCCTGGGGATATCATACAATGCTGCTAAATCAACCATATTAAAATGGATGGAGAATAGCTTCCAACAATACTGGATAAATATACCAGAACTGGCTCACTCTAAAGAGTTCATTAAAGGACCTTGTAGAAACAGAGCCAGGAACATTATTGGACTTACCAGACAGGAGATACGTATAGTGACTGGTCTTTATACGGGTCACTGTCGACTGAGAGTGCCCATGCACAGAATGGGACTAACAGAAGAGACCGAATGTAGACTCTGTATGGAGGATGACGAAACAGTCAGACATGTACTGTGCGAATGTCCTGCTATTGCACGTTTACGTCAGAATACTTTCGGTAAACCTCAGATCGACTCAGAAGATCTGAACAGTGTCTCACCCAAACTGATAGCCGGCCTTTTTGGAGGATTAGGCATACAGTGGTGAGAAACCACTCAAAAGTGAGCCACAATAGACCCACTGGTGGTCGCAGTGGAAGGGCTGCAAGGCCCACTCACATATGAATCATCATCATCATCATCATCATCCTTACAAAAGTTTGGTGGAATATCGGGATGGTGTCTGAGAATATTTCACTGAAATTTCGCCGAAATCTGTAGTGCCATTTTGAAAATATTCATAAAAAAACGTCTGACCCAATGTAAAATTCAGCCCCGGGAGAACAGCTGATTTTTTCAGGGTCGTGGCCTCTATTTTTGTGTTGGCCTTGATCTAACAAACTGCGAGAAGCCAGTCAGTATGCACGTAGGGGTATCTTAAGATAGGTAGGAATTAAGAGATTTGGTCCCATGTGGAAGCTTGGTGTAGATAGTAGGAATTTAATGTAATATTTAATTAAATTTTTGGACTTATTTGGATTAAAATACATAAACGTGTATAACGGATCTAATACCTTCTCAATTAAAAGATATTGAAATTAAAGCCATAGTCCGTGTTAGGTGAAAAATATTGGTTTAAAATTCAATTTTGCTTTTCTTTTCAATATCTGGAAAACCAAAGTTCTGACAGTATTAATTTTTATTTTGTTTCTAATCTGCCCTAAAGAAGATATATATTTTTATGATCTGTAATTTGATAAATAAGAAAAATTGCAACAGACGCGTACAACCATTTGTTCTGGGTGTTAGGGAAGCTTTATTTTTGTGGAATATGAAGTTTATTAATATGTGAATACTACATTACTATTAATTAGAAAAAAAATGATGCCCCCATTTTGGCACATGCTTAATTAAAGACAGTTTTCTCAAAAGCTAAAGATTAAATTTAAGTTCAAAACTATTTACTAGGTAGGTTCATTGAATACCTACATAATTTTAAAAACTAATAAAAATTAAATAGTTTTTGAGGTTTTGATTATAAAAAATGTAAAAAAACTCAAATTGAAAATTTTGTTTTTTTTATAAAAAATTAAAATAAAGCTAAGTAAAAATTATCATTAAACTACCAAACGTATTGTCTAATTACTAAAAATATTTCATAATATTAAAAAAAAACTAGGAATAAATTCCTCGAAAACTATTTTTTTAATTAGTGTTCTCAAAATGGGAACGTTGGCAGTTAAATGGCTAAAATAAATTTATTGATTTTTGAGTTATCGTGTCCTAGGCAGTCAGACGCCAGACACCATCAAAAATTTAGGTGGTTAGGCCTTTTTTGGACTTATTTTGATTAAAAAAAGTTCACAATAGCTTTCCTACCTATGAATGGCTAAAAAATAAGTAAACCATGCATACTTTATTAGTCAAATTTATATTTGTCGAGCAAGAATATCCTTCATTGGGCAAAAATCAAGTAAAAAAAACTATTTTTCGGCAGTTGCTCAAATCTTGGATTCATTTCGTAGAACACACATAATATTATTTAAAACAAAACTGTTTATGAATAAAATTATATTGGTGTAATCAAGCAATACGGGGAATTATGAAGGACAAACATATTTTGCCACTCACTTTACATGCATTTATCTATAAAATACGCTTAATATTTTAGTTAAAAAAAAAATGGAATACTTAACCAAACTTTAGATTGAGCATGTTTTCAGCTGGTATAAGCAAAAATCTAAAATACTCTGCCAATATATGGGCCCCTAAGCTCACACTAGGTACTATAGTTATAGTGTACGTGTGAGCTAATATAACTAAAAACTGAAATATATCTTATTCAACTCCAGACTAAATTACCTTTTGTTTGATACCACACAAGCCATGTTTTGACTTAAACTCAAATTTTTGAAATCTACCCCCACCCTTAAAAAAAAACAAAAACTGTTAAACTCCGGACTCAAATACCTTTCGTTTGATATCAAACACGCCATATTTTCACTTAAACTCTAATTTTTAAAATATACCCCCACCCTTTTTTTTTAAATAAATTCAAATTTATTTTGTTTAACTGCAGACTCAATTACCTTTCGTTTAATATCACACACGCCATATTTTCACATAAACTCTAATTTTTGAAATCTACCCCACCCTTTTATTTGGTTTGTGTTCGGTGGATTTTGTTCATTTTTAAATGGGACCATCTCGACCCAAGACCCAGCGTTGGTCGTTACAGACAGACATACAGACAGACAGACAGACAGACAGACAGATAGACAGACAGACGGCGCAACAAAAAAGTTTCAAAATCATCTGAAACGCAAAGATATATAAAACATTTTGAAATCGGAGCAACTTTTTTCTTCTCGAAAAAATTAGGATCACCATAGCTCACACTACTATAGTATAGTATATGTGTGAGCTAATATTTTTTAAATTTTATTAAGGTTATAAAAAATTGCAAAGATTTGCAAGGTCTGGCATATATCCTAAATATTAGTCCAATTAATTAGTAAAAAGGTAGCATAAATATTTTTTGCTACTGGCTGCTACTAAGGGTGCTGTATTTTTTTAAATAATATATTTCAATCCTAATAATTTATAACACATTGGTTACCACCCCGGTTGAGAGGCCTCACATCATCTCCTGTTTAGGTATACCCTTAAAACCAGTCTTGCCGCCATTTGGACAAATATAAAATTGTGACAGCTCTCATCAACGTCAAAAATGGCGGCAGCAAGGTGTCAAAAATGGCACTAAATCTGGAGAAGATATGAGGCTTATTATTCGGTGATGGCGAGTGGTTATCAATGATCTCTATATATATATATATATATATATATATATATATATATATATATATATATATATATATATAACTTAGTTATAGGTGATAATAAATTTTAAAAAATTCCCAAAATATTTATGGTACTAAGTCACCTTATACTACTGTGAGCAAAATGGAAAATTAAATATTTTAGAATCGCATATCGTATTGGCCGTTTTTTGTCAATGGAACGTAGGTAATAAAATTATAAAAATACTGCTGTCTTAAAATATATATGCCAAAAATTATTCTGGTGTTTGTGTCGGCGAATATTAAAAAAAAAATTGTTTTTTTGCACTTTGGAGATCAAACGTGCGCTTTTTATCACAAATTTTAGGGATAAGAAGTGACGTTCAAAGATAAAACGTAAAAATGGGAAGTCTGTTTTTCTTGCAAAATAATTTTAATAAAAACGGGGCCCAAAAATGACTAAAACATCTTTTGAGCACTCTGCGAACTGTAGCTAAGTACATACAATTTTTTCTTCTCGGGATAAAAGTGCCACTTAAGTCCCTAAGAAGATAATATACTATTTTATCACTTTTTTTAACTTTTAGAACGCATAAGCATAAAACATTCAGACTTGTTAAATGAGTGGCCTCTCACGAAAATCTGAAGGTGTTAAATATTTTCAAAAAAATTCAACCCTTGTTGGGTTTAGAAGAATGTTCTGACAAAAATAACCAAATTCTAAATAAGGCATCATTAAATTTTTGTCTCAGTCTCAAATGGAAGCTATCGGGACGAAACAAAATTTATTTTCAAAACCGTTATTTCGAATGGTTAAATAAAGATATTATATCTGAAAAATTTTGTTATAAAACGGATTCAGAAAAATAAAAAATACAGATTCGGAAACAGAGGCCGTACCCGGACCGAGTCGTGGACGGCCTAAAACGGCTTTCTTAGAATCATTCTTAAGAACAAAGAAACTGAGGGTGCAATGTGTGTGTGTATGGTAAAAATCATTATTTTGGGGTTGCTAATTTTTAGGAAAGCTTGGGGGGCCTTTTTAACTACGCCCATGAATCCGAATAAAAAAAATTAATTTTAGTTTAATTTCTAACACAAAAGTAAATTGATTTTTATATTTAACGTAACTGTAGGTTAAGCTGAATGTACTTTAATTTATTTTTTTAATATTTTAAATAAAATGACATATATATATTTTTAAAAGTTTTACTTATTTTAACCTTTAGACTACACTTTATCACATACCCTATAAAAAAATTAACTTTTTTGAAAAACAACAGAGATTGATTATTGTCCAAAAACCCTATTTTTGTCCGCACTGTGCGTCGCATGATTGCCCGATGGCCAAGTCCCGGCCTAAAAGTGGCCGCACGTACGTTATCAAAGAGAATTTGCATACAGGGAGCCAAGGCGCCGGCCTTTTATAAACAATTTGTTTAAAAGTGTGAAATCATTTGGAATTAGGTATACCTACCTACCTGCTTTCTCTTTTTGCAAACTGTCATATGTTTAAAACTATTGCCATCAGTTTATAACTGCTGTAATATACTCTTATTTTAGGCGCTATTTTTTACTTTATATAGACTTGTAATGTTTTTGGAAAGTATTTCTTGAAGAATTTTACGATGTTATAATTAATAGCATAGCCGTACGCGACCAATGGTCAAGTAAAAATTGGTTTCAACATCCTTTAGATCAGGATGCTTTACGGACATTTGAGACAGATATTTTGCAACTTGCTTATTTTATTTTGCTATTAATATATTGAACACAAAAAAAAACAAAAACTAAAATGTATTTTGTTAAACTCGAGACTCAATTACCTTTCGTTTGATATTACACACGCCATATTTTCACTTAAACTCTAATTTTTAAAATATACCCCCACCCTTTTTTTTAAATAAATTAAAATGTATTTTGTTTAACTCCAGACTCAATTACCTTTCGTTTGATATCACACACGCCATATTTTCTTATAAACTCTAATTTTTGAAATCTACCCCCACCCTTTTATTTGGTTTGTGTTTGGTGGATTTTGTTCATTTTTAAATGGGACCATCTCGGCCCAAAACTCAGCCTAGGTACCAAATTTCAGTAAAATCGGCCAAACGGTTTTTGAGTTATACGCGTTGGTCGTTACAGACAGACATACAGACAGACAGACAGACAGACAGACAGACGGCGCAACAAAAAAGTTTCAAAATCATCTGAAACGCAAAGATATATAAAAAATTTTAAAATCGGAGCAACTTTTTTTTTCTCGAAAAAATTAGGATCAGCATAGCTCACACTACTATAGTATAGTATATGTGTGAGCTAAAATGAGGGCGAAAAGAGGTAAAGGAAACTTAATATAGGGGCATAAATACATGTTCAAAAAATCGAAAAGTGAAGCACTCAGCTACAAGCTTGGTTTGGAAACAATGGCAAGTTTAAATTCGAAGAGGCGAATTTTCAAGTGCGCATGTGTGTGTTTTGTCAGGTAGACACACAGCTGTTATGCGGATTGACGCCTTATTTGTTGTTTGTTTAGATAATGCGGTATTTTGCGTTTATAGTGAAAAATTATGTTTTTCTCTGTGAAAAAAGGGAAATCAGTTGTCAAAACCCAGTTATTTTTGCAAAATCAAGTTTTATTTAAGAAAAACATGAAAAACTGTACCAAAGTTACCCCGGTTTACAGAAACCTTAAAAATGCCACTACAATTATTGAAAACTTAATCAATAAGTATGGCATTAAAATCATAATTGTAATATTAAACTGCCCATATAATAGGTAGTTTCAGTTAAAGTTTGTTGTATTGAGTAGACTTACCTCCATGTCCACCATAATATCCCAATCCTCCTGGATATGCGATACAAGTTCCAACGAGTACTGCCCCAGTAAAAATCTAAAAAAAAATACTTTTCAAAAGTGGATCTCTAATTTTTACAAGTACTTTATTATTATTATATTTATTAAATACAGCCTTAAAGGTGCACTTTAGCACCCGCAATTTTAACCGTGAAGTAGTACTTTAACGCCCTAGACCGCCTTTTTATGCCTGCGGGCTTTTCAATTCCAAAATATGACTAGTTTTATAAATATTTTTGTTAAAATTTGGGTAAGGTTTTTCTTTTTTAGTGTACTTTTTAATCAAATAAAAACTGCCACCGCCATATTAACATTTAAAATGGCGGACAAATTTAATGTTACGTAATGAATCATCCTCGGTGCCTTCATAAATGTAAATGTTTATAAATTTAAACAAAATTGTCCGCCATTTTAAAACTCAAAATGACGACCACAACTAAAATTTGTATTTGAAAACCTTTACGTTACAGAAGAGTAAAAAAAATGATAAATATTATGTAAACCATCTCTTTTTTAATTTAACAAAGTATTAGAAAAGTACAAATTGTGAGAGCCTTTCTGCTCTACATCACTAGAGTGACAGATAGGATCGGACGTATTCTGGGAAAACACAACATAAAAATGACCTTCAAGCCATCTAAGAAGATCGAGAACCACCTCAGATCTGCGAAGGATATAAGGAACCCACTAAGTTCTTCGGGGGTATACCGCATTCCCTGTACCTGTGGAAGTGTCTACATCGGAACAACCAAACGGTCCGTAAACACAAGAATCAAAGAACACAAAGCCAACTGTCGACTCGGACATACGGAAAAATCCGCAGTTGCAGACCACACACTAAACAATAAAGACCACCGAATAAAATTCGAAGACACACAAGTTCTCTGCGCTTCCTCTTCATACTATCCAAGACTCTATAGAGAAGCAATCGAAATTCATAAACACCAGCAGAACTTCAACAGATCTGAAGAAACTCTTAAAATTAACAGAACATGGGTACCGGTTCTTAAAAACACTAAACGGCTCGCTTACAATAACAAAACTGAATCAAGGGAATATGACCAATCACCGACCAGCTCTGATATACGCCCCGCCCACCATAGCGTATATAACCTGCGCCCGCGACAGACTAACCACCAGTCTTCGAAAAGCCGACAAACAGTCAACATCTCCTGAATATGCCATCCACTCGAGCTGGCGAAACGTCGAGAACGAATTTCCGACGACGACGGCCGAACAGCCCGAAAGCACAGCCACCATTATTACAAAAGTAGTTTTATGACGATTATAGCAGGTGCTCTTTTATGTGTAATTTGCTATAACAAAAAAATTCTCTCAATAAATACGTATTTCTAAACCGATTTTGATAAAAGAAAAGTCGTTTTGCTTTTATTAACTTGGCCTGGTCTTTGAGTATATGACCCATATAGAGGTGCAACCGGCGAGCTTTATCATATTAAGGGGCAGATGGCGCTGAAATAAATTCGTCTAGTACGCAATATTCAGAGACAACTCTATAATCTAATGGCATTTGTATGCCCACGAGAAAGACAGGCCCGGGCGCGGAAATATCACGTGACCGTAGGAGGGTCACAAAAGAACGCCTCCCGGCCAGCTGTCATTATAAAACATGTGTGTTTTCAGTTTTGGTATGTTTGTTTACGTCGATTTTTTTTTTAATTCTAGCATGAAATTTATGTGAATTTTATCAAAGTTATTAAAATAACGCAGCCCACGAAAAAGACGACAATGCCGCGAACGTGTAGTGTTGTTGGTTGTCGGTCCAACTATAAAACTGAAACCAAATGTGTCAACTTTTAATTTGCCAGTGATTGCCTAATGATTTAAGTATCTTAAAACGTCCACAAGTTTGCATCAAACATTTTCCTAACGAGCAAATGGAGAGTGTGTTGAAAATGTTCCGAAATACTTAAGTAAACAACCTGTATCTACTGTTCGATTAGCTGATGTCGAGAGGCAACAAATGGAAACTGCAGTACAAGAAAGTCTTAGAACACTTTGAGCTCATAAGAAATCAAAAGTTTTATCAAATATTGAGGACATTTCAAAATTTTATTGTTCTAATACTAAAATAAACAAAAATTGGATTTTTACCCAAGAACGTGACACAGTCTGCGTGTGTCTGATGACATTTTTGAACAATAATCCATCATTGTTAGCATCTCTAGTTGTTGAGGAAAAACTGTCATTTTTTTGTAAATGTTAACAATGTGTCCATACCAAAAAACAAACTGCCAAAAAAAGTTGGAGTTTTATTTTTGGACAGCACCGAAACACTTAAAGAGCTTATTGAAATAAAAGTTGCAAACGGGCAAGAAGTGGTAAAAGATAAGATGGATCAAGTAATAGACATCCTTAGTGACATTTTCGATAGTGAGAGTGAAAAATATGTTCAATTGTCATTTCTTATTAAACAATTATGTCTCTTGAAAAGGTCACCTAAGAATCGAAGATATTGTGGATACACTTTAATGTTGGCTTCATCTTTGTTTATCCAGTCATCCAGTGCATACATGTTAGTTTACAAAACTAAGGTAATATGTCTTCTGCACCCTCGCAATATTAAAAAACTAATTTATAAAATATCGCTAACAGATAGTAATCTCTCCGGTAGTGTGCAATATTTAAAAAGTAAGATACAGCTTTTAAAAGAACATGAGTTGGTAGTTAACTTACACATTGATGAAATATATATTAAACTTTGTGCTGGGTAATTTTTCAAAAAATTATTGACGACCAATACATTCAGTTTATTGAACGTGAAAACCATCTCACTTATTTACAAAATCACTTGTTTCTTTTTAATAAATTATTGTGAAATGTTTTATATTAAATTTTTTTTTTAGATAACTCTAGCGAGTGTTTTTGTGGAGAAAAACTATTGTCAAATCTTGAAAAAATTAGTTTAAGGGCATGTAAAGTTTGTTAAAATAATTTTATTAAAAAACATAATGATTTAGTGTCTGCTAATAAATCTTTGAACAAGAACACAGACAAAGATGATGACACTCAAAGAAAATTAAAAAACTTAAAGCTTAGGTTTGTTATGTCCAATTTTAAAAGACTTGACTTGAAGTAACTAACGATATTATGTACCTAATATACCTGAAGATATTAGAGTGCAAATTTTATATAATTTTTATTTAATCAAACTATGACATATGATACATCATTTTGAAAAGAATTCAATGACGAATTCGAAAATTAATTAAAATATAGGCCATTCCATAAGAAAAATGCAACTTTATGTCATATCTCAAAAACTAAAAGTGACAGTTAAAATATAATTTAGCGGGTGAATTCCTCGTGACAAAGTCTATAAAACTGCAATTTACTCAAAATCAAAATTTCCACTAATAACGAAGTTATAGACCCCCTTCAAAAATGCAGACTTTTCAAAAAGCCCCCGTAGCTCAAAGACGAGACGATATTTCAAAATGCGGTTTTCACTATAAGTCTTCTCTTGAAATTTGAGCCTCGCAATGCGTGGTCAGTTTTTCTCTGTCTCCCCTAGAAGTACCTTAAACCCCCTAAAAGTGCTCAATTTGGGACACCCTGTACAACCCTTCCTCATTTTCAGTTAATGGATCCTCAAGTTAAAAACGTTTACGAACAATTAAACTAAAATATTTAAAAAAATTGTGAAGAAGGTTACGAGATTTTCTTCTATAGAAGATTTTAGCTCACACATATACTATACTATAGTAGTGTGAGCTATGGTGATCCTAATTTTTTCGAGCAAAAAAAAGTTGCTCCGATTTCAAAAATTTTTATATATCTTTGCGTTTCAGATGATTTTGAAACTTTTTTGTTGCGCCGTCTGTCTGTCTGTCTGTCTGTCTGTCTGTATGTCTGTCTGTATGTCTGTCTGTATGTCTGTCTGTATGTCTGTCTGTATGTCTGTCTGTCTGTCTGTCTGTAACGACCAACGCGCATAACTCAAAAACCGTTTGGCCGATTTTAATGAAATTGGGTACCTAGGCTGGGTCTTGGGTCGAGATGGTCCCATTTAAAAATGAACAAAATCCACCAAACACAAACCGAATAAAAGGGTGGAGGTAGATTTAAAAAATTGGAGTTTATGTGCAAATATGGCGTGTGTGATATCAAACGAAAGGTAATTGAGTCTGGAGTTAAACAAAATACATTTTAATTTATTTTAAAAAAAGGGTGGGGGTATATTTCAAAAATTAGAGTTTAAGTGAAAATATAGCGTGTGTGATATCAAACGAAAGGTAATTGAGTCCGGAGTTTAACAAAATACATTTTACTTTTTGTTTTTTTTTAAGCGTGGGGGTAGATTTCAAAAATTTGAGTTTAAGTCAAAACATGGCTTGTGTGGTATCAAACAAAAGGTAATTCAGTCTGGAGTTGAATAAAATATATTTCAGTTTTTAGTTATATTAGCTCACACGTACACTATAACTATAGTACCTAGTGTGAGCTTAGGGGCCCATATATTGGCAGAGTATTTTTATCTCTTTCACAAACTGTATTTCAATCTAGTTACATTTTCTTAATAAGAATATACCACAACTCTTGTTTTTCTTGTTTTTAGATTTATGGTTGCTGATTACTAAACTGTTTTCTTTATAATGACTTGTGTTTTATCGATTTTGCTGTTAAACTTTGATAATTTTTACTTTCGGTAAGTACATTTTTGTTTTTGAGTATTAAGTTAATTGATGTTAGTTTAAATTCAAACAATAAAAGGGTATTTAGTTCGGGGTCATAGCGTCAAA
Organism: Aspidapion aeneum; assembly: GCA_963576565.1. Taxonomy (NCBI): domain Eukaryota; kingdom Metazoa; phylum Arthropoda; class Insecta; order Coleoptera; family Brentidae; genus Aspidapion; species Aspidapion aeneum. The sequence goes on from OY755039.1 coordinate 4,245,882, forward strand.
AGTTAGCCTCCGTTTAGCAGTTTTTGTGGGTAGTGAATTGAACTGAGCCGTCAGGCTTGACTATGTAACGCTCATTCGGGTGAAGTCGGCTAGAGTCGACTAACTGTGAGAGGAACATTCAGCAAGCGATATGATGATGCAGGTGAAGGCCAGTATTATTAATTTCGCCTTGTTGAAGTTTACACTTCTACCGTGTGGTCTTAAGCACACACAATTTTAGCTCACACATATACTATACTATAGTAGTGTGAGCTATGGTGATCCTAATTTTTTCGAGAAAAAAAAGTTGCTCCGATTTCAAAAATTTTTATATATCTTTGCGTTTCAGATGATTTTGAAACTTTTTTGTTGCGCCGTCTGTCTGTCTGTCTGTCTGTCTGTATGTCTGTCTGTCTGTCTGTCTGTCTGTAACGACCAACGCGCATAACTCAAAAACCGCTTGGTCGATTTTAATGAAATTTGGTACCTAGGCTGGGTTTTGGGCCGAGATGGTCCCATTTAAAAATAAACAAAATCCACCGAACACAAACCAAATAAAAGGGTGGGGGTAGATTTCAAAAATTAGAGTTTATGGGGAAATATGGCGTGTGTGATATCAAACGAAAGGTAATTGAGTCTGGAGTTCAACAAAATACATTTTAATTTATTTAAATAAAAGGGTGGGGGTATATTTCAAAAATTGGAGTTTAAGTGAAAATATGGCGTGTGTGATATCAAACGAAAGGTAATTGAGTCTGGAGTTAAAAAAAATACCCTTTGATTTGAAAAATTAGAGTTTGTCAAAACATGGCTTGTGTGGTATCAAACGAAAGGTATTTGAGTCTGGAGTTCAATAAAATATACTTCAGTTTTTAGTTATATTAGCTTTCAAGTAGATACACTAAAACTATAGTACCCAGTGTGAGCTTATGTGCCCATAGATTGGCAAAGTATTTTTGTTAATTAGAAAAATGAAAAATTAATGGCTTCCTATACTCTGCCCTATGTCAACGAAGCGTAATAGTTATTTAAACAACAAGGTTTGAAAACGACTCTTTGCACACGATCGAGACAGTTTGGTAGACCGAGCCGAAGGCGAGGTCTACAAGTCGAGGGAGTGTGCAAAGAGGTTTTCAAACGAGTTTTTTACAATGTTTTTTATACGACTGCTAATAAAGAAAGAAAAATCAAATTTTAATTTAACTTGTTTTTATTTCCGACATTTTTACAACAAAACTTTAAAAATTCAACAATATTTTGACGTATCTAATCAACAAAACATACGAGCAGTGACGGTTGCTACGGAACTAAGCCAACTTATATTGATGGGTGACAACAACAAAAATCACAATGACGGGAGACTCGTATGCAGAAATGACATAGGCGTGCGCAAAAATGACATAAGCGTGTGCAAAACGTTTTGCACACAGCGTGCGCAAAATGTCATTTTCAGATCGTGTTCTTCGTGCGCAAAACCCCTTTCTACAAGACAGTCGTATAAAAAAGTTTTTGAACCTTTTGTATTTATTATATTTTGATATCTACTCTAATAAACGTTATGTAAAAATATGGTGTAAAAATATACGGGTACGTCTAATAAAATGTCAAAGAAATATTTTTTAAACTTTTTGTTTGTGGTACCAGGGCTATCAAAATTGTTTTCCTTGGTGGTAAATTATTTAAAAAAGAAAAAAGAAAAATAACGAAATTTTTTTGACATACGTCAATCAAAATGTGTAAAAATGTGTTTTTGAGCCAAAAGTAAAAAAAAGGTAAAAAATATTTATGTTTATTTTACATTTTAATTGACGTATGCTATAAAAAAATGTATAAAGTTGTTTTTGTTTATTTTGAAGCCCTCGCATGAGGTAGGTACAAAAGAAATACTGAAGAAATAATTTTTCGAGATTTTATTGACGTGGGTATGTTTTATTTATTTTTCAGCTTTCAAAAAATATATTGCATCCTTTCTAAAGAAACAGTTATAACCCGACAAGAGCAAATCCTCTTCTCGGGTTGTAAGTAAGTAGTCACTGTTTGGGGTCCGACCAAAATTTCTCCAAATCTCGCCACAAAAAAGCTCGAGAAAAAACTCATTTGACGTGTTTTGATTTTTGGGCTAGAATCAGCGTTTCATTAAGTAAGTAAATGTCATTGCAAATGTCAAAATTTGATAATAGGTTTGTAACTTAAAACAAAACATTCTATACTTTTTTAAATTACTATTTCCACTCTTTTTTATAAGCTTTTATTTAACTTCACCTGTATGTATGTATGTATGTATGTAATCAAATCTTGCAACTCATTTTTGAAGAACTTCCAAACATCCGATTGACTTCAAATTTCGCATAGTGTCTTAGTTCCGATGACAATGCAATAATATGGTTTCATCGGGTATCTACCTCCCCCCTAACGTGGGGGGTGGAGAGGGGGTAAAACTTTAATTTGTCCGATTTTAACAAAAATTGGTATCTGGGGGTTTTTGAGGATGAGAATTACGAATTTTTGATCAGATTACAAAAATTCAATATGGCGGATTCAAAATGGACCCCCCCTAACCTGGAGGGCGGAGAGGGGGTAAAATTTTAGTTTGTTGGATTTTCACCAAAATTGGTATCTGGGGGTTTTTGAGGATGGGGATTACGAATTTTTGATCAGATTATAAAAATTCAATATGGCGGATTCAAAATATACGATTTAATGTCAAGTTTTTCAGATTACTTTCAACTGACTTCCACGTATTCGATTGACTTCAAATCTCGCATACCGTTATAGTTCCGATGACAATCCAATAATGTGGTATCACTGACTGCCTACCTCACCCCTAACCTGGAGGGCGGAGAGGGGGTAAAATTTTAGTTTGTTGTATTTCCACCAAAATTGGTATCTGGGGGTTTTTGAGGATGGGAATTACGAATTTTTGATCAGATTATAAAAATTAAATATGGCGGATTCAAAATTGACGATTTAATGACGAGTTTTTCTGATTACTTTCAACTGACTTCCACGTTGGTATCTGATTAATATCAAAATTTACATGCTCTCCCGCTAAAAAAGGGTGAGGGCGTAGAAGGGGTAAGGCTTTAGTTTGTTCGATCTCGACCAAAATTAATTAATTCTAGCGTATAATGATCATAATAATAACGAACAGTTTTAGGGATTGACAGGAAAGACTCCCTACAATATTGATGTGCTAACTGAAATGCATAGACAAATCTAAAAATTAAAAAATAAATTTAGAAAAAAAAACTTTTTGAAAACAAGCTTTTTTAAAATGGAGTAAAAAGCATAAAATAATTTTTTGAGTGTTCTGATATCATAATAATAAAAGCGATGGGCGTATTAAAGGAAATTTACCCGTTTTGTTTTAGCCTTGTTAACTCGAAGCTTAGTGAAAATCCAAATTCATTATATTATAGCAGAGAAATGTAAAGGTAAACAATTTAACCCAACCCAACCCAACCCTACTCAAGCCACCCTTAGAATTCTGATATATAATAAACAAATATCTTTGAAACAACTTAATTTTTTTGTTTGTAAAATATTGTTAGCACCTAAAGAGCTCTACTCTTACCAAGTTCTGTTAAACTGACATTATTTTTGCAAAAATAAAAAACGAAAAATAAAAAAAACTACGGTTTTTAAAATTTTTCTCGAACATTTTGAGGTTATGTAGAAAATGTCGTTTACAAAAGTTTTAGCTAATTTCATGGCCTATGACTTTTCTGTATATGACTTTTTTCTCCGAGGTCAACTTTCGCCGAAAATCGCAATAATACGATTCTCTGCCACTTTTTACCCCCCCAAACCTAACCCGCAACGCCCCTGCTCACGCATTTATTTTTTTTACAATTTTACTACAATTTCCAATGATCCAAGTCCTGTTAATAATTTTCTTTTTTTTTGCCTTAAAATATGGTAATTCCGCTGGCCTATAAATAAAATCGATAATTTCAGTTTTTTTATATAGTTACGAGTTAAGACTGGGCTAAATAATTTCAAATTTAAGTCACTTTAGATTCAGTTTAAAAATGTATTAAAGCTTTAAAGAATAATTCCATTAATTTCCGGTTTTATTTAAAAAACTTTTTTTTTAATTCCATTTCACCCAAAAAGATGAAAACGCATTTAAGTTAAAGTTGTCCTTTGTGCGCTCTTTCAATTCTACTAAACCCTGAAATCTTCGAATTATAAAATGTGTTTATTTTGCGCGTCAAAACTTTGCCACCTAATATAAAAGAACTTATTGTAACTTTTGTGTTACATAACTGCACAAATATAACAAGGAACGAACAATCACGTTTCACACAAATGTTGTTCCTTTTCTATTAAGAAATCGCGTTGGCACACATAACCGAAGAAAAATCACTGAAGTAAATCTGTTATTGAACGTGTTCACTAAAGCGCGCCGTGAAAGTATACCACTTACCAAAACATTCATATTATGTACGTATGGATGCACGTAAACCACAAGAAATGAACCCGTTCTAGTTACTGTGTCCTAACTTATATATGCCTTCCACCACATATGTCAATGGGGGTTGTAGTAGGATGGCGTTTAAGTGCACTTCACGAAAATAATAGATAAACGTTCACAAGGGCACAAGCATAGATAAAGGATTTGCGGCGCGGTTCAGTGAGTTTTTATTAGATAGGCAACTCCGGCTGTTTGACAGGTCGTTAGCTCTGTGGCGCCCACTGCAGAGCTTAGTGACGAACTTAAAGTTAAGGCGGGAAATTTGAATCGCCTTTTATAATAAATTTTCTTTAATTTTAAAGTTTTTTTTGAAATTTTTAATCAGTCAATATTTCACTGTCTTTATAAGATATAAACAGATTGAAAATGATATATAAAGTGCAATAAATAAAACATTTTTTAAATGAGTTTTTATTATTATAAAAAAAGCTACAAATTAACGACTAACTATTGATGAAATAATACATAGTCTAATTAATTGGTAAAATAAAATATAATGAAAAACCAGACACTATCTAGCATATTTAAATTTGCTTTTAACATTTCTGATGAGTGATGAGTGAATAAATAATAAAACAGTTGTTCGTGAAGAGAATCATTCTTAAATGTCTACTTTTTAACAGCTTGACGAAAATCTGACATGATTTAAAAGTACCTCCTCGCCTTGGTTGTAAGTTGTGTAGGGTATGTTTCAAAGTAGTATATACATAGCTTATCAGTGGTCGCACATATCATCCAAAAGCTGAAAACAATAAAAAAAATCAACTTATAACCACATTAATCATAGGTACTAGATTATGGAAAGATAAAGATTTAAAATTAAGGAATAAATTTATTCAAAGTACATTACGCTGCTGGGTAATCCCTCGTTTACCCATTAATTTACTTAATATCAAAAGAAAGGGATAGACATAAAATTAACACTAAATTTAAGCTTAATTGATGGGCAAATAAGGCACCTATCAGGCATTGGAAACCTGTATTCAGAGTTCCGTAAAGTAAGCGATAAGAAGTTAAAAAGACACTACCAATACAAATTTTATCAAATGCCAATCTAACCTCAAATGAGAAAATAAGAAAACTTACCTTAAAATGTCTCGGAAAACTATGCATTTTATACTCGTCTGAACTTTAGACACTTCACCCAGAAAAGCAACTAGAAATTCTTATTCTTTTATATTTAAAATTGCAAAAGTTACAAATTTAACAAAATTTAATTTTAATGCGTCACAGCAGCAAAGATTACCTACATAAGCCAAAAAGATAGATTTAAAATGAACCCGAAATAAAATGCGGTGGAAGAGGTTTTTCTACCTGAAAAAAAGGGGGACGAAACATCGAAACCACAGATAATTCTAAAAAAAATAGAATAAGGAACAAACGCGCGACCGCAGCGCCTCTTTTGAGCTTAGTGAGAACTTTAACCTAACGACCTGTCAAATTGCATTGAGTTTCCTAGGCATGGGCACAACTCTGTCCATCTGATATTATTATCAGTCATTATACAGTTATTAAAATTCTAGAAACAGAAGACTCAGTTGATAGGCATAACTACCTAGTAAGTTGGGTCAAAAAATTTTTTTTAAATTGATTTTGTCATAGTTCTAAAAACATGTAAAATCCGCCAAGAAAATAAATGATTTTTTATTTAAATAAAATTGGCCGCGCCCCCCACCTCCCAAATATTTCAAAATTTCAAATTTAAAGTAAGGGGCTATAATAGTTATAAAATGTATCTTATGTGTTTTAGGAACACGAACACTAAAAAAATACTCTGCCAATCTATGGGCACTTAAGCTCACACTAGGTACTATAGTCATAGTGTACGTGTGAGCTAATATAACTAAAAACTGAAATATATTTTATTCAACTCCAGACTCAATTACCTTTTGTTTGATACCACACAAGACATGTTTTGACTTAAACTCTAATTTTTAAAATCTACCCCCACCCTTTTTTTAAAAACTAAAATGTATTTTGTTTAACTCCAGACTCATTTCCCTTTCGTTTGATATCACACACGCCATATTTTCACTTAAACTCTAATTTTTGAAATCTACCCCCACCCTTTTATTTGGCTTGCGTTCGAGGGATTTCGTTCATTTTTAAATGGGACCACCACGGCCCAAGACCCAGCCTAGGTACCAAGTTTTATTTAAATCAGACAAGCGGTTTTTGAGTTATGCGGGTTGGTCGTTACAGACAGACATACAGACAGACAGACAGACATACAGACAGACAGACGGCGAGACAAAAAAGTTTCAAAATCATCTGAAACGCAAAGATATATAAAAAATTTTGAAATCGGAGCAACTTTTTTTTTCTCGAAAAAATTAGGATCACCATAGCTCACACTACTATAGTATAGTAGTAGTGTGAGCTAAAAATCACAATTATTATAATATTTGACCGCGCCCCTGAGCACTTTCCCCTAAATACGTATACAGTTTTTCGCTTGGAAAAGAGATGATATAATATAATCATTATTAATGGATATAAAAAAGGAGGAGGCACTAAATACATTGTTTACCGGGACGCATCAAATGAGCTGAATTTGAGATATGTTGAAGGACAAACCTTCCTGATATTTTTGCCAAAAAAAATTAGGGGGGTCATAGGATTCGTTTTCGAGCTATACTTATTTAAATGTGCGCCACTGAAATATGAAAAAATATGAACATTTGTAGTTTTTTTGTAATAACTTATCGCCAAATAAAAATAAAAAACTGAATTCAGCTTTACTTTATTGGTAAAAGAGTTCTTTTAAGAATTTTATCAGTTTTTGACATATAGTTTCCGTCACATATCTACAGAGTGGCTCAAAATAAAAATAAAAAATACAGGAAAAATACCTGAGATTTATTAAATATAATGAAAGGAAACTAAAAATTCATGGTCAAAATTAACTTCACTTGCTTTCATGTGAGTCGCTTTAACTATTCTGGAGTGATGTTTGCATAATAGGTTATGTGATAAGCTTTCAGGATATTTCAAAAAAAAAATTAATTCAACGCATGACATGTTTACTAATTGTCTACGGAATAGTGTGTTTACCAGGATGCGTTAAAGGAGGTGAATTTATGATATGTTAGGGCCCAAGCCGTCTAGATACTCGTCTCAAAGAAATTGGGGGTCATCGGTTTCGTTTTCGAGCTGTAATTATTTAAATCCGCCACTGGAAGAAAGAAAAATGTGACTTTTTGCAGTGTTTTTGTTATAACTTCTCGTCAAATAGAAATAAAAAACCAATATTAATTTTATTTCTGTTTTGCTGGTTTGGACGTACCTTAAGCCTTGCAGAGGGGGGTTGGTATATCTCTCTCTATCCCTCCCTAGTAGTACCCGAACCCACTTAAAAGTGTCCAATTTAAATCACTCTGTACATATCCAAATTTTGGTAAATTGGGTGCTAGAATGTTAAATAAATAAATGCGAGAAATAAAATAAAATTAAATAAGGAAGAGCCCTCAGTGACATTTAGCCAGTGACGTACGCAGAAACGAATCCGAGGGGGCTTGAGCGCGGCTGATACACAGAGTTAAACCCTGGGCTTCAGTGCAGATCGATACATTAAGTTCGTTCCATCAAAGCGTGGGACGGTTATAGAACGGTACGAAAAATCCTGTTTGCGTTCCAGGTCGACGTTGTACTGTTATGGGACAGTCAGTTTTCCGTTCCATCAAGCAACCTAAACTGGTTTCGGACTCCTCTGAAAGACAAGAATTGCACACAGGCGCATTAGAAGGCGCGGAAAAATTGTATGTAAAACACACACATTTCTAGTTTACATCACCTGAGATAATAATATACCATAAAATTACATTTAACTTACATTTGTCTGAGAACATTCAAAAAAACAGTGAAAAACTCAAAAAATTAAAAATTTTTTCAAAATAAATTGAGTTTTACAACCAATTTTAACACATGACAAAATGCCGGGGAAGCCACGTAAATATACAAATATTTTTTAAATTTCCAGAAAAAATTTTTGCAACATCTGCAGCATCTGTTGATTTTTTTGCAAGAGCCTCTTAATTTTTATTACTACGGGACTGCGGATCGTGTAGGTATACCACATGAAAAAAAGCTATACTGACCATAGGGTAGCTTGCTTAGAAAAAGAAAAACTAGTTTAGCAGGTGATTGGATAGGATTCGCCTTAAGGCATCGACATTAAGGTCATTACTAAAGTACAAGCTACAAAATGTGATTTTCCTAACTTCTTAGAAGTATCACGAAAACCTTGTGAATATTAAGGCTTTCTATAATATCTAGGTAATTTCACAATTATTTTATAAAAAGCAAATTAGAAAATACAAATAAATAAATATATAAATTTCACATAAAACTTGTGATATTAGAAAAAATAAATATATTTTCACAAGTTTCGCCCAAAAATATGTGCTAATGCAAGTTCGTGTTAACTTTTGGTATATTTAGTTTATTAGGCAGTCTGTAGTGGTTTATAGTTTGTGAATACAGGGTGTAACTAAATAAGTGTAAAACATTTAAGGGAGTGATTCCGCATCAAAAGAAGATAGGATCTTTCATATAAAGAAACTTCATTGGAGCATCCCTTGTTAAGATACAGCCCCTTAAAGGGGGTACATAAAATGTTCTACTACCAAAAAAGCCGGTAATAAATTTGGTTTACCCCATGGTTGTAAGGGGTGGAAAACGCAACCCCTAAAATTTATTTCCAATGTAATTTTTTGTCTTACTATTTGTTGTCCATTTAAAAATGTATTTCCGATAGCCTGTTTCATTGTAAATAAAAAATGTTTCTTGGATTTTTTCCCAAAATAAACCAGTTCGCAGCAAAAAATTATTTCACGAACAACTACAGAGATACATCGTCATAAATGTTATGACCTCCTTTAAGGGGCGGTATATTAACAAGGGATGCTCCAATAAAGTTTCTTTATATGAAAGATCCGAGATCCTATCTTTTTTCGATGAGGAATCATCCCCTTTTAAATGTTTTACACTTATTTAGCTACACCCTGTATAAATTAAATTGATGTAATTTTATCTGCATTTTAAAGAACTAAAATTAAAAATATATTATGATAATCCTATGTAATTGTGTAATCCTTTCTGTGTGCAAATTTAATTTCGTGCTCTTGAATTCATCCGTTGCCTTCGATTTATCTTTAAGCCAGACGCCAAACCTACCCTTTCTTTTAGTCACGTGATTTTAAATTTAACTCTCTCGCATATGATCACGTGCCTGAAGTAAATCGAACAGCATTCGGTTTTTGGACAGTTATTTGGTCGTTCCATCTAACCCGAACTGTTTTAAAACAGTCTTCGTACTCCTTGTACTGCATTACGCGCGCATTGGGATTTTTTGGACGGTTCTATGACCGTAGAACTGTTTGATGGAACAGAACTATTTTCATTTTTGGGAAAGATTCATGTTTAGGGGTCAATATTCAGTGGATTTGACGCCGCTGATTTAGCATCTGGTGCAATATGGCTTCTGACACAAGAAGCTTGCGATGATGACGTCAGATGTAAAGAATCTGCGACCTTTATTAATATTCGAATGGCATTCAATGTTGCTTTCGTTCAGACTAGACGTTCCTAAAGTACCAATCGACTGTTTTTTAGAGCGTAACAACAATAAAAGGATAAAGTAACAATTAGATACTACAAATTAAAAAATATAGCAAAAGCTATTTCAACATCCTTGATAATAACATTTATGTATGTGTGGTTAACATATAAATGTTTTAAGTAAAAAACACCTTGAAATTTTTACCCAATAAGGCAATAGATAGCTCTAGTGGAACCAAATCCAAAAGTTGTAATTTCGAGGACTGAGACAAAAGTGTAATAAACTAAAAAGCGAATTTTTGAAACATTAAGGCGACAAATTCGATTCAGCCAATTTTTTAAGCAAAAGCCAACAAGGCGAAATATTTAAATATTAGTCAATAGGTGGCACTACATATTAGAGTCCTAGGGACACCTATTCGGTTTCTAAATTGTGGGCCTTACTAAAATTTTAGGGATGACAAAAAAACAACACATTTTGAGTTTGACACTGACGTTAATTTTTGCCTAAAAACACAAGTGGGCGGCTAGTTTTTCAATAGCAACAGAAAAAATAAAAGAATAGAGTAAATAACAAAGCCTATTTTTTTGTCAAAAACCAGGGGATGACATTTCATCTTATAAATAAAAATAGAAAAAAGTGTTTATTTACTGTGATAGAAAATACCGATAATCCCGAAGAAGACTTAGCCACAATAGGATGGAACACATAATGTTACTATGAGGCTGCCTCCAAATACATCCAGAGCAAAATATATTTAAAGACCTTCCGATATCATTGATCCAGAATATAAAAACGAAAATCTCCTGATCCACAGATGCTGCACAGGATAAGAAGCCCCCTTGGTGTTCTGTGATAAGAAGTAAAGTTTTCGGCAATCATTGTAAATTAAATATAATAAATAAGTTGTTTTTATTGTCGTACTTTATTTTTGTTTCCACAACCTCGTAGAAAAAATATTTTACCACTTAACGAATGTGTGAGCGTCTTCCGCACTGGTTAGGTAAATTACTATTTCCTGCGACCACATATGAAAATGTTGGATTTGACACGATTTGCATCCTCAGAAAACATTAAATTTCATCCGTGTGCAGAAATATTTTCGCACATGTGTGACTTTCAGTACTTCGGCACAAGTATAGAAAGTGTTTAACAGTCACAATACTTTTTCGCACATGTGTTGCAAACTACTTTCCCACACGTGCGGAAAAGCAGTTTCATTTGATTTACGCAAAATTAAACACCAATTTTTACAAAAATTAGTATAGTTCAACAGTGTCCGTAGGAAAAATAGCGTCCAAAACTCGACAAAAAGTAACTTTCTCACGCTCGTGTGAAATTTGTCACTTTCTTCTCTTGTTATGAAATAAATAAATAAATGAAAAGGGCTTTATTTTCAACTCAGCGAAGTTAAGCACAAGCTTCTGTTAACTGAGCAATATACTAATTATCAAAAACTATCTTATAAATTGGTTCGTAATCCCGTGATTTTGTTTGTTACGCTATGGCCAGCCCTTAAAAAAACGTTTTGTAAATAGAAAAAATTGTATGTCTTTAAATACATACTTACAATCATTTAAGTTATATTAACTTATAATAAACGATATTTTATTTTTTCAAAATATCTGAAAATGTGAAAATCCGGGTCACGTGATTTTAGTTAAATTTTCTCAATCGAATTGACTTACCCTCGGTATATGGGGGTGGCGCTTCAGTCAAGAGGTTGATGGCTCTTGTCTGATTTGGTGTCCTGCATCAAATATAAAATTGAGCACGCTATTGTAAATCCTAATAGATCTCTTCTATAAAAAACTAGTTGAAACATTATTTCTGTTAATATGCAAGATTTTTTAAAAATCTTCAAACGTATCTTGTTAGATTTTTGATTTTCTTTTGTACATTTCCAGAAAATACAAAAATCGAAACAATTTCGCTACAGTTTTCTATAACACAATTAGACTACTGAAATGCCAAACATTGTTTTGAAATATTTGTTGTGTTTTAGCCATAACTTTTTTTTTATTTCTTGAATAAAATGATTTCGCGAAAAACTGCTAAGATACGGTTGTTAAAAATGCTTTAAAAAACTACCCCTCAAAATTTCGACGCGTTCCGCTTTCTCGTTTTCTATTTCTATTAGAACAAAGATTTGGGCAAAAAACGCGATATCAGTGTTGTCAAATGTTAAGTTTTCGGACGAAGTTTGCCCCCTTAACCAGTGGCGCACCCAGGAATGTGCCTTGGGGGGGGCCCGAGACCTCTCCAGCTAAAACGGGCGCCTCGCAAAAATCGTGCAACCAAAAAAAATTAAAAATAAAAAAAACAAAAAAAAAGGTCATCGTGTGTTTGAGCGGTCCAACAGCTCAAAAAGACGCCCCTGAATAATTTTGCGACCAAAAAAAAAAAAAACAAAAAAAAAGTTTTTCTTGTTTTTCGCGGGCACGCGACGAACTATGAGACACGGCTTGGGGGGGCCCGAGCCCTCATTATGTCAAATTTGAAGCTATTTTTTCTGTTTTATCATGTATTTAGATGTACAAAATATGTAAAAAATCTAAAGCTTGGGGGGGGGCCCGGGCCCCGAGGCCCCCTCCTGGGTGCGCCCATGCCTTAACATGAATCTTTGAAAAATTGCATTGTGGGTGTTAAAACGTAAAAATTGAAACGTTTGAAGAAAAAGGCCAATTTTAAAATTATGCATACAAAATATAATAAGAAAAGGGTCCACAGACAAAATTTTTAAAAGAAAATTTTTTACCTGTTCAACTCAATCAGATGCTTTCTGACAAGTTGCTATGGCAGCAATATAAAATACTCTGCCAATATATGGGCTCCTAAGCTCACACTAGGTACTATAGTTATAGTGTACGTGCTAATATAACTAAAAACTGAAATATATTTTATTTAACTCCAGACTAAATTACCTTTCGTTTAATACCACACAAGCCATGTTTTGACAAACTCAAATCTTTGAAATCTACCCCCACCCCAAGGTCTTCATGTCGTTAGTTTCCTTTGGCACCCACTCAATTGGCCGTTACCGGCCCGACTTAATAAAGCTGAGGGCGCTTCGGCCACCTATGGGGCGCCACTACCATCGGGTCGGGGGGGGGGCGACAAACCCCCCGCGCCCCCCACGCTACGCCGCTGGATATATAAAAAAATTTCAAATCGGAGCAACTTTTTTTTTCTCGAAAAAATTAGGATCACCATAGCTCACACTACTATAGTACTCCATACCATAATTTTTGAGATAACTTTTTGACAGTTATCAGCACCATAACAAATAGCATAGGCCAACGAAAAAAAGTTGTCTCAAAAATAATGGTATAGGGTTTAGTATATGTGTGAGCTAAAATTAAAAAAAAAAATCTGTCACGTGACCTACGTGCATCAAATTAATAAGTGATAATTTTCCTGGCTTGACAGCTGTCATGTGCAGATATTAGGGTATTTTTGGGTCAGTTAATATAACAGCAAATTTGACGGCCGTTACCGTTATTTTCAATAAGGATAAAAGAAACTTCCAGGGTAAAAAAGATAGATTTTAGAACACTAACGTAAATTTAGTAGTTTCACACTCCTTCAACTTTTTGTTTATTTATATTTGTTTATTTATTTTTATTAGATTTATGGCTTTTTACAAACCAAACTAACGAATTTTAGTAAAGAATTCGACTGCATTAAAAAATACTCTGCCAATATATGGGCCCCTAAGCTCACACTAGGTACTATAGTTATAGTGTACGTGTGAGCTAATATAACTAAAAACTGAAATATATTATATTCAACTCCAGACTAAATTACCTTTTGTTTGATACCACACAAGCCATGTTTTGACTTAAACTCAAATTTTTGAAATCTACCCCCACCCTTAAAAAAAACAAAAACTAAAATGTATTTTGTTAAACTCCGGACTCGATTACCTTTTGTTTGATATCACACACGCCATATTTTCACTTAAACTCTAATTTTTGAAATATACCCCCACCCTTTTTTTAAAATAAATCAAAATGTATTTTGTTTAACTCCAGACTCAATTACCTTTCGTTTGATATCACACACGCCATATTTTCACATAAAATCTAATTTTTGAAATCTACCCCCACCCTTTTATTTGGTTTGTGTTCGGTGGTTTTTGTTCATTTTTAAATGGGACCATCTCGACCCAAGACCCAGCCTAGGTACCAAATTTCATTAAAATCGGCCAAGCGGTTTTTGAGTTATGCGCGTTGGTCGTTACAGACATACAGACAGACAGACATACATACAGACAGACAGACAGACAGACAGACAGACAGACAGACAGACAGACAGACAGACAGACAGACAGACAGACAGACAGACAGACAGACAGACAGACAGACAGACAGACAGACAGACAGACAGACAGACAGACAGACAGACAGACAGACAGACAGACAGACAGACAGACAGACAGACAGACAGACAGACAGACAGACAGACAGACAGACAGACAGACAGACAGACAGACAGACAGACAGACAGACAGACAGACAGACAGACAGACAGACAGACAGACAGACAGACAGACAGACAGACAGACAGACAGACAGACAGACAGACAGACAGACAGACAGACAGACAGACAGACAGACAGACAGACAGACAGACAGACAGACAGACAGACAGACAGACAGACAGACAGACAGACAGACAGACAGACAGACAGACAGACAGACAGACAGACAGACAGACAGACAGACAGACAGACAGACAGACGGCGCAACAAAAAAGTTTCAAAATCATCTGAAACGCAAAGATATATAAAAAATTTTGAAATCGGAGCAACTTTTTTTTTCTCGAAAAAATTAGGATCACCATAGCTCACACTACTATAGTATAGTATATGTGTGAGCTAAAACATTACAAAGCTAGCTAGCCTATTAGCAGTGGCGCACCCAGGAATATGTCTTGGGAGGGGCCCGAGGCCTTTTGGGGGGGGGGGGGGGGCCGAAGCCTCATAATGTCGAATTTTAAGCTATTTTTTGTGTTTTTTTCTGAAATATGTCGAAAATATGTAAAATGTATGTTATTTTTAAAACCTCGTTAAAATCATACCGAAATAATATGGTTTTGAAAATAACGTTAAAGAGCGACCTACTATACTTAAAAAAATGTGTGTTTTTAACGTTGTTTTGACTTGTGCTTTGTGGGTGGTTTTTTAATAGGGTGGGGAGAATGACAGGAGGGGTGATGGGTTCGGGAGCAGGGAGGACTATAAAGTAACTACAGGAAATTAGAGGACCTTTGCAATGGGTAATCAAAAGAATTTCAATAAAATCGCCTGAAATTTAGATAATTTGTATGCCTTAAGGCCTACATCATGTGACAAAATGGCGTCTGAAGACCGCCATGTTGATTCCTGTTAAAAAAATATAACCTGAAGCACCTTCGGGCAATTCAACGACACCTTTTTTGTCAAAATCGGTTCACCCGTTTAGCCTCTAGCGTGACACAAACTTATTTACTTACATACATACAACAATCGAACAACATTAGGGGAGACCGGGGCTAGTTGGCGCAAGGGCAAGTTGGCGCACGGCTATTTTCTACTAAACCACCAGTCTGGCAACGTTGTGCTAATAGACAATTTTGATGTATGTGACCTAGTGTCTGTTTGTAAAGAATTCCAGTATTCAAAGTGCAGTCGCTAAGCGTGAGCCCTCTCTAATGTGTTCGTACACGTGGGAAGTAAATTTTTATTCATTTAATATATTTGCGATAACTTTTCATACAATAATTGTAGGTACTTACTAGATAGAGTAGTTTAAAGATTGGAATTTTTAGTTTCAAAAACAAGCTAAAATTTTTGTTTATATTTTAGTGTTGTACGAGAAAAAATTTCAAGAAACAAAAAAATACGATTGGGGTTAGTTGGCTCATTTTTTCAGGGGCAACTTGGTGCGTGCGCCAACTTACCCCAAGCAGTATTTTTGGCACAGAAATAACATACATATTACTGCCGGTTTTGAAGTTTCAGGAATTTATCCTTTTAATCGGGATATCTTTTCCGAAGAGGAGTTTTTACCTTTATATTCTACGGACCGACCTAACCCTAATATTACTGACTTGGGTGATGATCAAGTGAAAGAAAATGGTGAGAAAAATGTTCCCCAAGCTGCAGAAGCTGCATTACAGGAGTATCAAGAACCTGATCTTTTACAACAAGCTTTAGAAGTTGACGAAAATCAAATCGAGGATATTCGTCCAGGGCCGTCTCGTAAAATTTTGGGAGTTCCATCCCAAATACGGCCCTTACCTAAAGCGGAAGCAAGAAAAAATACTCTGCCAATTTATGGGCACTTAAGCTCACACTAGATACTATATTTATAGTGTACGTGTGAGCTAATATAACTAAAAACTGAAATATATTTTATTCAACTCTAGACTCAATTACCTGTCGTTTGATACTACACAAGCCATGTTATTACTTAAACTCAAATTTGCGAAATCTACCCCCACTTAAAAAAAAAACTAAAATGTATTTTGTTTAACTCCAGACTCAATTACCTTTCGTTTGATATCACACACGCCATATTTTCACATAAATTCTAATTTTTGAAATTTACTCCCACCCTTTTTTTTTGTTAAATAAACTAAAATGTATATTGTTTAACTCCATACTCAATTACCTTTCGTTTGATATCACACACGCCATATTTTTACATAAACTTAATTTTTGAAATCTACTCCCACCCTTTTATTTGGCTTGTGTTTGGTGGATTTTGTTTATTTTTAAATGGGACCATCTCGAGGCAAAACCCAGCTTAGGTACCAAATTTCATTAAAATCGGGCTAGCGGTTTTTGAGTTATGCGCGTTGGTCGTTACAGACAGACATACAGACAGACAGACAGACAACACAACAAAAAAGTTTGAAAATCATCTGAAACGCAAAGATATATAAAAATTTTTGAAATCGGAGCAACTTTTTTTTTCTCGAAAAAATTAGGATCACTATAGCTCACACTACTATAGTATAGTATATGTGTGAGCTTATATTACCAAAGGGCGAAAAAGACGAACTACGGCTATATTAACCGATACGCCCATTAAAGAAGCTCTTCGCGAAGAGCAAGCTCCAAAAAAAAAGAAGGTAGAACTTAAAAAAGCTTCTGAAATAAGCGAAAAGGAGGAAAATAGAAAAATTAGGTACCGGCAAATAAAAAATAAAAAAAAATAAAAATAATGACCCCTTAAGCAGCGATGATGATGATGACTGCTTTTGTCTGCATTGCACTGATACATATAATAGAATAGTGCCCTTAGGGAAAAATGGATTAAATGCAACTGGTGCCATGGCGGGGCTTATGAGGAATGTGCTGGTGAAAATTCAGCAATTTTTTTGAGCATTAATTGCTTAAGCGAGTAAACAGATTATATTATTTTTTGAATTAGTTTATGTTTTAATTTTTGTTTAAAAAAAAAGTACTACATTTAAATTAAAGCTTACCTTATGTTTATTAACATAATTTAAGTGATTTTTGTTTGTTATTTAATAAATTTAGTCCGCAACCCAGAACCAAAGCGTCAACTTACCCCGGCCATACGACAACTTGCCCCTGAGCGGGGCAAGTTGGCGCATTTTGCATAAACATGATTTTTCTTGATTTTCTTTTCAACTATAAGAGCTAAAGAAAAATTATACATGGGGCATAAATAGCTAAGATAAACGTCTAGATGCTGCACTACCTTTTTATTTTGCATAATAAACCACAAAGACATACAAATTAAAAAACCAAAAACTGCGCCAACTAGCCCCGGTCTTCCCTACCCTTCCTTTCGCCGTGCTACAGTTGGGTAAAAAAGAAGCGAAAAGCTGCTAATGCGCAGACTCAGTAATGACAATAACGGTGACAAAGTGTAAAATACGTGACCCAAAATATCCCTATTAACAAAGGCGTGAATTGTTATTGATTTTGCATTGATTAATATTAATTTTCCTTGCTCTCTATCGTATAAAATTACTTTAGGACTAGATAGAATATTTCTCTAAACTTGGCTATTATGACTGTAAAGGACTCTTAGGCACAGTGTTAAATTAAACAGAGAAATTAGACTGTAATAGCAAAGTTTAAAAAAAAATCAAAACTAGGAAGAACCTTTCATTTTGATTTTTTTATTGGAGAACTTGGCTTGACTTTTATCTCAATTCTTTTTACGGAATGCTATTTTCGTGTACTTGGCTTTTTTTTACATGAAATGTTTTTGTTATGATTATAAACATACTGGAAGCAGAAAAAACATTTAAGACAAATAGAAAAAATATTCACTCAAGGAAGAAATCGCCTGTGGAAAAAAGTGCACACGGAAAAAAAGCGCACAGAGGAAAAACTTAACTTAAATTATAATAACTCCGGTAAATAAAACAAAAAAACGTAGTCTTTATATCTTTATGAACCGAATCCAAATAGGGGTTTGTTTTGCCTGCATGTACACCACAAAAATTTCGTATTAATTGCACAAAAACTTGCAATATAATATGAGTGGATATTTTAAAAAAATCTAAAATTTAAAATGTTTTTACTGGAACCAGAAACTAGTATATTATAGCTGAAAAAAACGCCCTAACCCCTGAATCTGCCATTATATGGCCATACACACAGAGGTTGATCCGTCGGTTTGGAACGGCACAGATAAGTCTGACCGTTTTGTCCGCAACGGTTTAAAACTGCTGCGGACCACTAATACAAAAAAATCTTTCGAATCGATCTTTCATATCGGTCTGTGGCAGACAAACCGCGCGTTAGTGGGCGAAAACTCAAGATTTATCTGCCGGTTAAACCAAAACTGTGGAATTTCGTCAAGTCGAAAGTTTCATGCGGCACGGTATTTTAAACATAGTGTATGTAAAATATTTCGTGCTAAAAAGAAGCAGGCTCTGTGTATGGGAATGATTATTAATATGGAAATAATGCATAATGGTGTAAAAAAGAGACGTTCCCAGTGGGTTAAAAGTTATTTGCTTAAGAGGAAACTATTTAGCCATGACCTTCTATTAAAAGAGTTAAGAGAAAATGATCCAGACGATTTTAAAAATTATTTAAGAATGTATATTAACACGTATGACCTTTTATTAAATTTGGTAAGAGAGGATCTTACGAAACAAGATACCCAAATGAGAGAAGCCATTGGACCAGAACAGCGATTAAGTGCTGCCCTTCATTTTCTTGCCACGGGAAGATCATATAAAGATCTGAAATTTTCAGTGGGAATTTCTGCACAGGCACTTGGTTATATCATTCCGAAAACATGTGCCATAATATTTAATAAATTAAAAAGATACTATATGAACGGTCTGTTATCCCTGGCACAGTGCAAACCGACAGACAAGTCTGCGCCGGTTAAAATATCGAGCGCGGAACCCACAAGTTTCGCCCGCCGGTCTGAACTCACAGATAAGTCTATACCGGCTATAACTGGCGCGTGGAATGTCCACTAATTAGCTGGCCATACACACAGAGGTTGATCCGTCGGTTTGATAAGTCTGACCGTTTTGTCCGTAACGATTTAAAACTGCTGCAGTCCACTAACACAAAAAAAAATCTTTCGAATCGATCCTTCATATCGGTCTGTGGCAGACATAACCGCGCGTTAGTGGGCTAAAACTCAAGATTTATCTGCCGGTTTAACCAAAACTGTGGAATTACGTCAAGTCGAAAGTTTTATGCGGCACGGTATTTTAAGCATAGCGTATGTAAATTGTTTAGTGCTAAATATAAGCAGGCTCTGTGTATGGGAATGATTATTAATATGAAAATAATGCATAGTGGTGTAAAAGAGAGACGTTCCAAGTGGGTTAAAACTTATTTGCTTATGAGGAAACTATTTAGCCATGACCTTCTATTAAAAGAGTTACGAGAAAATGATCTAGACGATTTTAAAAATTATTTAAGAATAAATATCAGAGAATTATTGAAATACAGCCAGGCTATAATTGTGCCAGGCACTATTTTGACACATTCACATTAAAAACTGACAGTTGATCCTTCAAAATTGACATATCAAAGTCAAATTTAAAACTTTCGTCGTTTATTTTCAATTAATAAAAGAAGGCACTATTTATTCCGGTTCATATAGTAAACAAAGGCCGTGTGTTAAAAGATCAGAGCTGATATTACAATGTAAAGGTGTCAAAATTGTACCTGACACCATTATAGCCTGGCTTTATTTCAATAATTCTCTATTAACACGTATGATTTTTTATTAAATTTGGTAAGAGAGGATCTTACGAAACAAGATATCCAAATGAGAGAAGCCGTTGGCCTGAACAGCGATTAAACCGACAGAGAAGTCTGCGCCGGTTAAAATATCTGTGAGCGCGGAACCCACAAGTTTCGCCCGCCGGTCTGAACTCACAGATAAATCTGTGCCGGCTATAACTGGCGCGTGGAATGTCCACTAATTGATAGACAAATCCGCCAGTTTGAACCGCGCCGATCCAAACCGGCAGATCAACCTCTGTGTGTATGGCCAGCTATGGTATTTAAGATTAAACTATGGCACCATGTTTTAGTGAATTATATTAAATACACGGTAAAAAATTTTGTCTACAATGAAAACACGTTTTTTTCTTGAATAAATTGTTTTACCTTAAAACAATTTGTTTTGAATTAAAATATTTCTTTTTAGTTCAACGCAGCGTTTATTCTTAAAATTTCTTCTGTTTTACATTAAAATAAAGAGGCAAGACATTTTTTGTGCTATATTAAGAAAATATTCTCTTGGTGCATAGGAAAGCACAAATTGTTTTACTTCAAAGTAATTTGCTTTGATCTAAGACAATTTTTTTTACCGTGTGCCTAGATTTGAATATAGTGGTTTTTCCAGAAAGAAATCCATAATTAAATAAACTTTATTTTTTGCATACAATCATTAAGTTAACGTTGAATTCAGTTTTTGGACGAGGGCCCTAGGCTAAGGGTGCCTATAAGATAAACCGGCACTGACTTTAGGCAAAATTTCATTTTAATATTATAATAACACAGTGTGTTTGAATGAAGTATAGGTTACATAAAAATGGTTCATTCATTTTATGGTTTTTCGCTAGAATGCATCGTTTCGCTGCAAATTCATTAATTCCATAATCTTGTGAGCATTTTTAGAAACCACCCTCTTTAAGGCAGTTTTTAGGGGTAACATCCATCGAACTTTAAAAACATTAAGTCAATATCCTCTTCTGTGAAAGGTTTACAGTCTTCTATGTAACAAAAAAAAACAAATGTCAATAATATTGTAGCTACAGTAAAATGAGCATGATTATTATTTTAATTCTTTTGCGAGCAGAAATACTAATAATCTTGGTATATCTCAAAGACTACTTGATTTATTAAAAAATGTGTAATTACAAAATTTATTTGGCTTTAAAAAAGGAGTATAACAAGCCTTTAGAAATTAAAATCGGATGACTGGGTAGAGAGATACGCTTAAACAAAAAAATCTATCAATTTGGCGGCCATTTTCAAAGATGGCGGCCAAATAACTATGAGTTCGACCACGTGACCAAACTTTTTTTATACACCTATGGGTGCTTAACAATGCCCCGCAGTCAAACTGAGCGCACAAATTAGGTCACACGTGACAGGAGCCAGCGCCTAGACTAACTAGAAAAATTGCAAAAAAATTAATAAAATTTCGAGAAGAGGATCAGCTAGAAGCCTTTTTCCTCGAGGTTACTAGTCACTCATTTAAGTTACTCGAAATGACGTCACGGTTACTCGGAGTAACCACTGTATGACGTCAGACAGTCAGCTGTGAATGACATTTCCAATTGTTTGTTTTTGTTTTTATCAGCAATTTCCGAAATGCAGAAAATAATTCATTGTTTCCACCAATGCATGCCCACCCCGATTCAAAAAACGTATCACGGGCCATGGATTTGCACCAGTTTTAAATGCAGCGTTACCTGATGTGTTTTTTGAATCGGGGTGGAAACAGGGTGCTACTTTGGTATTCTGTGGTAAGGCCGCAGTACCACAGTACACCAAAGGCAGTACATTTTAAGACTAGTTGCAGTTGAATTGATATACTACCAACTTCAAGGGATGTGCTTCATTTTCTACCTTTACGAAACATAATTCGTTGTTAATATATATATTAAAATCAAACATTAAAAAAAAAACAAAAGAAAACAATCTTAACCTCAAAATATTTCAGCAACCACGTCTGCTAGGCTGGTTATACTGTGTGGTTACTCGTGACGTCATAGTTAGTGTTACTCAGCGAAGAAAAACAGAAAACGAGTAACCAGGTTACCTGGTAACTTGTAGTTACTGCGAGGAAAAAGGTTTTAGGATTTATATGAATATCGCTCTGAAGTCAGGAAAGAGTCCATATTCAAAATGTGCAATTAGTTTTTGGAACCATTTTTATGTAATCTATAATTCTTTCACACTGTGTACAATCAATAAGTTAACGTTGAATTCAGTTTTTGGACGAGGGCCCTAGGCTATTGCCTAGGGTGCCTATAGAATGAACCGGCACTGACTTTAGGCAAAATTTCATTTTAATATTATAATAATTTCTAAAGTATTGTTCATACTCGTCTTAGTATTTTGTTTTTGATTAGTCTTTGTCCTTTGATTAGTCTTAGCTGTCAAACAAAATCGGCTGTTAATACTCGTCTTTTGTTTTTGATTAGTCTTAGTCATAACCCACTGAAAAAAAAATTCAATTTCAATAAAAAGGCCCTCTTTAAAAGTTATTTTCTACACAAAACAATCTTATTTAACCTAATCTGTGCACGAAACACAGACACGAAAGAACAAAAGCGAAAAAGAAACAAAAAAACAAATAAAATTTTGAGGTTATGTTGAGATTTTCTGTTAAAAACATGATTAATGGCGGTAAATTCAAAATTTTAGCCGCGCGCTTGCGCTCTTCGGACGCCCTGTAAAAAAAACAACAAATATCAGCTGATGTCTGTCACTCGTCTTAGTCATTGTCCTAAGGATTAAAAGTTGGCAACTCTTAAGACAAAGACTAATCAAAAACAAAAGCAAAAGCATTGTATGAACACTCCCATAAGAAACAGTGGTTTTAACTTTCTTATGACAAGACATATGACTAAACCAAGACAAAAGACTAGACAAAAGACGAGTATGAACGATTCATAATACTTTTTAATATAACATAATTTTTAACGTATAAAACTTATTAAATCGAGGAGGACAAACTTTTATGTCCGCAATGTATGTAGATCTAATTTCGTTTTGCATGATTTGCATATAATTTTGAAACGACCTATTTTTGGGCCAAAAATTTCGCTGACAATTTGGCGAAAATAATTGTCGATTAGCTGGCTAGTGTTAACTGTCAAAACAAACATCAATTAATTAAGTATTGGTCGATAGATAGCAAGTCAAGGGCAACAAAAAGATATCGTTCAAACTAACTTTTAGTTTAAACAATCATACCTGCCTAGTATAAGTATTTTATTTAAAAATGCAATAAGCAGTTCATAGTTATTTGTAAGTGATAAATGATTGATATATATATTGAGAAGCCACAATTATAGGCCTATTTTTGAAACAAGTAAGTATACATGAATATTACTTCAAAACTTACTAAATAAGTTAACATTTCGTTTAACAGACTAAGGCTACATAGAAGAAATAGAATTTATAAAAAAAATTTCCAACAATAAATTTCCACGATAGTGGCTGAAACGGCATAAAGAGAAGTTCAGACGAGCCATCAACTACTGACAAAGCAAGAAACGTATGAAAATCAAGGTTTAAAAATGTTCGCATTTTGTTTTATTTAAAATTCAAAATATTTTTGACATCTAACTTTATTAAAAACTTGAAACAATAGTATGTTTACTCTCATCCCTCAAGTGGTGACGTACAGTCTGTGAGTCCGATGCGCGGGGTAAGTATGTATAGTCCTTGCAATACCCCAAGTCCCTTTGCTATCCTTTTTTATTTTTCTGCTATAAAGAAGACAGAAAATAGCTTCGAAAATCATTGTTAGCCCCAGATTGCAGTTGGCAGTTGCAAGCCTGTCTGTCTATCAAAGCTTAAATTGACAATGAAAGTAAATTTTCAAAACAAAAAATTTTTGTCAAATAGTCAAAATATTTTGTAAAGTAGATATTTAGAAGTATTCACATATTCTCAGAAAAATAGTCAAGAAAATTGGCGACAAAGATAAACTGTTGATTCGAAAAATTCCACGCTTTTTTAGAGCAGAATTTCAAGAAACACAGTAATGACAAAAAGTATGAAAACTCTTTGATGCCCTTCAATACAATGCCTTTAAAAAACTAATTCAAAAAGTTTGTAAAACTACTGTTAAAAAAGATTTATAAAACAAGAAGACTGAGAAAATGAGCTAAATTGGTGTCGTTCCTCTCGTCATAACTGAAGATGGCAGTTCACGAGATGGAGTTTTTTGGACGATGAGAATAAATTATTTTTGCCTAGTTAGCTTTTAGTTAGATTTTTAGTTTTTAGATTGGTTGTATTTTATTTTAAGAAAATAAGTTTACAAAACCATACAAATAAAGCTTAGTATAATAATTTTCATCTTTTGATTTGAACTTAATCCTATGAGCAGTTCTACTGCAACATTTTAAACTTGGTAATTAGTAATACCCTCAATATAGCTATTTCTAGTTTAAATATTGTGTCTAAAATATATTTTTTAATTCACTCACAAACATTCTGTCTCAATACTGTTTTTGTTGAAATTCCCAAAGCCTCTGCGGTTAAATCAGTTAGGAACTTTATACTTTTTTAAAAGATCTATGTCCACCATAAAAAATGTGAGATTTTCATATGAATAACTTTTTTATTAAAAAGTATAATATAATACTGTTTTAATTTCAAAAAATATTAATGCTTATATACTTATTGTAACAAAAAAATGAGTATGTACTACATTAATATGAGTCGAGCTAAAGTTCATTTGTGGAAACTACAAATAATATTAATTTAACTTTTATTAAGTCATTTTGCTTAGGTAATTTAAAAACTTCAATTTGCAAAGCATATATTATAAACAGGGCGTAATCCTATTTTTAAATAATAATTTTTACCAAAACAAATTGCAAAGCTTAGCTCAAATCCAACTCAAAATACATTGTAGAAAATAACATTTTTAGAAAAATTAAATAATCACTAATTTATTTGGTCAGTCACACTGAAAATCTTCCAATGTAGAAACTTTGGCGGCAGGGCACCCCAATTGTTCATAAATTTTTCACTACATAAAATCATTTTGGGACAGAAACTTTTCTCAAAAAACTATTCCAAATCAGAATCAGAATTTAAATATAAAATAAGCGATAATGTTTTAAAGTCAAAAATTTCAAAACAATTGACAGTTTAAACACCGATCCATCACCCTTATTATAAAGGGAGGTGATCGATTATATTAACCATAAGGTAACTGATAATTAGTTTTCCAGCGTCCATTATCAGTTACCTTAGGAACCTATGGTTTAAAACTGAATTAAGAATACACGTGCGTTTTGTTACCAGAATTACGGGGTGATTAAACAAAAGGACTAGCCTTATTGCAAAGAGTATATATGTTCAATCTGGTGTCTAGTGGCAATGTCCTCGTGGTAATGTGTGGCATTTTTGGACATTGAGTGGCAATTGGGGTGCCGGCATCGTGGCAATACATTGCCGTTTGGGTAAAGGTGACCCGTTTTAATACAAATGCAATTTATGTGGTGTTGTGTACTGTATTTCTATCCCTTTGCTTCGACGAAACTGTTACATTTCATGTCATTGACGGTACTATGGAAGGGGGGGGGGGGTAAAGGGGGTAATTACCTCTCCCCCAGAATCCGAAAAATTATGTAAAGTGTAAAGCCGTCTAACTACACTGATAAAACAAATCGTTGGGGCAAATGCATAATGTAT
Organism: Aspidapion aeneum; assembly: GCA_963576565.1. Taxonomy (NCBI): domain Eukaryota; kingdom Metazoa; phylum Arthropoda; class Insecta; order Coleoptera; family Brentidae; genus Aspidapion; species Aspidapion aeneum. Next base: position 4,271,796 of record OY755039.1, read on the forward strand.
TTGATTCATGTCAAATGTCTAGATTTAAAACTGATGACAGCATCGTTTCAAACAAAACACACGCCCTGTGAGTGCAAAACATTAGTCAATTAAATAAAAGAACAGCTCTTCTTTCCAAAGCCGTGTCTTTTTCTAAAACCGTTTTCTTCTCAGTTCAAAATCAGCAGCACAACGATTTGTTTCTTCAGTGTACTACAGATAAGCTAAAGACTGACAAAAATTATGTTTTTATTCACGTGCTTTATCAGAATTTAGGAAATAAGCGCACAGGAAAATACACGGTAAAAAGAATTGTCTTAGATCAAAGCAAATTGCTTTGAAGTAAAACAATTTATGCTTTCCTATTCACCAAGATATAGCACAAAAAATGTCTTGCTTTTTATTTTAATGTGAAACAGAAATTGTTTTATTATAAAATGGAACTGAATAATTAAGGCACCGTTTTCTCTGGATGCAAAATATTACTTATATGAAGACAATTTGCTGTCTGTCTGTCTGTCTGTCTGTCTGTCTGTCGGTCTGTCTATCTGTCTGTATGTCTGTCTGTATGTCTGTATGTCTGTCTGTAACGACCAACGCTCATAACTCAAAAACCGCTTGCCCGATTTCAATGAAATTTGGTACCTGGTCTGGGTCTTGGGTCGAGATGGTCCCATTTAAAAATGAATAAAATCCACCGAATACAAGCCAAATAAAAGGGTGGGGTTAGATTTTATAAATTAGAGTTTACGTAAAAATATGGCGTGTGTGATATCAAACGAAAGGTAATTGAGTCTGGAGTTGAACAAAATACATTTTAATTTTTGTTTTTTTAAGGGGAGGGGGTTCAAAAATTTGAGTTTAGGTCAAAACATGGCTTGTGTGGTATCAAACGAGAGGTAATTTAGTCTGGATTTGAATAACATATATTACAGTTTTTAGTTATATTAGCTCAAACGTACACTATAACTATAGTACCTAGGGTGAGCTTACGGGCCCATATATTGGCAGAGTATTTTGAAAAACAACAAAAATATTGAATATTGTCCAAAAACCCTATTTTTGTCCGCACTGTCAACGGACTTTAAAGCCAAATACTAAAAAATGTAACATTTATTACCCGTAAATTAAAAATGAAACAAGTTTTCTTGGCTAAGCGGGTAAAAATTAAAAAAAAAAACCATTTTTTATATATACCGAATGAACTGAAACTTTTAAAAAATATATATATTTTTTTAAATTATGCAACAAATGTACATTTTTATATGAAAATTGTAATTATGCTAGTAAGCTAATTAAATTTGTAGTTAAAATTCATTTTAAATGCTTTACTTTTGCTAGTTTCCTTAAGGTGGCGGAATTCCCCCCTTCTACCCTACCACTTTTATTCCCTATTATATAATATAAAAAAATGCCCTTTTATACAAACATTTTGTATACAAGCCACTGACTTTTTAAGCGGATGGGACTCTAGAGGCTACGGGGTTTTCATCACAATGACGTTCATTAGATAAGATGTTTAACCTGTGTTTTTGTAATTTAGTTAAATTAGGTTTATATCAACTTGTTTTTTTTAATTGTAAGAAATGTCCTGATAACTTTAAAGTGGATCGATAATAACAACAATTATAAAAATGTTTGCTTTGATTTGTTTACCTAGGGGCGGATCCCAGGGGCGGCTAGTGGTAAAAAGCTATGGGGGTGCACACCAAAAAGAAAAAATAAAAATTGCGGCACAGGCATAAATTTTTTTTGAGTGCCACGCTAACTTTTTGGGCCATCGAGTGGGTCGTCATATCATATAATTTAGAGAAAATAATTAAAAAATAAGATATTTAGTTAGATATTAGAAAGAAAGTGGGGACTCAGCCCAAGGATCATGCACTGGATCTACACGGCCATCATAAGACCGAGGATCCAATACGGATCCGTGGTTTGGTGGCCGGGGGCAATGAAAACCACTAACGCCAAAAAGCTCGAAAGCATGCAGAGGCTGGCGACCTTGAGCATCACCGGAGCTCTAAGGTCTACTCCTAACATAGCCCTGAATACCATCCTGGGTCTCCCATCGCTGTCCACCTGGATAAAGAAGGAAGCGATGGCAGCATACCTTAGGATAAGGGACGCGGGCGTGTGGAGAAGGAGCGGTGGACAAAAAGGATATTCGGAGATCGCGACTGTGACGGAAAAGAAGATTCCTTTATCGACGTACAGGCTAGCGATGCCAGAAAAGCGGTTAAGGGAGAAAAGGAGATACCGTGTAACCATACCACCAAGGGATGCATGGAAGGAGGACGGAGTTGAACTCCTTAGCGACGCCACGGTCTGCTATACAGACGGATCAAGGCTGACAGACCGGAATTCGACCGGTGCAGGAGTGTACGTGGAAAGCAAGAGCATTGGAAAAAGCTACCCGCTGGGATCCAATGCAACAGTCTTCCTGGCAGAGGTTTACGCTATACTGGCGTTAACATGGGAGGAAGAAATTAGGAGCGAAACAGGAAAACGCCTCTGCATCTGTTCAGACAGTCAAGCTGCGCTGAAAGCACTGTGTAAACCAACCATGTCCGCAGGTTTGGTGCAGGAGTGTGCGGATGCACTTCAGGAATTGGCCGGCGTAAGAGAGGTAGAGCTCGTATGGGTCCCAGGTCACGTGGGAGTCCCCGGAAACGAGAAAGCGGACAGACTCGCCAGGGGAGGATCCCAGCAGAAATGCGTCGGGCCAGAACCTGGGGCTCACAAGAGGGCAAATGAAGTCGGCCCTAACAGAGTGGACCCAGAAAGAGATACAAAGGGAGTGGACCAACACAGGAAACGCCAGACAGGCGAAGGACTATGTGACAGGCTACAGCAAATCCCGTAGGGACTGGCTGCTCCGTAGAACACGAAGAGAGGTGGGAGCCATAGTGGAAGTCCTGACCGGACACTGCGTCCTACAAGGACACCTGGCAAAGATGAGAGTGAAGGAGGACGCGACGTGCGAGCGATGTTGGGCCGAGGACGAGACCTCGGCGCATTTTTGCTCATCATGTGAAGCATACAAGGAGGCAAGAAGAGAGGTATTCGAAGAGGAGGCCTTTGAGACGGAGGACCTGCTGAATCTGAGGTGGCCCGATATTCTGGCCTTTGTACAGAAGACGGGCAGATTCCTTAGCGAGTGAAGGACGCAGTAGGGGGGATGCCCGGGGGTTGGCGAAAAGGGCGCTTCATGTGCCTAGTCGCCAGGCCTAGAGCCTACCCCACACTACTACTACTACTACTACTACTACTACTAGATATTAGTTACCTACCTATTATTATTGTTTTTATAAATAACTAATAAAATATGTATCACACCTAATTTATTTTCTCTTCTAATGGCAAATATGAAAATTTAATTGTGTTTAAATATTGCACATTAATGCTATCAGAATTAGAAACTTCCGTTATTCTCGTAAATACCAAATCGTCGAAATCAAAACAAACCGCCCGCGCTCGACCACCAAGTTGTCCAAGCGCGCACTACTTAAAAGTGCACGTGAGCTGCTCTAAAATGACAAAACGCTAGCCCTACCAAATAAAAAGAGAGCACAACATGTCCCAATAGAATTTTACAGTACATAGAATCTGAACCTCCCTTCGGCACCGCGCTTATACAAAAACTAGCCTCGATGCCGCCCGCACGCCCGTGATGCCTTCCGCGTCATCGGTTCCCGTTGCATTTTAGAGACAAGACGCTAGCCCTCCCAAGTTCACTTTGGCTCCCTAACTTCCGCATGCGCAGATCTACCAATATTATTTACCTCATGTTTTACAATAGATAAACAGGGTGATTTTCACTTGATTTCTAACCACATGAAAATAGAAAGTTTCAAAAACCTAACCTAACGAAACCTAATCAAATCTAACCGAACCGAACCAAAACAAACTGGACCAATAATTAAAAAAAAAAAAAGCTTTCCTGACTTCCTACCCGGGATCCTAGAGGATGTGAATCCGAACCGGCCCGAACCGAACCGAACCTATCCAAACCTAACCATACCCAACTAAACTTAATTAGCAGTGTTGTAGTTTGGTTAGGTTACGTTTGGTTTGGTTCGGTTTAGTTAGGTTTGGTTCGGTTCGGTTCGGTTTGGATTCACATCCTCTAGGATCCCGGGTAGGAAGTCAGGAAAGTTTTTGTTTTGAAAAAAATTATTGGTTCAGTTTGCTTTGGTTCGGTTCGGTTAGATTTGATTAGGTTTCTTTAGGTTAGGTTTTGAAACTTTCCATTTTCATTTGGTTAGAAATCAAGTGAAAATCACCCTGTTAATTTATTGTAATACATGAGGTAAATAATATTGGTAGATCTGCGCATGCGGAAGTCAGTGTGCCAAAGTGAACTTGGTAGGGCTAGCGTCTTGTCTCTAGAATGCAACGTGAACCGAGGACGCGGGAGGCATCACGGGGGTGTGGGCGGCATCGAGGCTAGTTTTTGTATAAGCGCGGTGCCGAAGGAAGGTTCAGATTCTATGTACTGTAAAATTCTATTGGGACATGTTGTGCTCTCTTTTTATACTTCTTAATTAGCATGCGACATAACATCCACGGTGCATAGATTTTGGTTCCAGTAAATTAAATTAGAGAATTAGATTCGAGGTTGGTTTGAACACGAATACAAGCACATACATACCAGGTATTAATTTCTAGATAATATTCCAGTCTTTAGTGAATTTCTTTTGGGGTAATTATTATTTAAATTAAGGAATGATCAAAGTTTAATATTTTTTTAAGTAAAATTTGGGAGTGCACGTGCACATGTACAGTTATGGAGGAACCGCCACCGGCGGATGCCCGCATTTAGTTTAAGAGGGGGCAGAAACAGAAAACAGCCTTAATTGAATAAAGGCAATGGCATAACAACTTAAATAAGAAAACTAAACTCTTAAAAAGAATACGAAAATTCTTGAAATCAACATAATTTTTTACCTTCCTAGCACGCGCGGGTATAGTTGAAATTATACCCATTTGTAATGACGTCATTTTTGTTTATCTTTGTTTAGTATATTATAAACAGCGGTGACAATAAACTTCTTAAAAAAAGTAGTGTCTATTATTTAAATAGGTAGGTAATTGGTTATGTGAACATTGGCGTAGCTAGCCTTGCTTTTCAGGGGGGCCGTGGCCCCGGTCTATCTTGAACAAAAAGCAAACATAGGTTTTAAAGAGTCGTGCAAGGTGTGCAATGAATAAAAAAAAAATACGCGCATTAAATGTTCTAATATTTTAATATAACAAATTTAATAATACATTTACCAACTTATTTATATGTATACACAGGAAGTATGTAATTCAGCAATTCTACAAAGAAAGTTTTCTACGTCGCTGACTGAAAGCGTCTACCACACTGTCTAAGTCGACCTCAACATCTTTTTCTATGAATAACAATGACAAACCTGAGTGTCTCTCTTGAGTCATAGTTGTTCTAAGCCAATTAAAAACTCTCCTCATGGCAGAGAAAGACCTCTCGCAAGTTGCACTTGAAATTGGAAGAATACTCGCAACTTTAAAAAGTTGGTAGAGGTTTGGATAGGTGTTTTCTGCTATATGTTGTTTGATAGAATCATGGCCAACAGTTTGATTTAACCGAAAAATACAATTCTTTAAAACGGTCATTTCTGCTCTTAGAGCAGAAGTATTAATATTAAAAATTTCCCGGTATTGCTCGACGAATTTATTCCATTTAACGACGTGGGAAAACTTAATATGAAAATGGTTATGAAATTGTCACCAAAATCGGAAAATTTCCATAAGACACTAAACGCTAACCTCAAAAAAACTAAAAAGATTATTATATTTATTTTAGAAAAACAGTTTAAAAAGGTCTTTTATAACCTTACGACATCTACAACCCGATTTCGGAAACAGAGGGGCAAAGGCCGCTATCTTTATTAAATGCGAAATTTAACTTACCCTTCTATAATATTTTACAAGATGTCGCCAATATGTATGAAATATTCAATATGCATAATTATGTTTAAATTTAAAAAATATTTTCGGGAAATTGCATAAGTGTAGAAAAGTTACCGATAATTTAAAGAGAAAAAGACTAATTCCGCAAGACAAGGGCTTTTTCCTGAAATGTAAACATTATCTGAATGATTTTAAATTTTAATGCACCTATTTTATTTGAATATTTCCCGAATAATAATAGAAAAGTATGTATTTTCAGCGTCATGTTCTTTTACTAGTAGTCGGTAGGGGAAGCCTAAAATATCTTAGGGGGGCCTGAGGGACTTCAGGGGGGGCCAGGCCCCCCTGCCCCCCCTAGCTACGCCAATGTATGTGAAGTATCCGTCACTGTCAATCAAAAAACATTGATTGGCAAAAATATCTACGCCATACGTTTTTTCTCACCTGGTGACGTCATTACAAATGCGTATAATTTAGACTATATTATTTTCGACGAAATTTCTTTTTTTTGAGATAACGCCGGCAATGTATTGTTTGGGTGTATTTTAACCTATCTTAAGTGCCCCCGAGACGATCAATTAAATTGTCAATCGCGATTGACAATCGGTTTCATTGATGCATTGAGTGATCGTGTCGGAAACGATTGATGCGATTAATCACTGGATTGACGACGATTGAAGGATTCTTGATTGAAGCACATCGTCTAATCGAGCGATTGACAATCGTTCCGCCAGTTGCTTGACAGCCACTAGAATGTATACCTAAACCAAGGCCAACACAAAAATAGAGGCCACGACCCTGAAAAAATCAGCTGTTCTCCCGGGGCTGAATTTTACATTGGGTCAGAGGTTTTTTTATGGTATTTTCAAAATGGCACTACAGATTTCCGCAAAATTTCAGTGAAATATTCTCAGACACCATCCCGATATTCCACCAAAGGTTTGTAAGGAAGCAACATGATTAAAAGGTTAAAATCTTCAAGATTTAGCATTCCTTATTTTGAATTCAAATTACCCGCCATGTACCACATGCCAACTGTTATATTTGACATGTATTTGACTTTGTCATCTGTGATTGTCACATTTGCTTCTGCTTTAAATTTAATTTTTGTGTGAGCTAATGAAGCGGCTATGAAAAATCAAGGATTACTATACATTTAAAAAAAATTGTTCTGCCAGAATAAAGTAAAAACAATCTCAAAAATAACTTTATTTAAACAAAAATCAAATATTCATGAACCGTCATTCCAACTTCAATTTTTTAAAGACAATCAGCTGTGTCGTAACGTGACCATCAAAAAAAAAATCAGCCCCGGATGTGACGTCAAGAAAGTGGAGGATCGTGGCCCGTCCGTTTTGATAGCCCTGCCTAAACATAGGCCCGCAAACGCTTAGTTTTAGAGATACAGGGTGTTAAAATCTAATATTTTTTTTAGTTTTTTGTTTATAGCTCATGCAGTTTTTGAGATATTTAGCTCGAATTTGGCGCGTATCTTAAGCTAGGGGTACTACACTATAATAGTAAAAATCTATAGGGTGATACTTTTGCAGGGGTTTTAGCGTCTTTTCCCCCGGATTTCTTTTTGTGGTAAGCCACTGATTGATTCTAAAACAACAAGTTAAATCCTAGTTTTATTTGCAAACTTTTTTCTTTCTTGCCATTTTTTTGCATTTTTAACCGTTATAGAGAAAACCGCCGTTGCACTAAAGGATACTATCATCAAAATAAAAATGCTACAGTATGTTATATGGGAAAGTATATCAAAATAAACAAAAAAAAACATTATCTCGAAAAGTAAGCGTTGTTTATATGAACTTTTGACTTGAAATCCCTCAAGGAATTTAACACTAAAATTATGTTATTGAATGTTGAAACACCCTGTATATATGAGTGTACTATAACTTAGGGGCCATAGGACAACAGGTGATAGATGAGGTCATGTCTGATAAAAAACTTTCTATAATGCATGGGTCAAAACTCTTTCTTGTTCGAGATACAGAGCATCAGAGTTGGCAATTTTTTTAACTTTTTTAATAATACGCAGTAAAAATATAAAATTGGGTAAAGTCGTGTACTAGAACAAGCGCAATAAACTGAAATAAAAATTATTTTAAAAAAATTGGTCGGTCAATTTTTTTCGGAAAAAACTGGTATAAACTTTTATAAATGCCATTAGAATAGAATATAATAGAATATTTATTAATCTTTTCGGCTACAAAATTGTAGATAAGACAAGTCAAAAAATTTTGCAAAAAATATTCAAGAAACAACAATTTTTTCTTATAAATAATAAAAAATTAACTAAAATTACATATAAAGTAAAAAGAAATATACAAACGTTCAGTCTGTGATTGTAAAAAGACTAACACAAAATACACTTCACATTTAAGGCTAACGATGAGACACAAAACACAAGTTAATTTTTTTTTAAATGAAATATTTTTTAAAAATAAAACAAAATTGCTAGTCTGATTGACTAGAGTCTAATACAATAAACACAGAGTGTTTGACAAATAAAAAGAAATATATTTAACTAACCTACCTATTGTTGGGTGTCTACTCTTGTTTTATTCAAAACTACTTTCCTCGATTTTAGTATTTTTTTTATGGAATTACTTTCCTGAAAAGTCGATTTTTTTGTAACCATTTAAATCTTTTTGTGGAAATAATTTTTTTTTTTGGGGATAAGCTTCTCCGTCACTGTGCTTATTGCGAGGTGTCGATTTGTGATTTACCTAAATAACCAATTGGCTAGTCAGATACTCATTATTGTTATTGTAACATTTTTTTAAGCAATGTGAATACAATCGCATAAAGGGCTTTGACAATAGATTTGACCGCTCCCAAAAAATATAAATCAACCAGTCTATATGGTATTAAATCAAAGCTTGTCGTGATATTCGGTTAAAGTTTAATCGTGCCCATTATTATTTAACCTTAAGTCAAAAATTAGTGCAAGTGCGGATTCGGGCAACTTACGGAGCCCGTATTCTTAAGAGTCTGTTGAGTTGAGTGCAGGTGAGTGGAATATCTACTCCCTCACACATTTTATCTGATTTAAAGTAAGTGAAGCTGCATTTCTTATCGTGTTTGCATGCAGAGTGGAACACGACAGGCATGCTAGGTATATGGGAATCAGACTATTTTCAATGACGAGGACTGTGCCCAACGATTATAAACACACAGGATTGCTTAATAGCTCGAATTTTTCAGCGGTAGGCGGCGCCTTGCTTACGTCACTAGTGGACCTCTGCTTAGCGCGCTTCATTTAATACACATTGCAATCGTGAGTTTTTCCCGCTTTTTTTCTTGCTTATTTGCAAACAAATTTTTTATTCGTGTTAGTTAATATAATTAATAATTTCATTAATTCAAAACAAATGATTTGATAAATCAAGAGTTTGCTCTGAGAGCTGAATTTTCCTACTAGACGATATGTTGGAGTTTCTTTTTTAAATAGTTGAAAGTTTTTAGAAGTAGGATTTTTTCTAAAAGTTTAATCAATTTAAATCATTAGATGTATAATTTATTGTTTTTGTTGCGGATATAATAAAATACACTTATATTATGTAGTAACAAAAAGGTATTTATTTAATATTTCAGATCTAAAATTGCAATATTTATTATATTATTATATCAAAACCAGTCAGTTTTAGGAGAAAACAGCCTAATAAGATGTGTTTTTCAACTTCTTATGCTTTAAATCAATAGATTTTCATAAGTTTTTTTTCAAATGATAAATTTGAATGGCATTCCTTAAAAAGAATTGAGATAAAATTAAAGCCAAGTTTTCCAATACAAATTTCAAAATGAAAGTTTGGAAATATTTTTCTAAACTTGGCTATTACGGCTGTAAATGACTCTTAGGCACAGTGCTAAATTGAACATAAAGAAGTTTGGCTGTAATAGCAAAGTTTAAAAGAACATTTCCAAACTAGTAAGAACCTTTCATTTTGAAATTTGTATTGGAAAACTTGGCTTTACTTTTATCTCAATTCTTTTTACGGAATGCCATTTTCGCGTACTTGACTTTTTTTACATGAAATGTTTTTGTTATGATCATATTATGCAGTTAACTCACACAGAAGATCGACTGAGTGACTGAACTAAAAACTCCAAATAACATGTTACTAATTTAGAAAAATGAGTAAGGTAATGAGCTTATTACATCACTGCCATAATAGAACATATTATGTAGTGGGTCCATTGGCGTAGCTAGCCTTGCTTTTCAGGGGGGGCCGTGGCCCCGGTCTATCTTGAACAAAAAGCAAACATAGGTTTTAAAGAGTCGTGCAAAGTGTGCAATAATTAAAAAAAAATACGCGCATTAAATGTTCTAATATTTTAATATAACAAATTTAATAATACATTTACCAACTTATTTATATGTATACACAGGAAGTATGTAATTCAGCAATTCTACAAAGAAAGTTTTCTACGTCGCTGACTGAAAGCGTCTACCACACTGTCTAAGTCGACCTCAACATCTTTTTCTATGAATAACAATGACAAACCTGAGTTGTTCTAAGCCAATTAAAAACTCTCCTCATGGCAGAGAAAGACCTCTCACAAGTTGCACTTCAAATTGGAAGAATACTCGCAACTTTAAAAAGTTGGTAGAGGTTTGGATAGGTGTTTTCTGCTATATGTTGTTTGATAGAATCATGACCAACAGTTTGATTTAACCGAAAAATACAATTCTTTAAAACGGTCATTTCTGCTCTTAGAGCAGAAGTATTAATATTAAAAATTTCCCGGTATTGCTCGACGAATTTATTCCATTTAACGACGTGGGAAAACTTAATATGAAAATGGTTATGAAATTGTCACCAAAATCGGAAAATTTCCATAAGACACTAAACGCTAACCTCAAAAAAACTAAAAAGATTATTATATTTATTTTAGAAAAACAGTTTAAAAAGGTCTTTTATAACCTTACGACATCTACAACCCGATTTCGGAAACAGAGGGGCAAAGGTCGCTGTCTTTATTAAATGCGAAATTCAACTTACACTTCTATAATATTTTACAAGATGTCGCCAATATGTATGAAATATTCAATATGCATAATTATGTTTAAATTTAAAAAATATTTTCGGGAAATTGCATAAGTGCAGAAAAGTTACCGATAATTTAAAGAGAAAAAGCCTAGGGCTTTTTCCTGAAATGTAAACATTATCTGAATGATTTTAAATTTTAATGCACCTATTTTATTTGAATATTTCCCGAATAATAATAGAAATGTATGTATTTTCAGCGTCATGTTCTTTTACTAGTAGTCGGTAGGTGAGGCCTAAAATATCTTAGGGGGGGCCTGAGGGACTTCAGGGGGGGGGGGGCAGGCCCCCCCTGCCCCCCCCTAGCTACGCCAATGAGTGGGTCGTAGATAAAAACTATCAACTATTGTATACTTTTTTAGGTATTGGTATAAATGTCAAAAAAACAATGGTTAATACTACTTTGTATATACGTAACCTATCTGCTACTGGGTGCAGCCATATTTTTTTATATAGAATCAGAAGAAGAAATAAAAAGAAACGAAGAAGAACAGCAAGAAAAAGATAAGATTGAGGGTAATTAGTTATGAAAATTTTATGAAAAATTAAATCTACTAAAACCTTGAAATGCCCATCTTGCCCCTCCCTCCCCGAGATATGTATTTATTCTTAATATTAAAATTTGTTTAGATATGATTCGAGAGCATTTCCGAGGAAACTATTCTGACCGGAAGCATTTGTTGTCTAGTCTTAGCAGCTACTGTGGAAAACCCTTTGGAAATGGGCCGGAAATGTCGTATAAATGGGACTTTTATCATTCCCTTTTTTTCGTAATAACCGTTGTAAGTACTATTGGTAAGTATTCTTGGAATGTACCGGGTGTTTCAACGAGTTATCTCGTCACCTTATGCAGCTAGTCGGTGGGGCAGCAGCGGCGTAGCGTGCCCGAAAGGGCGGGGGGGGCGACAGCTAAAAAGGGCGCCTCTGAAAACTGATGAAAAATCTTCCGGCAAAAAAAAAAGAACCAAAAGGTCAAAAAAGCGCCTCTCACAAATCTTGCGACCAAAAAAAAAGAACCGCGCCGTAGAAATTTGAAATTTTTCTCAAAAAAAAAAAAAAAAAAAAAAAAAAGGTCATCATATGTCAGGGGGCGCCTCTGACGAAATCTTGCCAACTAAAAAAAAAAGGTCATCATGTATGAGGGGGCGGCCGATACGACACAAGGGCGCCTCTCCCACCTATGGGGCGCCACTACCCTCGGGGCGGGGGGGGCGACGAACCCCCCGCGCCCCCCCCACGCTACGCCGCTGTGGGGCAGTGATCATTTTTGGAACTTATTTTCTTCGTCAGCAATAAACATTAGAATATTGGTCACTGAGCAATTCTAAGCAAAATTCGCTAAATAAATAAGGGCTTTTCGATGTGCTTGGGCGGAAAAAAAGGCGTGGGCTTGAGCAGAAATAAATGCGTCACAAAATATGAATACAAAGAATCTTTTACTGTTAAAAGGTATACTAAATTCATTGAGATCCATAAGCATTAACTAATAAAATAATAACAAAAAAGTTTCACGGGCAAGACCTCAGAGGTAAAGGTAGCTACGGGGACGCGTTTCTGCCTCATTAGGCTTCATTCAGCACGAGCATAACCATAAAATGGAAGGAGATGAAATGATGATGTGGGTAACTGAAAAAGAAATATGAAATATGGTGTTTACTGAGGAGAGACCAACTGTCAATTTGCAGCTTCGGTCAAGGTTGCCTCGGTTTTGAGGCTAATTTTGACGGGCTGAATGAAGCCTAATGAGGCAGAAACGCGTCCCCGTAGCTACCTTTACCTCTAAGGTCTTGCCCGTGAAACTTTTTTGTTAAGATTTTATACCTCGTGAACTTCCTTCAAATTTAAAAAAATAATCTCACTAATTTCTAAGCATGATCAATCACTTGAAAAAAGGAATAAAACGAGTGCACTTACTTTATTTGTTCAGGAAGTTTATGAGATGATAGACTGTATGGTAACAAAAGCCTAAAATATATTCTGGCTGTGTGAAACCAACAGAAACAACTACTCCAAGGGAAAATACCCCTACCGGCATTGAATTATACTGATGGCAGTGGCGTACATATGGGGGGGCCTGGGGGGCCCGGGCCCCCCCACGAAGCTAAGGTTTTTTTGAATATTTTTCTACATATTTTATGATTACGAACATAAAATAGCATAAAATACGGACTTATGGGGTCTCGGGCCCCCCCCCCCGAAACTGTTCGGGCCCGCCCGAAACATTTTTCTATATACGCCACTGACTGATGGTTTGATGCTTTTGTTGGGAACTTGTTAAAACTGTTTGGTTTTCACTTTCTCCAACGTTGATCACAGGGATACGAATGATCCCCGTCTGGAACACGTCCTGACAATCAGGAACAAGTGATCCATGCCATTCCACGACCGGTTTCGGCCTTTTGGACACGAGTCGTTAAATACCGAGATGAATTCCAAAACGTGCGCAAGCGTTGATCTGTCACTTCTGCCAACCAATCAACTGAGAGATATTTCAGTATGGTTTTATACAGCAAAACTTTAATAATTCCCAGTTCTTTTTGATGAAAATTCGTCGTTTTTGTGCTGTGAAAATGCCGGTGACGTGCAAGTTGCGTGACAAATTATTTAGTGCCCAATTTAATTTGAATAAACACTGTCATCGGGGTTCTACTGTATGTCTATGCTACGACAAACATTTTTTTTAGGATTTAGCGCATTTAAATTTGTCAATACTCCCATGGCAAAACAAAATAAACGTGAAATGCATATAGAAGAAATACTGCATATACCTCAAAAAATATTAATTGCAGCACATAGATACAGAGAGATACTGTATATTTTTGAAATCATAAAGAAAAGACGAATCTTAAAATGCAAAAATATACAGGGTGTTTTCGTTTGAAACTCGTAGAGAATGATTGTGTAGAAATAAAATTTCGGACTTCCATTATCTTTATTTATTTTAAAACACAACGTTTCGGTTAGTAAGTAAGTTTACACTTGATAACGGTTAATGATACTTACTAACCGAAACGTTGTGTTTTAAAATAAATAAAGACAATGGAAGTCCGAAATTTTATTTCTATACAGGGTGTTCCCTCTCAAAAAATCGACTTTATTGTCACACCCTGTACAGGGTGTCCCAAATTCGTTGTTTTTTTGTGGTGTCGGGTATTTCTTGGGAAGAAAGAAAAAAACTGAGCCCCCTTTGCGACGCTCAAATTTTAAGAGAAGCCTAAAGATGAAAACTACAATTAGATATAGCAAGCCGTTTTTAAGCTACGGAGTGTTTTTGTCTGCATTTTGCTTTTGTGTAAATAGCTTTCTTATAGATCTTTTCTTGAAGAATTGACTGATGTAAACGGTTTTTATTTATCTCTTTTGGTTTTTAAAATATTGCATAAAGTTGTTATTTTTCTTACAGAATAACTCTAAAACTTTCTCTAAAATTTCCTTTAAAATGCTGTATCACACTCAATATTTTAATTTTGAATTTTTTTTTATTGTTTTCTTTATTTTTATTTTTTAATCACCTTTATTATTTTTTATTTTTATAATTTTATAATATTAAAATATTTTAAAACCATTAAGCAAACTAAAATATGCAGTAAAAATAAAAAAAAACAAAAATATAAAGAAATCCCACTAATCCCATAAAGAAAAATTAATTTTATGTGATATCTCAAAAACGTGACAAATGAAATTTAATTTAACAGTTGAATTCCTCTTAAAAAAGTGTCTAAAGAATGTTTTCACAGAAATAAAAATATTAATAAATAAACAAGTTTTAGACCCCTTCCCAAAATGCAGACTTTTTAAAAACACCCCGTAGTTTAAAAACGGCTTGCTATATCAAATTGCGATTTTCACCTTTAAGCTTCTTTTGAAATTTGAGTGTCGCAAAGGTTGATCAGGTTTTTTTAGCCCCTCTAGAAATACCCGAAACTCCCCAAAAACATCGAATTTGGGACACCCTGTACATGGTGCCGGATAGAAAAAAATTATGTTGGCTTTTAAAATTCATCATCATCATAATTAACCAAAAAAAATCTACAATTTATTATAGCCCTTTATTTTCAATGATAAAGTTGCTCCGGTTATAAAAAACCACCCGGTACCTACATAAAATCATACCTAAAAATTAGAATTGACCATTATTTTATACCTTGAATTTTTTATTATACGTTAAGCTCTTCGATCTCGCGCCAATCCCGGTATTCGCGCCAATAATTTAAATTAGACATTTTGACGTTAATTTTGGCGCATGCTCCTTTGATGGAATTCATCTCGGTATTTAACGACTCGTTTTTGGACCATCCTCAGGTGAATGTAGGCGATATCTCCGTGTAGAGCATAAGTTGTGTGGAACCAACAGGAACACCTACTCCGAGGGAAAATACCCCTACCGGCATTGACTTATACCATCGAGGTAGACTTATACTGATGGTTTGATGCTTTCGTTGGGAACTTGTTATAACTGTTTGGTTTTCACTCTCTCCAACGTTACCGTCGATCACAAGGATACGAATGATCCCCGTCTGGACCATGTCCTGACAATTAGGAACAAGTGATCCATGCCATTCCACGAGCGGTTTCGGCCTTTTGGACCATCCTCAGGTGAATGTAGGCGATATCTCCGTGTAGAGCATAAGTTGTGTGGAACCAACAGGAACAACTACTCCGAGGGAAAATACCCCTACCGGCATTGACTTATACCATCGAGGTAGACTTATACTGATGGTTTGATGCTTTCGTTGGGAACTTGTTATAACTGTTTGGTTTTCACTCTCTCCAACGTCACCGTCGATCACAAGGATACGAATGATCCCCGTCTGGACCATGTCCTGACAATTAGGAACAAGTGATCCATGCCAATCCACGACCGGTTTCGGACTTTTGGGCCATCCTCAGGTGAATGTAGGCGATAGCTCCGTGTAGAGCATAAGTTGTGTGAAACCAACAGAAACAACTACTCCGAGGGAAAATACCCCTACCGGCATTGAATTATACTGATGGTTTGATGCTTTCATTGGGAACTTGTTAAATAATAAAAGTACAAAAAGTAGGACTGATTATTTGGCTTATTTTAAGACTTAAAGGTCCCATGCACACAGGTGCGCAAACGCTTCGCTGTCGATCTACAGAGTTTTCTTCTGTTTTAGGTTTTTGTTTAGGGTAAAGTCGGTACAGATGGCGCACCTTTTTTTAAGTTCCCATAAAAAATTGGATTTACAAAATTTAGTGGTTATCACCTTTTTATATAATACTAACGAATAAAACAGAAGTGGCAAAAATCAAAATACCCAACTTTGGTTAGTTTAAGTAATAAATGTTTTGTTTTTTATAAATGGCACATAAAACCATCTCAACCCACCCGTATGGGTGAGACGGCGCATTTTTAAAAACTTATAAAAAACTTAGAGAAACTCAACTTAACCTAACTAAAAGTAAAAAATCATAACTAAACTGAACCTAATTTATTAAAATATAAAAGGAATAACTACGCTTTATCATTTTCTCCTTGCCCACATCGCAAGCAATAGTTCAGAGAGTTCGTGCACCTTTCATGGAACCATTTGAGGCAAGAAACGCACTGATACTAATCTTCCAGACTTTTGGTGTGTTTGTAGAGCTCGGCACAGCCAACACATTCGACATTATCACTTATATCATTGCAGTCCAAATCGCTTTGTAAATTAATATTTTCCTCGCTGTCTGATGAAGAAAGACTGTAATCTATGAATTTCTGTGTCTTGCCCTAATTAGTTCGTGGCTTTTTTATGGTCTTATTATCGTCATTATCATATTTCGCGTCTTTCTTTTCATTTTATAGACAGTCTTCTACGAAGAGTCGTGCAACGAACTTCAAATTGTCTGGATGCCTCATTTACGCCCATACTTCGTGACCGTACAGCCTGCATGGATGCTTGTAGCATTTCTTCGGACCACGTTGCCCTGGAGCAGGTTCCCTTTCGTTTATAGTCAGTTGGCATCTAAAAAAAACAAACGTATTAACTTTAATGATAAGTATTTTAACAAGGCTGGGTGAGATGGTATAAAAATCATAGGGTGAGACGGCGCGCGCCATCTAACCCGACCTATGTTGTGTGAGATGGCTTAGCCACGTTCTCCTTAACAACAAATCATGTCCAGAATTTTTAGGCTGGAAAACAAACTAAAATGTTGTTATAAAGGGCTAATGTTCAACCACTAAAATTGTTAGCCATTTTCAGTCCAAAATAATTAAGGTTAATGATAAAATATAATAGGAAAAATTAAATTACCTTGGATGCAGTCACAGAGCCCGACGTGAACGACACAAATGTTTACTTGCAAATGGAGCTTGCTAGTGATGGCAGCGTTGGCGTGTTGCTGATAGTTTAGGAAATATTACACTGCGCCATCTAACGCACTGCGCCATCTCTACTGACTTTACCCTATAGTATAGCTCATTGGGCATGCCAAATAATATCTCTATGTGTGTAGAGTAAATGGCAACAATGCTAATTTTTGCCTACCCTGCTTTAATTAGCACTAGGTGTTGATATATTTTCTTTGACTAGGTGCCACTGATCTGCACAAGACGCTAGCGCTACCAAGTCCACTTTCAATCCCTGGCTTCGCAAGCGCAGATCTACCAATATTATTTACCTCATGTCTTAGAATAGATGCATACAGGGTGATTTTCACTTGAATGATTCTAACCACATGAAAATAGAAAGTTTCAAAAACCTAACCTAACAAAACCTAATCAAATCTAACGAACCGAAGGAAACTGAACCAATAATTTTTTTCAAAAAAAAAACTTTCCTGACTTCCTGCCCGGGATCCTAGAGGATGTGAATCCGAACCGAACCAAACCGAACCTAACTAAACTGAACCAAACCTAACCTAACCAAACTAAACTACAACACGTACTGCTAATTAGGTTTAGTTGGGTAGGGTTAGGTTTGGATAGGTTCGGTTCGGTACGGTCCGGTTCGGATTCACATCCTCTAGCATCCCAGGTAGGAAGTCAGGAAAGTTTTTTTTTTGAAAAAATATTGGTTTAGTTTGCTTTGGTTCGGTTCGGTTAGATCTGATTAGGTTTCGTTAGGTTAGGTTTTTGAAACTTTCTATTTTCATGTGGTTAGAATCATTCAAGTGAAAATCACCCTGTACATCGATTCTAATACATGAGGTAAATAATATTGGTAGATCTACGCATGCGAAGCCAGGGATTGGAAGTGGACTTGGTAGCGCTAGCGTCTTGTCTGATCTGCTAGCTTATATCTTATTCATATGCTTATACTTAGACTGACAAAGAAAATAAATTTTAAAAAAAATTTCACTCCCCGACTACGCGTTTTCAATAATCATGATTCGCTTCTTTGTGCTTTGCAAATGCAGTATGTCCAACTTCACGAATTTTTATTTCATATAAGGTTCCAAATTACAAATTTCCGACAAAAATTTTTCTCAAGAGCGAGGGGAAATTTTTTACCAGAATTAGAAAAAAAATTCGAGGGGTTGGGACCAGGTACGTACCACGTACTGCATTGGCAAAGCGCAAGGAAGTACAGCGTGTCCCATTTTCGATGGGACTAAATGGGAAGCTCGGTTATTATTAAAGATATCGATTTTCTGATTGCACCTTACCGTGCTCTTTTTTGGAGCCCTTAAAATTGGTGTAATCAGATTTTTGCTATACCTCGTGGTTTCCCTAATACAGGGAGTTTTTGAAAAAAATTGTATTTTAATTAATTCCTTGTATCTCGCTTATTTTGCAAGATATTTTTATTCTGGAAAAACCTTTCTATGGCAACTTTTTTAGAGCAAAATAATGACGTTGTCAATTTTTAAAAATATTGTTTAGTTTTTGAGATATGGTATTTATCATAAGAAAATTAAATACGGACCTGGATTTTTTTATTACTACTTTGATTAGTTCCATGCTATTATTACCTTAAAATGATAAAACTTTAATAGTTTTTTGATTTAAGGTTAAAAAAACTATTTAATATTTGAAAAAAAAAATTATAGTCTAAACCTGGAAATTTCCAACGTAATTATAAATTAAAAATTGCAAGACACACTAATTGAACGATTTTTAGTTTATCTGTTTGGAAATGATAATTAAAATATTTATAAATAAAGCAAAAAACGTTAAAAAGTTACAAAAATAATATCATACTAATTATTTGATAACCGAACAGCAGGTCGTGAAATTTACAAAACAAAAGCGTGGAATTGACATTGTCATTTTACTTGTCATTTTTGTGAATGGCTTACAATTATTTTAAACTGGCTAGAAATCGACCATATCCAGATTTTGAAAATTGTGATATGTTTGAGTGCTTCATTCAAGCAACAAAATCCCAATATTTAAATGGCAGAAATATTTTTATGCAAAATGCGTTAAGAAAAATTACTCAAAAATGCCAACAATGTCTTACACATAATGGTAATCAGAAAAATTAGTTATTTTTTATAATTTGTTTTTTTTTTGTATTTTTTGTAGACTTTGTTTCAAATAAATCTGTAAATTAACGTAAAACCATTTTAATATGCTAAGTATTAAAACAGTTAAACTAAAAATTGTTTAACTAGCAAGTTTTAGTTTATATTTATGTTGGAAATATCCAGGTTCGGACTATTTTTTTTTTAAATATTAAATATATTTTTTTTTAACTTAAAACAAAATTTTTAAAAATTTTTCTTATTTTATGATAATACTAGCATGAAACCAATCAAAATAGTAATAGAAAACATCCAGGTCTGTATTTAATTTTTTTATGATAAATACCATATCTCAAAAACTAAACAATATTTTAAAAAATTGGCAACGTCATTACTTTCTTCCAAAAAAGTTGCCACAAAAATGTTTTTACAGAATAAAAGTATCTCGCAAAATAAGCGAGATACAAGGGATTATTAAAAATACAATTTTTTTAAAAACTCCCTGTATTAACGAAATTACGGGGTATAGCAAAAATCTGATTACGACATTTTTAAGGGCTCAAAAAACGAGCACGGTAAGGTGTAATCAGAAAATCAATATCTTTAATAATAACCGAGTTTCCCATTTAATCCCATCGAAAATGGGACACGCTGTACATTCGTTCGGTCGTGCTCGCTATATTGAAAACGGGGCATAAGAACAATAAACTCAGGGAAATCAACCTTGATCAGTTTTAAAAGAAACACCCTGTATATTTAAAGGCTGAAGGCTCCAGGCAGCAGAAGTTTCAAAACGTATTTTATTATCAGTGCCCATTTATAATTAAGTCATTCTGGTGTCAAATAACGTATCACATTTTATTTATTTTCAGATATAGTGGTGGGGATATAACGTAATAGTACTGATATTTAACTGATAAAGATTATAACAATAAACAGACAACAAGTATTTGTAAACAATTTTTGTCTCCACCAGTTGATATAAGTTAAAGAAAGATAAATTGGGATAAATTTGACTACGGTGCTCCCATTAGAGCAGTAGCCAGCTAGCTTCTCGAGGCCCATGCCATGGTGCGATCCTTATATATACAATAGACAACTTTATTAATCTTTTCAGCTACAATAATGTAGATAAGATACGTCAAATACAAAAAATATAACATTAAGTGTAAATAATAATAGTGTAAATATTTAAAAAAATAAAAACGAAAACACATTTACAAAATTTGTATATATATGTATATAAATATTGAGAACAAAAATTTACCTTCTGCCCAACATGTAGTTTTCAAATTCAATTAAACTATAAAAAGTTTCTTTTAATAAAAGATTTTTGATTTCTTTTTTAAATCTTGGCAGCGACGTAGTTTGTTTGATTTTGTTTGGCAACAAGTTAAAGAATTTGCATCCAAGATAATGAGTACTTTTTTTTATATACTCATGGTTGTGTTTATGGATGCTGAAGTGGTTACGACTTCTAGTTGGATAGTTGTGATAAGAACTATTTAATGTAAAAATATTTTGGTGTTGAAAAATGAAAATGAGTAGTTTATATATGTAAATACTTGTTATTGTCATAATTTTATTATCCTTAAATGCAGAGCGTCAAGTACCGTTGTAAGGTATATTGAAAATTAATCTTATAAGTCTCTTTTGACCTACCAATACTCTTTCCACATCCTGAGCACTACCCCATACTGCCACACCATAGGCTAGAGCCGAGTATGCGTTAGCATAATACACAGTAATGAGATTTTTTATACTGAGAGAGTTTTTAAGTGACTTAATCATGAAGTAGCATGTATTAAGTTTTAAGCATACACTACTTATGTGTAAACTCCACTCGAAAGGAGTATCGACAATAGTTCCCAAAAATTTTGAGCTATCGCTAACTGGCAAAGGGATGTCATTAAAGATTATATTGAGGTCGGTAGGTTTACGGGACTTTGTTCTAAATTCCATAAAGACAGTTTTAGAGACATTTATAATCAGATTGTTTTGCTTGGAAGGGCCCAATACAATGAAAGTTATTCAAGGTTATAAAATGACCCATAACCCATGCTTTGTGGAGAGCCCGGGGTGTGTTCCCATTGTATTGGGTTCATACAAGGTCCCAAGGGGGGCCAGTGCCCAGACCTTGTGGAATAGCCGAGTTGCTATCACTAAGGTCACTCATAATAAAGCTTGCCTTTACGATAAGTGTCCTTAGCTATCGCACCTACGCCCTCCTGACGTGTCCGACTCCGATCGGGATCATCACAGAGTTTCATTAAATTTTTGAATGTCAAATGAGAAACATGTTCTTTAAACATTTTCTATCACATTCATACTATTCTTGGAATAGGACAATTGGATGCTATGCTAGAACAACGTTGTAACCGCCAATATAGGCACATTCGAGTTTTCCATGTAACAGCGTTGTATGTGGTCGAAATAATCAACCTATAAAGTGGTAGGAGTATACGGGACTTCTATACAAGACGCTAGCGCTACCAAGTCCACTTTCAATCCCTGGCTTCGCAAGCGCAGATCTACCAATATTATTTACCTCATGTCTTAGAATAGATGCATACAGGGTGATTTTCACTTGAATGATTCTAACCACATGAAAATAGAAAGTTTCAAAAACCTAACCTAACAAAACCTAATCAAATCTAACCGAATCGAAGGAAACTGAACCAATAATTTTTTTCAAAAAAAAAACTTTCCTGACTTTTTGCCCGGGATCCTAGAGGATGTGAATCCGAACCGAACCGAACCTAACTAAACTGAACCAAACCTAACCAAACCAAACTAAACTACAACACGTACTGCTAATTAGGTTTAGTTGGGTAGGGTTAGGTTTGGATAGGTTCGGTTCGGTACGGTCCGGTTCGGATTCACATCCTCTAGCATCCCAGGTAGGAAGTCAGGAAAGTTTTTTTTTTGAAAAAAAATATTGGTTTAGTTTGCTTTAGTTCGGTTCGGTTAGATCTGATTAGGTTTCGTTAGGTTAGGTTTTTGAAACTTTCTATTTTCATGTGGTTAGAGTCATTCAAGTGAAAATCACCCTGTACATCGATTCTAATACATGAGGTAAATAATATTGGTAGATCTATGCATGCGAAGCCAGGGATTGGAAGTGGACATGGTAGCGCTAGCGTCTTGTGACTTCTATTCGTATTTTATAATGGTAATTAAATTAGTTGACTTGCATACTCCGGTGTAACAACGTTGTATGTGCCATTTATATTCCATTACAATATGTAACTTTTTAAGAAAATCTTAAGAGTTTATAATTACAAATTTTGTACCTACTAACAAAGAGGGTTAAACTAAGTTAATAAACACGTTTTTTTTACTATTATTGTGCTTTATATTTAAACATAAAACAACGTTCTAACCGCCCTATTTCCGCAAAACTACGTTGTAACTGACGTGGATATACAACGTTGTTTTATTAAAATATAGCAACTAAGTTCGTAAAACCGTATCCTTTATACATCTAAGGCAATAATACCTAAATTAATATTATACAACCTAAAGTCAACCATATTAGACTTATAAACACTTTACATGTCTAAACAATTAAAAATAAAACGTTTTTTTTATTTTCCAAAAAAACAGTATTTGGCGCTTACAACGTTATTACAGCATATATGCACGGATCACCGATCCGTGATATATGGTTCTACGCAGCCCACGGGAAAGACCGGCCCGGGCACGGAAATATCACGTGACCGTAGAAGTGTCACAAAAGAACGCCTACCGGCCAGCTGTCATTATAAAACATGTGTGTTTTCAGTTTTGGTGTGTTTGTTTACGTCGATTTTATTTTTAATTCGGGCCCGAATTTTATGTGATTTTTATCAAAGTTATTAAAATAATGCAGCCCACGAAAAAGACTGTCGTGATCTGCGTTTAAATAATTAATATCTAATGAGTTAATTAAAAACAAAATACCTATAAGATAAACGATGCCGCGAAGGTGTAGTGTTGTTTGTTGTCGGTCCAACTATAAAACTGAAACCGAATATGTGTCAACTTTTAATTTGCCAGTGGATAAATAAATGCATGAAATTTGGTTGCGAAAAACTCCTAATGATTTAAGTATGTTAAAACGTCCACAAGTTTGCATCAAACATTTTCCTAACGAGCAGGTTATTTGGTTTGATAAGTGTGTTGTAAATGGAGAGCTACAAAATGTTAAAAGACAAAGACCCAAAGGAAGAGAAAATGATGTACCTACGATTTTTAAAAATGTTCCGAAATACCTAAGTAGACAACCTGTATCTACTGTTCGATTAGCTGATGTCGAGAAGCAACAAATGGAAACTGCAATACAAGAAAGTCTTGAAACACTTCAAGCTCATAAGAAATCAAAAGTTTTATCAAATATTGAGGACATTTCAAAATTTTATTGATCTATCTAATACTAAAATAAACAAAAATTGAATTTTAACCCAAGAACGTGACACAGTCTGCCTGTGCCTGATGACATTTTGAACAACAATCCATCACTGTTAGCATCTCTAGTTGTTGAGGGAGATCTGTCATTTTTTGTAAATGTTACCAATGTGTCCATACCAAAAAACAAACTGCCAAAAAAAGTAGGAGTTTTATTTTTGGACAGCCCCGATACACTTGAAAGCTAATGCAGTTTATTGAAATGAAAGTTGCAAACGGGAAAGAAGTGGTAAAAGATAAGATTGATCAAGTAATAGACATCCTTAGTAACATTTTCGATAGTGTGAGTGAAAAATATGTTCAATTGTCATTTCTTATTGAACAATTAGGTCTCTTGAAAAGGTCACCTGAGAATCGAAGATATTGTGGATACACTTTAGTGTTGGCTATCTTTGTTTATCCAGTCATCCAGTGCATACATGTCAATTTACAAAACTAAGGTAATAAGTCTTCTGCACCCTCGCAATATTAAAAAACTGATTTGTAAAACATCGTTAACAGATAGTAATCTCTCCGGTAGTGTGCAATATTTAAAAAGTAAGATACAGCTTTTAAAAGAACATGAGTTGGTAGTTAACTTACACATTGAAATATATATTAAACTTTGTGACAAGACAAAGAAAAGTTTAAAAACTTAAAGCTTAGGTTTGTTATGTCCAATTTTAAAAGACTTATATAGATTTGAAGTAACTAACGATATTATGTACCTAATATATGTACCTGAAGATATTAGAGTGCAAATTTTATATAATTTTTTATTTTATAGATTCAGTTCTTTTATCCATAATAAACACCTACATCAGCAAAATATTTTTTTAAATTTTTGCTTATATGAGAACAAAAAAATTTGATCAATTTATTTAAATTGTGTAAAAACAGATAATATATTAAGCAATACAATAAGAATCCTGGAACTCCTAAGATCACGTGACCGCCGACTTGCTTATAACGCGCCATGGCCGGTCTTTATATCGTTGGCTGCGATGGTTCTATTATATTCTTTATATACTTCCATCACCTTCTTTGGTTTATTCTTTGCATTTATACACAATCTGGTCATTGATATAAGATACTATGAAAATTCAACTGCTAGAGGAATATTATTATTATATTCTTGGTACATGATTATATCTATTGGGTAATATCAAGGTCTGTGGGTAATATAAGACAGGCATTTAATCCCTTTTTAGGTTATGGCAACTTAGCGCCCACCACAATGTTCACAAGACTCTTTATGATTTTTTATGGATTAATAGGAATACCTATGAATGGTATAGTTATTTTCACCATGGGAGAATATTTTGGAAAATCAGTAAGTGACTGTGAAACTTAATGAACTAGCTTAAATGCCAATCTAGAAAATGTCTGGTATTATTGGAATTATTTGCATGTTTTATTTTAATCGCATGAGTTGAAAATAACAATAGATAGTTTAAGTTGTGTTACGTATTTTTACGTAAGCATGAGATTTGACAGTTACGCAAGCGCACTTCGTCACACCGTCGTCAAGGTCACGTTAGGAGCTTACGTATTTACTACGTTACCAAAGCATAGAATTGGTTCCAGTACAAACGATTCTTTGCAAATATATTCCTACTGTAGTTGAAAAGAGAAAAGACAAAATTGTAACATCAAAAAAACACAGTGCCGAATTCCATATTCTCTGCTATTAGTAGACTTGTTATGGTAACGTAAAAACATTCAACTTAAACTCAAATACGTAGCACAAGTTAAACTATCTAATAGATAGTTTAAGTTGTGCTACGTATTTTTACGTAAACTGTACGTTAAGCGCTCTACGTTTTGTTCCAAATTTGAGTTTAAGTTGAATGTTTTTACGTTATCATAACAAATAGCAGAGAATATGGAATTCGACACTGTGTTTTTTTGATGTTACAATTTTGTCTTTTGTCTTTTCAACTACACACTATAGGATAAAAATTCGAAATTTTGGCCAATATAGGAAGAAAATAGGTTTACCTTTTAGTTATAAAATTACCACCAAAAATATTTAAAATGACCAAGTCATCAATATTTTTAATAATAACATTTGAAATCTAAGTAGGCTGTGCTTGATGACAGCGCAAAGTCAGCTTATACGTCGAATAAAGTATTCCTTTGTTTTTTCTTTAAATATTTACTGATATTTCAAAAGGCGCTGTACCAAAGATATTAATTTAAAAGTGATTTTTTTTATTACCCATGAAGAACGAAGGTAAGATTGATTAATTATATACCTTTTGTTTTTAAATCAATATATAGCAGACATCTGGCAAAAGAAATAAAATTGTTTGGTTAGGTTGAATTACAAAATGAGATCCGCAAGGATCCGATCAGGCCGATATGTAATAATATTCTTTAGAGTTTAGGCTAAAAGGCTGTTGAAAACCGTTTGCAACTATTTGCAACAAAGGAGTTTTTTTTACTTTTAAATGAACCCTGCATTAAAAATCAAGACCTTTTTGATGTGTGGTTGTCTGAGATAACACAAGTTTCCTTTGAATTAATTCATCATTTTTGGGTAATATTAGTTTCCCTGTGTTACCAATTGCCTTTAAATTTGACAAACTTTGAGAACTACTGCTTTGAAACTGCTTATATTTTCATGAGCACTTATCCTTGGTTTCCTATGCCAGTTAGTGTACACAAGGTGCTTATTCACAGCAAGCAGATTTTGCAGAATTGTTTATTACCAGCTAGGTTTTTGGAAGAGGAAGCTTCAGAAACGAGAAACAAGATCTACAAGCATGATCGGGAATACTATGCCCGAAAAAGTAGTAGAATAAATAATTTAACAGACATTTTCAATAGGGCAATGGACACTTCAGATCCGTTAATCTCAACTTTGTCAATTATGTCACGAAAATCCAAACTGAAATCGAAAGTGTTACCTGAAGATGTTAGAAATTTTTTACAATCACCCGATGAATATTTATCTAAATCGGGTTACTTGAAAATAAAAGCCAATCCAAAGTAGTGTTGAGCCAGATTATGAATTTTTATTTGACATTTCAGAATTAGATAGCTTAGAGTTGAATTCAGAAATAAACGATTAAGTAAAACTTCAAGAAAAGTTAAGTGATCTGTAATATTTAGACGTTGAGTAAATATAATTTTTAAGGTTATTTAAAGGAAAGAGATAAAATATGAAGTTAACTTTTACGGTGAAAACTACATATTACCAAGCTACAGGGCGTTCTAAAAATTCTGCTTTTTGAAAAGTGTCTATATCCTTTATGTCTTATTTTTTATGTGTTGTATTTTTAAAAAAGTAAACTTATACTTTGATCTGTTTAATTTTAAAAATCGACATTCAATTTGACTAAAATACAGCTCTACACATGCGGTTGTCTTATATCTCCTATGCAAGTTATTTTCAACACCCCAAAATTGCCCAATGGGATCACCCTGTACATAATAAAATCTTATATAATTTACTAAAATGATTTTAAACTCTATAGTATACCACCTATAAAAATCTTCAAAATATTGCTACTCAAAAAAATCGGTTTTGTCTGCTTAAATCATATTCTTCTAATATTGGCCAAAATAAAGACGTCTTATCCTATTGTGCTACAGTAGGAATATATTTGCAAAGAATCGTTTGTACTGGAAGCGGAAATTATCGTCTAGGCCTCATTTTTCAATCGGTCAATCAACCAATTCTATTCTTTGGTAACGTTAAGGTGCCCGCAGACTGCCGTAAGCTAACGTAAATACGTAAGCTCCTAACGTGACCTTGACGGCGGTGTGACGAAGTACGCTTGCGTAACTGTCAAATCTCATGCTTACGTAAAAATACGTAGCACAACTTAAACTATCTATCTATCAGCAGTATGCTTTATCAATGAGTATATGATCCATATAGAGTGGCCGACGAGCCTTGCACCAATGAAGGGCAGATGGCGCTGAAATAAATTCATCTGGTACACAATATTCAGGGACTACTAATACGATTTAGTTGCATATACGAGTTCCGAGGTTCAGGCTTAGCATACAAATGCCATTAGATCATAGTAGCTGCGTTCGGTATTTGCATATCAGACGTGACGGATTTTTGGTCACGTGATTACAGATTAGTCTGAGCAAATTGGAGTTAACGAACGATCCAGATCAAATCGATCAAATTTTTATAAATGGTTATAACCTTAAATATACCTAAAAATATTATGTACAGGATGTCCCA
The DNA here is from genome assembly GCA_963576565.1 of Aspidapion aeneum. Taxonomy (NCBI): domain Eukaryota; kingdom Metazoa; phylum Arthropoda; class Insecta; order Coleoptera; family Brentidae; genus Aspidapion; species Aspidapion aeneum. The sequence continues at coordinate 4,299,813 of OY755039.1, forward strand.
AATTGGGCACTTTTGGGGGGTTTAAAGTACTTCTAGGGAAGACAGAGAAAAACTGACCACGCATTACGAGGCTCAAATTTAAAGAGAAGACTCACAGTGAAAACCGCATTTTGAAATATCGTCTCGTCTTTGAGCTACGGGGGCTTTTTGAAAAGTCTGCATTTTGGACGGGGGTCTATAACTTCGTTATTATTGGAAATATTGATTTAGAGTAAATTACAATTTTATAGACTTTGTCACGAGGAATTCAACCGCTAAATTAAATTTTAACTGTCACTTTTAGTTTTTGAGATATGATATAAAGTTGCATTTTTTCTTATGGAATGATATTTTAATCAATTTTCGAATTCGTGATTGAATTCTTTTCAAAATGATGTATCATACGTCATAGTTTGATTGAGCGGTTTCAGAGATAATAAAGTTTTTTATTTTTGTCTAGTGTGCGTTGAATGACGTCATGCGCCATTGACGTGAAAGTCTTGCGGTCAAATCCTACTTCAATGCTCCTATAGTTTTGTTGTCTTATACTATGCAAATCAAGTTGGCCTTGCGTCTTGGCGTTTTGTGATTGTTTTCAATTGTTTAAACAATTTGACATATTATGACGCTTTGATATGAAATTATTTTGCACAAAAGCGTTTTAATTTTATTTTGAAATATGTATCATTTTTAAAACTTTTTAGAACTAGGCTTTGAGGGCCGTCAGCTGAATTATAATTTTTCCAAACCAGCCTTACTATATTTGTGACTGTGTAAAATAATAAAAATACTGGAGTGCCTTTACCTGCCTCAGCAGGAAATCATAGCGCACTAGAAATAAGTGAAAAAGCTGAATATCTCCTAAAGCGCTCAATCAAACTATGACATATGATACATCATTTTGAAAAGAATTTAATGACGAATTCGAAAATTAATTAAAATATAGGCCATTCCATAAGAAAAAATGTAACTTTATGTCATATCTCAAAAACTAAAAGTGACAGTTAAAATATAATTTAGCGGGTGAATTCCTCGTGACAAAGTCTATAAAACTGCAATTTACTCTAAATCAAAATTTCCACTAATAACGAAGTTATAGACCCCCTTCAAAAATTCAGACTTTTCAAAAACGAGACGATATTTCAAAATGCGGTTTTCAATTGAAATTTGAGCTTCGCAATGCGTGGTCAGTTTTTCTCTGTCTCCCCTAGAAGTACCTTAAACCCCCTAAAAGTACCCAATTTGGGACACCCTGTACATATTGCAACTAGCGCCCAGCTATAATTTTGACAAAATTTTCCTGTGAAATTTATATAATTTTTTGTCTTCAACATCAAATAATTCGATTTTAATATTTTTACATAAAAAAATTATTTTTGTAAGCAAAACAAATAAACAACAATGAACCGAACCGAACCGAACCGAACCGAACCGAACCGAACCGAACCGAACCGAACCGTCACAATCTCAGATAAATCTGTTTCGTCGATCAAAATATACGGAGCAACCAAATTTACGTCCGACTAGTCTGAGCACAATTACCGAAGGATTCAGATCTACCTCCCCTAGATCTAGATAGAATTAACGAACGATTTCGATCAAAAAGATTAATCCGACGTAAATACCGAACGCAGCTACTCTGAATATTGCGTACTAGACCAATTTATTTCAGCGCCATCTGTCCCCCAATGTTTAGACTCAACTTAGCATTACACCCTCTTTTCAGAAAAACGGGTGCCGCGAGAAAATATTTGTTTTGACGACAAATTTACGACAAATATACGACAATTATTAAAGTTTATAAAGGTGATATCTGTTTTTCTTCGACCCGCACAAATTTTCTGTCTGTCTACACTCGAACACAGGGCTTTTCCCATGCAAGATCTGGGCTTGTAAGCCTTTTTTCTTTGAAATAATTATTGTATCAATACATTAAGCAGCCATGCGCTGTATTTCTTTTAGTTTACAAAACTACATCAGCGTTGGAAAAAGTCAAGAAACGATTATGATTACGATATGGCGAAACTGGGACTAGCTGGGCAAATCGTCCTCTATTTAGTTCCAGGATTTACATTTTTTATATTTTTACCATCCACCATAATGACTGTGTTTGAAGGTTGGGAATATGATATCTCAGTTTATTACAGCTTTGTATCTCTCACTACTATTGGATTTGGAGACTACGTTGCAGGTATATTCACGTCATTGATTGTTGTAGCCAGAGTGAGGTGATTACGAAAGGTGAATTAAAAAGATTTGTGAAATTAATTTGAGAAATATTCCTGAAATATTTGTCAAATTCTACCCTTTATAACGACACTTCACTTGGCGTTGTATATTCGCATATTTTTCCTTTATTTGTTCAGAAACGGCGACTTGTAAAAAAGCTATTCGAGTCAAAATATAGAAAAATAAATTTGTAGGAAAGTTTTTTAAAGAAATCTAAACCCTCAAATCGAAATTAACAAAAACAAAATTTGTAAAAAACTGACCGTAAAGTGAAGAAATGGTTCACTGTTCTACCGGTAGAGGCCACCGTCAGCTGCGTCAGCTATGGCCTTAGATGAAGAAGGGAATGGGATATTAGGGGCTTATGGCAATACAGCCAGGCAGTAATTGTACCGGGCACTATTCTGACAGTTTTTCATTGAAAACTAACAGTGGGAAAGAAGAATTTAGAGAGATCAGTTGGATGACTTGGTCGAGTTAATACCCTGAGGTTTTCTCGTCCTTATATTGAGATACCGCAGCCTGTATAGGTGGAAAAATTTATGTATGGTTTCGGTAGTTCAGTGGTAGAATGTTTGCCTAGATAGCAAGAGATCCCGGGTTCAATCCCCGGCCAAAGCAGAAAACTTTTTTCTTATTTTACTTTCTTTAATTTCACTTGTTGTTTATAGCAATTTTACTATTACATATATTTACGATTTTTAATCTGTACCTTTAAAACATTGTCTACATGGTGTTTAAGTAAATATTAGTTGAATGTTTTAATGAGAAACAACCTTTAGTATGTTGTAGATTAAACTTTTCTCACCAGAAGTTCTCATGGGCCCAACATAAAATATGTTCCAATTTTTAAAATACAGAGTGTTGAAAGTGATAATGCTCAAGAAGCATAATAGCTCTTTAAACGGGTTTTCCAAACATATACACAATGTGACTATTACACATAGAGTATTAATTAGTTTTTTATTGATTCTTGACTTATTAAGTATTTAATACAGGGTGTTCCAGCAAATATAATTTTTTAAATACTATTAAAAAATGTATTGTATATATTATTAAGTATCTTCTAATAACACAGGGTTTTTAGCGAGTTTGTGCTGCAAAAAAATTATCTACCACCCTGTAGATAATGTTTTAAAGGTAGAGATTAAAAATAATAAATAAATCGTAAATATGTTATACTAATATTGCGTTTATGTTTGGAAAATTCGGCTAAAGAGCCATTATTATATTCTTGGACATTATTACTTTTAACACCCTGTATTTCAAAACTGGTCATTAATTTAAACTAGGTCCATGAGAACTTTTGATGAGCAAGGTTCAATCTACAACATACTAAAGCTTATTCCTCACTAAAACATACGATTAATATTTACTTAAGCATTCTGTAGATAATGTTTTAACGGTATAGATTGAAAATAATAAATACATCGTAAATATATGTAATACTAACAATGCCTGTATGTTTGGAAAACCTGTCTAAAGGGCTAATATGCTCCTTGGACATTATCAGTTTTAACACCCTATATTTCAAAAACTGGTCATTAATTTGAGTTGGGCTCATGAGAACTTTTGATAAGAGAGGTTCAGTCTACAACATACCACAATTTCATGAAGTTTGACGGATTACATAAATCCCATAAGAGGAGTGCCTGATCTTTTGTTAAAGGTATTCTACGTCTCAATGGGCATTTATTCATACCAGTGCCGTCCGCAAGGGACGTGGACTCAATTATTTGAAAAAAAAATTATTCATGAAATTTTGGTACAAAATAATCAGCAATTTTAAAAATAATTTTTATTAAAAAAAAAGCTGTGGAGTACCATTTTTTTCATCAAAAAAACCTAGAGTGGATAAATTTTAAAAATATATTTTTTTTTTGAATCTAACATTAGAGGAATCTACCCTGGGCTTTTCACAATATAACTCTGAAACGCCTTACATAAAATAAAACATTAAAAATAACCACAACAACAACGTAAGGCATTCATAGCATACGGTAATGGTAGTCGTTAATTAGTACAGCCACAACGAAGTGTCAAATAGAAGTTCCAAAAACTCCCTTTTTATGCTCGTTGCGTATTAATAATTATATTTTTAGGTACTGTTAAATCACCGGAATTTGGATCCTATTTTTTCCTAACATTTTACAAGTTTTTCTTACTGGTATGGATAATAGGAGGAATGGGATATCTGGCTATGCTTCTTAGCTTTATAACGAGAGGAATGAGAAGTAAAAAGGTTAAAGTTATTGAAAGAATTTTAATTGAAAACTTTAAAAACACTCCCAAAAAAATTCGTGAAGAGCTTAATACAATATTACATGAACTTTTGTTCTTACGAGTAAAGCCTGTATATAGAGATGACGACTACGTTTCTCCATGCTACATCACAAACAAGAGCAAAAGTTTACCCGATCTTTTTATTTTTGATGGTAGTATACCCGCTGAAATAAAAAAGAATATAACAAGAGGATGTTCCGATTCAAATTTGGATAAAATTGACATGGAAAAAACCTTTAATGTTTCAAAACGATTTTTGGAACAAACTGATCTGCTTTTTAAAGTTGTTGGTGCTCTTAGTTCTGAATCTCTAGTTGAAAAGGCTGATCATCAGAATAATTTAAAACCCCGCGTAAACCCCAATAAAAGAAGAGCGATTAGTGATATACGTCCTCCTTCATTTCTTTCACATGAAAGCAATAATGTTAATACATGGTATGGAGCAGATGCTGATCATGCTATTAGCGAATACAGGAAAAGATGCGGAAACCCTCCATCAGATTTTAGGAAATCCGAGAAACCTAATGTATTAAGAAAAATTAGAAATCGTTTTTTGTCTTTAAGCGAAACTAAAACTGTTGATGTTGAAAAGCAATCTGAGCCTGTAAAAGAACGCGTGAGAAAGCCCTCAACATATACTGCACCTCCTGAAGAGATCTTAGAATCAACCTCAATTGCGGAATTTATAAGAGCCTTATCTGTTGTAACAGCACCAGATTTATCAAAACTAGAATATAGTCTATTAAAAAAACATTCTAGAGTCAGGCACCTCAGCGAGGCACCTCAAATGGAAAGGCGATCATCCATTGCATGTGATAAGTTATTAGTTGATAAACAAAATCAACGACGACGTTTTTCACTAAAGCCCGTTGAAGAGGGTTTGCTAAGTGACCCTGTGAAATTTAAAAATACCATACGTAAAAAGTCGATTGCATTTCAGCCAGATAGAAGAAACTCACTTCTTTTTGAGTCATCGATACCACCTGTTAAAGAGTATGTACCTCCAGATCAAGAAAATTCCACACAAAATGTACAGAAGTCTCAAAGGAGTAGAAAATTTTCTGTGAGGCGCATTCTGGAAAAACAATGAAACATTTTTAACACGAAGGAAAAAGAGAATTCATTATAATAGATATAGTTAAGTGTCTAATGATGTTAATTGATCTTTATTTTTAAGATACCAATATGTCTCTGTACAAATAAAGGAAACAGATTTGTTTAAGCATATTATTTTATAAACAAAAAAGTCTATTTTGTCTTTTCACGACATGATAAACAGATCACTATTAACTGTGCACGCAGTATTCATTGACAACTACTATGATCTTATAGCATTTGTATGATAGGCATGAAGCTCGGAACTCCACATGCAACCAAATCGTACTAATAGTCCCTAAATATTGCGTACCAGACGAATTTATTTCAACGCCATCTGCCCCTCAATATTGCAAGGCTCACCGGTTGCACCTCTAAATTAGAGTGGCAACCGGCGAGCCTTGCAACATTGAGGGACAGATGACTCTGAAATAAATTTGTCTAGTAAGCAATATTCAGAGACAACTACTTTGATCTAATGGCATTTATATGATAGGCATGAACCTTGGAACTCGCACATGCAACTAAATCATCCTAGTAATCCCTGAATATTGTCACGTGGAAAAATTAATCAATTTAAATATTTTATAAAAAGATATAATTTTTATTGAAACCTGGGTTGTTACGTATCAAAAGTGGCGATGCAGCAGTTTTACCATGTCAATGACTTACCTACGCCTGTATGCGTAAATGAGGAAAATTGCTGTATCGGCCCTTTTGTATTCAAGATCATCAGAATAATTTAAAACCCCGCGTAAACCTCAATAAAAGAAGAGCGATTAGTGATATACGTCCTCCTTCATTTCTTTCACATGAAAGCAATAATGTTAATACATGGTACGGGGCAGATGCTGATCATGCTATTAGCGAATACAGGAAAAGATGCGGAAACCCTCCATCGGATTTTAGGAAATCCGAGAAACCGAATGTATTAAGAAAAATTAGAAATCGTTTTTTGTCTTTAAGCGAAACTAAAACTGTTGATGTTGAAAAGCAATCTGAGCCTGTAAAAGAACGTGTGAGAAAGCCCTCAACATATACTGCACCTCCTGAAGAGATCTTAGAATCAACCTCAATTGCGGAATTTATAAGAGCCTTATCTGTTGTAAGAGCACCAGATTTATCAAAACTAGAATATAGTCTATTAAAAAAACATTCTAGAGTCAGGCACCTCAGCGAGGCACCTCAAATGGAAAGGCGATCATCCATTGCATGTGATAAGTTATTAGTTGATAAACAAAATCAACGACGACGTTTTTCACTAAAGCCCGTTGAAGAGGGTTTGCTAAGTGACCCTGTGAAATTTAAAAATACCATACGTAAAAAGTCGATTGCATTTCAACCTGATAGAAGAAACTCACTTCTTTTTGAGTCATCGATACCACCTGTTAAAGAGTATGTACCTCCAGATCAAGAAAATTCCACACAAAATGTAAAGAAGTCTCAAAGGAGTAGAAAATTTTCTGTGAGGCGCATTCTGGAAAAACAATGAAACATTTTTAACATGAAGGAAAAAGAGAATTCATTATAATAGATATAGTTAAGTGTCTAATGATGTTAATTGATCTTTATTTTTAAGATACCAATACGTCTCTGTACAAATAAAGGAAACAGATTTGTTTAAGCAAATTATTTTATAAACAAAAAAGTCTATTTTGTCTTTTCACGACATGATAAACAGATCACTATTAACTTTGCACGCAATATTCATTGACAACTACTATGATCTTATAGCATTTGTATGATAGGCATGAAGCTCGGAACTCCACATGCAACCAAATCGTACTAATAGTCCCTAAATATTGCGTACCAGACGAATTTATTTCAGCGCCATCTGCATTTGCACCTCTAAATTAGAGTGGCAACCGGCGAGCCTTGTGTAACAAAACGGGATTTGAGCATAAATGGTATTTTTGCCATTTATAAGTTTTTAAAGATTTTTAATTAAATATTGTTTTGACATCAACAAAAATTAATTATAAGCAAGACTAGGTTAAGATTAAGTAAAATTTATGGCAACTCGGCGACTTGTTTTTAGGCATATTTTCAGGTTCGCTGTATTTTAATAAAAGTTGTATTCGGCTAATATGTCCTTTGAGCCACTAACATCAAAATAATTCATATTTTGTAACTGGAAACAAATTAGCTAAACTATTTTCAATTTAAAAAAAACACACTGTGTAATTTTACTTTCTAACAGGTTTTTAAGTCTGGCTTGCATTGCTATTTTGTCTCTTAGTGGAGCGCTTAAAGCGCAGTCTATCTCTTTCTCGCCAAGGCGAAAGGGAGTAGAATTCTAGCCAATCAACGCCAAGATATTTGTCCCTTCAAGCGCAGGGTCGCTTTAACTGAGACGGGAAACTTTCGAAAGTCGTCAGGGAGTTTACTCTTTAGTTTGCCTTTGCCTGGTACGTTACGCTTTCATTCACACTTCTTACGGGGGGTTTTATTTCAACTGGGGAAATTTATCAATTATTTTAACATTGTATAAAACTATTAACTTTAATATTCATAATTATTTTGGTCTTTTCTTTTAGAGTTTATTGATTTTAAAGTCATTAATTATTACTGTTTCCAGTGTTTTGAAATAATGTGTTTAACTGTTTTATGGTTTTTTTATCAACAAAATACAAACCATTCGTTGCCCTAAAATCGGCATTTTTAATTAATAACATATCCCAAACCTAAACAGTAATATTAAGTAAATTAAACAGTTGATTGAATAGTTTCACTCATTCAATCAACGTTTAACATGTTGATAAATATATATATTTACAACAAATATATAAAAGGTTCATAAAACCTAAAAGTTTAAGAAGTGTAAATATTTGAATACAAAAGTTTAATAGTAGTAAAAAGTCGATATTCAACTAATAAATATAAGAAGTGAAAGTGTGAAGCTGCAAGAAGAAAATTGAAAAGGTATGTATGATTATCCTACATTAGTTATACATTTGAGAAAAATGTTTATAGCATACTTTTCCTCCAAGAACCGTCAAATTCCCTTTCGAGATCGTGTAAATTTAATAACATATAGTAACATTTAATCTTTTTATAATTTATATAAGTTGTAGCCTAAGTTGGTAGCTTACAACATTTAAGCCTTGGCCACTTGAGGTGACAGTACCACTGTCACACACAGGCCCCTGTTACAAAGTAAAATAACACAGTGTGTTTTTTTTTTAATTGAAAATAGTTTAGCTAATTTGTTTCCAGTTACAAAATATGAATTATTTTGATGTTAGTGGCTCAAAGGACATATTAGCCGAATACAACTTTTATTAAAATACAGCGAACCTGAAAATATGCCTAAAAACAAGTCGCCGAGTTGCCATAAATTTTACTTAATCTTAACCTAGTCTTGCTTATAATTAATGCTTGTTGATGTCAAAACAATATTTAATTAAAAATCTTTAAAAACTTATAAATGGCAAAAATACCATTTATGCTCAAATCCCGTTTTGTTACACTTGCAACATTGAGGGACAGATGACTCTGAAATAAATTCGTCTAGTAAGCAATATTCAGAGACAACTACTTTGATCTAATGGCATTTATATGATAGGCATGAACCTTGGAACTCGCACATGCAACTAAATCATCCTAGTAATCCCTGAATATTGTCACGTAGAAAAATTAATCAATTTAAATATTTTATAAAAAGATATAATTTTTATTAAAACCTGGGTTGGTACGTATCAAAAGTGGCGATGCAGCAGTTTTACCATGTCAATAGGTGGCCATACACACACAGGTTGATCCGTCGGTTTGGAACGGCACAGATAAATCTGACCGTTTTGTCTGCAACGGTTTAAAACTGCTGCAGTCCACTAACACAAAAAAAATCTTTCAAATCGATCCTTCATATCGGTCTGTGGCAGACATAACTGCGCGTTAGTGGGCGAAAACTCAAGATTTATCTGCCGGTTCAACCAAAACTGTGAAATTTCGTCAAGTCGAAAGTTTTATGCGGCACGGTATTTTAAGCATAGTGTATGTAAAATGTTTTGTGCTAAAAAGAAACAGGCTCTGTGTATGGGAATGATTATTAATATGAAAATAATGCATAGTGGTGTAAAAAAGAGACGTTCGAAGTGGGTTAAGAGTTATTTGCTTAAGAGGAAACTATTTAGCCATGACCTTCAATTAAAAGAGTTAAGAGAAAATGATCCAGACGATTTTAAAAATTATTTAAGAATGGATATTAACACGTATGACCTTTTATTAAATTTGGTAAGAGAGGATCTTACGAAACAAGATACCCAAATGAGAGATGCCATTGGACCAGAACAGCGATTAAATGCTGCCCTTTGTTTCCTTGCCACGGGAAAATCATATGAAGATCTGAAATTTTCAGTGGGAATTTCTGCACAGGCTCTTGGTTATATCATTCCGGAAACATGTGCCATAATATTCAACTAATAAATTAAAATATGACCGGTATGTTATTCCTGGCACAGTGCAAACCGACAGACAAGTCTGCGCCGGGTAAAATATCGAGCGCGGCACCCACAAGTTTCGCCCGCCGGTCTGAACTCACAGATAAATCTATACCGGCTATAACTGGCGCGTGGAATGTCCACTAATTGAAAGACAAATCCGCCAGTTTGAACCACGCCGTTCCAAACCGGCGGATCAACCTCTGTGTGTATGGCCAGCTATTGAGTTACCTACGCCTGTATGCGTAAATGGGGAAAATTGCTGTATCGGCCCTTTTGTATTCAAGACAAATAATTTGCAGTTTAAATAATTATAGTCTAGTAGAAACTTTGATAATTTGATTTGACTCTTTTTATTCTTATCTTGAGTTCCTGTCTCCCTCTTCACAGCTCAAGTATTTATATATTAGTTCAGAAATTAACAGGTACATTTAACAGTTCGAAATTAGAGATCGATTATTAAATATAATCATTTTACCAAAGTAGTTCTCATATTAGAAATATTGCTAAGCATCCCTTTGCAATGCGGGGTGCGACAATATTGCGTACCAGACGAATTTATTTTAGCACCATCTGCCCCTCAATGTTGCAAGGCTCGCCGGTTGGCACTCTATATGAATCACTTAAAAAAATTAAACCTAAACCGACTATCGGACCTGATTTATTACCCGCATTTTTTGTCAAAGATTGTGCTTGTATTTTTGCTTATCCACTGTCAATATTAATAAACTTATCTCTTTCGAAATGCTGTTTCCCCACATGTTGGAAGATCTCTCGCATAACACCCGTACACAAAAAAGATAATCGCAATAAAATTTCAAACTATAGACCAATCAGCATTCTAAACGGATTTTCCAAAGTGTTCGAGATGATCCTACACAAACATATCTATAATTTTACTCAAAACTCCATCGGAATCCGTCAACATGGCTTTATGAAAAAGCGATCTACAGTTACAAACTTGCTATGCACCTCTCAGAGACTAGCTGAGTCCGTTGACTGTGGCGGCCAGGTGGACGTGATATATACGGATATGGCCAAGGCATTTGACAGGTTGGATCACGGTATTCTAGTAACAAAATTGCAGAAGCTTGGTTTTGATATTTCTCTAGTCAAATTACTTGTCTCTTATCTAGATAGAAAACAATATGTTGAGTGCCTTGGTCATAGGTCGGCTATAATCATCCCGACTTCTGGTATACCCCAGGGATCGATTTTAGGCCCATTGATCTTTAACACCTATTTGTATGACCTTCCTTTGACTCTTGACGTTGAATTTGCATCATATGCTGATGACCTCAAACTTGAATACGAAATAAACTCACTTCTGGATTGTATCATGTTTCAAAATAAATTACAAATCTTATCAGACTGGTGCAAACGCAACAGCCTGCCTCTAAATATCAGTAAATGCAATGTTGTATCATACACAAGAAAAATTAACAAAATACTATTTGACTATCTAGCTAATCAAAAGGTCCACTGAGTTCCAGGACTTGGGTGTAACTTTCCAAGAAAATCTCTCCTTCAATTCCCACATATCGAATATGGTTTCTGAATCATATAAATGCCTTGGCTTCGTCCTCAGAAATTGCAGAGACTTTACACAATCAAAAACAATCATATTACTTTTCAATTCATTTGTACGATCAAAGCTTGAGTACGCCTCAATTATTTGGTCGCCTTCTTATTTAGTGAATATAGATTTAATTGAGCGAGTACAAAGAAAGCTGCTTAAATATCTCTGTTTCAAAGAGGACGAGGTCTATCCCGCACAGGGTTTTCCTTTAGAAAATCTTCTAAATCGCTTTAATGTAGAATCTCTTCAACTCAGAAGAACGAAATCGCAGTTAGTATTCTTATACAAGGCATTAAATAACCTTATGGACTGCAAATTTTTCGTTGAACACATCTCACTGCAAGTACCTCGATTGGCCGGCAGGAGCAATCGTACGTTTGCACTACCCCAAGCTAGAACAAACATCTTAAAACACTCGCCATTATACCGAATTTGTGAATCCTACAACAGAAATCAAAATCGGTTTGATGTATTCAACAGCAGTGTAGCTTCGATTAAAAAAATGCGTAATCTAACTTTAAGCTAAAGTATTGTGTTTATATTTTTTAGTTTTTTTTTAGTTTAAGTATTCTCTTGTTTTTTTAATTAATTTTGTTGAAAAATTTGCCTTATACCTATATATATATTTATATATCTGTACCCCCATTCTGTAATTGGATTTAATCTGTTGAATGGTGTAAAATAAAAAATAAAATAAAATAAAAATATACTTATTGCTGTTAAACAACTACTTCACTGGCTACATTTTACGAAGAATACTGTATTTTAAACAAATTTCTACCTCATTTTCTTTACAGTTCTATTTGTGATGAATGTCGGTGCGGTGTGTTCTCAAAAAGAGCATTTTACACTGCTTTAGGTACCTACTTATGATGTTGCTGCTCAGCTTAATTGTTATTGATCGAAAGAATAAAAAAAGGGGGTGAGCAGCCATCCGCCTGAAATAGTGGGTATTATATAACTATCCTATCTCTGGATAATTCGAAACAACAAAAAACTACAAAGAAAGTTTGAGACTGAGAGGGGTTGTTCGGAATAATGCATCATAAACGCATAGTGTAAAATCTTGTTCCGGCAGGCGCTCGGCAGGAAACCGGATATAAGAGACGACGGCCAAATAAAGAGCGTCCGGGTGCGTCGCGATGACTGGCCATCGTCTTTTCAACGACTAATTGACTCGAACACGCAAATGATTTTAAAGCAGATTTTTTTTGTTTGCTTTTCCAGCTAGTCTAAAGGTGAGGTGTGACTTGTCTTTTTATAAATGATAGTTAGTTATAATAGCCATTAAAGTTCAGGAAAATTCAATAAACATAGAAAAAGCACTATCATTTATCTAGTATTTTTTTATAGTAAAAAATATGTTTTCTTGATATAGAAGAAAGTTTTGATTTACACTCAGATCATTCACCTATTATTCTAACTCTAACTAAAAGTAAAAACATAATAAAGAAAGAAGTAAATATCTCACTAGTTAATAAACTGACTGACTGGATTAGTTTTAAACAAAGTCTGTCAGAAAAAATAAACCTATCAGTACCATTGCAAACGCCAGAACAAATCGATAAACAAGTTGAATATTTTGTTAGAAATATTTAACAAACAGCTTGGGAAAACAGTCCAAAACCAAAGAGAATTTTTAAGGGAAAAAACTATCCAAAGGAAATTAGAGACCTTATATTGGAAAAAAGGAAACTAAGAAGAAAGTGGCAGCAAAGCCGTGATCCTCGGGACAAAACAAATCTCAACAACATTACGCAAGGCATTAGGCGAGAAATTCTAGTAATAAAAAATGAATCTATTAACCATTTTTTTAATGAACTTACAGATGATAAAAATACCGACTATTCCCTTTGGAAAGCAACCAAAGATTTTAAAAGACCAATTATCCAAATTCCACCCATACGAAAATCTAACAACCAGTGGGCAAGGAGTAACAAAGAAAAAGCATATATTTTTGCAAGTCATTAAGAAAAAACATTTCAGCCCCACGAAACACCGGGTGAAAACTTTCATTTAAATGAACCCCATCAAATCGAAGACCATAAGCTTACATCACCAAAAGAAATATTAACAGAAATCAAAAATATTAATTCGAAAAAAGCCCCAGGGTATGATCTTATTAATGGGGTAGTCATAAAACAACTCCCCAGAAAAGCTATCGTAAAACTATGCAACCTAATTCATGCGTCCTTAAGGCTTAGGTATGTACCTAAACTGTGGAAAGTTGCAGAAGTTATCATGATCCCAAAACCGAGAAAACCACTCCATGACGTGTCATCTTACAGGCCAATGTCTTTGCTGCCAATTATATCTAAGCTCTATGAGAAATTATTGCTTAAAAGAATAAAACCCCTCATAGAAAGACAAGAAATTATAATATTTTTAAATGGGACCATCTCGACGCAAGACCCAGCCTAGGTACCAAATTTCATTAAAATCAGCCAATTGGTTTTTGAGTTATGCGCGTTGGTCGTTACAGACAGACAGACAGACATACAGACAGACAGACGGCGCGACAAAAAAGTTTCAAAATTATCTGAAACGCAAAGATATATAAAAATTTTTGAAATCGGAGTAACTTTTTTTTTCTCGAAAAAATTAGGATCACCATAGCTCACACTACTATAGTATAGTATATGTGTGAGCTAAAAACGGTCAAAAATAAGAGCGACAAAATTAATTTTTCCACAACTAATTCACGACTAATTAACGGCAAATTATCCACCTAGTCACGATTCGATCTGCGTTTTGGCAGAAATCGTTTTAGTTTAAAAGTAAGGCCTTCATGCCACACTTTGTCAAATGCTTGTGCTATATCTAGAAAAACTGCAGAACAAACTTTTCCCTCTTCTAGTGTTTTTTCTATTATATTAGTAATTCTATGTACTTGATCTATCGTGGAATGCTTGTCTCGAAAACCAAATTGATGAGATGGAATAATTTCTTGTCTTTCTATGATGGGTTTTATTTTTTTAAGCAATAATTTCTCATAGATCTTGGATATAATTGGCAGCAAAGATATCGGCCTGTAAGATGACACGTCATGGAGTGGTTTTCCCGGTTTTGGGATCATGATAACTTCTGCAACTTTCCACAGTTTAGGTACATACCTAAGCCTAAAGGACGCATTAATTAGGTTGCATAGTTTTACGATAGCTTTTCTGGGGAGTTGTTTTATGACTACCCCATTAATAAGATCATACCCTGGGACTTTTTTCGAATTAATATTTTTGATTTCTGTTAATATTTCTTTTGGTGATATAAGCTTAATATGGTCTTCGATTTGATGGGGTTCATTTAAATGAAAGTTTTCATCCGGTGTTTCGTGGGGCTGAAATGTTTTTTCTAAATGACTTGCAAAAATATCTGCTTTTTCTTTGTTACTCCTTGCCCACTGGTTGTTAGATTTTCGTATGGGTGGAATTTGGATAATTGGTCTTTTAAAATCTTTGGTTGCTTTCCAAAGGGAATAGTCGGTATTTTTATCGTCTGTAAGTTCATTAAGAAAATGACACCACCATTTTACTAGTTCCCTCCTCCCTCTCTCCTCCCTCTCTCCTCCCTCTCTCCTCCCCAACCTGCACTTAATGGAAGGTAACACTGTTCGCGTCCGTAGAAAATCTACACGTACTTTTTGGGTAAAGCTAAATGAATTGTAAATGCATAGTGCTTTTGATCAGGCTGAATAAAAATTAAACCTAAAAGTTGGAAAAAAAAATTTATAGTGCGCTTTGGGCATCTAAACTAAAAGTTGAAACATGTCGTACATTAAAGTTATACCTATCAATTTTGTACTCAACTGCCACTAGTACTAACCAGTAAATTTAGCAGTTGGGTGTTTTTTTTTATTATTATTTTTTAATACATGAAATGTTTTTGATATGATTAGAGCTATCTCAAATTTTCTGCCTTGAGCGCCTCTTTCCTCAAGCAAAGTAAAAAATGCAATATTAGTAATATAGTAATTCGCTATAAAAGGGATCGGACGGCTATATCTGCTTTTTCAACTTGAATAGGTTTGTTCTTTACTTGATGAATGATCCGTCCATGTCCAGTCCATTTAGCTCTGGCTCGTCCTTATCAATATGATAGGAATGAATAGAGACGCTACGGATAAAACGCGGTTAAATTTATTTATTAGAGTTCAGCCGCGCTGTTTTATAAGGGTGGATGAAAATGAAGGGTCAATGCATCTGTTTAGATAAATAACAATATGTTTTATACACAGAAGGGTCGATTTACTGAAAGGAATTCTGCTATACAAACCATGTTCTTTAGGGGTGGCTTTTTATGTCCACTTCAAAACTGCTGACATACATACTGTCGTTATGTTGGGCATATTGACTGGGCGGGTGTTGATGTCGTCGACGGCGTCGGTCGGTGGCGTCGCCTCGGTCGTCTTAAGATGTTTGCAGTAAGCAGACTCGCGGCTACAGGCTAAAATGCACTCTGGCTCCTTCGATTTCGCGGGTTAATTTGAACGTATCTTTTTAAAATTCGTAGTAGTTCGGGGCCTAAGAGGGAAATTTTGGGATGTGTCTGCATTTTTCCGTACCGTAATAAAATTTGGCACAGAGGTAGTAGACACCTAGAGATGCCATTTTAGAAGAGGTGCTCCGATGGAACCCAGTGCAGGGCCCAGATACAGGGGCGTACTTGAGGTGGGCAAGAAAAAATTTATAAATTAAATATGAAACTCATTTCGCGTACAGTTTTTTGTTTGTTTCACCTTATAGCTTGTAAATCCAAAAAATTTACAAAAAGTAAAGTTTTGAAAACGGTTTTTTTCAGGGGAGGGAGCAAAAGGAACGAGGACAGATATAAATTAAGTCAAAACGTCAAACTGTTCACATGATATATCAAAAACTGACACCTAAAATGTACCTATTCTGAGATCTACGTGAGAGAATATTAAAAACACCTAATCAAACCTAACTTAACAAAATTTGATAAATTAAGTAAAAATGAAGTTTCTGGAATTTTGGAATTGTAATGTACAGGGTGTTAAGAGTTAAGTCGCCACTATTACTTACTTCGTTAATATTAGAGCTACAGGGTCGGTTAAATAGACAAACTTGTGGTATTTTTCTTCTCTGATTACGATGGTGATGAACGAAAAGAAAATCAAATGACGAGTAGGTGAGTTATGTTAAAAAAACCACATTTTTTTAAATGGGACACCCGGTATTCAGTTCAGCCAATAAAATAATACTACAGTGTTGTACTATATTCGTACCAAGTATCATTACGGTACCCAAAAATGCAGACAAAAGTGGCTTAGGCTCCGAACTATAGGAATCCAGGATAAATTTTTTTGAAGTTTAGGATTTATGGAAAATTTGGTACTATATAATAAAATCACATTTATAATGAAGATTCGATATAAAACAAAAATAAACAAAATGTGAAATGTTTAAGCTATTAGCTGAACTCAAAAAAAGATTTTGGGAAACACAAAAATAACAAGTGGGCACACTTAAACTCTAATTTTTGAAGTCTACCCCCACCCTTTTATTTGACTTATGTTTGGTGGATTTTGTTCATTGGTACCATCTCGACCCAAGACCCAGCCTAGGTACCAAATTTCATTGAAATCGGGCAAGCAGTTTTTGAGTTATGCGCGTTAGTCCTTACAGACAGACAGACGGACAGCCAGACAGCGCAACAAAAAAGTTTCAAAATCAACTGAAACGCAAAGATATATAAAAAATTTTGACATCGGAGCAACTTTTTTTCTTCTCGAAAAAATTAGGATCACCATAGCTCACACTACTATAGTATGGTATATATGTGATAATAATAAATAATAAAAAGCATCAGGGTCAAAAATTTACCTGGATGAAATTTTTTTAAATGAGCTCTTAAATTAGACTTGAAGGAAAACTGATCTCTTGAGTGCACTCGGTACATTCCATATTTCTAGGTCGATGTATTTTTATATGAATTGAAACAATAACACAAAATAAATTTGACCGAACTAACTACACGACAAATATAAAACACGGACTAATTTTTAAAACTGGAAGGGACTTCAAACTTTAAACAGTCCCAGGCTATTTGAACAAAAACAAAACAATTAAAACATAACCTCGAAATCGAAGGAGCCAGAGTGCATTTTAGTCTGTAGCCGCGAGTCAGTAAGCAGTAGCTGCTGCAGCAGGGCCAAAGGGGCCCGGCACCCCCTCTCTCTCTAACATAAAGCTTTTTTTTGCTCTAGTGATAAAAATGCTTAAGCATCAACCGCAAGTTTTAACAACATTTACCGAACACCACTTTTAGATTTTTTTTAAAAATTATTTAGTATACCATAAATGTTCGGCTTTTTACAAGCTTTTATTTAACTTCACCTGTATGTATGTATGTATGTATGTAATCAAATCTTGCAACTCATTTTTGAAGAACTTCCAAACATCCGATTGACTTTAAATTTCGCATAGCGTCTTAGTTCCGGTGACAATACAATAATATGGTTTCATCGGGTACCTACCTCCCCCCTAACGTGGGTGGGGAGAGGGGGTAAAACTTTAGTTGGTCCGATTTCTACCAAAATTGGTATCTGGGGGTTTTTGAGGATGAGAATTACGAATTTTTGATCAGATGACAAAAATTCAATATGGCGGATTTAAAATGGACGATTTAATGTCAAGTTTTTCTGATTACTTTCCACTGACTTCCACGTATCCGATTAACTTCAAATTTCACATACCGTTATAGTTCCGATGACAATCCAATAATGTGGTATCATTGACTGCCTACCTCCCCCCTAACGTGGAGGGCGGAGAGGGGATAAAATTTTAGTTTGTCGGATTTTCACCAAAATTGGTATCTGGGAGTTTTTGAGGATAAGGATTACGAATTTTTGATCAGATTACAAAAATTCAATATGGTGGATTCAAAATGGACGATTTAATAACGAGTTTTTCTGATTACTTTCAACTGACTTCCACGTAGGTATCTGATTGATTTCAAAATTCACATGCTCTCCCACTAAAAAGTGGGGGGGGGGGGCGTAGAAGAGGTAATACTTTAGTTTGTTCGATCTCGACCAAAATTAGAAATGCATAGACTTGGACAAATCTAAAAATTAAAAAATAAATTTAGAAAAAAAAACTTTTTGAAAACAAGCTTTTATAAAATGGACTAAAAAGCATAAAATAATTTTTTGAGTATTCTGATATCATAATAATAATAATGAACCGAACCGAACCGAACCCCTTCTATAGAAAAATGTGTTTTTGACACACTTCCCGTTATCCGATTTGGATAAAATTTGGTATACAGATAGTGGTCCGATGATAATACAATAATAAGAAAAAAATATCCTCCCACTCCAACCCCCACCCCCTTCCATAGAAAAATTTGTTTTTGACACACATCCCGTTATCCCATTTGGATGATAGTTGGTATACATATTGTGATCCGATGACAATACAATATTAAGAAATAAATATCCTCCCACCCCTACCCCCACTCCCTTTCATAGAAAAATTAGTTTTTGACACACTTCCCATAATCTGATTTGGATGAAATTTGGTATTCACATAGTGGTACGATGACAATACAACAATAATAAAAAAATATCCTCCCACCCAAACCCCCACCCCCTTTCATAGAAAATGCATTTTTGACACCCTTCCCATTATCCGATTTAGATGAAATTTGGTATACATAGTGGTCCGATGACAATACAACATTGAAAAAAAAATCCTGCCACTCCTACCCCCACCCCCATCTATAGAAAAAAGCGTTTTTGACACACTTCCCATTATCCGATTTGGATGAAATTTGGTATACATATAGTGGTCCGATGACAATATAACATTAATGAAAAAATGTCCTCTCACTCCTACCCTTCACCTCTTCCATAAAAAATGCGTTTTTGACACACTTCACTTCAAATGACTTTTATAAAATTTGGTATATGCATAAAGGTCCGATGGCAATACAGCCCAAACAAAAAATATATTTCTACCTCTACCCCCACCCTTTCCTTCCCCCAATAGAAAAATGAGTTTCCAAACAACTCACGATCAGCGATTTCATTATAATTATAAGAAAAATGTGTTTTTGACACACTTCCCGTTATCCGATTTGGATAAAATATGGTATACAGATAGTGGTCCGATGATAATACAATAATAAGAAAAAAATATCCTCCCACTCCAACCCCCACCCCCTTCCATAGAAAAATTTGTTTTTGACACACATCCCGTTATCCCATTTGGATGATAGTTGGTATACATATTGTGATCCGATGACAATACAATATTAAGAAATAAATATCCTCCCACCCCTACCCCCACTCCCTTTCATAGAAAAATTAGTTTTTGACACACTTCCCATAATCTGATTTGGATGAAATTTGGTATTCACATAGTGGTACGATGACAATACAACAATAATGAAAAAATATCCTCCCACCCAAACCCCCACCCCCTTTCATAGAAAATGCATTTTTGACACCCTTCCCATTATCCGATTTAGATGAAATTTAGTATACATAGTGGTCCGATGACAATACAACATTGAAAAAAAAATCCTGCCACTCCTACCCCCACCCCCATCTATAGAAAAAAGCGTTTTTGACACACTTCCCATTATCCGATTTGGATGAAATTTGGTATACATATAGTGGTCCGATGACAATATAACATTAATGAAAAAATGTCCTCTCACTCCTACCCTTCACCTCTTCCATAAAAAATGCGTTTTTGACACACTTCACTTCAAATGACTTTTATAAAATTTGGTATATGCATAAAGGTCCGATGGCAATACAGCCCAAACAAAAAATATATTTCTACCTCTACCCCCACTCTTTCCTTCCCCCAATAGAAAAATGAGTTTCCACAACTCACGATCAGCGATTTCATTATAATCTAGAATAAACTCTTCTGTTCTGTTATTAAACAAATATTATCATTTAATAGAGTAGATAGCTGAGACTAAAAAGTAGAAAATAAATTGGTAAAATTTTTTTTTAAATCACAAGCTTTTATAAAATGCACTAAAAATTAAAAAATAATTTTCTAACATTCTAATATTATCATAATAATAAAAGCGCAAATCAAAGCATAAGTTAATCTAAAGTTGTGATCTAAACACTTAAAGAATATTCAACATGGCACGTCATCAAAGATATGTTTGATGTGCCGCAATGTTATGCCATTGCCATACCTATGTCAGAGAAATGCTGGGGTATCTTGGGTCGGGTTGGGTGGGTTTAGTACCTCTGCATTTTTCTGCTAGATTGATTCTTGCAAATAGTGATATTTAATTGATACGGATATCTTATCGTGCTAACATCGTGAAGATTTCCATCAGTCGGCCATCGCTTTTATTATTTATGATAATATTAGAATGTTAGAAAATTATTTTTAAATTTTTAATGCATTTTATAAAAGCTTGTGACTTAAAAAATTTTTTTTACCAATTTATTTCTTTTCTAGCATTGCTTTGCGAGTTAGGAAGGTAAAAAGTATTTGTTTTTCGGGTTATTGTTTGTTGCGTTTTAGTAAGGCTTTAAAAAGTGCGATTAATCTTACGCTTATACGCCTTCAAATCGTGAACCTATTATTGTCGATATTGAGCTAAACTTGTGAATGGCGAAAAACGGAAACCAATAAAAATATTTCCGGTTTCTCTTAAGCCAAAAATACCTTTTCTATTATGCGCTCAATAGTAAATTGGTGTGAAAGCTTACAGCAGATCAAACTTTTTGCTCAATTGATTTTCAATAGACGCCCTGTGGGGACTCGGCTAGCGTAAATTGTAAACTAACTTGTGTATACTTCCAAACACCCTATTTTTTTGTCAGGTAGAGATACCTACCTAGTGGTTAAAAATAATATAAAATAATCTTTTTGGTGGATTTATACAATCCCACATATAATGTGTAAGTTATTAGTAAAAATTAGTTACTTTCTTTTATTAAAGTCACCGGCGCACCCACTGGGGGCGTCGGGTCCTGGACCCTTCAGACTCCAAAATGCAATCGGGATATATTCCCAAATTTACAGCAACTTCTTTAATTTGATGATGCTTTTACATAACCGCATAACATATCAAAATTTAAGCAAAATCGGCTGGTGTCGGTGCACACCTATAGTTGTGTGCGGGGTTCTTTAACTTTAAAAGGTATTGTATAAATTGAGGGAGTTATGCAATAAATAATTAGTCGATATTTTCGAGTTAATTTTTGTCATACACTTCTGTACTTCAAACCTTTGTATGACTCCTCCTAGCGGCCCATCGGTATTGCCCGATAACCCTGGCCCAATCCGGCGTTGCAAAACGTGTCACTTTAAAAAAAAAATCGTGCGCAGAAAAAAAAATGTATATGCTTAAGACCACACGGCAGAAGTGTAAACTTCAACAAGGCGAAATTAATAATACTGGCCTTCAACTGCATCATCATATCGCTCGCTGAATGTTCCTCTCAGTCGACTTGAGCCGACTTCACCAGAATGAGCGTTACATAGCCGAGCCTGACGGCTCATTTCAATTCACTACCCACAAAAACTGCTAAATGCGCCCAAAGAAGTTTACACTTCAAAAATGACGGGGTAGGCAAAACTTTCGATTTGGTAAAAAAAAATGATGCAGCAAGCGAAATTTTTATCTATCACTAAGTGTTCGTGCAACTTTAATTTTAAATTCAAATTTTGCGCCAAATTCCCGTATTCGGAAAACCCACACAATTTCAATTTGATTGGCACAAGCAAAACGCCAGCGCCATCTACGAAAAATAAATCTGCGCAAAAAGGCGTAACCAAAAAAAGATTCGTCTGTCGTATTCTATTGAGATCACCACGCAGCATGGCTTAGAAAATCAAACTAATCCATTACACAAACAAGTGATTCTAGTGTGGATCGACTGCAACGACTGGGCCAGCGAGAGGAGCTCCTCTGGACGACGGAAACAACTAAAAAGGTGAGTGCCAATCCCCTATATTGTCTTTGTGTGGCTCGGAAAAATTAATATTTTTACATCGTCCTTTTAAGGATTTTTGCACCCAGATTTTATAAAACGACCAGCGCGTTTACAGTCCCGCGGCTCTACCTCAAACCTCAAACCATCAACACTAAGAGAAATTAAAATACTCTGCCAATATATGGGCCCCTAAGCTCACACTAGGTACTATAGTTATAGTGTACGTGTAAGCTAATATAACTAGCGTTTCAGAAGATTTTGAAACTTTTTTGTTGCGCCGTCTGTCTGTCTGTCTGTCTGTCTGTCTGTCTGTCTGTCTGTCTGTCTGTCTGTCTGTCTGTCTGTGTGTCTGTATGTCTGTCTGTAACGACCAACGCGCATAACTCAAAAACGGCTTGCCTGATTTTAATGAAATTTGGTACCCTGGCTGGGTTTTGGGTCGAGATGGTCCCATTTAAAAATGAACAAAATCCACCGAACACAAGCCAAATAAAAGGGTGGGGGTAGATTTCAAAAATTAGAGTTTATGTAAAAATATAGCGTGTGTGATATCAAACGAAAGGTAATTGAGTCTGGAGTTAAACAAAATACATTTTAATTTAAAAAAAAAGGGTGTGAGTTTAAGTCAAAACAAGGCTTGTGTAGTATCAAACGAAAGGTAATTGAGTCTGGAGTTCAATAAAATATACTTCAGTTTTTAGATATATTAGCTTTCACGTAGATACACTATAACTATAGTATCCAGTGTGAGCTTAGGTGCCCATAGATTGGCAGAGTATTTTTATGCTGTCATCATCCCTTTTACATTTATTCCTTTGTTTTGGTGTAAATCACTTTTTTGGGTTCATTTGCTGATACTATTTATTTAAGAAAATAACACAAAAATTTGCAGTGGTGTGGAAAAACGCGGGGGAAGGGCGGCATATTTTCCGTATTGCTCCAGGCGGCTACTAGTCTAGCGAGGGTCCTGGGCATTGGCGTAGCTAGGGGGGGCAGGGGGGCCTGCTCCCCCCCTAAAGTCCCCCAGGCCCCCCCTAAGATATTTTAGGCCTCCCCTACCGACTACTAGTAAAAGAACATGACGCTGAAAATACATACTTTTCTATTATTATTCGGGAAATATTCAAAAAAAAAGCTCTTGTCTTGCGGAATTAGGCTTTTTCTCTTTAAATTAACGGTAACTTTTCTGCACTTATGCAATTTCCCGAAAATATTTTTTAAATTTAAACATAATTATGCATATTGAATATTTCATACATATTGGCGACATCTTGTAAAATATTATAGAAGTGTAAGTTAAATTTCGCATTTAATAAAGACAGCGACCTTTGCCCCTCTGTTTTCGAAATCGGGTTGTAGATGTCGTAAGGTTATAAAAGACCTTTTTAAACTGTTTTTCTAAAATAAATATAATAATCTTTTTAGTTTTTTTGAGGTTAGCGTTTAGTGTCTTATGAAAATTTTCCGATTTTGGTGACAATTTCATAACCATTTTCATATTAAGTTTTCCCACGTCGTTAAATGGAATAAATTTGTCGAGCAATACCGGGAAATTTTTAATATTAATACTTCTGCTCTAAGAGCAGAAATGACCGTTTTAAAGAATTGTATTTTTCGGTTAAATCAAACTGTTGGTCATGATTTTATCAAACAACATATAGCAGAAAACACCTATCCAAACCTCTACCAATTTTTTAAAGTTGCGAGTATTCTTCCAATTTCAAGTGCAACTTGCGAGAGGTCTTTCTCTGCCATGAGGAGAGTTTTTAATTGGCTTAGAACAACTATAACTTAATAGAGACACTCAGGTTTGTCATTGTTATTCACAGAAAAAGATGTTGCGGTCGACTTAGACAGTGTGGTAGACGCTTTCAGTCAGCGACGTAGAAAACTTTCTTTGTAGAATTGCTGAATTACATACTTCCTGTGTATACATATAAATAAGTTGGTAAATGTATTATTAAATTTGTTATTTAAAATATTAGAACATTTAATTTAATTTAAAACCTATGTTTGCTTTTTGTTCAAGATAGACCGGGGCCACGGCCCCCCCTGAAAAGCAAGGCTAGCTACGCCAATGGTCCTGGAGCGGTGAAGGGGGGTCAAAAGAGCTGAATTTTGACGGTACGTAATTTAAGAATGTGCACTTACCTATGTGGTGTGTTATTGGTTCTATCTTTCCAATTTGCCTGAAAGTTTGATACCCTGTTTAAGTTTAGACACAAATAATTTGTTGCGTGTTTAGGCCCAGCAGAACTTTTAACCTGCTGGTAAAATAAATTATGATAAATTGGTAGTCATAAATGCGTAGTTTAATCGAATAAATACCGTGATCTACCCTCGTTAAATAAAGTGCATGTGAATCTTAGCAGATGCATAATCTATTTAGTCAATTGCTTTGTTTAATTTTCATGTTTGAGTCCTCATAAAGTTAGACATTGTTTCATGCGTTTTTATTTTTTTACGCACTATAAACGTCAATCAGTACTATAATAATCCAATAATACATTGGCGTAGCTAGGGGGGGGCAGGGGGGGCCTGCCCCCCCCTGAAGTCCCTCAGGCCCCCCCTAAGATATTTTAGGCCTCACCTACCGACTACTAGTAAAAGAACACGACGCTGAAAATACATACTTTTCTGTTATTATTCGGGAAATATTCAAAATCATTCAGATAATGTTTACATTTCAGGAAAAAGCCCTTGTCTTGCGGAATTAGGCTTTTTCTCTTTAAATTATCGGTAACTTTTCTGCACTTATGCAATTTCCCGAAAATATTTTTTAAATTTAAACATAATTATGCATATTGAATATTTCATACATATTGGCGACATCTTGTAAAATATTATAGAAGTGTAAGTTAAATTTCGCATTTAATAAAGACAGCGACCTTTGCCCCTCTGTTTCCGAAATCGGATTGTAGATGTTGTAAGGTTAAAAAAGACCTTTTTAAACTGTTTTTCTACAATAAATATAATAATCTTTTTAGTTTTTTTGAGGTTAGCGTTTAGTGTCTTATGGAAATTTTCCGATTTTGGTGACAATTTCATAACCATTTTCATATTAAGTTTTCCCACGTCGTTAAATGGAATAAATTCGTCGAGCAATACCGGGAAATTTTTAATATTAATACTTCTGCTCTAAGAGCAGAAATGACCGTTTTAAAGAATTGTATTTTTCGGTTAAATCAAACTGTTGGTCATGATTCTATCAAACAACATATAGCAGAAAACACCTATCCAAACCTCTACCAACTTTTTAAAGTTGCGAGTATTCTTCCAATTTTAAGTGCAACTTGCGAGAGGTCTTTCTCTGCCATGAGGAGAGTTTTTAATTGGCTTAGAACAACTATGACTCAAGAGAGACACTCATATTTGTCATTGTTATTCATAGAAAAAGATGTTGAGGTCGACTTAGACAGTGTGGTAAACGCTTTCAGTCAGCGACGTTGAAAACTTTCTTTGTAGAATTGCTGAATTACATACTTCCTGTGTATACATATAAATAAGTTGGTAAATGTATTATTAAATTTGTTATATTAAAATATTAGAACATTTAATGCGCGTATTTTATTTTTATTCATTGCACACTTTGCACGACTCTTTAAAACCTATGTTTGCTTTTTGTTCAAGATAGACCGGGGCCACGGCCCCCCCTGAAAAGCAAGGCTAGCTACGCCAATGCTTGTAAAAGGGGGTTTTGCGCCCGGAGAACACGATCTGAAAATGGCATTTTGCGCACGCTGTGTGCAAAACGTTTTGCACACGCTTATGTCATTTTTGCGCACGTCTATGTCATTTCTGCATACGGGTCTCCCGTCATTGTGATTTTTGTTGTTGTCACCCATCAATATAAGTTGGCTTAGTTCCGTAGCAACCGTCATTGCTCGTATGTTTTGTTGATTAGATACGTCAAAAAATTGTTGAATTTTTAAAGTTTTGTTGTAAAAATGTCGGAAATAATAAAAATAAAGTTAAATTAAAATTTGATTTTTTTTTCTTTATTAGCAGTCGTATAAAAAATATTGTAAAAAACTCGTTTGGAAACCTCTTTGCACACTCCCTCGACTTGTAGACCTCGCCTTCGGCTCGGTCTACCAAACTGTCTCGATCGTGTGCAAAGAGTCGTTTTCAAACCTTGTTGTTTAAATAAGTATTTTATATGACTGTCTAGTAAAAGGGGATTTTGCGCACGGAGAACACGATCTAAAAATGGCATTTTGCGCACGCTGTGTGCAAAACGTTTTGCACACGCTTATGTCATTTTTGCGCACGCCTATGTCATTTGTGCATACGGGTCTCCCGTCATTGTGATTTTTGTTGTTGTCACCCATCAATATAAGTTGTCTTAGTTCCGTAGCAACCGTCACTGCTCGTATGTTTTGTGTTAGTGGAAAATGTGTTATTTGGGTGTATCTTAGCAATATGTGTGTATGTGTATATCTGTCCGTAACACGTTAGCTCCTAAACCGCTAAACCGATTTTCATAAAATTTTCAGGTAAAATAGTGTTCGATACTCTAACGAGCTGATTGGATTTTGGTCAAAATACATTAGCTAATAAAAAATTTCTAACTTTTTAACGGGCATCGATGCTGTGTCTAAAATATAGTAGACTACATTTTGCTCAGTAATTTGTTTTATAACCAAAAACTTCGTAGGAGCTTTAGTTTCTGAGATATTTACAAAAAACTGTTTTCAGAGCTGATATATCATAGCTTCACTTAAATTGTGCTAATAGGCTAGCTACGAATCAGATCCGTCAGGGATCCATTTATTTTAGATTAGTCACCCTCAAAAACATATAAGGCGATATCAATCTTACCCATATCTTGCAGCATATTTTTTTGGAAGCTTTCCCCCCTTCACGGGGTGACCGCACAGGAAATCCTGAAAGTTCCTAGGTCAAATTGACCATTTGGGTCTTAAGAGCCATGCAGCGGCGTAGCGTGCCCGAAAGGGCGGGGGGGGCGACAGCTAAAAAGGGCGCCTCTGAAAACTGATGAAAAATCTTACGGCAAAAACAAAAACCAATAGGTCAAAAAAGCAAATCTTGCGACCAAAAAAAAAGAACCGCGCCGTAGAAATTTGAACCGCGCCGTCTCCAAAAAAAAAAAAAAAGGTCATCATGTCAGGGGGCGGCCGATGAGTCACAAGGGCGCCTCTGACGAAATCTTGCAACTAAACAAAAACAAAGTCATCATGTATGAGGGGGCGGCCGATACGACACAAGGGCGCCTCTCCCACCTATGGGGCGCCACTACCCTCGGGGCGGGGTGGGCGACGAACCCCCCCCGCGCCCCCCCCCACGCTACGCCGCTGGAGCCATGCCTAGGAAACTCAATGCAATTTGACAGGTCGTTAGGTTAAAGTTCTCACTAAGCTCAAAAGAGGCGCTGCGGTCGCGCGTTTGTTCTTTATTCTATTTTTTTTGAGAATTATCTGTGGTTTGGACTATCCGTCCCCCTTTTATTCAGGTAGAAAAACCTCTTCCACCGCATTTTATTTTGGGTACATTTTAAATCTATATTTTTGGCTTATGTAGGTAATCTTTGCTGCTGTGACGCATTAAAATTAAATTTTGTTAAATTTGTAACTTTTGCATTTTTAAATATAAAACAATGTGAATTTCTAGTTGTTTTCCTGGGTGAAGTGTCTAAAGTTCAGACGAGTATAAGATGCATAGTTTTCCGAGAAATTTTAAGGTAAGTTTTCTTATTTTCTTCTTTGAGGTTAGATTGGTATTTGATAACATTTTTATTGGTAGTGTCTTTTTACCTTCTTATCGCTTACTTTACGGAACTCTGAATACAGATTTCAAATGCCTGGTAGGTGCCTTATTTGCCCATCAATTAAGCATAAATTTATTGTTAATTTTATGTCTATCTCTTTCTTTTGATATTAAGTAAAAAGGAGACACATACAAAATGAACATTAAATTTGTGCTTAATTGATGGGTACACGAGGGATTACCCTGCTGCGTAAAGTACTTTGAATAAATTTATTCGTTAATTTTAAATCTTTATCTTACCATAATCTAATACCTATGATTAACGTGGTTATAAGTTGATTTTTTTTATTGTTTTCAGCTTTGACCACTGATGAGCTATGTATAAACTGCTTTGAAACATATCCTACACAACTTACAACCAAGGCGAGGAGGTACTTTTAAATCACATCAGATTTTCGTCAAGCTGTTGAAAAGTAGACATTTAAGAATGATTCTTTGCACGAACAACTGTTTCATTATTTACTCACTCATCACTCACCAGAAATATTAAAAGCAAATTTAAATATACTAGATAGTGTTTGGTTTTTCATTATATTTTATTTTACCAATCAATTAGACTATGTATTATTTCATCTATAGTTAGTCGTTAGTAGCTTTTTTGATAATAATAAAAACCCATTTAAAAAATGTTTTATTTATTGCACTTTATATATCATTTTCAATCTGTTTATATCTTATAAAGACAGTGTATGTCTTTATAAAATATTGACTGATTAAAAATTTCAAAAAAAACTTTAAAATTTAAGAAAATTTATTATAAAAGGCGATTCAAATTTCCCGCTTCAACTTTTAGTTCGTCACTAAGCTCAGTAGTGGGCGCCACAGAGTTAACGATCTGTCAAACAGCCGGAATTGCCTATCTAAAAAAACTCACTGAACCGCGCCGCAAATCCTTTATCTATGCTTAAGAGCGACTGTGCAAAGTCTGTTGCTTTAATCACGAAATGACACGTTTTCTTGAAATAATCACTGTAGACGGCAGACTATTAACCAAAACTACTACCACAAAATAAATTAACATCGCACGCTTTATTAGTCTGACTCGTCTTTTTTTAAACCATCAGGGGGTGTACTAATAAAGGCAACCCCTTATTTTTATTCCCTGATTAAAATCGCTTTCTTTAATAAAGTGAGACGTACTATCATGTAAGTGTTAATAAAGCTGCAAAGTTGACTAATACCATAAATCCCAGTGCAAGATTTAACGTATTATTTGAGGCCAAAATAAGCTAGATCGTAGGCAATATTGTCCTGTAATGTGCTTTCGGGATAATGTATAACAAGGGGAACTTTAAATAGATTACTTATTGTTTGTATCGGGAGGGGAACTTAGGGGGGACCGGGGCTAGCTGGGTCACTTTTATATAAATGCGGATTAATAAGTTGCTGTACTAATTTTTGAAAGTTATTTGGTGCACAGGACTTAAGTAGTTCGCACCCGATCAGGGAGGAACGAAAAGTTTTATCTGGTATGCCACAGGGCCAGAGCTGTCAGGTACTTCAAGTACAGTACTTGAAATTGTACTTCAAGTACTGTACTTAAAGTACATCTACAATCCAGTAATTGTCAGGGTGCCCAAATTGGGCACTTTTAGGGGGTTTAAGGTACTTCTAGGGGAGACAGAGAAAAACTGACCACGCATTGCGAGGCTCAAATTTCAAGAGAAGACTTATAGTGAAAACCGCATTTTGAAATATCGTCTCGTCTTTGAGCTACGGGGGCTTTTTGAAAAGTCTGCATTTTTGAAGGGGGTCCATAACTTCGTTATTAGTGGAAATTTTGATTTAGAGTAAATTGCAGTTTTATAGACTTTGTCACGAGGAATTCATCCGCATAATTATATTTTAACTGTCACTTTTAGTTTTTGAGATATGACATAAAGTTGCATTTTTTCTTATGGAATTAATTTTCGAATTCGTCATTGAATTCTTTTCAAAATGATGTATCATATGTCATTGTTTGATTGCGCGGTTTAGGAGATATTCAGCATTTTCACTTATTTCTAGTGCGCTATGATTTCCTGCTGAGGCACGTAAAGGCACTCCAGTATTTTTATTATTTTACACAGTCACAAATATTGTAAAGCTGGTTTGGACAAATTATAATTCAGCTGACGGCCCTCAAAGCCTAGTTATAGAAAGTTTTAAAAAATTATACATATTTCAAAATAAAACGCTTTTGTGCAAAATAATTTCATATCAAAGCGTAATGTCAAATTGTTTAAACAATTGAAAACAATGACAAATCGCCAAGACGCAAGGCCAACTTGATTTGCATAGTATAAGACAACAAAACTATAGGAGCATTGAAGTAGGATTTGACCGCAAGGCTTTCACGTCTATGGCGCATGACGTCATTCAAGGCACACTAGACAAAAATAAAAAACTTTAATTATCTCCGAAAGCGCTCAATCAAACTATGACACATGATACATCATTTTGAAAAGAATTCAATCACGAATTCGAAAATTAATTAAAATATAGGCCATTCCATTGTCAAATGGTAAGTTTTCGGTCGAAGTTTGTCCCCTTAATAAGGAACAGTAATGTCACGAAAAAAGCTGACTTAATTTTAACAACACTAATGAAGGAATAAGTCTGTCTTTAAGTTCCGTGCAACGAAATTTTTCGAAATAAGGTATTCTTTAGGCTAAGAAACGGAAAAAAAGTCGGTGCGATGGGCCCTAAGTAATACATTTTTATATACAATAATATTCCAAAAAATAAAACCATTCAGGTCGAAAATTTTCTAAACATTTTTGAATTTTTTTTACATCTTTGAAATTTTTTGTCATCTTAGATATTTTTCAAAATTTTTTAACATTTTTGAAATTTTTTGTTACATTTCTGGCATTTTTTGACATATTTAAAGAATTTGAAGTATATTTATATGAGATGAAAACTCACTGAGAAATGCTTACTATCATATTGCACATTAGGGTGAACCAAATCTTCGCAGTTATTTGACCTGTGAGTACTAAAAAAATACACTTTAACCTGTCGGTATCAAGTCTATAGACTTGATACTTAAACCCGATCTAGAATGCTAAGTCTTAAGGTGTTAGTAAATACTGGTGTTCGTGAATAGGTTTGTAGGTATAATGGTATGGTATGGCAAAAAGTGATTGAGTTGCGAGGTGAAACAAGAACAATTGCCTTAGATATATCTAAAGCATTCGATAAAGTCTGGCATGAAAATCTGCTCAACAAGCTCAAAGCAACGGGATTGTCGCCGAGACTTTGCACTTGGTTTGAAAGTTACCTTAAGGATAGATCCATTTATGTTGCACTGGATGGCCGGAACTCCAACTCCTACCACATAAATGCGGGTGTGCCACAGGGAGCAATCCTTTCGCCAACACTTTTTCTGATTTACATAAATGACCTCATAGATAAAACAGTAAATCCACTTTATTGCTTTGCAGATGATGGCAATGTAGTCTCCTCAGTCATACCACCCACATGTCTCTCCGCACGTGAATTCCATTACCTTAGACTAACTGAAATATCACAGATAAATAACGACTTGGAGATAATAGAGGACTGGGGCAACAAAAACCTTGTACAGTTCAACGCGCAGAAAACCCAAGCAGCCCTGTTTTCGAAAAAGACCAGCACCGGTGACCCAAACATCATGCTATTTGGAAGTGCTGTCGCATTGCAGAGCCAGTTGAACATCTTAGGAGTCACTGCAGAGACCAACATGTCTTGGCACAGTCACGTGGCAGATATAGCTAAAAGGGCGTCCCAAAAGCTTGGGGTGCTATTTTGTACAAGACATCTGTATACACCAAGCCAACTGCTGACACTCTACAAAGCCCAGATTCGACCAACTATGGAGTACTGCTCACATATATGGAGTGCGGCACCCAAACATACCTTAATGCTTTTGAACACCGTGCAAAAACGAGCTATCAAGCTGATCAATGACCCCGCACTTACCCGTAGCTTGGATAGTCTCGAACATCGAAGAACTGTGGGCGATCTATCTCTCTTCTACAGGTATTATCACGGAAAATGCTCTGAAGAGTTGGCACGTATGATCCCCCCGGGAGTAGCACCTACTAGGCGAACACGTCAAACAGACGGTAACCATCAGTTTATTGTCAAAATAGAGGCACCAAGAACCTCATTATATCAGAATTCATATCTCTGGAGAACAGCATCGCTGTGGAATAAACTCCCTGCGACAGTTTTCCCTGCAGGTTACAACCTGAACCGTTTCAAAACCAACACGCACCAACATTTCCGCGCACTTGCCGCTTCTTGAGCGTGATAGGGATCTCCTTGCGAGTGCGCATACCCGTAAAAAAAAAAAAAAAAAAAAAAGGTGTAAGTTAGTACATTTCATTTCAGAATTTAATAATAAAACATTTTAAGGGCTAAAATACCTATTTATTAATATTTACAAACTGAAAAAACAAAAGTTTAGCCAGTAACACATTTTCTACTTAAAATTTACATTTATAAATACAATCCTACCACCATATTCTCGGTTGACTGTAAATAAGAGGATGTGGAGGAGGAGGATGGTTCGTCATAAGAGAACCAGCGTGACTAGTTGAAATTTGTAATTCTTCCTGTGATTTGGATGTCCCTGCCAAACAGGGTTTTCCATCTCTGACTAGAACAGGAACGGCTACTCTCCTTGGAGATGAAATTGTATTGTTTACGAGTTGGTCATGCAAGCCCTTTTCGTGTTGAGCTCGTTTGGTTTTGTACCTGAAAAAAAAATAAATAAAGATTAGCCATGAAACTTGTTTGATTTTTAAATTCACGGGTATGAAATTTCACGTTTGTTAGTATTATTTGGCTTAAAAATTCCGTTGATTGACGCTCACTGTCTTGATGACGGGTAAAAATGCAAAATGCGTTGATCCGGCATGAAAAGACAAAGAGCTGTCGTAGGTCACGGACTATAGTTGTTTTCTTTTATTTGCATTCGATCTTTTCATTGATCGATATTGTATAGCAGTATTTTTCCCTGCTTTTGGTTTTTTGTTTCTCTCGTATCTCGGTAGATGGCGCCTCTTGCTATAGTTCGCTCACTAATTACATTTAATTAGAGACAAAACCGTCTGATTAACTTCGCAAGATTTGTCACGTGACCAGCAGTGTTCTGAGGAGTCCCATAAGGACGAAACGGTTAACTGTCAACACTTATTAGGTGTCCATTAGATCTTGGACCCCCGTAAGGTTAAGCTTTCAAGCTACCCACGGAAAAATATAAGGGAAACAAAAAACTCCTTTTTGCCCGATTAGCCATGAAACTTGTTTGATTTTTAAATTCACGGGTATGAAATTTCACGTTTGTTAGTATTATTTGGCTTAAAAATTCCGTTGATTGACGCTCACTGTCTTGATGACGGGTAAAAATGCAAAATGCGTTGATCCGGCCTGAAAAGACAAAGAGCTGTCGTAGGTCACGGACTATAGTGGTTTTCTTTTATTTGCATTCGATATTTTCATTGATCGATATTGTATAGCAGTGTTTTTCCCTGCTTTTGGTTTTTTGTTTCTCTCGTATCTCGGTAGATGGCGCCTCTTGCTATAGTTCGCTCACTAATTACATTTAATTAGAGACAAAACCGTCTGATTAACTTCGCAAGATTTGTCACTTGACCAGCAGTGTTCTGAGGAGTCCCATAAGGACGAAACGGTTAACTGTCAACACTTATTAGGTGTCCATTATATCTTGGACCCCCGTGAGGTTAAGCTTTCAAGCTACCCACGGAAAAATATAAGGGAAACAAAAAACTCCTTTTTGCCCGATTAGCCATGAAACTTGTTTGATTTTTAAATCCACGGGTATGAAATTTCACGTTTGTTAGTATTATTTGGCTTAAAAATTCCGTTGATTGACGCTCACTGTCTTGATGACGGGTAAAAATGCAAAATGCGTTGATCCGGCCTGAAAAGACAAAGAGCTGTCGTAGGTCACGGACTATAGTTGTTTTCTTTTATTTGCATTCGATCTTTTCATTGATCGATATTGTATAGCAGTGTTTTTCCCTGCTTTTGGTTTTTTGTTTCTCTCGTATCTCGGTAGATGGCGCCTCTTGCTATAGTTCGCTCACTAATTACATTTAATTAGAGACAAAACCGTCTGATTAACTTCGCAAGATTTGTCACTTGACCAGCAGTGTTCTGAGGAGTCCCATAAGGACGAAACGGTTAACTGTCAACACTTATTAGGTGTCCATTAGATCTTGGACCCCCGTGAGGTTAAGCTTTCAAGCTACACACGGAAAAATAAAAGGGAAACAAAAAACTCCTTTTTGCCCGATTAGCCATGAAACTTGTTTGATTTTTAAAGATAAAAGGAAAATTGTTTTCAAGCATTGTCCCTTATAAATTCAAAACTTTTCACAAAATCGCACATATGAAAATTTTAGAGCACAGGTTGTTTCGGTATATTCAACTAAGATCTACTGCGCTTATTATAAGATTTAGATAAAAAAAAATAATACAAAAAACAACCAACAAAAATACACCCAACTGCTAAATCTACTTGTACCTACTAGTCGCAGTTGGGTACAAAATTGATAGGTATACCTCACGGAACTGTAACATAAACGTTACAGTTCCGTGGTATACCTACAATGTACGACATGCTTCAACTTTTAGTCACAGTGTGCCTGAATGAAGTATACGTTACATAAAAATGGTTCCAAAAACTAATTGCACTTTTTGAATATGGACTCTTTCCTGACTTCAGAGCCATTTTCATATAAATCCTAGCTGATCCTCTTCTCGAAATTTTATCAATTTTTTGCCTTTTTTCTAGTTAGTCTAGGCGCTGGCTTCTGTTACGTGTGGGGGCTTTTTTAAGCACCCATAGGAGTATAAAAAAAGTTTGGTCACGTGGTCGAAATCATAGTCGTTTGGCCGCCATCTTTGAAAATGGCCGCCAAATTGATAGATTTTTTTGTTTATGCGTACCTCACTACTCAGTGGTCCGATTTTAATTTTTTAAAGCTTGTTATACTTCTTTTTTAAAGGCAAATAAATTTTGTCATTACATATTTTTTGATAAATTAAGTAGTTCTTGAGATATACCAATATTATTAGTATTTCCGCTCGCAAATGAATTAAAATAATACCCATGCTCATTTTATTCTAGCTACAATATTATTGAAATTTGTTTTTTTTGTTACATAGAAGGCTTTAAACTTTTCACAGAAGAGGATATTGACTTTATGTTTTTAAAGTTCGATGGATGGTACCACTAAACACTCCCTTAATGGGGGTGGTTTCTAAAACCATTCACAAGATTATAGAAAAGGTGAATTTGCAGCGAAACGATGCATCCTTGTGAAAAACATTAAGAATAATATTTTATAGTACTTTTAATTCCGCTTCTTCTGATCATCGTCATATCTTTTACAATTTTTAAGAAAAAAATCGATTTTGGAGCGAAATCATTAAATTTTTACAAAATTGTATATTTTAGCAGGCTTGTCCAGCTAACTATCAAAGCTAGGATGCTAGGTGATACATCAAAAGAAGCGGAATTAAAAGTACTATAAAAAACTAATTCTATCGTTTTTCGCTAGGATGCATCGTTTCGCTGTAAATTCATTTTTTCTATAATCTTGTGAACAGTTTTAGAAAGCACCCTCTTTAAGGCAGTCTTTAGGGGTACAATCCATCGAATTTTAAAAATATTAAGTCAATATTCTCTTCTATGGAAGGTTTAAAAGCCTTCTATGTAACAAAAAAAAACAAATGTCAATACTATTGTACTCTTTGTTTGAATGATGATTCATTCATACATGGATGACACATTTATTATATGGCCGGAAAATGATGACGAACTACAAAATTTTCTACACCATTTGAACGGTATTCGACCAACAATCAAGTGCACCATGGAAATTGAAAAAGATTCGGCCTTACCTTTTTTGGATGTTCTTGTCAAACGATTAGACAGAAACATTCAAACCACTGTATATAGGAAACCTACACACACGGGACAGTACCTAAATTTTAAGTCTAATCATTCTGTTGCAACAAAACAAGGAGTTATAAGAAGTTTGTATTTAAGAGCCGTAAATATTTGTAGTAATGATTAAGAATCAACCACAGAAATTAACAACATTAAAAAGAACTTACAACAGAATGGTTCTTCCGAGAAATTAATAAACTCAACGATATTTAAAATTAAAAACAAACTAAATGTACCAAATTCTCAAAATAATAATCCGTTAGGTGTTATTAACATTCCATTTGTTCAAGGGATTTCAGAAAACATAAGACGAATAGCTAAACACTATAATATAAAAACAGTATTTTCTTCGGGAAATACGATAAGAAGTTTTGTAACTAAAACAAAACCAGACAATCCCTCAAATAATAAGGAATGTATTTACCAAATCCCGTGTGAGTGTGGTAAATCATATGTAGGTGAAACGAAACGCCCTCTTCAGGTTAGAGTAAATGAACATCTAAGAAGTACCCAATTAGGGGATATTGAAAAATCCGATTTAGCAGATCATGCATGGTCAAATGATCACAGGATTCAGTGGTCAGAAGCTAAAGTTTTACATAAGGAGTCGCATTGGCGAAAACGAAAGTTTATTGAAGCTGCGTATATAATGCAGAATAAAGAAGTTTTCAGTCAACCAAGCACGGACATACCAAACATATGGAAACCACTCCTTAAGGAAAACAGGCGTCTTAGAATTAAAAAAAAAAGGGGGCGGGCCGTCACACCTGACTGCACACCAAGTAGTATAAGTAGTAGCCTAGAGACTAGATTGTTTAGTTTAGTTTACACTTGATAACGGTTAGAGATACTTACTAACCGAAACGTCGTGTTTTAAAATAAATAAAGACAATGGAAGTCCGAAATTTTATTTCTAATAATATTGTAGCTACAATAAAATTAGCATGGGTATTATTTTAAATCTTTTGCGAGCGGAAATACTAATAATCTTGGTGTATCTCAAAAACTACTCGATTTATCAAAAAATGTGTAATGACAGAATTTG
This sequence comes from Aspidapion aeneum, assembly GCA_963576565.1. Taxonomy (NCBI): domain Eukaryota; kingdom Metazoa; phylum Arthropoda; class Insecta; order Coleoptera; family Brentidae; genus Aspidapion; species Aspidapion aeneum. The sequence continues at coordinate 4,337,133 of OY755039.1, forward strand.
TTTTTCTTTAAAAAGGGAGTAAAACAGGTTTTGCAAAATTAAAATCGGACCACTGGGTAGGGAGATACACTTAAACAAAAAATCTATCAATTTGGCGGCAATTTTCAAAGATGGCGGCCAAACGACTACAAGTTCGACCACGTGAACAAACTTTTTTTATACTCCTATGGGTGCCTAAAAAAGCCCCGGAATCAAACTGAGCGCACATATTAGGTCACACGTGACAGGAGCCAGCGCCTAGACTAACTAGAAAAAAGGCAAAAAATTGAGAAAATTTCGAGAAGGGGATCCGCTAGGATTTATATGAATATGGCGCTGAAGTCAGGAAAGAGTCCATATTCAAAAAGTGCAATTATACTATACTTCATTCAGGCACACTGTGTAGTTTTGATGCCCAAAGCGCACTTACGAAATTCTACAGTTTTGTAGTTTCATGAATCAGGTTATTGCGTAACAAGGGCGGATCCAGAGGTGCTTCTCGGGGGGGGGGCACTTTAGGTGAAATTCTCTGTTAATAAAAAACGGTATATATTTTTTTAAGCAGCATTTTATTAACTTAGTCAGAACTAAAAAGTAAAATATTTATTTTGAATTTTTATTAGCAAAAACCTTACTTTTTACTTATTTTTTGTATATTTAAAAAATTCTCGGGGGGGGGGGGGGGGGGGCAAGTGCCCCTAGTGCCCCCCCCTGGATCCGCCACTGTTGGGTAATTTTGTACCCAACTGCGGCTAGTAGGTACAAGTAGATTTAGCAGTTGGGTGTTTCTTTTATTTATTTATTTTGTTATTTCCAACTTCCAACCCAAATGGTAGATAGGTGCGTTTCTACAAACATTGAGTGAAGGTGGGGGATGGGAGAGGAAGAGGGAAGTAAAATATGGTGTTGAAAAAAATATTAAAGCGTGTGCAAAAAGAATTTTTGAAATTGCTCTATATTTGTTAAAGTTATAGCTACAACTAATAAGGGGGGTTTGAGGAAAGAGGGCGAGGGAGGGGGGAACTAGTAAAATGATGTTGTAAAAAAAATCTTAAAGCGTGTGCAGAAAGAATTTTTACAGTAAAATTATGCAAATATTTATTTTTTGAAGAGGGTGGGGGGAATGACAGGACAGGAGGTGAATGGGAGCAGGGAGGACTACAAACATTGGCGTAGCTAGGGGGGGGGGAACCAGGGGGGGCCTGGCCCCCCTGAAGTCCCTCAGGCCCCCCCTAAGATATTTTAGGCCTCCCCTACCGACTACTAGTAAAAGAACATGACGCTGAAAATACATACTTTTCTATTATTATTCGGGAAATATTCAAATAAAATAGGTGCATTAAAATTTAAAATCATTCAGATAATGTTTACATTTCAGGAAAAAGCCCTTGTCTTGCGAAATTAGGCTTTTTCTCTTTAAATTATCGGTAACTTTTCTGCACTTATGCAATTTCCCGAAAATATTTTTTAAATTTAAACATAATTATGCATATTGAATATTTCATACATATTGGCGACATCTTGTAAAATATTATAGAAGTGTAAGTTAAATTTCGCATTTAATAAAGACAGCGACCTTTGCCCCTCTGTTTCCGAAATCGGGTTGTAGATGTCGTAAGGTTATAAAAGACCTTTTTAAACTGTTTTTCTAAAATAAATATAATTATCTTTTTAGTTTTTTTGAGGTTAGCGTTTAGTGTCCTATGAAAATTTTCCGATTTTGGTGACAATTTCATAACCATTTTCATATTAAGTTTTCCCACGTCGTTAAATGGAATAAATTCGTCGAGCAATACCGGGAAATTTTTAATATTAATACTTCTACTCTAAGAGCAGAAATGACCGTTTTAATGAATTGTATTTTTCGGTTAAATCAAACTGTTGGTCATGATTCTATCAAACAACATATAGCAGAAAACACCTATCCAAACCAGCGGCGTAGCGTGGGGGGGGCGCGGGGGGTTCGTCGCCCCACCGCCCCGAGGGTAGTGGCGCCCCATAGGTGGGAGAGGCGCCCCATAGGTGGGAGAGGCGCCCTTGTGACGTATCGGCCGCCCCCTTATACATGATGACCTTTTTTTTTTTTTTTTTTTTTTTTTAGTTGCAAGATTCGTCAGAGGTGCCCTTGTGACTTATCGGCCGCCCCCTGACATATGATGACCTTTCTTGTTTTTTTTTTTTTTTTTTTTTGGTCGCAAGATTTGTGCCTTTTTGACCTTTAGGTTTTTTTTTTGCCATAAGATTTTTCATCAGTTTTCAGAGGCGCCCTTTTTAGCTGTCGCCCCCCCCGCCCTTTCGGGCACGCTACGCCGCTGATCCAAACCTCTACCAACTTTTTAAAGTTTCGAGTATTCTTCCAATTTCAAGTGCAACTTGCGAGAGGTCTTTCTCTGCCATGAGGAGAGTTTTTAATTGGCTTAGAACAACTATGACTCAAGAGAGACACTCAGGTTTGTCATTGTTATTCATAGAAAAAGATGTTGAGGTCGACTTAGACAGTGTGGTAGACGCTTTCAGTCAGCGACGTAGAAAACTTTCTTTGTAGAATTGCTGAATCACATACTTCCTGTGTATACATATAAATAAGTTGGTAAATGTATTATTAAATTTGTTATATTAAAATATTAGAACATTTAATGCGCGTATTTTTTTTATTCATTGCACACTTTGCACGACTCTTTAAAACCTATGTTTGCTTTTTGTTCAAGATAGACCGGGGCCACGGCCGCCCCTGAAAAGCAAGGCTAGCTACGCCAATGAATACAAAGTAATTACATTAAGTTAGAGAGCATTTGCAATGGGTGATCAAAGGAATTTTTTATGACTTAAAGCCTACATCATGTGACAAAATAACGTCTGACGACCGTCATGTTGATTCCTTTACCTTTTTTGTCAAAATCGGTTTAGCCGTTTAGCTTCTAGCGGGACACAAACATGCATATTTACATACATACATACTTACATACATACATATCCCAAAAAAAAAACTTTTTGAAAACAAGCTTTTATAAAATGGACTAAAAAGCATAAAATAATTTTTTGAGTGTTCTGAAATCATAATAATAAAAACGATGGGCGTTTTAAAGGAAATTTACCCGTTTTTCTTTTAGCCTTGTTAACTCGAAGTTTAGTGAAAATCCAAATTTATTATATTATAGCAGAGAAATGTAAGGGTAGATAATTTAACCCAACCCAACCCTACTCAAGCTACCCTTACATTTTTCTGATATGGATGGACATTATTACGCCTGCTTCATATTAGGCAGATCATCCGCTACCGGCAGTGTGTCGATTTATTTTGTCATATTGAAAAAGAAGAGTCGGCCCATCATCGGTTGTGGACGATCCACCAAATGCGCATGGAAAGGCATTAACCTAATATTAAATACGCCCATCGCTTTTATTATTATGATATCAGAACACTCAAAAAATTATTTAAAGCTTTTTAGTCCATTTTATAAAAGCTTGTTTTCAAAAAGTTTTTTTTTCACAATTTATTTTTTAATTTTTAGATTTGTCTAGGTCTATGTATTTCAGCTAGCGCATCGATATTGCAGGGAGTCTTTCCTGTCAATTTTGAAATATCTAAGTCTTCGATGAGAAGGCCGTCCAACGATTTGATACTAAACAAAATACAAACTAAAATTTTACCCCCCCTCCGCCTTCCACGTTAGGGGGGAGGTAGGCAGTCAGTAATACCACATTATTGGATTGTCATCGGAACTATAACGTTATGCGAAATTTAAAGTTAATCGGATACGTGGAAGTCAGTTGAAAGTAATCAGAAAAACTTGACATTAAATCGTCCATTTTGAATCCGCCATATTGAATTTTTGTAATCTGATCAAAAATTCGTAATCCTCATCCTCAAAAACCCCCAGATACCCATTTTGGTGGAAATCCAACAAACTAAAATTTTACCCCCTCTCCGCCCTCCAGGTTAGGGGTGAGGTAGGCAGTCAGTGATACCACATTATTGGATTGTCATCGGAACTATAACGGTATAAGAAATTTAAAGTCAATCGGATACGTGGAAGTCAGTTGAAACTAATCAGAAAAACTTGAAATTAAATCGTCCATTTTGAATCCTCCATATTGAATTTTTGTAATCTGATCAAAAATTCGTAATTCTCATCTTCAAAAACCCCCAGATACCAATTTTGGTGGAAATCCAACAAACTAAAATTTTACCCCCTCTCCGCCCTCCAGGTTAGGGGTGAGGTAGGCAGTCAGTGATACCACATTATTGGATTGTCATCGGAACTATAACGGTATAAGAAATTTAAAGTCAATCGGATACGTGGAAGTCAGTTGAAAGTAATCAGAAAAACTTGAAATTAAATCGTCCATTTTGAATCCGCCATATTGAATTTTTGTAATCTGATCAAAAATTCGTAATTTTCATCCTCAAAAACCCCCAGATACCAATTCTGGTGGAAATCGGACAAGCTAAAGTTTTACGCCCTCTCCACCCCCCATGTTAGGGGGGAGGTAGGTACCCGATGAAACCATATTATTGTATTGTCATCAGAACCAAGACGCTATGCGAAATTTGAGAACAATCGAATGATTGGAAGTTCTTCAAAAATGAGTTGCAAGATTTGATTACATACATACCCACATACATACATACATACAGGTGAAGTTAAATAAAAGCTGGTAAAAAGTTTGAAAGCGAGTGTTGTAAAAAACAAATGAATATTGCAAAGTCATAAAAAATACGAAAGCTTGGAAATATTTGACATAATTAAAATATCTTATAAAAATAGGCAAAATATAAAGGATTATTTTTATTTTATTTTATTTAATTTTTTATTTATTTATTTACCATATCATTACGGGCAAACCCAATTACAATGACAGGAATAAATGAGAGTTACATAAATATACAATAAAAGTAGCATACAAGTAAAGGTAGTCTTAAGCATTAATTAGATGTACAAGAATAGGTTGGACTTTTAGGCATTATTTTGCAAGTGCGTATTTCTGAGCTGTTTTAAATTGGTATTAAATATATCGATAGCTGGAGTATTGTTACAAATGTCGCACATTGTATAAAGCGGTGAATACTTTAAAACAATTAGTCTAGGCGTTGGCAGATAGAAAGTGGATAGTTGTCTCGATCCCTGGTGCGGGATTATGAAGTTTAGTTGGGCTAATAAGTCTGCACAGTCTATTTGATTGTTTAAAATTTTATGTAAGGTTGCCTGAGATGCGTACTGTCTTCTGCTGTTTAGAGATGGAATATCGAATCTGGCAAGAAGTTGGTTTTAAGGGATTCCTTGAGCGGGATAGGTTCCATCTACTTTAAAGGATAAAAATTTTAAGAAACGCCTTTGAATTCTCTCGAGGTCTTCTATTTGGTTAATTTGATGTGGATTCCAGACAATAGACGCATATTCGAGCTTTGATCTAATATAAGCAAATTAAAGACTCTTGAGCGCTGAGATGTTAGTTAATTCTTTTGAGATGCGAACAATGAGTACATTCTCGATGCACCTGATGTAATGTCTTCAATATGAGAAGAGAATGATAGTTTCTTGTCAAAAATTACTCCTAGGTCGCGTATGGTTTTCGGCCTCTCCAGGACCTGGCCATTTATAGCATAGTCATACGTTAGATATGTAGTTTTATTTGTGTACGTCATTACTTTGCATTTAGCAATGTTAAGAGGTAGGCCGTTTTGAACGCACCAATTCTGGATTGCATTTAGATCATGTTGAAGAGCTATACAGTCAGAGACGTCACCTATTACTCTGAATGTTTTAAAATCGTCAGCATATGAAAGGCTGGATGAACCGAGGCCCCTTCCCAAACCATCTATGAAGATGTCGAAAAAAAGAGGTCCCAGCACAGAGCCCTGTGGTACGCCGGAGCTGACAAGGTATTCGGCAGACCTAACACCATTTACATACACGTGTTGGCGTCTGTTGCTTAAGCAAGATTTTATTAGGTTTAATAATGGTATGTTAAAACCGAAATTTTTTAAGGTTGTTAAGAGCACGCCGGTGTCAAGTCTGTCGAACGCCTTAGAAAAATCTGTATATATGACGTCGAGCTGTTGACCTGCGTGAATAGTTTGAGAAATGGTTTGTGTTATAGACAGAAGATTGGTAACAGTAGAACGTCCTTTAATGAAGCCGTATTGATTAGGTGATAAAATATTATTCACAGAGGGGTAGATAGACTTATGCAAGAGAAATTCAAAGGCTTTCAAAAAGTTGTTAATTATAGTTATAGGTCTGTAATTTTTAATATAAGATTTATTGTCAGATTTAAAAATGGGACACACCTTGCTGACCTTCCACGAGGAGGGTATTCTCGACTCACTGAGGCATTTGTTATATAATTTACACAAGGGAACCGCGAGAATGGAGGCGCAATCTCGTATAATAAAGCTTGGTATGGAGTCTGGACCCGCTGTTAATTTAGGTTTAAGCTTTCCAAGAGCATTTTCAACTTCCGTATTTGAGAAGTCTGTTATGCAAATACAGGGGGAATTATGGAACATGACGAAATTTTGGAGATACTAGGGACCTTTTGCATGTTCTATTTTTCTCTTAACTTTTATTTGAGGCATGCGCAGTTACCTGGTTTGAACCTTATCCTTTACTAAAGGATAGTGTTAGACCTTATTTAAGTTCCAATAACGCAGGCTACTATTAGAATTATATGTGGTGCACACTATCGCGCCCATTGTAGACCTTTGTTTCAAGAATAGAAAATAATGCCCTTGCCTTGCTTGTACAGTCGGGGACTTTTTAAATTGCCGTTTTATTCTTTTTCTGTCAAGATTAATCAATTAAAGAAATAAAAAAAATGCATTTTTAAATATGTATGTATACAGACAGAGGTAAGTTTCACAATTTTTTTGTTTTGGTTCAAACTACTTTTCCGAATTTCAAATAGAATTTTTTTTTATTTTTCAGGGCGGCAATTTAAAAAGTCCCCGACTGTACATATATTTTATCCTCATAGAAATTCATCACAAAAAAGTTAATTTACCATCTACCAATAAAAATCACTTACATAATCTAAGATCTGATTTAATTACCATGCCATTCCACAAGTTAACAAAATCAAGTAAAAATTCGTTAAATTATAATTTATATAACAAACTACCAGAATCTATAAAAAGTAATTCGAACAAAAAATTTAAAACAGCAAAAAAACTTTTTACTTGCTCATTGTTTTTATACTGTCCAAGAATACTTGGATTATGTTTTTGTTTAGAGTGAAAAGACCTGCAAACAGCGCACTTCTTTTTTTTATACGCCTATTTATGTATGTTCAATGTTTGTGATTTTTTTTTAAGGTTTTTATTTTATTTTTATTTTTTTAGAAAATATTATTAGTGTTACAATATTATGTATTTACGCTCACTATTTTACTATGGTTAGTTTTAAGAGAATGTTTTTTTTTGCACTTATAGCCTTATGCTTTTTTGTTGCATTGTATTTTTTTTCAACTTAATGTCGCATTTAAAAAGGATAAACTTAGCTAAAGGAGGGCCAGCGGCGTAGCGTGCCTGAAGGGGCGGAAGGGGCCGACTGCTAAAAAAGGCGCCCCTCAGAAATCTTGCGACCAAAAAAAAAAAAGGTCCGGTTCGGTTCGGTTCAATGTCTTTAGTTTCCTTTGCCGGGCTCTCAATTTGCTGTTGCCGGCCCTGCTACTAAGCTTAGGGCGCTTCGGCCACCCATGGGGCGCCAGTACCCTCTGGGCGGGGGGGCGACGAACCCCCCCCCCACGCTACGCCGCTGAGGAGGGCAAAAGGTCCTTTAGTAGTGAGTAGATCTTTATTTTTATACATTATGTCTGTCATAACGTTCGATAAGATTTTTTGGTCGGTACTTTTTTAAAAGGTTATTTGAACCTTAAGTTTAGAGATATTTAAAAATACAGTACAATCCCGATTATCCGAATCGCGATTTTCCGAAATCCGGTTTATCCGAAACAAACTTTAAAAACAAAAATCCCGATTAACCGAAAAAATTTGCATCATACCAAACGCGTCTGGGATTCACCTATACTGCTAGGTGGTTCCTTTTCCAAAAAAAAATCGGATTAATTAAACAGAAATCACTTTGGTCCATATTATTTCGAATAATCGGGACTGTACTGTACGTGATTTGTTGGTAAACGTCAATTAGGCTCTATTTATTTAAAGGAGGAGGCACTAAATACATTGTTTACCGGGACGCGTCAGATGAGCTGAATTTGAGATATGTTGAAGGACAAACCTTCCTGATATTTTTACCAAAAAAAATTAGGGGGGTCATAGGATTCGTTTTCGAGCTATACTTATTTAAATGTGCGCCACTGAAATATGGGAAAATATGACCATTTGTAGTTTTTTTGTAATAACTTATCGCCAAATAAAAGTAAAAAACTGATATTAGCTTTACTTTATTGGTAGAAGAATTCTTTTAAGAATTTTATCAGTTTTTGACATATAGCTTCCGTCACATACCTACAGAGTGGCTCAAAATAATACAAAAAAATACCGAAAAAATACCTGAGATTTATTAAATATAAAGAAAGGAAACTAAAAATGCATGGTCAAAATTAACTTCACTTGCTTTCATGTGAGTCGCTTTAACTATTCTGGAGTGATGTTTGCATAATAGGTTATGTGATAAGCTTACAGGGTATTTCAAAAAAACAATTAATTCAACGCATGACACGTTTACTAATTGTCTACGGAATAGTGTGTTTACCGGGATGCCTTAAATGAGGTGAATTTATGATATGTTAGGGCCCAAGCCGTCTAAATACTCGTCTCAAAGAAATTGGGGTTCGTTTTTGAGCTGTAATTATTTAAATCCGCCATTGGAAGTAAGAAAAATGTGACTTTTTCTAGTGTTTTTGCTATAACTTCTCGTCAAATAGAAATAAAAACCAATATTAATTTTATTTAGTTGAAAAAAAACTCTTTTTAAATATGTTTTCAATTTTTTTATAGTTTTCGTCACATATCTACAAAGTGGCTCAAAATATGAATAACAGAAATACAGGAATAATAACTGGGATTTGTTAAATATAAAATAAAATAAATTCATTTGCTTCAATGTCGTTGTAATTATTGTAAAGTAACATTTACATACATAATGGTTTATGTAGTAAACCTACAGGGTAAATCAAACATTTTTTAAATTAAACAAATACTAGGTGTACTAACTGTGTAGCGGAATAATGTGTTTAACGGGATGCGTCAGATCAGCTGAAGTTGAGATATGTTAGAGCCCGAGCCATCCTGAAACTTGCTCAAAAATATTGGAGGGGGGGTCATCGGTTTCGTATACTCTTATGGATTTTTTCTACAACTTCTAACTCTTTATAGGGATAAAAAGTTGATATTTAAACTTTTATCAATTAAGTTTGTTCACAGGCTTTCTTTCTGAAAATTTCTGGCAGAACCCCCGGAAAGGGATGGGTACACCCCTTTTTGTCCCCACATTTCCTATATTCTAGCATTAAATAAATATAACTCGAAAACAAAACCGATCACCACCCACTTTTTCTTGAAACAAGTATTACGACGGTTTAGGCTCTAACATATCTCAAATTCAGTGCATCTGACGCATCCCAGTAAACACTTTCCACACACTATCCCATAGGCAATTAGTACACATGTTATGCGAATTTCAAAAATTATTATTATTGTATTTCAATTATTCATAGTTTGAGCCACTATGTAGATATGTGACGAAAACTATATGTCAAAAAATGAGAACATACTTAAAAAGACTCATTTTTTCAACAAAATAAAATTCATATTCGTTTTTTATTTTTCTTTTACGAGAAGTTATAACAAAAAACTACAAAATCTTACATTTTTCCATAATCCATTGGCGCGCATTTAAATAATTATAGCTCGAAAACGAAACCGATGAGCCCCCCAATTTTTTTGAAACAAGCATCCGGATGGTTTAGGCTCAAACATATCTTAAATTCACCTCATTTGACGCAGCCCAGTAAACACACTATTTCGTAGACAATTAGTAAATATGTCATGCGTTGAATTAATTTGTTTTTGAAATACCCTATTAGCTTATAACATAACGTATTATGCAAACATCACTCTAGAATAGTTAAAACGACTCACATGAAAGCAAGTGCAGTTAATTTTGACTATGCATTTTTAGTTCCCTCTCTTTATACGTAATAAATCTCAGGTATTTTTCCTGTATTTTTTTTTTAATTATTTTGAGCCACTCCCCAACTAACATTTATAGTAGCAGCTACATGTTCTAAAGGCTTTGCTACTTTCTTATAGTAGAAATGTGGTGATCCCAACCAAAATTTGTTACTTTTTAGTTCTAACTACTATTTAGTATCAGGAAATAGTAGATGTTTCGTAAAAACGACCCTCTAAACTACTTCATAGGATTGTTTCTTGATAGTCGATTCTGATAGTCTTCTCTACCACAATAGGACGTTGCTAAAGTTTTACTTTCTTTTTAGTCGTTATTTCGTAGTCGCCCTGACTTTTATATCCTACTTAATTACCACTAGAAAGTTAAGCTTCATTGGAGTCCCAAACAAGTGTATCCGACAACTACATTATAACTTTAATTTTTACCACAAAAGTTTGTGTCATCATAGTAACATCTGATGTAACAATGTAGACAAAATAACTTTTTGGATCAACTTTAAAGCCGCAACTACTTTCAAGTAACCTTTTCGACTATCAGGGAATATAGTTTGGGACGCCATGTTTTTATGAAAGAAAGAAAATTTAATATTTTTGTTGTCGTTTTATGAGCTCATATTAAAGAGCCATACTATTTTATAAACAAATTAGTTGAAGCTTACCAAAAATGCTCTTCTTAAGCACCATTTGTTGGAGTTAACTGTCGATTATGAAAACATAACCTCCAAAATCACAACACAAAAATTCCATCAGATACCAGAAAACGTCTCAATTTTACGGGCGCACCGGTTTTTTGCAATAGATATAATGCATGTTATACAAAAAACTTTGCGTCGCACTCGAATTTTGATCCTCTGCTCGTAAATTCTCACACTTTTGGATGACATAGTTCATATTATAACCATAACCAAACAAAAAAACTAAGCGAGTCTGTTTACTGTTGTGTCCACCATATTGTGTAACAATTCTACCAAAAAGAAACGATTATATTATTTGCAACTACATCGCAACTTTTATGCCATTACGAAAAAAAAACAGCCTCTACGACGTAGTAGATACCAGGCTACGACGTAGTAGTGTAGTTGTTACTACAGTGACTTTAAACACTTGGCCAAGTAGTTATAACCAGAAATTGGTTCCCCACTTAGGGAATTATAACGTCGCTGTATGGTATACTGAGACGTAGCGGGAGTACGTTGCGGATACTTTTAAGAAATTCTTTCTAGTTGGGGTTTCGTCGTTACAACTTTAATTGTTTGTTGGGTCTGTAGGTATGTGACGCAAACTATATGTTAAAAATCGATAAAATTCCCAAAAGGACTCTTTTGTCAATAAAATAAGACTAATATCATTTTTTTGTTTTTATTTGACGGTAAGTTATTATAAAAAAACGTCAAATGGTCATATTTTTCCATATTTCAGTGGCGCGCAATTAAATAAGTATAGCTCGAAAACGAATCCTATGATCCCCCCAATTTTTTTTGGTAAAAATATCAGGAAGATTTGGCCTTTAACATATCTCAAATTCAGCTCATCTGACGCGTCCCGGTAAACAATGTATTTAGTGCCTCCTCCTTTTTTAACATTTGTATTTCGGAGTTGTTAGTTTTGTGAAGCGGCCAGTTTTCGATATTTTGATTTATTCTTTGAAAATCCTACTAGATTACCTAGATTATATTATATATAATATTTCGAACTAGAACAATAAAATTGTTTTTCGTTATCTCTTACACAAATTAAATATTATGCTGTAAAAAAACCATGATTTTTGATTTGATATGTACCAATAATATGTCTTTTAATAGATAAAGTTATATCTTGTGTACACATAAATATATAATATTTTTATATCTTAAAATACGTAATATTTTACATTCAAAGCAAATAAGTTAATCATTTTTAAAACATCAATAAACTAATTAATCTTTTCAAAATCTTACAGTAGTTTGTTCAATAAAAATCAGTAGGTAACGAAAATTGTTTAAATAAGTCAGGCTCATAAAAATAATACCACTTTATTATATAAAATCAATAAAGATTCCCTGCAGTAAGCAAATGAACTGCTATAAAATACAGTAGTAGTAATAGAAAAGAAATAAAAGCATATATTATAGCAACAGGTTCTCACACAAGTAAGACATAGGAGGGCACAAATATAATTTACATTTAGCCGTTGCCCCCACCCCTCCGATTTTCCTTTCCTAGTAAGAGCATGTATTTCAGGGGCGGCTCGTCCATAGGAGCGCTGGTGCGCGCGCACCCTCAGCAAAAATAAGAAAACAAATAAATACAAACTATTATTAAAGAATTACTGTTGTTTTTTATTTATTTTTTAATGATCTCGATCCCGCTAGTGGCATCTATCGGCCATTAATGGAAGTAATTAATATCTTTTTGAGTTGACGCTTGCTGCCGCATACGGTGGCCTTCGATCGCCTCGCTTGAATCTAGAGATATGAGAGGGCGGGCTTGAATCTCAGCCGAGAAAAGGGCGGGCTGGTGCGCTAAATCAATACACACTTGCATCGTTTTTTTATAGTTCTCAGCTGATTACTGTTTATATTATCGTTAGTATGCGTGTATTGGGCGTAATTAAAATTTATTTACGCAGTTTTTAAGTGAATTTTATGCTGTTTTCGGCTTCTTGTTTGTAATTTTTGGGTTAATTATTATCTACAAGTGTCGAATATGTCTGAGGCAGTTATAAGTTCGGGTTCGGGTAATCCTGGAAGTAGTTCAAGACTTAATTCTGTACAAAACATTATAGCAAGCTTTTCCTCCT